>JAPWDM010000012.1:7191250-7867500 GCA_035578155.1 Brachynemurus nebulosus | reverse complement strand
TACGTATATATATATATGTATATATACCGTGTGAGTTTTTCGAGAGTTGCGATTTTTATTATAGCCAAACCGTTGATTTAATCGAAAAATTGTTCAAATAAGAGTTGTAGATATCAACGGGGGCAACCGATTGCTATTATAGTCACGAGCTTTATAGCTCTTATGGTTTTTCGAGCTATGATACAAACTTATAGATTTTTAAATGAGACTATATTATATTAATTTTTCGATAAAACTGATCTAATGCATTAACAACATAAATGAACAAAAAAAATTTTTTTACCCAAGTTTAATTTTTTATTTTTTTTTTAATTTATCAATTAGGCGGTAAAAATATGCATATGTACTTGAGGCTACTTCAACCGGGAGTGTTTTTCTTGGTTACATTTCCATTACATACAAGAAAAGAACATTAAAATTGTCATTGTTACATAAAATATCGTTTAATCCAGTGATTCTGAAAGTCAGGGTTGCGAGAGTTATTTAAGGGGGTCGCAGAAACAATTGATTACAGATTACATACCCATTTTCTACATATTTCCTACCCATTTCTATATATTTGGGCTAAAAGTTTGGGAACCACTGGTCTAACATATACTGTTACTGTAGTAAGATAGTATGAGTTTGTTTCTTTACAGATAATAACTGAACCCAAAAACTACTGGATCAATTTTAAAAATTCGTTCACTGTTTCCTTGTAGGATCGACCAATCAGAGATAACCAACTCAGTAAGCAATACAAATCAGAAATTTAAAAAAAATTACACTCGAACCAGTGGTTCTTCAGAGTAGTAAAAAGACCCCACCCACCATGGATAATCGACGTAGAAAACCAGTTGAATGAAGATTAAAGTATATTTCATCGAATTAGCATTGAAATCGGTTTTTGTCAATCGATTAATTATACTACGACTTCTAAAGTTATAATTTCTTTTTCTTTTAGATACAGCTCAACCTTTTTTTATGCGACTTAAAAAGTGACCATTAAAGTGCATAATGTGAATTAAAAGCAAGAGAAAATAATAAACGTAAACATTAATTAAAATAATTTACTTTAATAAAATTACTTATTGATGGTTTTTAAGCATTAATCAGTTTTTTTTCCAAAATATATACAATCACAATTTTCATAATATTATAAAAATGAAATAAAATGTTCTCACGTGTAAATTAATGCTTTATCTATTGCTTCGAATAGAAACTTCTAAGGAAATCGTGATATTTTAATCGTTCTGATTGATGTATTTTCTAGGAAACTTTTTTTTATGCGGTCCCGACTCCCGATCCACCGCATAAAAAATTTTTTTTACAATCTGCAATGAACTTTTTTTATAGCTATTTATAACGTTTTTCAATATAACGTAAAAGCCCCCATTATGGAACGGTATCTAATACTGGAACAGTTTTGACATTTACATATTTATTTCTTTAATTACGTAAAGAAACATTAAATGCGAGGTGAATTTAAATTGAAAAACAATTTTTCGATTAATAATAATTTTTGTTATCAGACGTTTCTTTCAGAAATAACTTCATTAATATGTAAATGTCAAAACTGTTCCAGTATTAGATACCGTTCCATAATGGGGGCTTTTACGTCACCTACGTATTTTTTTTGTGCGATTTTTTTTATACCGTCCCTATCCACTTCATAAAAAAAGGTTCAGCTCTACTTTATTTAAATTTCTATTTTAAAAATTTTCTTTCCTCTCTTACGAAATAAAGGCAGAAAAATATTTGTATAATCTGAACAAGATCTACAAAAAAAATCTACGATACTATACATCCACTTTCCGGAGAAGATCCAGAGTACTCAAGTAGCTCAGGACATACCACTGTGGACGTCATTGTTCAAGTACCCACTGCAATCTGAAGTACTACACCCTAATAAACTATTTTCATTAGAAACTAATTATGTTTCTCCGAAATTATGATACATGAAAGCAGAATATCGTACAGTAGGCGTAAATCGGTCGAATTTCATGAAAATTTAATATTATATTATTTGATAAACATCCCCTAGCGACACCGGTACTGATATTAATCCAGGATAAAGGTCAAACTCAAAATTCAAAACGTATAAATGGGTTATTTAAGTACCTACTTACACCACAAATCCAATTTTACGTAGTGGTCGGTGCAAATTTAAGGGGATGTACGTAAAATCGGAAGATCAGGGACGTCGGTAAACTTCTGTTTCGGGGGTTGGTAAATATTATTTATCTAAATTTATTTAAAACAATATTATTTTAAGAGACAATTTACACCTAAAATTCGGTTGTGTAGACAAAGGAAATCGAATGTTATACTAATGAATATGAGTGACGACTTTTAGAAAACTGTCGAAAAATCAACTTCACTATCGCATTCATTAGTGTAAAAGACGCCAAATAGCGAAAGCTAACAACAATTCTACAGGATATTCTACTCGTGAACTAGCAAAGATACCAAAAAACAAACTTCACTATTGAATTGGGCACTAAAAATTAGATTAAGCAGCGCATTTTGACAAAAATTCTAGAATGTTCTATTCGTCAATTAACAAAGGTATCGAAAAATCGATTGCACCATTTAATTGGTCATCGCATAAAAGACGGAATAGCACATTTTGATAAATATTCTAGAATATTCTATTCGTTAAATAGCAAAAATTGTTTATCAAAATCGGACATTTGGTTTACATTAGTTTAATTTCGATTGGACAATTAAGTGGTGCAGTAGATTTTCCAATATCTTTGTTAGTTGACAAATAGAATGTGTTATTTGGTCTTTTTTTTGGTATCCAATTCAATGGCGACGTCTGTTCTTGAATATCTTTGCTAGTTGACGAATAGAATATTCCAGAACATTTGTCAAAATGTGTAATTTGACCTTTTTTTCAATGGACAATTAAATGGTACAATTGATTTTTCAATATCTTTACTAGTTGACAAATAGTACATTCTAGATTTTTTGTCAAACTACACTGTTTACTCTCATTTTTAATGACCAATTCAACGGTGAAGTTTGTTTTTTGATATCTCTGCTAGTTGACGATTAGAATATTCTAGAATTTTACGTTACTCATTTTGCATTTGCATTTTGCAATAAAATTTCAAAATTTTTAGAGACTAAAAGACCCTCAGACAATATTACCTACGGACCTGACTCTGGCATGGTACATAAATTTTCACCAACCCAGACAAACAACAACATATCTGTGAGAGGAGAACCCCACTAAATCGCTGACGTCACTACGTAAAATTGGAGTACGTACCATTGGATGGCCACTGTAAATATTATTTCATTAGAATCCGAACAGCTCCAGGATCTATATATTTGAGAAGTCTATAGTCAAAAAGGTTTTATTTTTTAAATTTTGTTTAATGTTAGCGTTCTAGGAACACCCTTTGAAACTGACGCATCCCCACCCCAGTAAAATACAATGTCATTTCTGGTAATTTTTAATTCCAGGATGTTTTTTTTTTTGTATGTGTTCCATACCAAAACTGGAAAAACAGAAAATTGTGGTACGCAATCGAATCAGGAAAACAATATTTTCCTAGCTTACCTATTTATAGTTTTGATAAAAAAAAAATTGTTTTCCGTTTTATTAATACGACTAATAAAATAATTAATTGCGATTAAAAAAAAAAAGTCATTATGAGCTTATTTACAAAATAATTATTTTTGAATTTAACAAATTAAAAGATTAAACATAATCGACTTGGTCTTAATGTTATAAATAGAACATATACAACCAGCTATCAACTTTTATTTATCATTTCCGAGAGTTAATTTTAAAATTTATTTTATTACCTATTTATTAATGTCTAAATTATCTCAAAATCGATCAGTTTCAATAGAGAATTTGTTTTTTTTTTTTAGTAATTTGAGTTTCCAGCGCTGTGAGTCTGGAAAAACCGCAATGAATTTTAAAAATTCATTGTGAGAAAAATATGTTTAAACGGAAATATTACCCATGTTTTTTTAGCGAATTTAGGTAAATGTAATACCGTAAATACGGATTACTTGTAAGGATGATCGATATTCATCGATGGTAGAAAAACATCGATGTTTAGCGGGAAAACATCGATGTAAAAACATCGATGTTATGTCCTCGATAACATCGACACATCGATGTTATGAGAATAATATCGAAACATCGATATTACTCTAAGCTATCCAGTATTTAAAAAGTCCTGTAAGGCCGCCTGTACACGATCAGTAATACTGTCAGTATTTAGAAATACTGACATTGTTACTGATCGTGTACTGAATACGAATAAAAAAAAAAATAATGATTCGTTATTTTTGTCAGTAAATACTGACAGTATTACTGATCGTATACAGACAGCCCAAGTGATTTAAAACAAGATCCATTACTATTATGGCAAGTTCTAGGATCCACTTATCCAAACTTGAAAAAAATTACCATTAAATATTTGTGTTGCACAATAACTTCAACAGCTTCAGAGAGACTTTTTTCAAAAGCTGGGCAGCATTTGTATCAACAACGGAACAGATTAAAAGGGAAACTGCTAACAAAGTGACTTTTTTTGAAAAGTACACCAAATAAATACTGGCAATGTTAATTTTTAATAAATAAAATAATAGATTATAATGGTTGTTTATTTTGCTACATAAACATCGATGTTTTTCTTTCGATATATATCGTATATCGATAATCTTGAATCGATATTAACATCGATGTCAACATCGATGTTCTTCTAATATCAATCATCCCTAATTACTTGAGCCAAGATTTGCAAATCATCTGATAATTTTTAAAAAATTTAGCGTAACTTTTATATTTATTTGGAATAGAGAATTCAGTATATTAATCTGTATAATATGACTATACGGTTAGTTTATTATATAATATGGATTTTTTTCTGATGGTTCATAAATTTTATACATCTTTAGATTTTGGTTCAAGTTAACCTCAAGGTCGGGTTACTTGAACCAAAACCTAAATTTCCAAGTGACTTCCATTTGAAAACAGTTTGAGACCATGCAGGATGTTGGTTACTAACTAAAACACATTGTACAAACATGTATTTATTCAAAAAACATAAACAGGTACCAAAACTGAATAAAAATTTTCAAGCAAAAATTGTTATGGATAGCAAATTACTTTTATGAGTTAAAGTGTGCCTTTTAGTCTACCTAACGAGAATAATCCTTTTTTGATTAGTGTAGGTGGAGGTATTTTCTTAACTATATCTTCCCATTTATAGTACAATATATCCTTGTTCTTGGACCACTTCCATGCCTTTTTAATTGGATCCATGTACCATTTTATACCAAAGTTATAATGGGCTCAAGTTACCCTAATCTGAAGGTTATGTTAACTGGTTTATCAAAACCTTAAATTAAGAAACTAAGGAAATAGCTGGCGTATGAATGTGTCTGAATTTGCTTTAGTAACGAAGCAAATATGAAAATTATACACTTACCTTACTTTGTGAGCTTTCGAAATATTTTTTACAGTTGAAAGTTAGCAACATAACAAAAACAGCAACTTCAAATAAAGGTAAACAACACTCGCCTGACACCTAGTGTCAATTTTCACAACTACGTAAACATAAACCACAGAACAAATAGAACGAATATAACTGTCTCTTTTCTGCAATCACTTATGTGGAAGTATGTGCATCTTAGGCTGCTTAGGTGTCAGTTGCTCAGTACCCGTCGTTCAGTGTAAGTCAGTCAAACAACAATAAATTTGATTGTTGAACCGGCACAAGTAGCGTTGTGGTATCACACACATCACATACATGTATGTGAACCAAAGGTCACGTGACGGCTATCACCACTCACACAAACAGAGTTTACCGCACAAATACAAAGTAAACACCGTGCACGTATACAACATATTTTCTATCTCAAGTGGTTACACAGGTTCCAGTAGTATAGAAATATGTATTTTCTCTCTAGATGCTCTATGACATAAACACAGTGAACCTAGTGCTGTTACCTATCAGATAAACCTGTAACTTACTTTTACTACTGGCTACACTAAGCACAAAACAAAAAATAATACTTTTTCCATTTTGGGCTCAAGTTACACCTTAGGGCTCAAGTTATCCGTGTTTACGGTATTTAATATTGTCTACTAACAATAGGATAAATTGGTAACAATAGAATAATTGGATGAAAAAGAGATACTACCTGAAAGCAACAAGGGTGATAAAAATATTGAATAAACATGAAACATACAATTTAGAAAACAAACAAATTTTTGTTACCTTCAATTATTGCCGACAAAAACTTTAATACACAAAAGTTTCTTTGCTATATTTAATTAATTTTATTTATGTAATTGTTTGATCGAACTGACATTTTTATCCAACTGTTTAATTTCTTTTGTCATTTTAGTTTACTTTGCTTAGTTGTAACATTACCTGCTTTTGAAAATTCATTTAAAATGGTTGTTTTTATGTCTCTGGTTTACAATTTCTACGAAATTTTCGTTATCTCTAGTATTTATAAGTACCTAAATGAAATGGCTGCAAAAAAACTATCGATAGCGAAAAAAAAATATCGATTATTTTCGATAGTCAAAACTATCGATAGTTCTCCACCACTATTGGTTAGTAAACTATTTATTTACCTCATAGTTTGTTATACAACGTAATTATACAAAAATTTCTAATTTTATGTACTTTTATCTCTGATTGTACCTCCCATACACCCTTAAAGATGTTTGGGAGGTACAATCGGAGATAAGTCATGAAATTAGAAATTCGTGAATAATTGCGTTGTATAACAAACTATGAGGTAAATAAATAGTTATCTTTGTTAAATAAGAGCTATCACTACAACTGATTGTACAATACATCAAACTATAGCTCTCAGCTGACTACAAGGGCTGAGTACATTTTGAGGATTTTTCGGAGAATTTCAGAATGCTACGAGACGATTGAAAATTTAGTAGAATGTTCCTCATTAAATACTAAGGCCCCTGTGAAAATTTCAAACCGATTCACTAAGCCGTTAAAAAGTTATTTAATCTGTTCTGTTTTCGAATTTCCATAAGAGTACGTGTAAAATTAGTTTTTTTTGTTTTTTTATAACTTTTTAACGGCTTAGTGAATCGGTATGAAATTTTCACAGGGGCCTTAGTATTTAATGAGGAACATTCTACTAAATTTTCAATCGTCTCGTAGCATTTTGAAATTCTCCGAAAAATCCTCAGAATGTACTCAGCTCTTATAGTTAGCTGAGAGCTATAGTTTGATGTATTGTATAATCAGTTGTAGTGATAACTATTATTTAACAAAGATAACTATTTATTTACCTCATAGTTTGTTATACAACGCAATTATTCACGAATTTCTAATTTCATGTACTTTTATCTCCGATTGTACCTCCCAAACATTCTTAAAACACCTTGAGCTCAATTTCTGTTTTTTTTCCGATTGCACTTATTGTTCTAGAAAAAAAAATTGTATCTCGCGTGTAAAGGAAATTTTACATGTTTATGTACTTTTCTGATAAGGAAATTGTTCGTAATTTTTTCAAATAATTCCATTTTCAATGATTTCTTTATATTTCGACGTACTGGTTCCGCATTAAATGTCATTAATTAAGGATTAATTACTATCTTTCAAATGACTAATTACAAAATATTTTGAAAGATGGTATTAACGCCGTCTGATGTTTTCAGTACAGTAATTGAAAGTAAATATAAGATTTATTTGTATCCTTGCAAATTTGTTATGGTCCATTTCACTTAAATTTAACCATGATTCACCACTTACGAATTTAAATAATTTCCGTTTTCTTGGCTTTATCTCTTTCATTATTGCATTTACGTAAATTTTAAATGTGCAGTTTGTTTTTAGAAAAGAATAGAAGATTGATTTTTTCGAATATAATAATTATTTAATTTTTTAACGAATGACTCATGATTAATTGTATTTGAAACGGGGTGTATCTTAATATCGAAAAAACTTTTTGAACTCAATCCGAAAATTTCCGACCCTGTCACACAGTTTTTGTTATAAGAGGAAAGAGATCTGGATGTTTTGGAATCTAAGAAATCCAGAAAGTTCAAAAATTGCATAAAAATTTCCCCAATGTCAATCAGAGAATACACAGCATATTTTTTTTTATGAGGTGGGTAATGACCCACCTTTTATGAGGGAGGTAAAAAAATCGCACACCAAAAATATTCAAAAACATCATAAATAGTTTGTTCCAAACTGTAAGAAAAATACTCCTGTCCCAGCATCCTGCATAAACATAGCGAATTTCCGTTTAGAAGAATTAGTTTAATTAGAAAAAAAACGCGGATTACTTGAGCCCAGATTTGCAAATCATCTGATAATTTCAAAAATTGAGCGTAACTGTTATATTTATTTGGGATAGGAAATTCAGTATATTAAACTATATATGACTACGGTTATGGATCTTTTTCTTATGGCTCAAAAATTTTATAGCTTTTTAGATTTTGGTCTCAAGTTAACCTCAAGATCGGGTTACTTGAGCCCAAACCTAAATCTCCAAGTGATTTTCATTTGAAAACAGTTTGAGACCATGTAGGATGTTGGTTACTAATTAAAACATTGTACAAACATATAAGGAACTTTATTTATTCAATACGTCTATCGCAGCATCCTGCATAACATAGGGAATTTCCGTTTACAAAAATTAGTTTTTTTCGGAAACTAGTTGACATAGAATAATAGTTTAAAGACCTTTTTTGTGTAATTTTTTCTCCTCGTTTCAACAGTGTAAAAATTTTTGAATAAGGAGAAATTTTGGATAAAAGTTAATTTTTTTCACGAAAATTTCCAAAAGTAACATGTTTTGGGCATCGGACGAGCCTGGTTAACGAACTTGTCCAACAGTTTGGACTTTTAGGAATTTCTGCTATAGTCTTGCACCATTATTTTATACCAAAGTTATAATGGGCTCAAGTTACCGTAATTTTAAGGGTATTTTACTGATTTATCAAAACCTTAATTTAAAAAATTAACGAAATGGTTGGCATATGAACATATCTGAATTTAGTTTAGTAATGAACAAAATATTAAAATTATCCACTTACCTTCCTTTGTAGGCTACCACAATTATTTTTACAGTCAAAAGTTAGCAACGTAACAAAACATCAATTTCGAACAGAGAGTAAACAACACTTGCCTCACCTGTATAGTGTCAATTTTCAGAACTACCTAAACTTAAACACCGTAAACTTAGTGCTGTTACCTATTAGCTAAACATCTAACTTACTTCTACTACTGACTAATATAAGCACAAAACAGAAAATAATATTTTTTCCGTTTTGGGCTCAAGTTACACCACAGGGCTCAAGTAACTCTCGTTTACGGTACCTTAGTTAGCTGGTCGATTTAACGATTTTTTCAAAGAATTTTAACGAAACTTCTTTAGGTATCTATTTAATTCAATACCAATAATACGAACCCATTCCGATTAAAATTGTCTACCCCAATTCTGAGAAAAACGATTTCAAATTTTAACACGGATTCTTATGGGAAAACTATTTTTTTTTTAATAAAATGAAAACGTGTCAAAGGAATTCAATATGTTATAAAATACAAAGTTACAAACCATATTTAATAACAAATAAAAATTATTGCCCGCGTCGTTTTTGAAATATTATTTCTAAACATCATTTTACAACGTTTTTGCAACGCTTTTTCAACAATGCTTTTATATTGTTACAACATAAGCGCGCGGAAATTCAAAAAAACAAGTGGTATACAAATATAATAACTGAAGAATATTAATACATTATTTAATTTTTGATAAAAGAAAATTTTTTCGCTGAACTATACCTTTGTACCGGACTATCTTGCACCAAATATCTTAATGTTCTAGAAAAAAAAATTGGATCTCACATGCACAGTAAGTTTAACATTACACGTTTATGTACCCTTTTGATAAGGAAATCATAATTTTTCCTTATCAAATCCTATGATTCCATTTTCAATGATTTCTTCATACATATTTCAACGTATTTTTCTGCATTAATACACCGGATTCAGTTAATCCCGATTCGCAATCGTTATTGTACCTAAGGTCACGTGATATATGTATTTGTTATCATTTATTTATGTATAAATGAAAATTATTTTTAGCAATAACATTCTAGAAATATTTCTTCATATGTCATTATTTAAAGATTAATTACTGTCTTTCAAATGATTCATTAAAAATGTTTTGAAAGATGGCATTAACGTTGTTTGAGTGTTTTCAGTCAGTAACTGAAAGTAAATATAAGATTTATTTATATCCTTGAAAAGTTGTTATCTTAATATCGAAAAAATTTTTGGAATTAGATTAAAAATTTGAATAGCCACAGAGAAATTTTCCAAAATTTACTTTCCTGACCTTGTCACAAAGTTGCTGTTATAAAAGGAACGAGATCTTGATGTTTTAGAACCCAACGAACACAGACCACCAAAAAATTGGATGAAAATTTTCGCATAGAAAAAGTATCATAGAAAATACATAACTCAAAACGCCAAAAATTTCACGATTTCCTTAGAAGTTGTTTTTCTAAACAAGATAAAGTATGAATTTACACATGAGAACATTTTATTTCATTTTTATAATATTATAAAAACAGCGATGGATACACTTGTAAAAAAACTTTATCAAGCAATAATTTATATTCTTATATACAACATACCAAATTAAATGTTTCGAAACAATCAATAAGTAACTTTATTACACATAAATGTTCAAATTTCCTACTATTTCTTACTTTCCTTTCTTATTTTCATGTTAATGAGGATTTAAAAAAAATACCTCTGTCGCAACATCCTGCATAACATAGCGAATTTTTCGTTCTGAAAAAAATCAGTTTTTCTTAAAAACCCGTTTACATAGGACAATGGTTCAGAAACGTATCTTATGTGATTTTTTCCATTCTTTGACGCATGAAAAACTTTTGCAGAAAACATATTTTTTTGAGATTCCTAGCATCGGACGTATTTGGCTGAAGAACTTATCCAAAATTTTTGGAATTCCAACAATTTCACCAAATTTCGTAAAAGTAGGATAGGTTCGAGAGTTATCGCGCGGACACACAAATACCTATTTATGCACATACATAATTAGGGACCTCAAAACAGTTTCTATCATAATCCCGGATTCAAGTCGCGCCATGACAGTGGCTGTAATAGCTGAATTTTCGATTCGAAAATTCACTAAAAAAAAGTCACAAAAAAATTTGCCCAAAAGAAAACTAGAAAACAGTTTCTGCTGTATCTTCAGATTTACTTAGGAGTATAATTTGATCAGATATTTTGATCTTCAAAAAGTATAGATTCACGAAAAACTTTAGCGCGGTTTTTTTAAAAGTCTCTAATTTGATCATTGTATTAAAATTTTTTATATCTTTCAAAAATCTACTTAATAAATTTCTAACACTGACTGACTGACTGACTGACAACGCACAGCCTCAACCGTTAGGTTTAGAACTAGGTAAGCACTAAGAAAGGATTTTTGAAAATTCGTCCCCTAAGTGGGTTAAATACGCGATGAAAATTTGTATGGAAATTCGTCATTTTTGAAGTTAGAGATATATAAAAATATATTATTATGGATAATAAAATAAATAATGTCTTATTTTAATAAATCTTTAACATTGACTGACATCCTGAGATGTTGCCGGCACGTGGTAAATCCCATCAGGTGGGTATACGGTTAGTATTTAACGAGAGAGTTTAATAATTTATAAACTTTTATTGGCTCGTCAAACCGTCAACTACATAATTTGTCAATTTGAATTTCTGTAGATGACGTAAAATATGGTAATACACGTGTGTATTTTAGTATCTTGTTGATCGGTGAAAAAGACAATTTATTCATCGTAATAAATTTTTTTTTCCGTATTATAACAATAGATAAGTTTAAAAATAGGAATAAACAAATAATAATCGCTGCTTGTAAACAAATTGAAGTAAAGTCATGTAAATAACAAATAAAATATGTGAATTACAAAATATTTTTATTATCTACTAAGTATTTTGTTTTATTTATATTTAAAATAGCAAGTCGTCAGTCAGGTGCACGTTGTACTTGTGCAAATAGTGTTGCGTACAATTGGTGACTTTTATGGATTTAATCAGGGCTGGGAACTATTTAAAATGAATTCATTTTAAATATCGTAAAACCGTCTAGACCCGGACACTTTGCACCAATCTTCAAAGTAAATAATTTCTACATTAACCTACAACAAAAAACATTTGTTCTTGACGTCATTAGAGAGAGAAAAACAGCCTCTAAACTTGGTGAAATTTAGTGAAAATGTTTGAAGCCCCAAACCGTTGGACAAGTTCGTTAGCCAGACACGTCGGATGCCAGGAACATGGTGTTTGTTCTTGCAAAAAATTAGTCTTTTGCCAAAATTTCCACTTATTCAAAAATTTTTGCGAAATTTTTTTACACCATTTAAACGAGGAGAAAAAATTACATAAGAAATGTCTTTAAACTATTATTTTATGTCAACTATTTTCCGAGAAAAATTTATTTTTATAAACGGGCATTCGCTATATTATGCAGGATGCTGTGACAGGGGTATATATAATTACGTATATGAAAGTAGGTACTTATACTATCACATATTATCGATAATACTACGTATGTACATAGTTAAGCGGGTTCTACACGATGCTACGAACGTTCCTTCCAACATTCGATCGAACGTTTGAGGCAATTAAGTTCGATAGTTGGTGCGACGAATGTATCTGCTACACGGTGAGTCGAATGTTTGATCCAATACGAATGATGATGTGTTGGTACTAGTGATGTGAGTCTGGTAATATTACCAAATTACCGTAATTTACTCGACGGTAATTTTGGTAATTTACCCGACAAAAATTACCACAGGTAATTTTGATCTTTATGACATCTATTATCTGAAATATTAATTACAGACACAATGTGAATAAGATAGTAGAGAAATGATAAAAATAGCATTTCGTGTTGTACTCCTTAGCACATATTATTTTGTTACGATTTTTATAATTCTTACATTATTTTGACTTACTCTTTGTCTTCAAATTGTGATGTCATTGTAGTGTACTGTTTTTACTCTGTAGCGGCAATTTTTTTTATTTAAAATTGTACCATTTATTTTTGATGAGTATAGAGCGGATAACTATAATTTTTTATTATTAATTTAGTTTATAAAAATTATAAGATCAGTAAAATCACTGATCTTATGAACATATCACACTTATATGTTCATAAGATTAGTGATTTTACTAATTTTATAATTTTATATTTTAATTTTTACTCAATCCGATCTATAAAAAATTACAATATCCGCTCTATGTTGATGAGTTTTACAAAAATAATCAAAAATTAAAGAAAATTACTTAACTGATACACACTCCCTTCCGTTTTATTAACAAAAAAAGAAGAAAAAACTAAAAAATCAAATTAATGTACATCTAATTCATTTAAAATATAAATATACCAAAATATACCAATATTACCGAATTTTACCGAAAATTACCGTAATATTACCAGTGGTAACGTAATTTTCAATATTACCGGTAATTTTACATCTCTAGTTGGTACTCAGTGGACAACGCTGTTATCTGTCTGATGTTATCTCTAATGTTATACACTGATGTTGTCTCTCTTCACATGAACGAGTCGTGCGCAACCAACGAACGCAACCAACATTGACCTTCAAACGTTCGAAGCATCCCTTTGACTCGGTGCAAGAATACCGACATCGAACGGGACACGACCAAATGCGAACGTTTGACGCTCGACATTGGACACTCGTAGGTTCGAACAACGGCTACACGATGCTATGAACCATCCAACGTCGAATGTTGGAAGGTGTTCGTAGCATCGTGTAGCAGCGGCTTTACACGATAATATAGCTTGTCGTATAATGGCTTGTATAGTCACATACATATGTATATAATATTATGTTTGTATGTTATAATATGCCTTCTTTTTAGGGTTCCTAAGAAAGTCCTATTTTTTAGAGCTCCGAAAGAAATCTTTCGGGACTATAATAGAAATTAATTTTGAGGTCTCTAGAAACCGAAAATAATATTCACTAAAATTTATATATTTGTATTTAGTCCCACACCATTGGACAAGTTCATTAGCCAGCCATGTCGGATGCCTGGAACATGGTTTTTTTTTGGTCAATTTTCGTGAAAAAAATTAGTCTTTTGCCAAAATTTCCTCAAGTCAAAAAATTTTTGCAACATTTATTTACACCATTAGAAAGAGGAGGAAAAATCACTTAAAAGGGTGAAAAATCACAGAAAAACGGATTTTTATAAACGGAAATTCGCTATGTTATGCAGGATGCTGCGACAGGAGTATTTTTTTTTTGAAAATTTCAAAATAAAGTGACGGTTGATAATAGGGTTACAAATAATTTTTCTTTATTATTTTGTAGTTAGAAACTGATAAATAGACATCGTAATAAGTACTCGCCTTGAAAAAAATCGAACACAGAATTTTAAAAAAAATACTTTTTCTTAATAAAAATAGTCAAATTATGTACAAACAACGTTCTGATAAACTGCAACATATTTGTCCACCTTGAGCGCTGTAGTCGAATTTCGTACGCCTCTCCAAGCAAAAGCTCATAGGCTCATAGCGAAATAATATTTCGGGGCGGAAACTGTAATATATTTTTTGTGTGTAGATTTATCAATCATTCCTTCTCTTTTAATTCCTAGAACTCTTCTGAACATAACACAATATTAGTATTGACTAACATTTTGATCAAACCAATACCTGTCATCAAGCTTTCTTGTTATGTACCAAGGAAATTACGTGAGAAAACTCAGCCCTGATAATTTTCGTACGATCTACACCGCATTCTTAATGTTCATGAATTTTTTCAGACTTTTCTAAGTGATCCTTCTGCTCATAAGCATCGGAGACAGTAATTTTTAAGAGATTTTCCCAAAAAAATAGGTCAAAAAGTACAGTTATATAAAATATTACTCAACTGGTGGTTTAATAAGTTTTCCTTCCATGACCTACTCGAAAACTTTTCCCACTTTCCAGGTTATGCCTCAAATTAACCCCCTGAATCAAAATTTAACTTCGCATCTATACATAATTAGGCCACCACACGCTACCTCAGTATGTGCTAAATTTTAAAGTTTCACGTCAGGTAGTTTCTGAGAAAAACGCCTGTGACACCGAAGTAATTTACCAATTTTGATACGGGACACTAAAAACAAAAATAATAATAAACTACTTATTGCTAATTTTAAAATCAATAAAAAATTCTAAATGCTAACGTAATTTTTCCAGAAATGGTGTCACAGAACGCAAAAAAATTATTTTTCATATTTTTTTCGTGTCGTAAAATTTGGAATTTCACAACATTATCAATTCTTAAAATAGATCTATTTTAATGAAACTGTAAATTTGCAAATGTTTATGTGTTTCGGAAACCTAAATCTTTTCAAAAATTCTTTATTTTTGTCTTTTTAAGACAGACAGTCTTTTTAAGTTTTGAAGTTTTCTTTTTTTAACGCCATCAGGTTAGTTTAGTTTTCGCACAATTTAGTCATAACAGACTTTTGTTCTTTAAATCACGGCTCACAGGTCTCTAAAAAGTAGTCTTTCCGTAATTTCCATGGAAATTACGAGAAACACATTATTTGACGTTTCAAACTGTCAAATAATTGCAAAAAATTAAAAGTTTTTTTCGTTTTCGTAGTAAAAAGAAAAACAAGAAGTCCATTTCATGCACTCAGCGTTAACATATATTGCGTTTGCGCATGTACAGTAACTATCATTACTCAAATGTCTCAAAATTTGAGCGAAATAGGACTACTAGTAAGTAAAATATCGAGATTTAATGAGATTTCACGGTAGCCCCGTGACTACCATTACTCCGATTGCGATGAAATTCGTAGGGGACCATCTTAGTTCCAAAAGTTGGCGACCTGAGCCCGGGACTATGGCAGAAATTTGTTTTGAGGTCCCTAGAAACCGAAAATAATATTCACTAAAATTTATATATATATATATATATATATATATATATATATATATATATATATATATATATATATATATATGTATATAATAATTATGTATATGTATATATGTATATGTGTTCGCGCGATAACTCTCGAACCAAGTATCCAATTTTTACGAAACTTGGTAAGAACATTGGAAGTCCCAAGCCCTTGGATGAGTTCGGTCAGCCAGACACGTCGGATGCCAGGAACATGATTTTTGTTCTTGCAAAAAATTAGTTTTTTTCCAAAATTTCCACTTATTCAAAAATTTTTGCGAAATTCTTTTACATCATTTAAAAGAGAAGAAAAAATCACATAAAAAAGGTCTTAAAACTTTTTTTCTATGTCAACTAGTTTCCGAGAAAAACTAATTTTTATAAACGGAAATTCGCCATGTTATGCAGGATGCTGCGATAGAGGAATTTTAGTTTCCGGTAAAGCTATTATGAGTTATCGTGACCACCGCGAGGACACTTTTTTTGGAGACCCTCCAAAAATCAGATTCCATCGGCTGAATTTCCCAAATATTTGGTTGGATTTTTTTTTTAAATATCACGTGTTTAACATTTATTTATTTTTTTAAATAGAGAAAATACACCTTTTTGGCTTCGAAATCCACGTAACCCCTTAAGTACTGTTTATAACTAATAATTTTTCATTCACTAGCGCCCCTTAATGTCGCATCTTTAGAAAATATTCTATATAAACACTTTATGACGTGACTATTTCTCTATACACACATAAAATTCTACATATGTACATGTGTTAATAATATTTAAATTTTCTCATTTCGCGCGGACTCTGTATCCGCGGTATCCGCTCTTCACATACTCATTCGCGAGACTTGTTTTCTTTCATTTAAACACAAAAAATGCGGAAACACAATTTTAAAAAAAAAGAAAAGAACTACATAATTCCCTTATTCTTTTTCCATACCAAAATAACTCCACGAATAAAAAAAAATATAAAAATTTTTGTCATACTTATTACTACGTCATAAGGCGAATGGTAGGTTATCAGTTCAAAAACTGATATCAAGTCGACATTTTTTAATTTCAAATAGAACATTTCAAATTCGACAGGGGCGCTTTTGTTGCTCAGCAACAAAAGCTTCTGGGGTTCCCAGCTTTTGTAAGAGTATAATTACAATACAACTTCACTTACCGTTAAATGTACACAATTTTTTTCGATGATGAGTCGTAATTATTTTTTTTTTTTTAAAACACAATAATTTTATTCTACACACAAATTTAATTGTGCTGATACCACTTTTTTTTCGTTTAATTCGGTATTATTGTAGTTACTACCAAAAAAAAAACTTTATTTTCAAAATTATTATTTATTAAATTTTTATTATTTATAAGAAGACACAAATACAACAGTATCACGTGATCCACACTCAAGTAACCAATGTGAAAAATTACAAAAAGGTCAGCTTTATGTCTTATGCTAATTTTAAAACTTTATAATACATATGTACTACATATATACATCTGAATACAATTGAATTGAAACACAATAACAAAAGTTTGTAGATAGAAGATTTTTTTCAATTATAGCACAAATATGGCACACTCAAAACTTTTTTAACACACAAAACAAAATAAAACAAAAACAAATGAATTTCCGTAAAAAAATTTTCACTTTCGTTTTTTTTTTTGATTGAAACAACACACAATCGCCCCGAACGAAAACCGATCAAAACAGAGCCTACTAATAAAACTTGTAGATTTTTTTTGTTTTTAATTTTTTCAAAGTGTCGCTCAGTGAGTAAGTATATGACGATTATTAAAACAACACACTACAAACTATACTTAAACACCACATAAAACTATGTACTGTTGTATTTTATTTTTAAATTATTTGAAACAAGTTTGGAAAGTTGTGTGGTGAATAATAAATATTTTAATACACACATAAAGAGTGGACGAGTGGACTATGAAGTTACTTTTTATTTAGTTTTTAATAAAGCAACGTTGTACTATGTACATATGTAGAGATATGTACGGGCCGCTGACGATGTGCGAGACAAGTGAACAGGCGAGCGCGGACAACGGCGAAATAGACACAGAGTTTGTCGAGGAGTTTGTTGGTAGTTTGAATATCGTCCGTCTCACGACGTACACTCAACAGTCGGTTTATGTACGTAAATATGTGGATATGTACACAAAACTTTTGTTGTACAGTCGATGCTCAATATTCGCGATCCCAGAGTACAGAGGTAACGCAACTATATCTGTCATGAAATCTGCAGTATGCAGTTCTGTGCAAGTTAGGCTACTTACAAGGAATGTTACGGAAGTGGAAGTGGACCAATTTTTTTTTTTTGTATCAATAATTTGTTTATAAAACTACTTCTCACCAAGCTACTCCAGTGTTTCAGAACTATCTATTTCAAGTTGAGATGATCGATATATCGATAACTGTTATTTTATAACTAGTGTAGAAAGATAACAGTTATCGTCAATAACTGGAATACCCAGTAACTGGTTACTTAAATAACTCCTTTAGAAATATCGATAACATAGGTCAATATTAATATATTCGAAAGCAAGGATCACAGTAATTTATTTTAACCACCTACGGAGAATTTCAAAATAATAACGCCCCAGACAAGTTACACATATTGTAGCACATTTAAAAAACCCTTAAAAGTGAACTATTGTCTATTGTACAGTTATCTATTTGTATTTGTAATTTGTATCCATAAAATTGTTAAAATTGTGTATACAAAGCCTAAATCCTTGTATAGACAAGTATTTGAACAGATATTGCAGTACAATAAAGTAAAAAATATTATTTAGTATCCGTCAGTATTATAGATCTGTGCATATTTCACTAACAGAACCGTTTATACGCATATCGAATATCTTAAAATATGTTAAAATATCCAAATACCATACCAGTTATTACAATAACTGTTATAAATAACAGTTATTTTTCAGTAACTGTTATTGCAATAACAGTTATTAGAAAATAACCGTTTAGCTCATCTCTAATTTCAAGTCAAGGAATTACCAGCTAACCTTATTTTTGCTATTTTATAAATTTTATAGTGAGGAAAACCCAAAATATTTAATTTTTGTTAAAAATTTCGTTCTCATATAAAGCCCCCCATAGCCCCAGTTACGCCGCGCCACTACAGTGGGTAACACGTATTATTTATTAACTAATAAAATGTAGCCTTTTTACAGATTTTTAAAGAATCTGAGCTATGATTTCCCTAAAAAATTTTTTAAAAACCCAGTCTTAGGGGTGTTTCACCCCTTAAAAATTAAGTGACCCCAATGAAAAAAATTCTATAATAATGTAACATCAGTCTAAATCTTTTGATCACTTTTCATCAAAATTGCTTAAGGGCTAATATGGAAAAAATACCAAAATATGATTTTTCAGGAAATTTTTGAAGGGGTGTTTTACCTCCTAAATATTGGGATTGGGCACGTATAATTAAAATATGTGTGTTACTTTGTCAAGTACTACAATATATCTTAAAATGAAGAAAATCGCAGGGTTACACTTCCGTAACATCCCTTGTTAGTAGTCCCTCACTCCGTAGCAATGGATGAGTGTAGGTCAATCACACGTCAATTGTTTTCATTGTTGTTGGCATTATTAGAACCCCCACACGGAGCCACATACATGCATTGTAGTATCATACATACGTATACGACAACACGGCCAAACACCTCCGATCACTCACACAAAGACAGATCACCGCACAAATGCAAAGTAAACCCAGTGCACGTATCTAACATATTTTCTATTCTTTACTGGTTACACTGGTTTCAGTAGTATAGAGATAGATATGTTGTCTCTGGTACTCTGGGCTCGCGACATTCACCATCAGTACAAGCACATAATCAAGGGGCCAAACTGGCTGTCGCCAGAATTTTACGTCCTCAAACTTGGCAGCGAAGCCTCCCCAATCTCTATGGTTATATACTTAGAGCTTGTGTTTGTATGTGTAGTATAGTGGATGTTAGTATGTGTCAAAAAAACAAATCGAAGCAAAGAGCAATGTGCTAAACTGGGCCCCAAGCAGGGGTCACCCGTCCCGATTCTGTTGAGACAGTCCCGATTTCGGTGGTGGACTCCCGCATCCTGATATTATACCAGTTTTATCCCGATTTTTTAATTTACGCGCAAAATATCAGTATGCGTTTCCTCGTCTTTGATAAGTAAAACGATGGATTCATTCGTTTAATTTAGACGCCAGTATACATAGGTATATGTACAAAAGGTACAGAAAAAAAAGTGTAGAGGTTTTTTTTTGCTTCTAAAGGGTGAACTAAAGGGAAAACTTTTTCTGCTTTTGAGAAAAAGTACTGACAAATGCTGACTGTCAACAATTTGTTTGGATTGTCTCGATTTTATTTTGCTTAAAGGTGGCAACCCTGGCCCCAAGTGTGCAATTCAAAAACATAACCTTCATAAATTTTATGAGAGGAGTTCCTAAACGTTCCCGTTGGCGGACCAAATTATAAATACCAAAATATTTGACGAGCCAATAAAAAATTTCAAAATAAGGAAGAATACAGAGAAAAAGTGCTGTGGTATTCAAACCGTCGACCGTAAGCAACGAGTTGATCGCAGAACAAATTTCTACCGATCTTCTATTCTAATTTTTAATTTAAAAAAAAATAATAAATAAATAAATAAACTGACAATTTCTACAGGAAAAATAACATATTTTCATTTAAATTATGCAAATTTTACAAACTACTAATTTGAAATGGAAAAAACTGAACTTGATGATGTTATCACGTACACCAACATTTAAAACCTCCAAAAACCATTTACACCATTATTTAAATATTTCTGAATTTAGAAAATAAATGGCATTCCTCTTCATAATCAATAAAATAATTAAGTATTCAATATTTTGTTTCCCTTGAAAAGTTTGAATTTCTTAGATACGAGGTGGCGTTAGAAAGCCATCGATATTTCAATTTCAGTCTAGTCGAAGGTGGACGGCATTAAACCTGGAATTGTTGAGTTTTTTAAGCCCATAGTCACAAAATATTGAAAAAAAAAATAGATAAATTTTGCATTCAAAAAGTATTAAAGCAAAATTTTAAAAAACCAAGGTGCCGAAAATTTTTTTTTTTTTTGCGAACTTTGAGGTTCCTCTGTACTTACACATATGTATTATATTATGTATACATATATACAATTATGTATATATGCATGTATAAAATAATATATACCGTAAAATGAGACCAATCGAAGAAAGTTATTCATTTACGAACATAATATCTTTTTTAAACTACATACATATAGTAGAATAACCCTTCCTTTTGGTGGCAATAACGACTAAACTTGAAACTGGATGAAAAACATTAAAAAATTAATTCAAATTGACTTCTTTACATAGTGTTATTTTTTGTTTTTTAAAACTTTACCAAAAAATTATTGTTTAATCAAACTTTTTTGAAGCATATATGAGAAAAAAAAAATTGCAAACTTTTATTAGTTTAATTTTTTTTTAAGACAAAATCTTAAAGAATTGAAATTAAATTGGAGATACGAAAAATGGGATGAATAGAAATGGTCGTTGGGTTAATAGGGACGCTTTATCAAATATAAAGCGACGAATATGGGGTGTTTAGAGACGGATAAAAGATGTATTGGAACACAGAAAAGTTATTCGATATTTTTGTAAATATATTAAACACAATATTTATTCACTTCCTAACTTTAGATCTTACCTTTACTTCGACACAAAATTATAAAATATGATTCCATTTTAGATGTATAAGATATATATAGATATAAAAAATTCTTAATTATATTTCACTTACAGTTTCGTCAACTCTACTGGTCGTCCCAATTCACTTTTTTATTGTCTCTTTTGTCCCCAGTTTACCACACACTAAAATCCAAAAAAAAATTTTCAAAAATTTTTGGTTACTCTAATAAAGTAACCATTCTGGGCAATAGGTACTGGTAAAAGGAATACAAGAAATACAATATGACGTTTGAATTCGTGCCGATTGAGTCCCATTTACGGTATATAGGATGAAATGTCCAACTGGAAAGTACATAAAGTTGAATTACGATTACACATTTAATACCAGATCAATTATCCCTGTAATACATATTATGTAGTATTGCTTACACATACATATTCACATTTGTATATGTGTGTGCGCGTATAAATACGTATTATGTATATATGTAGTAAATATATGCACATATGATAATGATAATTGATAAGTCATATTGCTTGACTAATACATAATTTCCTGGTTTTTATTATCATTTATTTAAAAGAATTGGCCAATCAGTTTTCAATTTGTAATATATAAATAAATTATTTCCTAGCTTTTTATTAAAAAAACAGCACAAAAGATATTTGGGGACGATTTAAAAGTAAAAAGGGCACGAAATCAATTAATTAAGAATAACTTTTTATTTTTTAAAATCCCAAAATACTATTTTTGGGATGTTATTTTGTGAGATAGGGTGGATGTACCTAAACCTATAAAATTAAAACAAATAATTCCCTATAAATTATCAATTTGCGCGATCTTTTTTGGTGCGATTTTTTTAAATTTGTAAATTGCTGACTTTTTTTAATGCATTTTACCATCACATTACTTAAATCTATAAATTATTGCATCATTCAGTTGTTTTATATGTATTTGTACTGTAATTTTTGTAATATTATAAAAATGAAATAATATATTTAGATGTGTTTCCAAGCATAAATTAAGTCTTTATTTTGTTTGGAATTAAAGCAATTTCTATAGGAACATCGTAATCTTTGTAACTTTTTTTTATACGATCTCGATCCACCGCATAAAAAAGTTTTTTTAACAGTACGTTGCGTTTTTTAATTTTTCGGTAATTAATTAATCGAATTTTGGTATATTCACCCTATACATAATTTTATTGTTGACTGGTGGTGTCATCTAGTAGTGACGATTCTATCTATAAAACAGAAATCTTTATGTTGTAGAGTGCCTATAATAAATAGAGTGGTGACATATGTGCTGAACGCTGATTGGTTCCGACATTTTCTATCCAAAGTTTTCGTAAAATACATTGGAAATAAATTAAATGTTAACAAAAACCATTTAATTTAACTTAGAAAGAATAATTAAATTAAAAATTAACGATAATTATGTACTCAAAAATATTTACTTAAACATGTGATAATTAATTTTGAAGCTTCCCGCTCTGTTATGGATACAAAATGGATGACACAGAACAAAATGAATGACATGTCACGACTCTTGTGTTGTTGATTAGAGTGTCATCTATACGTGATGTTACGAAGCTTAGAGGTTAGAATAGTTGAAATTATACACGTTAGATGCTTGATGTGATACATTTATTAAATTAATTGATAGATTATAATATTTAATACAGTTTTTCTTTTTTTTTAGATTTTTGTTAACTTTTTTTTTGAGTTTTATGTGCTAATTTTCAGTTTCTTCTTCGATTTATTAAATTCAGATTATTTGGATATAATTAGGAAGTGTTTTTTGGAATGAGAAATTAAAAATTAGCACATACAACAGTTTTTTATTGACAGTTATATGTACACGAGCCTTTTAACTCCATTTTTAATATACATAAATAAGTACTTACATATCTTTTTGGTTACTGAAAAGATAAATAAATCCTATAAATAAAAGGTATTCAGTACACTGAGATCAATATTTAGACTAGAGATTACACAAAAATAAAATGATCTATATAAATGGATTTATATATTATACCATAATTTTTTAAAAATCCTTAAGTAATAACTAATAAGTGTCTATAAATGATCAAGTGCTATGTAATTGTTTAAATAAAAGGGGGAGTCTAATTGAGACACAAAAAAAAAAAATGAAATTTTTTTGTTGTATTTTAATACAACTAAAGTTGTAGGCAGGGCTGGGAACTATTTAAAATGATTTCATTTTAAATATGCATTTAAAATACAAAATGGTATTTTGCATTTTCTATTTTAAATTAGTTCTGTCAAACCATTTTCCATTTTGTATTTAAAATGGAAATTTGAATCCATTTTACATTTAAAATGAAAATGCATGTTTTCTCAAATTTATGTGTATACAATATTAATTATAGAACTTGAATTGAACTTGAATTGAAAAGTTAAATGTAAGTTGATTTAATGGACTCAAATTTTTTATAACTCGAGTTGCAATGAGATGATGTTCAGCATAACCATTTTCCATTTTGTATTTTAAATGCATTTTTGGAAACCATTTTCCATTTTCTATTTTAAATGGTTTCTATAAACAATTTTTCCCAGCCTTGGTTGTAGGGTTGCAATCCAAATTCCTAACCGTTACACCTAAATGGACAACCTACAAAATTTAAAACCATTTTTTTTTTCGAAACTATATTTCGATCGTTTTCTGACGCAATCTCGTAAGTAAATTTTGTCAATTTTTTGTACATAGAAAGTTGTGACGCGCAATTTTACCCGCGTAAAATTATTTGAATTTGGGGTAAGACGGCCAATTTTTTGACTAATCAGTGCGGGACAATATAACAATTCTTAATCCTTATCAGTGTGATATTTTAAAAAATTTCAAAAATCTTTTTTCAAAAATACAATTGACGAGCAAAAAGACACTACATTTTTTACAAAAAATACAATAAATGATCAGCAAAACGGAAAATAACTAAATACGGGGCTTCAGGGACAACAAAAATTTAAATACGGGAGAGAAACTGCTTTTCTGGGACTGTCCTGCAGAATTCGGGACGGTTAACCGCCTTAATTTTGACAGGGCCGTGGAGAGAAATGACGGACCCCGGGAATAAAGCATATTTCTTAAAAATTTTTCCCCAAAATAATATGTGGTGAGCAAAAAATAACAAAAAAGCTTGTTTTACTTTTTTCCGAGCCCCTCCTACGGGCCCCCAGTTTCAACACGGGCCCCGGGGCTACAACCCCGGCTACCCCACCCTCTTGTCGGGCCTGAATTTTGAGTCAAATTATTTTCAAATATTTCGAAATTCTGCACAAAAACAGTTATTTAATGATTTCGCTTGCCAAACGATTCTAACATCTTTATATGTCAATAGCATGGCTAATTTCCACACCTTAAGACCTCTATCTAACTACCCGTACCGACTCTCTGGAGGACAATTTTAACCTCACTTTCATCTTTTTTCAGTATCTGAATAGTATTTAAGCAAAATTTTGTCAAAATCCCTTTAGCTTTTTAATTTGTGTCTTATTTGATGACACTAACGGACTTTTAAATTTGGAATTCTGAAATTTCATACCGAATCATTTCCTGATAGTGCTTTGCTTCGCTCATGGAGATAGTATCTTTATGGCTTCGCTCGCCCAACGACTCTACAATATCCCTATTCATATTTCCGTAACGTATCTAATTTTCTTCCCTTGAGACCTTCCCGCAGATACACCGACATTACTAAGATACGAAGTTACGTCAAAAAACCATCGAAATTATAAACACATTTTTCTATTTATTAAAACCGTTTATATAAAACCAGCTTCTTAAATATCACCTTTTTGACAGTCTAAAGCTCTAAATTGATTGTTGTGTAACATTAGTAATTTATAGACACATTGTATACAATTACGTATAAATTTATTTTAAAAAAATGGGATAAATTCTTTAAAAATTTTAAAGAAATGTGTTTCAAAACGTCACTATGACTTTTAACGAATTTACCCAAATGTTGTTTATCAATAAATTATAGAAATATTTAGGTCCTTACATAAAATAAGTATCTAAGCATAATTGACTTAAGATAATTACTGAAGAAAATCTCTGAGTTTTCATTTAGTTGATGCAAAAAAAAAAAGATTAATAAATATGGATATAAAAATAAATTTAAATAAAATGATTTTGAACTTTTGAGTTAAGTATATTTTTAACTTTGTTAAGAAAATTTTAAGTACAGTAAGGTATCAGTTTTGAAAACATTACTTTTAGAAACTATGCATTCAAAATGTCAGATATGTCATACAGGTTAGATTAAAATAATGAAAGTATTCCATCTTTTATTTCATTTGTTATTAATAATAAAATTTTCATATTTTTTGTTAATGGAAACACAAAACCGTTATTAATTGAATCAAAATATTATCAGCTGAAAGGACATAAAACAAAACTTAAAAATTATAGCTAAATAGCTAAAGCTTTGATGGTTTATTTTATTAGTTAATGTGTCAAATATTGTTGACAGTTCGTACATATTGTCAAAATTATTAAAATTTAGTACAAAATTTACCGGTGGTTATTGAATTGTCAAAGGATTTATAAGGGCTTCCTTTGGGCACCGAAGCTCGATAACTCTTTTAATTAGACATTTTTAATAAGTTATTCAATATAAAAATGTTTACAGCAAACAATAATTGCACGATAACAATAATTCAAAATAAAAAGACACTATTGTATGTTCAGGTAAGAAAACATTATGACGTCACTTATGCGCTCGAGTGGTCTCGAGAACTGTCAGCCCGTTATCGGTACTAAGTTTAAAAATTTATTTTTAATTTGATATAGATTTTTGAATATTACGTAAAAAATAAAATGAATAGAAGTTTTCTTATAAAACTGATGCTGTACTGTACTTTAAGTCAAAAATAATACTGAATCACTTACATGTGGCATTCAAAAAAATAAAAAATAAATTTTAAAAGATCGTTTCCTCTTCAATATCAACATTCAGCAGTGGCGTCGACGCATTAATAAACTCCGGCGTGACAAACGGAAATGCCAAATATTGCGAATTGATAGCCAACGCGGAAATATTGCGTCGTGGTGGCGATTTACTCGGAACCGATATTGTAATATCGTTCAAACCGCGAAATCGTCGACGTGGCTTCTTCATTCGACCGCCATCTTGCTCGCCAGTCATCAGATGCGGATACAAAAGCGTGGGAATGCTCAGACAATACTTATTGTCATTGTCCTTCGGCAGGGATGCCAACTGTGCCTGTTCTAATGTCGCCGTAGAATTGGCAAGATTCTCAATACACGGACAAGATGAACTGGACGTTTTTAGAGTCTCACTACAACAATCGCCGGACGTTTCCATTAACGAACCGGACGACTTCTTCACCGGACTACTGTCCGATATCGAATCCAATGGTTTTTTATGGTGAAACAGTTCCAGGCGATCACCGCTGGCAAATCGTAATCGTTTTGGCGATTCCAGACTGGCACATCGTGACAATGGACTACGTGGTGACGCGTTACGATTCTTCAGCGAACTACGTATCATTCCGTTCAAATCTAAGACGGTTTGTTGATTGGTCGGTTGTCGGGTGTCACTGTGGCGGCCATGTTTACCCGCGAGTAAACATCTTCTGGCGGCACGTGCTTCGTTGCGTTCCATACGTTTCAGTTCATCCTCTCCGAGGAGCCAGTAGGTCATTTTCTCACCTTTGCCTTTCATTTCCACAAGTCCTCGCTCCACAATTGTATAACCACCGAGTTTATCGAGGAGATCCTTGCATTCTTGGCTACAATGGATTTTCAGCGCTGAAACAGTGAAATTTATTTTAGATGAGTGGTTCATTATCGAAAAACCCTGTCCTTTGCACAAGAATAGTACTTAGAAAAGAAATTATGGCAAAAAATGGCGGTTAAAACAAGCCAGAAACAGTTTTTTACGTCTCCTTTTGACCACCGGTTTGAGAAACTTCTAGAATGATTTAACTGTTTAATAATAGCCTATCGATAATAATAAATAAAAAGAAATTAAACAAATATATAGATCGAAGAACAAAAGATCAAAGACCTAAATGTCAAAATTAAATAAAAAAAATTAGCAATCCAATGTCAGTCTAACATGTTTCGGTCAAAGGATTGATCATTACACTCTAAGTCCCAAACCGTTGGACGAGTTCGTTAACCAAACACGTCCGATGCCCGGAACATGGTTTTTTTGGCAATTTTCATGAAAAAAATTAGTTTTTGCCAAAATTTCCCCTTATTCAAAAAATTTTGTGACTTTTTTTAATACCATTGAAACGGGGAAAAAAATCACACAAAAAAGGTTTTTAAAATATTATTCTATGCCAATTAGTTTCCGAGAAAAACTAATTTTTTAAAACGGAAATTCGCTATGTTATGCAGGATACTGCGACAGGGATATTTATTTATTATTATCAATATTACCTGCAGTTGGAACATTCCAAATTTTATATAGCCTATTGAATTTTATACAATATTTAGCATTTTTTACGTATTTTCCCTTCCAGTTACAATTTTTGGCACTTAAAACTCTATTTCGCTTGGACTAGGATTTTCCCAAAAATACCTTTTAGACTCAAATTCATCATAAATACATACGTTCTCCAGTAGATTCCATTCGACTGGCTGTATTGACTGTGTCGCCAAATAGACAATATCGTGGCATTTTTAAACCAACCACGCCAGCACAAACGGGACCGGAATGGATTCCAATACGTAGTTTTAATTTATCGTTGGGACGATGTCGAATTGTGAAATGTGTTACGGCCGAGAGTAGATGTAAGGACATGGTGGCAATCTCGGCAGCGTGTTGGTCTTCATTGCGAATGGGCAGTCCACTTACCTACCCAATCCAAAATGAATTCATAAATATGCATTAGATAAATATTAAAATATAAATTACATTTTATTATACAATATGATCTAATAATGGGTGACCTTTTATTATACAGGATGGTACGATCTATTTTCAATCGAAGTATTTTGATAACGAAAAGTATAATTTAACAGGTGTGATATATTTGAAACAGTACTTTCTTCCTTTCCTTATGTCATTCATTTTGAAAAATATCGTTATTTTCGATATCGATAATTTTGAATAACGAAAACTGCATTTTAATAGTCGTAATATGTTTGAAATAATTATATCTTGCTTAAGCTTTCAAAAATTTCATTATTTTTTCGTAGGATGCGACGTACCGTTTACGATATATTTATGATCGAAGTTTTCGATAACGAAAATTAACATTTAAAAACAAACATAATAAAAACCTAACAAATATGACAATTCAACCCGTTTTATAGACATCGGTTCGTAGAATTTTTCGTAATATAAAACTCAATTTTAGAAAATTTCCAGCGTACCCTTTTGGCATAAGACGGCAGTATATGTCATAAGCATATTGTATGCACATGTAAAGTATATAACTACAAAACCTTGGATAAATTTACACAGTAAATAAAGATAACACTGTGAATAGTGAAGAGTAATTAACAACTAGTACATAGAGCCGGTTCTGTACTTGCAAAGCTAACGATAAAATACAGAGTATTTGTTAATATGGAGGCCACAATAAGTTTACAACGAATACACGGAATACAATGTTCGGCCGTCGAAGTAATAGCCGAATATTTGGCGATTGTTATGCAGTATTTATTTCAGTATCATTTTTTTTTTTAATTTTAAATATGAAAAGTTTTAAATGTTTACTAAACGCATATCAGGACTGTGTAGCTGTGCATACATAATATTTTATTTATGGACTGTATATTACGTAACAGCCGTTTTTTTTAGTCTACTTTAGGTAAATAAATGTGTCAAATTTGGTTTTTTTCCACTATTCGATATTCGGCCGAATATTTGCCGAATATTCGTAGCAAATCTAGGCCAGTGTAAATCTTTCTAACACTTCTTAAGAAAATATTTACTTTGAAATAGACACGAATACAACGGGGTTATCGTGGAAGTAATGCTTCCTTCCCCTTCCCGAACGGAGCGAAATGTTTAAGACCACTAGAAAAAGACTTCTATTGAATCAGCCGTGTTTCTATAAGATTTTGATCATTTTGATAGCAAAACCGGAAAGTTCACACCCAAATTCTCCAAATTTAAACAATCACCGCAATTTAAGTCACTTCTATAAAACTTGATGTGGAAAAATAAAAATTTTCATTCTGATGACGTCATCAAGTTTATTAAATCTTTTCAACGCCTTATAAGCAGTAAAGAAAATGATAGAATGATGAATTTAGAGTTAAATTATAGGTTTCCGAAGCCATTCTTTTCATTTTTGCCAAAATTAGGCACGTACGGTGACTAGAAAAACAACTTCTATCGAATAAGTCGTGTTTCTAGAGGAAATTTAGTTATTTTGATAGCAAATATGAAAAATTCATACCCAAATTACCGTAATTCAACCAATCATCCCAATTCAAAGCACTTCCATAAGGTCTGATTTGAGAAAAAATAATTTTTCAATTTGTTGACGTCATCAAGTTTACTAATATTTTTCAGTGCCTTAAAAACCGTAAATAAAGTGACAGAATAATGAAATTGGAACCGAATTATAGGTTTTCGAGGTCGTTCTTTTCATTTTTGTCAAAATTAAGTATATAGGTCCACTAAAAACTTTATTGAAAAAAATGTGACCCTCTAATTTAAGAGCTGGATCCATTCCTGCTCTGAGTATATTCTACAGACAAGAAAAGGATAATTACTTACGACCATATAAGCGTCTCCGATCGTTTCAACTTTATAGACATCGTAATTTTCGATAATTGAATCAAAACACGTGTAGAGATCGTTCAAAAAATCCACAACCTGAAAAAATTTCATTCTTAAAAAGTCTACTCTGTGAATAAAAATCGTACGAACAATTATTTGAAGGTGATGATTTCAACGGTTTGAATATTTTTATAAAATGACCATAGATGGCCGTACATACAGGTATAACAACTAATATGTTGTGATCAGGGCTGGGAACTATTTAAAATGATTTCATATTAAATATGTATTTAAAATACAAAATGGCATTTTGCATTTTCTATTTTAAATAAGTTCGGTCAAACCATTTTCCATTTTGTATTTAAAATGGAAATTTGAATCCATTTTACATTTAAAATGAAAATGCATGTATACTCAAATTTATGTGTATGCAATATTAATTATAGAACTTGAATTGAACGACTTGAAATCTAACAAATTCTATGTTAAATGTAAGTTGATTTAATTCACTCAATTTTTTTATAACTCGAGTTGTAATGTCACTTGAGTTAAATTTATTACTAGAGATGCAGTTCTCTTAAGTCAACTTTTCTGACTCAAGTTATGTACTACTATTTTTAAGACACGTCGATAAGAAATGTACTTTGAGTAGATGATTTTTATAATTTTATTTAGAAGTTTCAGTCGTAGCGTAGTGAAGGATTGAATACGTCAAAGTCGAATTAAATATTTTTAAGTAACAATATTTGAAGAGTTAAGTTTCGTTTTCATATCATGCAAACTTTACAAAATTTTCTCCAAAGACTGCCTTTATATGTAATTTCAGTACTTTTGAACTTTTTTTTTTAATTAATATAAATAATGATAAAAAATTTATAGAATATTTTTTATAAAGTATATAAATAAAGTAAAAAAGCATTTTGCATTTTATAATCCATTTTAAATAACTATTTTTCATTTTCAATTTTAAATATGTTCAGCAAAACCATTTTCCATTTTGTATTTTAAATGCATTTTTGGAAACCATTTTCCATTTTCTATTTTAAATGGTTTCTATGAACTATTTTTCCCAGCCCTGGTTGTGATTAGATATGCAAAGATGGCTATACTGTCGATTGTGCATACAAAACGTTATCGCTTTGAATAAAAATTAATCAAGAATTGGTTAATACCTGTAAAGGTGTACTTTCAGCCGACATTGAAGTAAATCCAACAATATCACTGAAATAGATTGTAACGCAATCGTAACTTTCAGCTTCAACTTTGTGACCACGCTTTAACTGTTCCGCCACTGGACGTGGTAACATTTCCAATAACAGTGCCTCTTAACATAAATTATAAGTAAATTATTATAGAGCAATAAACATGAAAAACAATAGATTAAATTTTAATAAAGTGAATACTATTAACTTAACGTTAAGTTGAACGAATTTTGAATGAGACAGTTCTTTTCATTCGTTACTGATACCCTTTGTTATTTCAAATTCGTTTAACTCGAGATATTTTTGTAACAGCTGTCTGGTGCGGCCGGGCGAGGATGTGAAATTTGAACCCAAACGAATATTTTATTAACGTCTGCATTCGAAAGAATAATAATCAGTTGAAAATAATAAAAATGAAAATGGTTTTGAGAAAGAAAATGTAAGAAAAATAAACATTATTTCCTTTAACTCCAATAGTCTTAATAATTTTCCACAACGCTGTGTGTTCTATAATATCAATTTATTTTCAACGTCCTTTTGTTATTATGCAGTCATGTGAAAAATCGAATTTTCAATTTTTCACAATTTTCTTTTGTTCCGTACACATTTTATAATAAGCTTTTCGACACCCTCGCTAAAACAATCGTTCCGTTTGGGTGATGTATGTAAGAAATTTTTTCGGGGATTTCTATTATTTTTGTCTGTTTTTTTACCTGTTTTTTTCTTTTCCTCTTGTAACTGATCTGTGCGTTCGTCTACTAACACTTCCAAATTGTTTGCGTATTTTTCCATCATGGCCATCATATTATCAAAAATATTTGGCTTCCTTGAAATATTGAGAATTTTTTAAGGAAAAATTATTGAAATTTGAAAATAGTTATGCGTAAAGAGAGGTATTCTAGTAGGCTTAAATTGGGGCACGAGTCTAAGGGACTGACGTATACACAACGACATCGAGTGCGCTATATCGGGTAAGCGCACGAGATCTCGTTGTGTATGCGTCAGTCCCTTTAGCGAGTGCTCCAGTTTAAGCCTATTAGATACCTCGCTTTACGTATACGTATCGAACATAATTTTTTATAACGACGGCTTCTAAAGTTTAATAGAGAGAAAAAAATTAATTATTTTTAAGCAATTTTAGAAAATAGTAGGGTTAATTTTATTTTATAATAATGTTATATGAAAAAATTTTTTTTTTATTAATTTGTAGATCGTTTTTATTTATTTTTAAAAGCTTTTATTTAACTTGCTATGTTAGTATGTTGGTTTAGATCAAATCTTGGAATCAAAATTTAGACAGGTTCTAATTGAGCTAGAGGTTTCAAATTTTGCATACGTGTCTAACCTTGATGACAATGCAATACTGTATAATTAGTTTTGTACGAAATGGCCCCAAACCAAAATTGTTGATTTCTAGTCCTGTGTACCTTTTTGACATTTCGAATTGTCAAATATTGTCCATTGATTTTACATTGCAATTTTTTGTTTCCATAATTATGTCTGATTAGGATAAATTAACCGATTAAAATATAGGTAAAAAAATTACTTCTTTAATTTTTTTTTAAATTAATTGTAATCAGACTAAAAAGTAGAAAATAAAATAAAGTAAAAAAAATGTTTTTTAAGAAAAAGCTTTTATTTAAAAATGGGCTAAAAAAATGAAATAACTACTGAGTGAAGTTTGAAGCAATATGCAACATAATTTATAAAAGCTTGAAGCATTATCATTAATTATTTCTGTTTTGGATATAAGTGTAGCTATTTTACTTTTCAGTACTTACAAAACTTAATTAAACGCCTCAAGCTTTTATAAATTATGTTGCATATTACTTCAAACTTCACTCAGTAGTTATTTCATTTTTTTTAGCCCATTTTTAAATAAAAGCTTTTTCTTAAAAAACATTTTTTTTACTTTATTTTATTTATTAATTTGTTGATCGTTTCCATGTTTAATTTGAATATGATTATTATTGACAAATGAATATCATTATTTTCTCGCATAGTTCTAGCTACTTTCACGCACAGTTGTACTTTCGCGCACAGTTACTGTCGTTTGTTTTACAATGATATGAAAACTGCTCTTTACGCCCACTGCACAACGCTCAAATATTGAACTTTAGAAGCGGGTGTTATAAAAAATAATTTGTTTGACTCTTTTGAATTTGAAAATAATAATACTAATAATCGTTTCAGTAATCTTTAATAAGTTTATCCTCTACATATAAGCAAAATTATACTCTATAATATCAGTTTAAAATTTATGGTGGGACAGTTTTGAATCACTCTGTACACGCAAAATACATAACGCTACATAAATAAAGTAGATTATTAGACGACAACCAAGTAAATTAGAATAGGGAGTAGAAAAAAAAAAATTAGAAAGGAAATTGGAAAAAATTGGATATTGGAAAATACGGGACGAGAAAATTAATTGAATATTACGTTATCTTTATATTAAATTTATATTTTCATTACAAATTTAATAAAAAAACAACAAATGGGCTTTAATAATTCGAAAGAGTCAAACAGATCAATCGCAAATTCGAACAAAAAAAATTATTTCTTACATTCCTTTACGCAGTGGCCTCAATTTCGTTCGCACGGTCTTAAAATCCGGTCGATCGTCCGGTTGTTCAGCCCAACAATCTTTCAAACAATCCGTCACAAAATCAAAACTATTTTCCAAAGATTCCAAATTTGGCCTAGCACACAATAAATTCAATAGATCACAAAAAAAACAATCTTTTCGGAATAAAATTTCTAAACACTTACCGAAATGGTGGTGATTCCGCTGTAGGTCCAGCGATCACCCGTTGTAAAATCTCCGGCGGTGTTAGATTTGTTTCCCCAAACGGGCCATGACGACTGTGTAATTCGTAGAGGATGATTGCGAACGAATAAACGTCCCCTTTTTGAGTGCCCGGTACGAAATTCGAGACGGGTTGCCAGTGATTTTCGAATTTTAGGTTATTTCCGTTTGTTGATTCGGTGATAGAAACGCCACCGATACTGGTGGCTCGGGATGGTCGAAGTAATTCGGGGGCACGATATAAAAGGTCTGTATGAGCGTAACATTTCTTATTAGATACGCCAATTTTAATATGTAGAAAATATTAAAAAGTTTACAAAAAAAAAAAAGCTACAAACAAATGAGGGTGTTATGTAAGGTATGTTTGATAATAATATTTTTATTTTATTTTCTTATACAGATAACCCCCGAAGAACACGGTACTCGAAGAATACTAATACCTTCCCACGAATTACATGGTTTCAAACAACACGATTTTTAACTAATTCTTTTGAAAAAGAATAAAATACATAGGTATATTATATATTTGATATAAAGTTACGCCGGTCTTCAATTTACGCGAATATATCCGTTCCATATGGATTTGATTTGCACGAATAAAAACCGTGTAAATTGAATCTGTCATTATAAAAGGAAAAATACTGGAAATAAAGACTACTAAAAATTTTAGAGAATTTTATAATAGAAATAATAAGGAATATGTAAAAAATTACATATCTAATTTTGAAAATATCGTTATTTTCGACATCGATAATTTTCGATAACGAAAAGTAGGTTTTGACAGTCCCAATACGTTTAGAATACCTACAACTTGCTTCGCTTAAACCTTCAAAAATTTCGTTATTTTTTCGCTACGACGCACCGTTTACGAGATATTTACAATCAAAAGTTTACGTTTACAAAAAGTAGTGAAAACTAATTTTTTCGAAAATATTCTATCGGTGACTAAATCAGTAGGATTAATGAATCTGAATTAATCAATTATAATCAGTTTATGATGAATAACTCGGTATTGATAATTTTCGATAACGAAAAGTAGGTTTTGACAGTGGCAATACGTCTGGAATACCCACAACTTGCTTCGCTTAAGCCTTCAAAAATTTCGTTATTTTTGAGCTACGATGCACCGTTTACGAGATATTTACGATCAAAAGTTTACGTTTATGAAAAGTAACGAAATGTAATTTTTTTAAAATATTCTATTGTTGTCTAAATATTGACGGACTAATAAAACTTAAATTAAACAATTATAACCGATTTATGATAACTAGTCCGTTATCGATAATTTTCGATAACGAAAAGTAGGTTTTAACAGTCGCAATATGTTTGGAATACCTACAACTTTTTTTATTTTCACACTTGAAATGGAATGTCTGTCTTTTGTGGTCTCGAACAACATGGTTTCAAAGAACACGGAACCAATTAATCGTGTTCTTCGGGGGATTGCTGTATAAAAAAGAGACCCACAGAGAAAAACCTTATTTTTAGGTCACTATAAATGAGAATCCCATCTTAATAGTACGATTATTTTTGAACACCTTGTAAGTTTTTTTTTTGATTTGTGGCGAGTGGAATATCCTGTATATGTTCTGGAACATATGCATTCGTTACGGGAGAGTAAATTCTAGAGCGACTAGAAGGCAAATAATATAATAACCAATATGTGTGCTCTCTAGATAACAATTCGTTCATCTTATATTACTTGCTACACATTTATCGTCATATAATGTCATTTCTTACGTCTAATATTCTCCTATAGTCCAAACTCCCATAGCATAAAATCATACCTGATAAAATATCTCAAATTAAAATACCCCTGTCGCAGCATCCTGCATAACATAGCGAATTTCCGTTTATAAAAATCCGTTTTTCTGTGATTTTTCACCCTTTTAAGTGATTTTTCCTCCTCTTTCTAATGGTGTAAATAAATGTCAAAAAATTTTTAACTTTAGAAAATTTTGGCAAAAAACTAATTTTTTTCACGAAAAATGATCAAAAAAACCATGTTCTAGGCATCCGACATGGCTGGCTAACGAATTTGTCCAACGGTGTGGGACTAAATATAAATTTAATACATAAATTTTAGTGAATATTATTTTTGGTTTCTAGGGACCCCAAAACAAATTTCTATTATAGTCACGGGAGATTTCTTTCGGAGCTCTAAAAAATAGAACTTTCTTCGGAACCTTAAAAAACGGCATATAAGTAACATACAAACATATACATATGTATGACGTATATGACTTATATACAATCTATCTTCCTGTACCACAAACACATTCTTTCATATAATTATGCATATAGGTATACCCCTGTCGCAGCATCCTGCATAACATAGCGAATGCCCTTTTATAAAAATTAAATTTTCTCGGAAACTAGTTGACATAGAATAATAGTTTAAAGACCTTTTTTATGTAATTTTTTTTCGTCGTTTAAATGATGTAAAAAAATTTCGCAAAAATTTTTAAATAAGTGGAAATTTTGGCAAAAAACTAATTTTTTGCAAGAACAAACACCATGTTCCTGGCATCCGACGTGTCTGGCTAACGAACTTGTCCAACGGTTTGGGACTTCCAACATTTTCACCAAATTTCGTAAACCTAGGACATTTCGTTCGATATATATATAATTCGATATATATATATATATATATATATATATATATATATATACATATATATATATATATATATATATATATATATATATATATATAAATTTTGGTGAATATTATTTTCGGTTTCTAGGGACCTCAAAACAAATTTCTGCCATGGTCCCGGGTTCAAGTCGCGTCATGACAGTGGCTGTAATAGCTGAATTCCATTCTGGAAATTCGCTAAAAGCTAAATCGATAATAATTAATGCCGCAAATGCCCACGGGAAAATAGAAAAACCATTTTGAGCATGTGCACACATTACGCAAAAATTATTTAACGGATTTTTATGAAATTTGGTTTGATGTTAATTTATTACCTGGATCAACATACATATAAGATACTTTTTATTAAGGTAAAATGTCTCCTTCCCTTGGAAAAATATAAAAACCATATTGAGCATGTGCATGCATTACACAAAACGATTGTTCTATGCAAATGCTTTGTTATAATTATAATTACATACTTTTCATTAATTTTATGCGTGAACGACGTCGCGGGTACAGCTAGTTAAAAATAGAATTTAACAACAACTAAATCGGTATGATTTTGTGCTATGGGCGCTTGGACAATAAGTTTTCCTACGTATATACTGATTTTAAATGCAAAACGATACCTAAATAAACTGTCTCTCGTACTTACATTCACATTTCGCATGGGACTGTTGTGTTACCGACTCGCACGCTGCATATTTATACGATTCATCGGCACCTTTCTTAAATTCATGCAGTCCAAAGTCGGCCACTTTAACCACCCAACGTGAATCGACTAGACAATTGGACGGGCACAGTGCACCATGAAAACGTACCGGCGAATCGTGTAAGTAGATCATACCCTAAAAAAGAAAATTTAAACATCGTGCAAGTTCCGGAAAATTGAGTGCGTACTGTAACTACATGTTATATTAACAATATCAGTAATAATTGATCTCACAGTGTAAGCTGAACGTGTAATTTTCTAGTTGATCTACAAAAATAGATTTTGACACTGCAAATTCAAATGTGTTAAAACATAAAAGGTAACTCAAACACCCTTATTTTAACTATTATTTTACATTTATTTTTTAAATCGATATTGTTACATTGTTGAGATAATTTTCATTCTCTTTGGCAGGGCCGGATTAACCCTGAGTCCGCCCATAGGCATCTTGAAAAATGGCGCCCCTACCTTTTATTTGAAAAAAAGGAAATCTTAAAAAAAAAAAAAACGTCAATCACAAATTTTTCTGCCCTGTATTAAAAATTGCCGCCCCTCTCTTAAAAAAATAAAAAAATAAGTGACAAGCAAGAAAAAAAACCTTAATTACTCATTTTTCCGCCCTATTTTAAAAATATACCGCCCCTAAAAATCTCCCGCCCCTAGGGCCCCTATGGCCTAGGGTGGCCTATTGGCTAAGCTGGCCCTGCTCTTTGGTATAATACTAACAATAATTGGACGGCGTTATGTGATAACAGATTAAGCGCCAAATAGATTAAGGTAAATAACGGTACATCTTCTTTGCCATTGAGAGGAAGATGTACCGTTATTTACCTGAATCAATTTGGCGCTTAATCTGTTATTACATAATGCACTTCTGTTATTACATTCACTTTTTGCTATAAAGTTGATATTTCCGAAGTTACAAATATTTAAGCTGGAAATATTACGATTTTACTTGATTTCAAGTTGTTATAAATATATTAAATAAAAAATATGAAAAATTATGCAAATTAGACAAACAGTTACCTATCCGTACAGGCTAGGTTTAATCAGGTAGTTTTATTTTTTTATCCAAGAAACGAACCGGCAATTAATAGATAGTATATCAACTAGTTTAACTTTTGAAATATAGATGTCACATTTCAATTTTTAATGTTTTTAATTATTTTTGTAACAAAATAAATAAATTTAAGAGATTAGCAGTAAAGTAACTGCCAATTTAATAATTTGATCTATGTTAATTAAATTAAAAATTTGATTATTACCGATTTTGAATCATAAACTGATTTTTAGTACAATTTCATTTAAAAAAAAAAATAAAACCTTGCATTATAACTCGAAAACTTACAGAGTTATGAAATTATTACTACAGGAATCGGTTGCTCCCAGCGGTAGCTACGAGATTTATTTAAACAACCTTTTGATTAATAGTTTAGCTATAATAAAACTCATCCTGTAATTCGAAATACATGAACAATTTCGAAAGGAAGATCTCTAGGGAATTTTTCATATCTCTAATGTTAGCTCTATTGGACACTACCAGCGACAATATTTTTCAGAGAATAAAAAAAAAATTTCAGGATATTAATAAGTAAAAAGTTTATGCGTTTCCTTACAAATTCTGACAATAAACAAGAGGTATATCTTATGAGAAACAAATCAATTAAATTTAATAAAAACTTTTTCTTAAAAACCTTCAAAATGTAAAAAATAATTAATAGCACGCATTTTGAAATCAAGCGGCGTATAAAAGATTGCGATCGGATGTTCTTGCAAAATTCATGAATTCTTCCAGATCTACTTTTTTTTATACTACGAGCCCCTCCTGACTTCAAAATTCGTGCTATTAATTATTTCTTACATTTTGAAGTCGATTTTTTAAAAAAGCTTTTGTTTTATACCTTTTAGTGACAATGCTTATTAGCCCTTATAGTAACAATTGCTTAAAAGAAGAAGTATTCCAAATTTCATACGTTTAGATGGAATAGTTTCAAAAATTTCATTGTCCAAAAATCATAATTTTCGGCACTCACTACTGACTTTGCTTTGAAATTTGGAACGGAAATAGTATTCAAAGTAATAATAGGAAAATAAAAATCATTGAAAATTAACCAATTTTTCAAGTCATTAAAGAATTACTGAAATTAGATTATTTCCAGAAAATTATTTCAGAATAATTAGATCAACATAAATTTGAAAATATGTTGCTATCGTTTTTAAAGTGAATTTTTTTTTGCATTTATTATATAAATTTTAAAATTGCCATGGTTAAAAAATTACTCAACCAGTGTTAATAAAATTTTTATGGGACCACTTGGAGAGCTTTATCTACTAATCAAAAAAATAATGACGTAAACGGACCCAGAAATGTGGGAGAAATCGGTGTACATACATAAAAAAAAGGTACGGGTTGAATTGCGAACCTCCTCGTTTTGAAGTCGGTTAAAAAATAACACGTTTGATTTTCTAGTGTAGAAACAACTCAACAGACAGTATGTCACCATTATCATTCACTACCCCCACTCTTGTCACCCCCCACCCAACCCCAAAACAACACACAGATTGTACGTATATGTATGTATATGTTGAATGATGTGGTTGGTGACAATGCAAGTTACTACCAAAGCTGCTGTTAGTCGAATTATGATCCCTAACCATTATACTATCCCGAATCTTCATTGCACGTCGAAAGTTCGAGCATTATGATATATAGGACACATATTACGTGTGGAATTTTTTTTCTGACATAAAAATTACGCGACATTAAAAAGGCGTTACATAAAATGACAATAGGAAAAAGGCAGAGAGGCAATTTTTCAACCGAACAAAGATCAACTCAAACATAATGTTTTGAAAATGCGTAATAAAAAATATTTAAAGGATCTTTTTTAGGATTTCGTAGTCATAACCACAAAATCTGTCATCGCGTTAGGTGATCTATCTGTATTTAATCACTTTTTAAATGTCAGTGTTGGATCTGATCCATGTTACTTTTTGAAAACTAAAAGCAAAAAATATTTTATCTCCAAAATTTTGAAAATCTCTACCTACTGACTGCGAAATCTTGATTTAATGCGCATCTAGCACGTACGTGGCGATTTTTTTTAAAACCTTTTTTTGTTATATAATTGTTAGACATAAAAAGGGCGTTGAGAAAAGAGAAAAAGGATTTTCTCCACCGCGTCATCCGGGAAAAACATTTCCGCTAACCAGTTTCCCAAAAAATGACCACCCTGTCCAACCCCCGGCCCAAAAATATATACGCCATGTCAAGGACGGATCCAGCCAGCTGAAAAGGCGGGGGGGGGCTACCTCTAATCCCAGGAGGAATTTTGGGGACTTGCGTGTTCTGAATTGTATGTTTAACTAAAAAGTCACCTATTATGGTCAAGGGGGGGGGCTGCAGCCCCCACAGCCACCCCCCTGGATCCGCCTATGCGCCATGTTAACAAAACAATAAAGGATTGTACTTACCCTTAAAATATCCGCAACAATTGATGCCACAAACATGTTATCCAGTTTGACTTCCTCATTTTCAAGAATATCCTTCGAAAAAACACAAATTGTAATTTTAATAAGCCTCATTTTTCAAAAATTCTGTTACCTTTAAACTACCACGGGAACAGTACTCGGTAATTATACAAATATTTGGTGGATCTGTACAAGCCCCAATGAAAGCGTTCAGATTATTATGTCGTAAATCACGCATCTGAAAATACAGAAAAAAAAAACGGTGAAAAAGTTTGGGTTTGTGATGGAACACACTGTATGTGCGGGTATAAGATTTTCTAAATGACATCTCATTTGTCTACACGGAGAGAAAAATCAGATAATTTTTGTAGATAAAATTTCAGAAAAATTACCATGCTCTATTATAATGCGTGCGCGATCGACGACCAAAATAAAAAATATGTGCTAGCATGCTAAAATTTAATATACTAACACAACTTTTATCACACTCTTATGCATATATGTTATAGTTTAATTCTTGTTGTCGTACTCTTTCATTTGCGCATCTGACCCGCCACCTTATGTCGCTTGGGCGGTACCTGTAAAAACTTCCAACTTGTAAGAACTTTATGATGCATACAAAAATGATTGCCAACAATATATTTTAATACTAAAGATAGTGAAGTAACAAAATGATGAATTAAACGGTGACATCCCCGTCCTCTAGCACAGTGTAATGAATACTGCTTGCTGCTTGTAAGACAGTCTAATGGATCAAGGTGCTTGGTCCGACCCGTCCGACCAAGTTGGTCGTCCAAACCTATGGTTCGCTATGTGACTTGCTATGAGTGAGGTACATTTCAACAGCGTTCACAACACACACAACCTTCTTTCTCTTTTTTTCTTTCTACTATTAGCAGATAGCATTTCAAATATTATAATACAGCATGGTAATTTTTGTAAGAAAAACAATTAAAAAATATTTTTTTGTCGGCAATGGAACTGTTTACTGTGCTGTTTTACAAATTTTACGGAGCTAATATTACGGAAACAAAAACAATATTCTACCCTTTAAATTTTCTATGATTAATTATATAATTCTTATATTTTTACCGTACAAAATTGAATATATTCGCCTTTTACCCGTCGATTGTAGTGCTGAGCACAGTAATTTTTATATGAATTTTCTCTCCGTGTAGGATTGTATATTATGTTAAATGTTGAACCACAGTGGGAAGTTATTGCCATCAGAATAGCATGCATTCAAGTATTTATTTAGGAATATCTAGTCTCATAAGTTGTGTAAGTATAGACTGTATATTTCCCAGTGCATCAACATAATGTCCAATTTGATAATATTACATAGAGTTCTAGAGTAACGTTTCCTAAACTGTGGTCCACGAAACACTGAGGCTCCGTACAGGGCCGTGGAAAGAAATGACAAACTTCCGGGACAAAATTTTTTTTTAAAATTTCATCCCAAAAATACAAGTGATGACCAAGAAAAAAACAATTTTTTCTCTTTTGCCCCTGACGAATGGCTCTGGGCCTCTATTTCAGACGAGGGCCCCGGCAATCCCTTCTTCTCGACGAGGCTACTTCCGCAAAAAGAAATTTAGGGAAAATAAACCTACACAATTTGTTATAAAGTGTAAAAAATGATGTGGATGGCATCTGTAATTGCCAATAATTCTCAAACACGAACATTAAGGGGAGATTCGCCAAAAAACATCAAAAATCGACCATTTTTATTATTTTTTTTTATATAAATAAATATCTTATTAAAAAACTAAATATGCAACATTGTTTCTATATGTCCCGAGATTACAAACAAATTTTAAAAAAATTCATAAATGCTCTGAGTATAAATGGCTTTGAAGTTGATACTGCAAGGTTTTTCTACCTTGATCGTTCCTCACGTTCTGAAATTCGTAGTGAACCAAAATAAAAAAATCAAGAATTTTCTGAAAATATACATATTATACAGTTATGACACTAACTAAGATCTAAGAAAAACAATAAAAAACTAGCGAGAAATCACATTTTGAAAATAAATTTTCAAAAATCTCCACTTTTTCTCGACTATAAACAGCCTCCATTTTGAAAATATATTACGGTACTAAAAGATCCTAGTTCCTGCCAAAATGACGGTATCGAGGAATAATATGCACTTTGATTTATGTCGATATCTCAAATACTTTTTGAGACACACGAGGAACCATGTCAAAAAACGTACTTTTGAGAAAATAACATTTAATTTCTTTTCTTTTTTTTTAAATTGAATTATAGTAAAGTGCGTGCACCAAAATGCCCATAACTTTTTGATTTTTCATTTTTTTAAAATAAAATTTTAGAAAAATATATCTAATACCTTAAGCTTAAAAATTATGACGAAAAAAATCGACTTTTATTTAGCGCATCTCCCCTTAAATCCCATTATTGTGCGGGTAATAAATTTAGTAAAAACCAAAATTTACACTAGTTTTCCTTAAAAAATTTAGAAAAGTTTGAGAAACACTGCTCTAGAACATCATATTACGTTAATTATTTAAGTTTGCTTATTGTAAGATCATCATCAAAAATCAATTTTTGGTTGCTAATTACCATGCTAAAGGTTTTTGTAAGAATTATCGCGTGTTCTAAATATAATGTAATGATGGTGGAAGGGCTGGGAAGACTTGAAAGTACTGTGTCCCGAAATGAGTCACACATGTACAGTAGCGTACGGTGAGATTTTGAATAGGGAAGGCATTTGGATTTTCAACCGACGTGACACCTGCATTTAAATTTTTAGACTTAAGTAGGGACACTTTCTCCACACGCAAAAATTTTTACTATACCGATTTTTTGAAAAATATTTTTTTGGGGGAAAGGGGGAAAATTAGTTGTGCATCGCTTAAAATGAACGTAGTGAAACGCGTCTTGCCCCCTTCCGCTTGCAGAAAATTTGATAATTGTCCTATATTTACATAAGAATCACAAAAATTTTCTTACTTACAATCTTCAATTCCTTCTTCATCTCTCGCGTGATATCAATTGATTTCTTGTTCACCTGTTTAATGGCGTAGATACGCCCTTTATATATGCCAATTTTAGTGAATATGGAGGAATAACGAAAATCTGCGTCCGGATTTGAACTTAGCGAGACTTGACTGGTCCGAATCAGTGGATGATAAGCCTTTAAATAAAGTGAAAAAAAAGAGTTAGAAAATAATTTATTAAAAATTCAATAAGGGTATATTAACTGCAGAAAGCCTATTTTTGAACTAGAGCCTAATATCATTTTGTGTTTACAAATTCTCATAGACATTTTCAAAAATTTATGGAAGAATTTGTTAATATTGTGTTTCATACACGTGAAAATCTTAAGGTACAAATAAGAAATTTTTAGTAGTCTTCATAATCTTTGTTAAACATGCTATAATATGTTAAATGTGTTATTTCAAAAAAAAAAAAAAAAAATTAACAAATCGAGGAAAAATTGATGATATTCGACGATAACAAATAACAAAGCCAAAAGTATGTTATTTGTTAAGTTGAAATCGAGAACTGGTATAAAACTAAAATAACTGTCATAACTGTCAAATATGTAATAACTAGCTGTTACTCGCGGCTTTGCCCGCGTGGAATTTGAAATTATGGCATCTAGTTAAAACATATAAAGTGTACTTTCATCACGTCGCTATTGCCCGTTGAGTAGGTACTGTTACTTTTTTCTTTGGAATTTTCCCACAGAAATACAATATTTTTCCCGGGCAAAAAATAGACTATAACATTCCTTTAACAACATGCCAAGTTCAAATGAAATCAATGATTCTTTTTTATACTGTTTTAAATATATATTTTCTCACGGGAATAAGACTTTCCACGGAAGTTAGATATTTTCCCGGGATAGAAAGTAGTCTGTGTCCTTTCTCATCGTCTCTGTAAACAATATGCAAAGTTTGAAATCAATCATGCTTTTTTTAATAGTCAGTTGTTATTTCATTGTTTAGTTTTAAATACATTTTCCCTCGGGAATGAGATATTTTATCGGGATAAAAAATAACCTATGTTTATCGCTGTATACCGTCATATTTGTCTATCATCATTTTTTGTTTCATTTAAAATATATTTTAAATATACAGGAATGAAATTTCCCACGGGAAATTTCCCGAGGTATAAAGTAATTTGTGTCCTTTTTCATCTCTTCTGTTAGCAATATATAAAGTTTGAAATAGTTTATCCGTTTTTTAATAGTCAGCTGTTGTAATTTAATGCATTTTCCCTCGGGAATAAAATATTTTCCCGAAATAAAAAGTAGCCTATAACTGTCTCTGGCTCGCAAGCAACGTCTGTGCAAAGTTTCAAGTTGATTGGTTAAGCTGTTGAGGCGTGAAAGCCAGTCAAACAAACGAACAAACTCACTTTCGCATTTATAAAATATTAGCATAGTTAAAGGAACAAATATTTGTTCCTTTAACTATGATATTAGTAAGGATTAACACAGTTGCAAATAGGTCGTTCATGATTTTTATCTATTTCGAAAAATAACATAAATAACATTTAACAAGTTTAACAAATTTAGCAAAGATAATGAAGACTACTTTTATGTTTTTTTTTTCTGAAAACAAAATTACGGGGTAATAGCTCTCACAAAATAAACTTATTTCTCTCCTTCAATTTTCATCAGATTAACTACAAATTTTTAATAATAAGTTGTTGTAATGAAAAACGGAGGATTTTTTTACGAAATTTAGTGAAAATGTTGGAAGTTCCAAACCCTTGGATGAGTTCGTTAGCCAAACACGTCCAATGCCCGAAACATTATTTTTTGTGTATTTTCCGTGAAAAAAATTAGTTTTTTTACACTGTTAGAAAGAGGAGAAAAAATCACATAAAAAAGTATTTTAAACTGGTTTCCGAGAAAAACCAATTTTTATAAACAGAAATTCGCTATGTTATGCAGGATGCTGCGACAGGGGGATATTTTTTTTTACTACCCTAAGACTTGTGCTTTCACACAGGGCCGGATTAACTCTAAGTGCCCCCCTAGGCATCGTTAAAATGCCGCCCCCACCTTTTGCTCAAAAACAAGAAAATCGTACTTTCCCTCCTTTTTTTACTTTCTCCAAAAAAATAACTGGCGAGAAAAAAAACAACCTCAATTTACAAACTTTGCCGCCCCTAGGACATGGCTTAACCTGCTTTCACATGTATCAAATAAAATATTAATAAATGCTTTCGTTTCTTTAAAATAAATTTGAAAATATAATTAAGTGAATTTGTAAACACAAAGTGATACTACTCTTAGGATTGTTATAAGGGTACGTTTTCCTACAATTCTGTAACTGGATGAAAAAATAGTGAAAGTTCCAAAAAAAAAAACCGATTTGACAAAAATGTACTCCAAGTTATTTTAATCATAAATAAAATCATTTAAATTAATAACTTATAAACCTCTATTAGATTATGTGTTAAATTAGAAAAAAAAAATGGGAATGAATTTTTCTCAAAACAGTATTTTTTAGACTTACGCTTACATCCCCATTTCGTCATTTAGCTAACAAGTAACCAGTTGTACAATGAAATTTTCATTATACGAATTCTTTGATAAATTTTATTATACTTATAAATGTAACAGATGTTTTGAAAATTAAAATTTTAAAATAAAATATGTTTCTCGTCGAAAAGTAACAAACAATTTAAACATTGTTTATTTAAATTTTCATCTCTGACACAACAGTTGTTGTAGTTATGTAGCAAAAGGCACTACAAAAATAAAAAATATATAAAAAAAAAATAAGAGTAAAAAGTCTTGCAACAATAATGTTGCTGCCATCCGGAAATGTTAACGCTGAAAAATTATTATTATTATTTAAAAGTTGATTTTTCTCCGTAGTACCTCAATTTAAAATGCAAATTATTTTAATAAAAATTACGCTAAAAATATCTAGAACCAGAGACACATTAACTCACATTTCTCTAATGCTCAATGATGGGCCAAGTGGTCGGAAAACGACATTTGATATTACACGACCTAACATTATTCGAATTAATGGCGGAAATGATTTCAGACTACAAGAAATCTATTCAGTTTAAAAAATTATTTTTCTTATTCTTTGCAATTTACTTGAAAATAAATTTAAATAACTTTTTTTTTTCTCAAATGTATTTTATCCCCCTTTTATAACAATCATCTGGGTATTCCAGAACTTTTTATTACTTTACATGTAGATCTTTTGTATAAATATAGTATGACATTTACAAAAATTTGTAAAGGCTCGAACAGACCGGTACGACAGTCCGTAACACAACCGCAACTTGACCGGATTGTGGCGCGTGACACAATGCATTCAATCCAATATGGAGATGTGTGTAAAATACAAAATTTTTAATATGAACTATGCGGCGTCTCTCCTTCTTTGATGCGGCATCTCTCCCATAGGTGTGGGAGACACGCCGCTTTGCAAGCTCTACATAAATGTTAATTATGAATTCTCTATGGCACAAAATTTAAAATTATTTATAAATACTTTTATAGAACAATGTTTACATTTATTGTATACCAAATTTCAAATCAATTAAATGCATACTTAAAGCGAATTATCAAGTGTTTTCAAAATGTGCGGCATCTCTCCCACATCGGGCACATTCACCCTATGTTCAGCAAAACTATTTTCCATTTTGTATTTTAAATGCACTTTTGGAAACCATTTTCCATTTTCTATTTTAAATGGTTTCTATGACCAATTTTTCCCAGCCCTGCAGTATACTATAGTAACACCAGTCACCAAATAACATTACCCGTGTCGTTTTATCACCAGGTGATGATTGTGTCGCATCGATATTCTTATTTTGATTTGGTGTCGTTGAATTGGATATGACGATACTTGGTGGTGATGTGGTTAGTGCTCCGCCACCGTCCATATTCCCACCACCGGGACTAGTAATACTTGTCATTGTTGTTCCGGTCGTGCTGCCACTGATGCCAATACCGCCAGACGCTGATGTTGTCGTCCCGGTGGTGGTGGTGGCCGCCCCCGCTCCCATCACCGGATTATTTTCATCGTGTATTTCAATTTCTTTAAAATCAATTTTCCACAATAAACTATCGAGTTCCTGTTCGTAGCGCCAATTACGATAGAGTATTAATAGCACTATCAACATTATGAAGAACGTGCCACCGACAGTACCCCATACGATTTCATTTGAGTGCGCTGTAACAAAAAAAAAAAAAAATCAAGAATGTAAAGAAAAACATTAAAAGCCGAGCTTATTTTTATTTATTAAGATTGTGTAGTTTATATTGCACTGATATAAAGGGGTTATGTGCACTTGGTTTTTTCCCAAGACATCGTTCTTTAATTGAATTTTTTTAAGAAGAAGTTTTTCCGCAACATTACATAAAAAAATCGGAGCAATATTTAGAAAGTTATATAGGGTAAAAGCCCCTATACCGGAACACGATCCAGTACTGGAACAGCTTTGCGAATTATCTATTAATGAAGTTATTTCTGAAAGAAACCTCTGATAACAAAAATTATTATTAATAGAATGATTATTTTTCAATTTAAATTCACCTCGCATTTAATGTTTCCTTACTTAATTAAAGAAATACATATATATACACAGGGTGTCAGAGAAATAAGTGACCACCTTTTGAGGGGTTACTCATAGCACCCTGTGGATACTAAAACCGCAGGAATTTTTTCGGAATTAACAGTAGGATAAGAGTTATTTCCCTTTTGTTGAATACAGTATTTTGATCCTTTATTTACGTCTGATACTTAAACCATTCTATATTTTTTACATTGACGTCTAGATGTCACTCTATGTGTCATATTACTCATATTACACGTCTGTTTGTATATCGGTTCCCAACTCCTAGTGTCATTAATATTTCTTTGTTTGGATATAGATGTCGACATTTTGTAAAAGAAAAACATTAATAAATAAAAATTTTTGGGTTGTATTTTCTTATAAACATATTCATTGAATTAAAAAAAACTTTGTTTCATGCTTATTAAAAAAAAAAAGAATGGGTGTTTAATTTATTTGTCAATTTCTATAAGCCAGTTTAATTACACACCTACAAATAGTGTTCCGGTATAGGGGCTTTTACGTTACCTACATTTAAAAGAAAGTAACCTCGGGTACAATTTCTCACTACCGATGTCTGTGTAAATAAGAAAACTGTGAATGTGCTTAAAATCACACGACCAAAGTGAAACCAATTTGAAGTAACGAGTCGTGGTTATAATGAGCGTGCGAAGCTAGTAACAAAAATGCGAGAAACAAATTATTTTCAAACCGAGTTTAAGATTAAATGCCTTTAGGTTAGAACCAGAATCCATAAGAAGTCAAACTAGTCAAAGTATGTTTCCGTTTACTAATTCGGTAAAAGTACCCACAAATTATTTTTCCCAATTTTTAAGGATAGTTTATTTGTTATCTATTTACCATAATAGTATATTACGTGATTGAGGTTGTAAGTTGCACATTACACACGAGCGAAAAAGTTAATTGCGCGAATGTGTAATATGCCTTACAATCGAGTTGCATACTATACTTTATCTACGACTAACATGAAATTAAGAAATACATTAAGAAATTTGAAATTTGTTAAAAACAAATGTAAATGTGGTAGAATTTGAAATTTGTTAAAAACAAATGTAAACATTCAGCTGCTAGGTCAAATTTTTGCACAATTTTAATATAATATACAATATAAAAATTAATAAAAGTGTAGTAGGCTGTTTTTCTTTACACACGGGTGGATGTAAAGAGCCATTTTTTGTACAGCTATATGTAAAACATAGCTTACTTAGATAGTATTTTGTACAATAAACAAGCAATTTCATGGTAGTCGTAGATAAAATAATTTATGTTAGAAGGTTGGTTTGGAAATAATGCAAATACAAATGTTTGATATCAATGAAACGCATATTAAATATAATTTCAGTTGTTTTAATTTTAAAATTTATTTTGATTTATATTGATTCCCATAGATTCGATGAATTTTAGTATGTAGTCTGACAAGAACAGAAATTAACTGATAGGTAATAATGATGAAAGTAGCATTAAATCAAAATTTTGGAATTTTAAGAAAAAACATTATTTACAGTTTTATTTGATTCAAAAAACGAAAGGATAATGTTTTGCCTACGTCAACTACGCTCATGTTTAAATCTATATATTTTTAATGCAGAAAGGATAATACAACATAATTCTGTGTTAAATAAAAGTAATATCCGTTTTCAAAAAAGCAAGATATTCTTTTTGTATCAATAGCTTCCCTAGTATACCAAACTAAATTCGATTATAAGAAATTTTTTTTATAAAAAATATTTTACAAAGAAGATTTTTCAATAATTTCTAACAAACGGATAAACTAACCTAATAATTTAAATATAGTACAGATTTGTGTCTCTTTTTTTTTTTTTAAATGTCGGAAATGTTTATTTCATGGAAAATTCTCCTTTCAATTTTCGACAAAAAGAAAAAAGCAAATAAATATGACCCAAAAAGTTTAAGTGATTTCTTTCACTTTAATTGAAAGTGAACGATTTGTTTACATTAATAATCGTGATGTTTAATTAGAAATATGCAATTTTCTAATTGAAATATGTAAATCACCATCAATCGAATGTTTTCTGATTTGTTTTGAGAAGTTTGTGTGAAGTTTATTTTTAGATGAAGATGTTCGTCTGGTTAGATGTCTTTTGAAACATATTGAGGAAAAAAATGTGCTATTATCGTGTAATAAAAATTAAAAAAGTTTTTTAATATTGCTAAGTGTTGATATAGAGAAAATATTAATTTATAAAAATGTCATCTTGAAAAGTATTCAGGTTGCTAAAGTTTTCTTGGCAAAATTCACTTTTAAATTCTGTCGATGGAATACCTTGAATGTGATTATCGAAAATTAAAATGCACCAACAAAATTGGTATACTGTTCAATATTTGACTAATAATATATGAAAACTGGACTTCAAAAACAGGTTAAGTGCCAAAAAAATTTTAGCATGCTGTCTAGATTATTGGCACTGACACTTAGATTCCTTTTTCGGGTCTAGCTCAATTTTTTTAGCACTCTTTTAGTCTTTTAGTACTTTTTGTTGCAAATTTGCTGACTACGCTAAGTCAGTGGAATGCACTGCGCATGCTTCAACCCCTTCATATAGTATATTTCAAAAAAAAAATTTCGTCATTTTGATCACAAAAATAAAAAGCTTGCATCCAAATTATTCCAGTCTAACCAATCACACGATAATTCAAGTTATTTCTGTAAAGTCTGACTTGAGAAAAAAATTTTAATTCGATGATGTAATCAATTAGTTTACGAAAAAGTTTTAGTGACTTAAAAACCCTAAACAGAATGGTAAAATAACAAAATAGGTGGCAAATTGTAGGTTTTCGAAGTCACTTTATTTCTTTTTATACCAAAATTAAGCATGCAGAATCACTCGAAAAAAGATTTCGACCGAATTAATCGTATTTCGAAAAGGAATTTCGGCATTCTGCTACCAGAAATAAAAAGTTCATATTTAAGTTTCCCTAATTCAACCCACCATTCCCTCATTAAATCACTTCCATAAGTTTTAATTTGAAAAAAAAATTTTTTTAATTTCAATGACATTATGGAGTTTACTTCATATCAATGACTTGTCCTCAAAAAAAATTTTTCACATAACGACATTGAACACTTCGAGAGCCAACACGTGATCGAAAAAGCATATTATGGTAACTTTGCAAGTAGAACATCTTCAAAAATATACTTAAATAGAATCTGGTTCAAAAACCATCGCAATGGTGACAAATTTTTTGGATCTTTGCTCTGGGTACACTGAGAAAAAATTATGGAGCTGCCTCCGGTAAACCAGGCTCCAGTGACCAGTCGGTAGGAAATTATCAAGCAAAAATATAAAAAATGCCTTTCAAACATTATTTTTTACGATTCATTTGAAAATTTTTCCTGTACAGCTTAAAAATTTTTCCTATACAGCTCCGTAAAATTCGATGGGCTAGTAAAATTTCAAGTGGATACCAGGAAAATTTACTTAATTTACTTAAAATTATACTAGAAATAGAAGAATTTTTACGGAGCCACACTGTAATTTTTACTAAGCTAGAAGGTAAACTCTCCCTCACACAAGCATCACACATAACTGATGATAAACAGGCCACACCAAGGTCATTTTGAATAACTCAAAATCCAACCGGTCCAACCGGCGACTGTTATCAGTTTAGTAGCAGTGGACCCATGCTAGTGAGTGGATGTGTACCATGCAGGAGTGTCATCATTTTTTTTAGCGAATTTCCAGAAAGAATTCTGGAAATTCAGCTATTACAGCCACTCTCATGACACGACTTAAGACCGGCACTATGGCAGAAATTTGTTTTGAGGCCCCTAGAACCCAAAAATAATATTCACTAAAATTTATATATATATATATATATATATATATATATATATATATATATATATATATATATATATATATATATGTATGTATATATGTATTAGCACGATAACTCTTCAGGAAAAACCGCTACCTTTACGAAATTTGGTGACAACGTTGGAAATCCAAAAATCTTGGATGAGTTCTTCAGCCAGACCTGTCGGATGCCAGGAACATGGCTTTTGTTCTTGGAAAAAATTAGTTTTTTGCCAAAATTTCCACTTATTCAAAAATTTTTGCGAAATTTTTTTACACCATTTAAAAGAGAAGAAAAAATTACATAAAAAAGGTCTTTAAACTTTTTTTCTATGTCAACTAGTTTCCGAGAAAAACGATGTTGTTTATAATGTGATCATTTTATCGTATAAAGTGTGAATCTAAGCACAGTCTGAGAACATATTCGACACAATATGGATATTTTGTATATAACATACATCCTTTTTGATACGATCACATAATTGTGATACATGTATAGAGGTACAGAACCATTTCATTATCCGTACTACCATTATGCGTACGGTTTGTGTGTGTTGTATATACATATACAGTCTACGTGAGAAAATTTTTAATGTAAACAAAGATTTTTATGTAAACAAGTATTAAATTTTTAACATATATTATTTTATATATGTGAATTATTTTATATATGGCGATTATTTTGAAAGTTAACATAAATATATGATAAAATTTCCAGAATGGAATTCAGCTATTACAGCCACTGTCATGACGCGGGGGGCATGACCTGAGCCCGGGACTATGGCAGAAATTTGTTTTGAAGTCCCTAGAAACCGAAAATAATAGTCACTAAAATTTATATATATATATATATATATATATATATATATATATATATATATATATATATATATATATGTGTATGTGTCCGCGCGATAACTCTCGAACGAAGTATCCAATTTTTACGAAACTTGGTGAAAACATTGGAAGTCCCAAACCCTTGGATGAGTTTGTCAGCCAGACACGTCGGATGCGAGGGACATTGGTTTTGTTCTTGAAAAAAATTAGTTTTTGCCAAAATTTCCACTTATTCAAAAATTTTTGAAAACTTGAAAGTCGTCCAAGAATGGAATTCAGCTATTACAGCCACTGTCATGACGCGACTTAAGCCCGGGACCATGGCAGAAATTTGTTTTGAGTTTCCGAGGAATCGAAAATAATATTCACTCAAATTTATATATATATATATATATATATATATATATATATATATATATATATATATATATATGTATGTATATGTATTTAAATATATATGTGTCCGCACGATAACTTTCGAACGAAGTATCCAATTTTTACGAAACTTGGTGAGTTCGTCAGCAAGACATATCGGATGCCAGGAACATGGTTTTTGATCTAGCAAAAAATTAGTTTTTTGCGAAAATTTCCACTTATTCAAAATTTTTTGCGAAATTTTTTTACACCATTTAAAAGAGAAGAAAAAATTACATAAAATACCCCTGTCGCAGCATCCTGCATAACATAGCGAATTTCCATTTACAAAAGTACGTTTTTCTCGGAAACTAGTTGATATAGAGTAATTGTAAATAAAAAAAAACCTTCTTTATGTGATTTTTCCGCCTCATTCCGCCAAATTTTTTTCACGAAAAATGTCCAAAACCCCGTAAACGTTTTCACGAAATTTCTTAAAAATAAGATGTTTCGTTCTTGAGTTATCGTGCGGACACATTTATATATATGTTTACTAAGTGTCCGCACGATAAATCAAGAACGAAACATCTTATTTTTAAGAAATTTCGTGAAAACGTTTACGGGTTTTGGACATTTTTCGTGAAAAAAATTTGGCGGAATGAGGCGGAAAAATCACATAAAGAAGGTTTTTTTTTATTTACAATTACTCTATATCAACTAGTTTCCGAGAAAAACGTACTTTTGTAAATGGAAATTCGCTATGTTATGCAGGATGCTGCGACAGGGGTATTTTTTTTATAATAAACTATTTAATGGATTTTACATTTAAAACAAAGAATTGTTATTTGTGTTTCATGAATTGTTGTTTATTTTTTATTTTAATTGTTGTATGTTTTTTATATCTATTGATGTTTATTGAAACATGTTTTTCCACAAATAATAAAAAAACCACAGAACATTTTTTCAATATTAATAATTTGATTTTAATCCTTACCCTTCTATCAATATCTTTTTAAACTACTTTAATTCAATTATTTACTAATAAATAAAAAAAAAACCTTATAAGTAATACAGTAAGAGAGTAGAATTTTTCCTGAACAGCGCCGAAATTTTTACGGAAGCACAGAGTAATTTTTACTATATTCATCTTATTTTTTCCTTTGCCCGTCACTTATGCCCGCATTAGCAGAGAGCTCCGTAATTTTTTACTAGAAATTTCCGTAAAAATTACCGTATTTTTTTCTCAGTGTAGTGCTATTAGATGGCAGCACTGTGACGCCGTGCTTATAACTTCAACGTTGCAATATTTAACATAAAGATATACTATTTAAATAACTGCATAAATAAAAATTTGCTTTCATCTAAAATGTTTATAAAAATATTTAATGACATTTTAAAATATTTTAATGTAAAAACTATATTTGTATGTATTATAAATTAATACATCTTCGCTTTGAAATTTCGTCGCATACAGTTGGCTATGCTTTCAAAAATCAATGCTTTAATATAGGACTCAATATTAAAAAACTAAACCTCATGCCAGATCAACCTTAAAACGAAACAATGAAATAACGACAGCTGACAGTTAAAAAAATGGAAGATTGATTTTAAACTTTGCATATTATTTACAAAGGGGCAAATAAGGATACAGATTACTTTCCTGTGAGAAGTCTTATTTTGGAACATACGATCGCTTTTTCAAAGAATATCTCAACTTTTAACGACTAAAAAATCAAATTTTTTAAAATTTTGATGACTTTAGACTTTGTGCTAAAATCCTTATAGAAATATGCTGATCTATAGACGATGCAATAGTTGTTGAAAATTTCATTTCTTAATTTAAAATATCAATCTAATTTAATATAAACGATATGATCAAACTCGCTGTCAGCAACAAGTTTTGCAATGTCATACAAAGAGAAAATTGCATTAAAACATTTTCCCGTCCTATTACGAAACACCGACCAATTGGCTGCGTTGTGAAAAACCACTCAAGTTTTATAAATAACTTTTCATTCATACCGATATACATACATATATTCAACTACCACACGGCAACCATATTGTCGATAAAACTCCTCTGTTGAGGAAAATATTATAATTCATTAAATTTTATAAAACTTGTTAAAATGCTGAGTAAGCCATATATTAAATATGTATCAATATTTTGCAAACAAAATTTTTATTAAGGAGTCTCCACATTCTCGCCGAGGTTGAACGAAACGAGAATGTAGAGGGTCATTTCGTTGTGTGTCGCGGTTGGTGTTTTAATGCTATTCATATGGCTGAGCCAACTTCAGCGAGGAACTTGACAAGGAACCTCGTCCAACCTCGGCGAGAATGTGGAGACGCCTTTATGGTTCGGGCATACGCATATTGTAAAGCGTTTTATCAGTAAAATTCAATGCTGTTACAGCTATTGTTGTTGGAGATTGGGGTGCCTATTGTAACAGTGACAATTATTCGGCCACGTAGTATAACGTTAAACAAAAATAATGGTTCTAATATGTATAAAAGATCTACTATACAGAATGAAATGTTAACCCTCTATTGCCCAATATAACTTCAAAGTCACACACAGTTTTATCGTAAATATATTTTGGAATGGTACAAATCAAAAGAAACAAGCCGATATCGTTTTTTTTTTATGAATATCAAAAATTTTCGTGACAGAGTACGGTTTTTCCACCGCACATGCGCAGAAGTTATGATCAATTTGATAGTTGGGCTACCCCACGAAAATGTCATTTTTCTCATTTTCTACGGGGGTGCAAATGAAAATTTTGTGATTTCTGGATGGTATAAATTAAAAGGAAGGTATCTAAATATTTTTTTTAATAAAAGCCAAAAAGTTTTCTGCCAGGAGTATATGTTTTTCCAGATTCGCTATTTTATTTGTTTTTTCATTTTTCCGGGGGTGAAAATTATTTAAAGGTAATTTTCAGGTGGTACAAATTGAAACAAAGCTAATTATGCGCAATTTATTCTGAAAATTAGTAATTTTCGTGCCAAGGTCTACTCGATAAGATACTTATAGTGAAAATACTATTATTGTCGAAAGTGATGAAGATGATAATTACGAAATAAATAATGTTGAGAAAAAAGATGAAAGCGATAATGACGGCAATGGTGACAATGAGTCTTTAAACTTAAAAATTTATCACCCTTCTGTGATAAAACTTTAGCTCAATTTTTTAAAATTTTTCTCGAATTTCCAGTCAATACTGCCCGCAGTGTAACCTGGAAGTCACATACCAATTCTGAAGAAAACTAAAGATCAAAAATACAAAAAGTTCACAGTTTACATTTCGTTTAGGTCATATTAATTCATATCAATAGTCAAATAATTTTTTTCAAGTAAAAAATTAATTTGGGCAATAGAGGGTTAAAAGCGCTTGTCGGTACTGATCAATTTTATTACAGTTAAATAGAAAAATATACCTTAAGGTAGTTGGTGGGTAGAACGATTTTTCAAAGGATTTTAACGAAACTTCTCTAGACATTTATTTAATTCAACGCCAATAACACGAGCCTATACCGAAAAAAAAATTGACCATCCCAATTTTGAGAAAAGTGGTTTCAAAGTTTTGTAATTTTAACACGGGCTCTTATGGGAAAACTCTATTTTTTTTTGAATAAAATGAAAACGTGTCAAAGAAATTTGATAAAAAATTAATATGTAATAAGAAATAAAAATTATTCACTACGCCGTTTTTGAAATATAATTTATAAACATCATTTCACAACGTTTTTACAACGCTTTTTCAACAATACTTTTATATTGCTACAACATAAGCGCGCGGAAATTTAAAAAAAACAACAAGTGGTATACAAATATTAACTGAAGAATATTAATACATTATTTAATTTTTGATAAAAGAAAATGTTTCACTGAGATATACTTTTGTACCTAACTATCTCGGAGAAACTACGTTAAAGTGTAAATATAATGCCAGTTATAATTTTGTTTTTTGGCTGAAAGTATTAAAATCTACTTAATAAATTTCTAAAGGGCCCCATACACGATGAGATCTGTATCGCTACATGTTACAGGTATCAGTATCATGATACAGATCTCGTCGTGTATGTGACTGTCTCGGTATCACTGTATAAAGTATCAGCTGGTATCATGCTTGTCTCAAGTATCGTGGTAACTATGGTTACATACTTATTTTGACAGTTAATAAAGTAAATAATTGTTATTTATTTGAATAATCATGTCTGTAGATAGAGATTTTTGGGAAGATTTTATTAATATGTATAAATTATATTATACCCATGTCTACGGGATTCAAAATGTAAAGATGTTTGTATTGCAATTGCTAATAGCACAGGTGCCACAGGTCGTAGATCGCACATTTCTTTATTAATAAAATTTTTTATCTGTACTGAGGTTTTACTATTCAGTCTCAGCGTGTGTGTGCTAAATAAACATGATACAAATCTCAGATATATGTATCGCTATTTGTATCGATACAAGGTATCGATACAGATCTCACCGTGTATGGGGCCCTTAACACTGACTGACTGACTGACTGACAGACAACGCACAGTCTAAACCGTTGGGTTTAGAAGAATGAAATTTTGCATAGGAGTTCCCTATGTAACGTAGATGAGCACTAAGAAAGGATTTTTGAAAATTCGTGCCCTAAAGGGCCCCATACACGGTGAGATCTGTATCGATACCTTGTATCGATACAAATAGCGATACATATATCTGAGATTTGTATCATGTTTATTTAGCACACACACGCTGAGACTGAATCGTAAAACCTCAGTACAGATAAAAAATTTTATTAATAAAGAAATGTGCGATCTACGACGACCTGTGGCACCTGTGCTATTAGCAATTGCAATACAAACATCTTTACATTTTGAATCCCGTAGACATGGGTATAATTTATACATATTAATAAAATCTTCCCAAAAATCTCTATCTGCAGACATTATTATTCAAATAAATAACAATTATTTACTTTATTAACTGTCAAAATAAAAATGAAACCATAGTTACCATGATACTTGAGACAAGCACGATACCTGCTGATACTGATGCAGTGATACCGAGACAGTCACATACACGACGAGAAATGTATCATGATACTGATACCTGTAACATGTAGCGATACAGATCTCATCGTGTATGGGGCCCTTAAGTGAGTTTAATACGGGATGAAAATTTGTACGTAAATTCGTTATTTTTAAAGTTAGATATATAAAAATATGTTACTATGACTATTAAAATAAATAATATCTAATTGAATTAAATCTTTAACACTGACTGACAGACAACGCACAGCCTGAATTGTTGGGTTTAGAATCCTCTGTGGTTTAGAAGGACGAAATTTAGCACAGCAGACATGAAAATTGGCGTTTAGGCTTCTATTTATAAATAAAAGTCAGTTGCATAAACGTTTCTGGAAATTTATTCCCTAAGGGGTTAAAACAGGAAATGAAAGTTCGTATGGGAAGTTCGTCATTTTTGAAGTTAGAAACGTGGATATTGATTTAGGCTTTTGAAAAACATTAAAAGTGAACAGTAAGTGAGTACCTAATAAAAAGATGTTGTCGATGGAAAATCCCGTCGGGTATACCTTCAGCTTAGTTTCACGTTCATCACTTGGTCATATTTTGTTACACTCCTTCTGAATAATGCCAACGAGTAAAAAAATTGTTTGGTACATGTAGTTATTTTATTTTTATACCATCATTCCAATTCCAAGTTCATCACCGGCATATTTTGTTACACTCTTCCTGAATAATGCCAGTGACTAAAAAAGTTGTTTAGTACATGTAGTTATTTAATTCTTATACTCTTATGATAGTTTCAACGTCATCACTTCAGCGATTAAAAATTGTTTGTTATAAGTAGTTTATTAATTTTTATCGTTTGCGAATGAAACAATATTATTGAGAGTAGCATTATTCAGGTGGAGCGATTCAAAACCTCGCTCGGAAAAATTGTTTAGTTTTTTGTTATGACGGAGGAAAATGTAAAAAAGCGGCATTATTGAAAGGTTACATTGTAGTTTATTCACTATCAAGTTCTTTTCCTCCTACTTATGACTTTCCAGTTTTACATAAAAAAAATAAAAAAGGCAGAACCGAAAAATTACTCTTTAATCAATTTGTTTTTACTAACCCTAGAATCATACGTACTCGTCAGAAGGACGAACGAACTTATCTACCTGCACCAATACTACAACTTGTCGTTGTCTGCTTGCTGTGAAATTTCTGTTATATATATATATATATATATATATATATATATATATATATATATATATATATTTCTGTTATATGTATATTCTGAAATTTTGTTTATAGCTATTGTCGTTTTTTTTTATACTGAAATAGTGCGCGTCAAAGAGACGACGATGTATGATTAACCGATGTTTTTTTTTAAAGATTTTGTACTCCACATATAAAAGTTTTCCTAATTTTTCTAAAATTTATTAAAGATATGCATGTTATAATTAATTTATTCAATGATTATGATAATTTGAAAGATAATTACAGCTGTTTGACTTATAGAGACGACATAATACTGAAATTTTAATATATTGAATCGAAAACTAAAGAATGCGTTTCGAATAACTTAATAAAAGATTAACAATTTATTTTGTGGGGAATATTTTAATTTTTATTATTTAGTGAGATCTTAATCGAAAAAATACTAGCAAATTTTAAAAAATTTGCAAATGTGCCTAATGGGGAAATAACCACATATCTATAGGAATATTTATGACTGAGAAATTTCACATTCTGTAAAGTCACACATGTCCACTGACTCATAATAGTTCATAAATTAATTATTTGAAAGACATGTTTTATGATATAATTGATGTATTTATCTATTTTTTAATTTTTATAATGAAAATATGCTTTGATAAAAAGATTAAAAAAATTAATAAATATTTATATTAAGAAATTTTTCCAAATCCAATTTTTTTAAAATATTTTGTTCGCTTTTAAAGTATTGTTATGTAAAAAAAGTGTTTTTTGCAAATAAATTCTAAAACTCCCCGTAAAAAGTCCATTCGTCAAAATGACGCCGATGTATGATTAACTTGACTCGTAGACCAACGTATGATTCTAGGGCTAAACTAAAATGTACTCGATACTTTTTGACCGATACGTGTACTAATTATAAATAACTAATATAGTGGAATTTGACATCCTTAATTTAAAGTGACATGAGTTGGAATAATTACAATCGCAAAAAAATTTTTCCATTCCAGTTAACTTGACGTCTCCACTGGGTAATTGGTAAATATTTTTTTTTTTTAATGACATGACATATCAAATTTGTAATTTTCTTTGTCCACACAGAGTGCACATTAATTTATTTATTCATCGAAAAATGTAATTTACAATAAAATAAAAATTTCTTATATTTTACTTACAGATACATTTTTCACCGCGAAAACCGCATCTCAACACTGCAATTGGCGGTCGACCATTGACCCACTGTATCTGTTCCGTTAAATGTAAAATCTGAAACAAAAGTGAATGGTGTAATTCTAGGACATTCTGTACATTTATATTTTAATATAAACACTTGAAAGATAAATAAAAAAACGATACATAAAAGAAAAAGTATTTTCTTTTTTCCAAAAAAAAAGAAAATTTTCGATACTGGATGATATCAAATGATAGATATCCTTTTACTATCAATATAATAAATTTTCATATAATTTTCTTGATATGTTTTTCCTGCCTATTCCTTTTGTTTTGACAGATTTTCTGATTGACGTACACTCATATGCCGATTCCGATGTTACGTGTAGTTTTGTGAGTACAGTCAGAAAAGAAATCAAGTTAAAAATATGCTGCTAATGGGGTATGGCACACAGCTTCCCCGTACTCGTAAAAGACTTTAAAACAGTATTCTACCAAATATATATATATACCGTGAAATTATATTTTCGCCTTAAAGTTCATAAAAAATTGTTGTAACTCAAAATACTTAAAGGCTAAATTATAAAATAATAGCAAAAATATTTTAGAAACTAACCCCCAAAATACTTTAAAAATTTGAGCGAAATGGGACTAGCAGTAAATAAGATATTGACATTTAATGGGATTTCATGGTAGCGCCGTGGATACTATTACTCCGAATGCAATGAAATTTGTAGCGGACCATCTAGGAACCACACCGCATAATTTCTGACAATTTCATAAAAAAGAATTGAATAGTTCAGAAGTTATGCCACTTGGTGCAATTTAGTATATTAATGGAATGACATGGTAGCGGCGTAGCTACCGTTACTCCGCTTTCGATTAAATTCATAGGGGACCACCAAGAAGCAAACTGCATAATTTCTGAAAATTTCATTAAAAACAATCGAATAGTTCAGAAGCTATGCCACTTGGTGCAAACTGGCGACACACAGGCGGACAGACAGACGGACGGACAGACAGACAACAAACCAAAATTGTTCAGGAAGCTCTAAAACGTAAAATGTACGTAAAAAAAATTATTTTGGAGGAAAAAATTTTTTATTTTTCAAAAGTGATCACAATGCTTCCGCTACTTTAGTAGATTCGGAAACAATTGAAATATACAACTATAAAAATATTACTTTCAGGTTAAAAAATATCTTTTTTATTACATCCTCATAATAAGGAATAAAGCGTCACTTCAGTCCCAAAGGATTAAGCCAATCAACATTTCCGCTCTTTGATATGGTATAAAAAAAAATCGAAAAACTTTTAAAATTTGGCAATCTTTTGTTGGAAACACATTTTTTTGAAGTGTTTAGCATCAGACATGTCTATCTAGTTAAAGAATTCATCCAAGATCATTGGAATTCCAACGTTTTTACCAAATTTCGTAAAAACAGAATATTTTATTCGAGAGTTTTCGCGCGATTTCTATTATAGGCCTGGACCCAAGGCTCACCATCACGAGAATTCGCTAAAACATTTCAGTATATATTTCGATTAAAAAAAAAAAAAATTAGTCCAAGGAAACCGTAAGCTCTACAAGTTTGGTAATATTTTTCTTAAATCTCCCTCTTTAGTATGTATATTTTAGGAATAATCGAATTGCAACTTTGCAGTATATAAGTCTCGCTGTGAAAGATCTCATCCATGTAATTAATATTTGCCAATAAATTTGAATCAAAAATATTTTTAACAGAGAAAATTTTGATACTAAATATGGGTCAAAAAAGGCGCCTTTAAAAAAATTTTTTTAATCCAGCTCTGACCATCTTATTTTTTAAGATAAATTTTCTGTTTTTAAAAAAAAACAACATACAATAAATAGTAGGTAGCGGGTTTCTTCGGACAGGTCAGGACCGTACTTATTTCAACAAAATTTTGCAACTAAATTACGTTAAATTATGCACATTTGAATGAATATAATTGGTCAAAAATTACATTTTTCACCATTTAGAACACTAACAGCATTTTTTATTTGACGAAAGTAACAAAATTCAAAAAATCGGAAAAAATTTTTGTAAAATATATTGAAAAGTTGTTGAATATTTAAACGGTCGACTATAATAGCTAAGACGTACGTATTTGGTACGATTTTTTATTATTGAAAAACAAATTTTTAACAAGCAACTATACTTCTATCTCTCAAAATTGAAAACAATAAACAAAGATGAATTTATTTAATTTAAATGACATGTCACATAAATCACATGCATAATATAAATAAAAATACTTTTGATAGTCAATTAAAATTACAGTGGCACTTTTCAATTGTGCAGGTAATAAATAAAAGAAAAAAAAGATGTTTACATGAAATACGTATAAATAATATTTTGATACACATATGTATGTGTGTGTATGTAACTTGTGTACGTTGTTTTTATGAAAATATTTTGAACTTTTAGTTACATTGAGTGCAATATGTATACCTGCAAATGCTAAAGATGAAACTGTCTGATCCGAAAGAAATCGGATACCTGATAAATAGTAACTCGAAGTAAACATGTACCATTGATATACTAAAATGGTGTATACATAATTTAGTCAGGGCCGTACTTAGAAAAATTTGGAAACATCGTGAAGTCAGTTCATTTGCGATTATCTCAAACTGTTAATTACGAAAAAGTTCCTGTGGTTTTAGTGTCTACAGAGTGCTATGTCACCCCTGCAAACGACGAAAATTATTTACTTTCCACCCTGTATATTCATGCTGTATGTATGACATATGTATATAATTCCTATTTCACATACATAATATGAATATACTTGTCGCTAAGGTATACATAAATGTAAATAAATAATAATACTATCCTTACTATCCTTGCTATCGTGTTTATCCTGTAAATCTTCTGTCTGCTCTGTGATATTGTGTCAACAAAGTATGATACACATTTATATCTATATCTATACGTCTATGTATTCAAAAAACAAGAAAATCAAGTCAAATCAAATGACAAATAAAATGTGTTGTTGAACGGTAAATATTTAACTATCAAATTTTCATATCAACATCTCAGCGCAACGAAATGTAAGATTTTCCTATCGTTTTTCTTAAATTGATTTGTATTGGCATATGCTTTTCTTTACTCATGTACTGATATAATAAATGATTTTTCGTTACGTCAATAAAAGTGGCTTGTTTGGAGTAATTGTAATCTAGTAAGGAGTAATCTATTTAAAAAAAAAAAAAAAAAAAAAAAAAACTGTTTTTGAATAATTTTAGCTGGTTATTTTGATCAATAATAAAAAAGAATCCTAACAATAAAAAGGTCGATTTTTGATGTTTTTTTGGACGAATCTCCCCTTAAAGTGATTTCTAGAGTGAATTTTTCATTTTTTCGGTTTTATTAGACTTTTGGGGTTTTTTGATGACATTATAGACGCCATTATTTTGGGGATAACTTCAGAGTGGATTCTGCTGTCAGAAGATACGATTTGAATTTTTAAAATTGACATTCCGTCAATCGAATCAGTCAACTTTTATCACAAAACGTTTATAATTGTTAAATTTTGCATCAACAACAGAAGAGATTGGAAAATATTTGATTTAAAAATGTATTTTTCCAAAAATTTTCCAGTTAACTTCAGAGCTGTTAAAACGACACATATTTACATATAGATGATACTTTTTGCTCTTCACCCCATAAATTTGTTACTCTAAAGTCTAAAGCTAAACGTAGCGACCGACGTCTCTTTCGTTCTCAAACGATAGGGTCGGTAAATGTATCGAATATTCGTGTTCGCATTTGAAATATGCGAAATATTCGCAACTTTCCAACATTGCGAATATTTTTAGCCAATGTTTTTAAGTTAAATTTTTACTTTCTATTGTTTACTGAAGCGAGAACTTCTGATTAGTAGTGGTTTTTGGAAGGGTATTAAAGTTATCACCTTGTAAACAAAATGGTCTTTGAACTGATCTGTGAAGCTGAGCATCCATTGGGTCGGAAACGCGGCGCGGCGCGGTTCTTACATTAATAAGATCTCCGGAGTGGTACCGCGCCGCTCTGTCGACCTAGTAGACGCACCTGCATCTATTCAAATGCATTTATCTCCGAGAGCGGAACTGCGCCGCGCCGCGTTTCCGACCTAGTGGACGCTCAGCTTTAAGGCCGGGCGCACATTGAGACGCAGTTAACGCAGGCAGGGCAGCGCAGTTTCTGTGACTCGTGTTGTAGAACGGGGCAGCGCGAATTGAAACGCAGAGCAGAGCAGAGCAGCACTGCGTCGCACGAGACCGATGTGGTATTCGTGAATGTAACACGTTCTCGAGTTTCAGTTGATTTTATTTCGTCGAAATGAAAACAATTGAAAAAATTGAAGAAAAATAGTGCTTCTCTGCTCTGGTCTGCTTTTAAATTCGTGCTATTTCGTTCTACAACAAGACTCACAGAAACTGCGTTGCCCTACCTCCGTTAACTGCCTCTCAATGTGCGCACAACCACACGTGCTTTCCTGCTCTGTCCTTGTCTGCTCTGCCCTGCCCTGCGTTTACTGCGTGACGCAGCTCAATGTGCGCCTAGCCTAATAGCAGATCAAAATAATTTAAATCAATTTGACTTGGTATAAGCAGCTCCGAATGGGTTCACTAACTGCTTAAAGCAACTTGGAACTGATCTGTTAACTGTTTCGAAGCTGTTTTGACCAGTTAACGGAGCAGTACAAAGCAAATAATTTAGTCAAAAAAATTTTTAAAAAATGCTTATTTTCATTTGTGTTCGTATTCGTACCCGCAATTTGAATTTTTTTAATCGCATTTACTGATACTCGTGACAACCTTAATAAATGGCAGCCCATGGGAGGAGTTCAATTCACCTAACAATGCAAATGCACTCCACTTGAATATTATAATTTATTCCCGGTCTATAAATATCTGTGCTATACCTTTCTATTAGTGTAAGACATCCTTAGTCAGTATTTATTGTACGTTATACGTTTTAAGATAAATATAAAATATCGGGTCAGTCGGGATAAATTGGGTACAGTGGGGTAATAGTATTAAATTCTGTATCAATATCAAATTAATATATATTATATGTTATAGTATTATGTATAATATTATGTGAAAAATTTCAGTTGGCATCCTTCATATGTAATGAAAAAAAATTTGAATAAGTTTTAATCAAAAATTTGATTAACTGGTCAGCCAGTAATAAGATCAGCCAGCAATAAGTTAAGAATTATCAGTTTATCACTGATTAGTCACATTTTATTAAAGGAATTCGGTCATTTTGATAGCAAAAATGAAAAGTTCACACCAAAAATTACCATAATTCAATCAATCACCCTAACTCAAATCATTTCAATAGCGTTTGCTTTGAGAAAAAGAAAATGTTTTAATTTGGTGACGTCATTACGAGAGTTGGTCTGTAAAACGATTTTTTCAAAGAATTTTAACGGAACTTCTCTAGATATTTATACAGGGTGTAAAACAAATAACTTTCGTACTTTTGTGGGGTGACTCATAGCACCCTGTAGGCACTAAAACCGCAGGAATTTTTTCGGAATCAGCAGTCGCGTCACTCCTCAAAACGATAAGAGTTATTTCCCTTACACACTGTATATATATATATATATATATATATATATATATATATATATATATATATATATATATATATATATATATATATATATGTATACAGTATAGAACCGATAATGGAAACATCATTTTTGGAAAAATTTTGATAAATACTTGACATTTTTGATGAAACTTTCCAAAAGTGATGTTGCCCCTGATGCTCTCAATTTGATACTCTCAAAAAATTTTGAGAGTAATTTGATGCGCTCAAAAAATTTCCAAAACTGATGTTTCCATTATCGGTGCTATACTGTATATATATATATATATATATATATATATATATATATATATATATATATATATATATATATATATATATATATATATATATATATATATATATATATGGTGTAAGAGAAATAACTCTTATCCTTTTGAGGGGTGACGTGACTGTTAATTCAGAAAAAATTCCTGCGGTTTTAGTGTCTACAGGGTGCTATGAGTCACCCCACAAAAGGACGAAAGTTATTTGTTTTACACCCTGTATAATTCAATACCAATGGCAATAATACGAGCCTATTCCGATTAAAATTGACTACCCCAATTCTGAGAAAAACGATTTCAGTTTTGTAATTTTAACACGGACTCTTATGGGAAAACTTTTTTTTTTTTTTTTTTTGAATAAAATGAAGGAATTTGATAAAAATTTAATGTTATAAAATTACAAAAATTTAATGTTATAAAATTTAAAGTTACAAACCATATTTAATAAGAAATAAAAATTACTCACTACGCCGTTTTTGAAATATAATTTAAAAACATCATTTTACAACGCGTTTTTACAACGCTTTTTCAACAATGCTTTTATATTGCTACAACAAAAGCGCGCGGAAATTCAAAAAAACAAGTGGTATACAAATATAATAACTGAGGAGTATTAATACATTATTTAATTTCTGATAAAAGAAGATTTTTTCGCTGAAATATATTTTTGTACCTGACTGTAATGTGAAAAAAGAATTATGAAGTTTTTAAAAAAATTAATCATGAGATCTAACCAGAAGTCATTAATTTTGAAAACAGTTAAATTATATATCCAAATTACCCCAACTGACCCAATCTATTTCTTACAAAAGTAGAATAACGTGCAATGTAAAAAAACCGAGTAGCGCTAAACTAGATAAAAATAAAAAGAATTTTTAATGTTTGAAAATAGAAGTTAATTAAATTTCTTGATGACGTATGTATGTAGCTAACAGGTTGCATTTGTTGGATAAGAGTAATTTCTGCAATTTCCCAAATGAATTTATGTCGTAAAAGCTTTAAGATGTAACCGGAGGATATGCCGCTCTGTTGAAGAAAATATATCCTAGTTAAACAAATTAATGTAAATATAAGACCACATTTATATTACAGACTTTATAAGACGACGTCAGTTAACCTTTTGTAAGACAGGGTTTTCCCCGAATGGCAAATAATTATTTTATTCGACTACAAAAAACTTAACGAAGTAAACTTGAGTCAATTATGCAAAGGTTATTTAATTAATTTTTTTAATACCTACGTAATACGTAGATAGCTTTAAGACGTTATTAGAAAAAATCAGACATCTCTAAGAATTTTATCTTTATGAAAACGAAAATTATCGTCTAGAATTTTTTAAAATTCGTCTTTCTTTTTTGTGTCATTTTCTGAAAGTATAGAGCTCTAATAATGTATCCTTAAAAGGAAATAATTAAACATTTTGAAAATTTATAAAGTTATAGCCATTTTAATATGGTAGGGTCTGGTATCAGGTATTATACTTTAAAACTTTAAGTGCATTGTTCCTGAAACTACATTTTTTAGTTTGCTGTTGGTCATCAGGATATCTCGAGTTCTATTTATTCAAACCGAAACTTTTGTTCTCTAGAGTAGAATACCTCTTTAAGAATTTATTTCACATATATTCAAGTACACGCAATTACCGTGAAACTAATTTTTTAAACATAGCAAAACTGAAACATTAATTTGATCAGTGTCTGGAACAGAAGCGATTATTTGTATTAGTTTTGGAAACAAAGTACACAAACTTATTAAAAAATACTTTTTTCACTAAAAAAAATTGGATTTAGTTTACTTAGCTAAACTTCGCTACTTGTGTTTACTTAGCTAAATTGTATTTCTAAGAAGCTACAGTTCAAACTTCAAGTCCGTCGCATGAAAAGTGCCTGAATTTTGATTTCTATATGTTTAAAAAATATAGTTTTGAGATAATCGGGCTAGAGTTGCCATGTTTTTTCACTTTCTAAAATATTTTTTGATGTGAAAAAAATTAAAATTGAAAAAATACCTATACTTGAAATCAAACCCTACATGGCATGGGTACCCACATTCAGACGCAGGGGGCGCCCTCCCTAGCTGACCACGTTTGGACGAAAAGGAGTTCGAAAAAACCAAAACGACTTCTTTTTTTTTTTTTGCTAGTCAATGGTATTTTTGTAGAAAATAATTATTTTTTGGAAAAATTTGGGAAATTTTTATACTTACTTATAAGCCACTTTTCTTCATCCAAAATAGTTCAATATTTAACCCTAGAATCATGCGTACACGTCAAAACGACGAACGAACTTCTCTACCTGCTGCAATACTACAACTTGTCGGTACCTGGTTGCTGTGAGATTTCTGTTATCTAATTTATTTGTTGCTATAACACATAAGACGTATTTATTTTGTTTATAGTCATTGTCGTTTTGTTTGTACTGAAATAGTGTCCGACAAAAGGACGTCGATGTATGATTACGCGATGTTTTTTTTTAAAGATTTTGTACTTCACATATAAAAGTTTTCCTAATTTTTCTAAAATTTATTAAAGATATGCATGTCATAATTAATTTATTCAATGATTATGATAATGTGAAAGATGATTACAGCTGTTTGACTTATAGAGACGACATAATACTATGGTTTTAATATATTGAATCGAAAACTAAAGAATGCGTTTCAAGTGACTTAATAAAAGATTAACAATTTATTTTGTGGAAAATATTTTAATTTTTATTATTTTTTGAGATCTTATTCGAAAAATTACTAACAAATTTTAGAAAATTTACAAATGCGCCTAATGAGGAAATAACTACATATCTATAGGAATATTTATGACTGAGAAATTTCACATTCTGTAAAGTCACACATGTCCACTGACTTATAATAGTTCATAAATTAATTATTTGAAACACATGTTTTATGATACAATTGATGTATTTATCTATCTTTTAATTTTTATAATGAAAATATGCTTTGATAAAAAGATTAAAAAAATTAATAAATATTTACATTAAGAAATTTTTCCAAAGCCAATTTTTTTAAATATTTTGTTCGCTTTTGTAGTATTGTTATGTAAAAAAAAATGTTTTTTGCAAATAAACTCTAAAACTTTCCGTAAAAAATCCATCCGTCAAAACGACGTCGATGTATGATTAACGTTTCTCGTAGACCAACGTATGATTCTAGGGTTAAAATACTTAAAATATTCCTTCCTCCTAGTTCCAGCCCCCCCTAAAAATCATCATATGGGCGCCCATGCTACATGGTCAGTGATCTGAATTGCAGAGAATAACTATTCACCGCTACCGTATACAAAGGGTTAAAACAATTTGCGATATTAGATCAAAATAAATTTTGAAATTTGTCAAAAATCATTTTTTTGTCTTTAGGCAATTTGCATAATATGTGTCCAGTTTGCATAGGAATGTTTTAGATGATTTGCCAGAAATTTACATGATTTTTTTGCTTTTACATTACAATTGAGGAAATGCCAACTAGGTTACAAAAATGTAAACATAACAGCTATAATGTTAAAAATTCTGTTACATTAAATAAATAATCTCATAAGAACGTAGTAATACTCCCGCCGTTCCCTCGGGCATTATAAGATCATTATTTTTGTATTAAAAAACAATTTGGTTGAAGAAATAAATAAAAATTTCATCAAATAAATATCAGACTATTACTTACAGGAAGTTGTGTGTCATTCGACTTTAAACTAAACACCCCAACGGGAAACAGTCCATAATAACTGGACGAATAATCCTCTGTGGAATTGATGACGTCAATATCCCCGCCAGTGATGCCAAATTGAAACGCCGTATGATTATACGGCAACTTCGCCAACAGCGTATAATTACCTTCAGCGTCACCATTTTCATCCATAAACACCATAAATCTATAATAAAATAACAGGAAGAAAATTTTACGGAAAAAAATGACGGTTTTTGGGTTAACGTCCCAATAATATAAATATGTGTCATATTAGGTGATCTCACCCCATTGCACTTTTGTAACGGCATCCCTTGATCGCATCCAATACGGCCGTCCCGTTTAATGGGTTACCATGATTTTCTAACACGTTGACGACAGCCTGTGCGTACAAATGGACCGCGTCGTAGAGGTATGCGGCCTCTGGCGGTATCTGTGTGCATGAAGAAAATAAATCAGTAATAAGAGGCTAAAAAAAAGGAAATGGTACTACTAAAGTAGTTTGTGGTTTATCGCGATTTCGTAAAAAAAGAATTTGTATCAAGAGAAAAGTAGTTTTAATGGGCCATTAAAATTTAAGAGATTTGCATTGCCTTGAAGAAAAATAGCAGAATTTTATTCTTTTCTTTTTCTTTTTTTGAATTAAAATAATGGAGTCGGATAACCAAAGATGACAATTTTGAATTTTTAGTCGATTTTTTTCACTTTTTTCAAGCTTAAAAAATTTTTCTTGTTCACCATCATAAAGTGCATAAAAAAACCTACAATTTAAGAAAAAAAAGAACCTCATACGATACAATGCACAAAAATCATTGGCCAGTCAATTTTCAAATTTGACGTCAATTTTTAGGGTTTGTGTTAGATATTTTGACTTGAAATTTTAATCAATTATTGTCCACGTTACAAAGTATATTTTCTGAAAATTTCATTAAATTTCACTTAAAACATCCGAAGTTGAAACCAAAAAACCAAAATTTAGCAGTATCTCCAGTTTTTATTTTTTTTTTAAGGTTATGTGTGCAGATAAAAATTTCATACTGTAACCGCTGGTAGACTATATCGTAGTGAATAGCCTCAATTTTTTCGATTTTTTTAGACTTACACATACCGAGATATATTCATCTATATTTAGAAAGTACGACTAAAATGGTCGATTTTTCACGAAATGGTCGATAACTTTCGTAGCGGCGGTTGCAAGTGGTAGAAAATGTTCATTTCGTATAGTCTCCGATGCTACAAAAAAAAAAAATTTGAGGGGGGAAACAGTTCCTTATTCACTAAAATTTGAAGCCTATCCGATTCCATTAAAATTGAAATTTATTCAAACAAAACTCATATAAAATTATTTTGAGTACTTAAATTATTTAATTATTTTTTTTTTTTGTGTCGTACTTGTAATGCTGTTTCAGCGAACGCAAAACTCGTGCTGTTACAGCGAACAACTAAACCAGGGCCGGATTACGGAATAGGCCAAGGTAGACCATAGCCTAGGGGCGGCAGATTTTTAGAACAGGGCGGCAAGAGTTGTAAATTAACTTTTGTTTTTACTCGTCAGTAATTTTTTTAGTGGAAAGTCAAAAATAGGTAGGAAAAGATACTATTTTTGAACAAAAGATGGGGGCGGCTTTTTTCACGGTGCCTAGGGGCAGCACTTAGGGTTAATCTGGCCATAAAAGGCCTGGACTCAAGCCATAAAAGCCAAACACCTGACCGACTTCTATTGTGTATGGTTTTATGGCTTAGATCGTTCGCTGTAATAGCACGATTTTTGCGTTCGCTGAAACAGCACTCGCTGTACAAGCACGTAATCCTTTTTTGAGGTGAATTAGTGAGAATTCTGTTGATATTTCCTGTCAGGGGCGCAACAGCTACAAAGTTGCAGGAGGAGTCCAACAAAAATATAAACAACCCAAATTTTTGATAACGCAATTCTCCGATAATACTGGAAAATTTATCAAAAATATCATCGCTGAAAATTCGATTTTCAAATAAAAAATATCAGTAGACCACTAAAAATGTTACTCTTTAATATAAATAAAATGAAGGAAAATTTATGTATCCCTTGGACCCCCCCCCCGCCGGTTGTTGCGACCCTGTCTCCTGTACTACTAAATAAATTGCTAAACTAATCTTTACCAAATTTTGTTGAATTACTACTGAGATTGAAATTGCCTACCAGGGTTCTGAGGTTCCAAAAAAATGTTCAAACAAAATTAACGGTTGGATGAATCTTAACTAAATTTTATACAATCGAAAAAAGTCAGTAGACCAAGTACTATAGTAGAACCGAAAAAAAAAACTTTTTAAAGAGAAGTCTTTTACAAATAAATTTCAAATATTTTATAAGTAGATTATAAAAAATGCAAAAAATTTCATTACGTAGGTACAAAAAAAAGGAAATTCTACTGGGGAAGAAAATTGTGACAACCAAGGAAAAGCAGAACAGAATAAAAAAGTAGAACAAGACAATATGTTCTGGACTATCTATGTACAAAGTGTTCACTCAAATTTGTTATTACATAATAAAAATACGAAAATTTTTTTGGCCCCTCAAAACTACGTCCTAAAGTTATTAATAAAATTATCCTCAATAAAGAATTCATTTGATTTGAGAATATCGAATCATTCATAGATTACGCAAGCTTTACATTCATAGATGTAAAGCTTGGCGAAAATTATGGAAACTCTTTGTTAGGTTTTTGACAAATTATGTAACATTATGCAACATTATAAGTACTTGAACAGTGTTGAAAAATTTACATTTTTTTTTCTTTTTGTACGAAAAGAATTTTTGAATTTTTTACTGAAATTGATAACTTTAAGACTTTCTTATTGTTCTAAATTTTTAAAAAAATAGGTATACCAAATAAAGTTTTGTCTTAACTTTAGTTTTTCAACTTAGTAGGTATTAATATAAATTTCTAATAAAAGACGACTTGATATAACAAAAACTTCTTGAAAAGATTTTATGATAGAAATTTATAAGTTTCATACAAATACAAGTAGTAACTTATATTAAGAATTTTTGTAACACACATAGGTAGTAAACACGCCACTTCCGATTACTTCAACATGTGATTTTATAAAACCGAAGGGTACAAGGAAACAACATGATATAAACATCAGCTCACAAATTTTATATCGAAAATAAACATGCAAAATAAAAAATTTTAATAAATTATTATTGGGACAATATTGAAACTAATTTATTAAATACATTTAAAAATATACAAATAGTGTTTTCCGTACCCCGTAGTTAAAATTATAAAATAAATCAAAATAAATTTTAAAATTAAAACAACTCTAATCACATTATAAGTGATTTACTGGAATATCAAGATTCGGGTGGCAATAGTGTTAGTGATGAGCAAATGCAAGACCAAGAAGAAGACTTGGCAGTCTTGGTCTTGGTCTTGTTCTTGCATTAAGAATCTTGGTCTTGGTCTTGCTAGAGCAGTTTGAGTCTTGGTCTTGCAAAATGCAGTCTTGGTATTGATCTTGGTCTTGGTATTGCTAAAGAATCTTGCACTTTCTTGCATTTTTTTATTAGCGAATTTTTTCCTTCTATAAAATCAGAATTTTCTCTCTTTACGGTATTAATTATACTTTTAAACTATTTAAATAATTTAGCAAGGGTCTTGCTTTTTCCTTGCTATAGTCTTGGTCTTGCTCACTTGAGTCTTGGTATTGGTCTTGTAGCCATACTTATAGTCTTGGTCTTGGTCTTGCAAAATGCAGTCTTGGTCTTGGTCTTGCATTTTTTGCAAGACCAAGGCTAATTTTGCTCATCACTACGTGGTAATAACAGACGTCCATAAAAGCGTTCTTACGATTAAATTAATATTTCTATTCACTAAAAATTGGATAAAAATTACTCCACTATACTTTCATTATTAATACATATTAGTTAATTTCTATCCTTATTTAATTGATATCAGATTTTGTATTTTTATCATTTCAGATCCAACTTTTTGAAATAATTGAATTGTTTTATGGTTAAGACAATTATAAATAAATCCGTAAAAATGACAAGAAACATATTTATGAATACTTCAACCGAATTATTAAACTGAGACATACTTTGACTTCTTGTGAATTTTGGTTTTAACCTGATGATAGTATTTAATCTTGAAATCGATTAGAAAATAATTTTCTTTTCCTATACCTTTCAGTATGCTCACACATTTTTGTCATATCCAGCCATATATGTTATTTTACACGATTTATTTTTCACTGTGCACAACTTCCTTATTGCCGTTTTCAATTGAGAAACACTCTTTAGAAAATCTGTTCACAAACACTGAAGCGTGTTCTATACAATATGTCAGCAAATTTTATCCGCGATAAAGGAAATGAATCGAATACATATTTTTTTTATAAAATATTATCATCCTTCGTGTAAAAAAGGAAATGAAGGAACAAATGCATAAAAAAACAACTCACCTTACGTATTCCACCAATTTCAAAAAGTGGATTCTTATAGTTGAACGGTGGTTTTTCCAAATATTCATTGACCAGTCGCGCAAACGTCTCCGAATAACCAGCCGAAGACGGCTTAATACTGATGTATGATTGAAATGCCGATTCAACATCCGGATCCAAATTGTTCGTCAGCATTTCCCGAAAATATTTTGCCGGTTTCTCAGCATCGTACTGTTCAATGTCCACCCCCACCACAAAATATTCGCCTGGTAAACAAGATAAGACAAACAAAGTTTCTAGATACTAACAAGGGGAGTATCAAACATGGGAATCACGGATTTGAAAGAAATTAATATATGTTGTGGAATATATTTCTCTGAGTATTGTAGTGATAATAATTTAGGCCAATGCGACAATTAAACGCACAAAAAATTTCGAATAACATATCGTGTTTGATATGTATCAGTTAGTTAGTATTGTCTGCAACAAGAGCCGCTGGTGGTGTGGATAGTGTCTGCTGTCATGTATGTAATTTTTTTTAATATACAGACGGAAAGGTTCTGTGTTCGAATCTATGCCTTTCCAACATAAATAACTCTCTTTTCAATTTTTTTTAACTTTTTCAATATTGTACAATGAATCAGTTAATTACATTGAGGATGCTATAATTTTTTTAAAAGGAGATATGGTATTCTTTTTTATGTCATTATTATAAAAAAATTGACAATTGCCATTACTTTAAATAAGGATAAAATGAAGAATGTCTAAAAATATATAAATAATTTATAATAAAAATTGCTTTAATTTTATGTAAAAAAAAATTCAGTCATTTAAAATTTACGACAAAATTACTGTTACATATAATGAGAACATGTACAAAAAATATTATATCTCCTTTTTCAGAAAATAATTATAGCATAATAATAATGACATAAAAAAGAATACCATATTTCCATTTAAAAAAAGAATTATAGCATCGTCAAAGCATCGTCAATTGTAATTGACCATTGTAAAATACTGAAAAAAATTTAAAAAAAAAAATTGAAAAGATAATTATTTATGTTGCAAAGGCATAGATTCGAACATACAACATTTCCGCCTGTATATTAAAAAAAGTTACATACATGACAGCAGACACTAACCACACCACCAGCGGCCCTTGTTGCAGACAATACTAACTAACTGATACATATCAAACACGATATGTTATTCGAAATTTTTCGTGCGTTTAATTTCTAAATAAAGTTGGATTGGCCTAAATTATTATCACTACAATACTCAGAGAAATATATTCCACAACATATACTAATTTCTCCAAAATCCGTGATTCCCATGTTTGATACTCCCCTTGTAAGAGAGTATAATCTTATACTAACCATTTTTTAAGAGACCCAATTCAGATAGAGCCACCATTAAGCCCAGATGTTCGTAATAGTATCCAAGAATGACATAAACTGCAACAAAACACAATTTTTAATCCCCGCCAGGGATGCCAATTTACGCAACTTACTTCTTGTAATCTGATATGTCTCTTTGACGATCCTGTAGAAAGGATTACTCCCATAATTATGATAGTACACCTGATTCCATGTGCGCACAGTCTCCACATGTATTCGTGCCGCACGTAACGTTTCCAAAATTGTTCGCGCCACTTTTCCAAAATCAAATTCGCTTGATGAATTTAAATAGAGGAACACTACCTAGAACAAATAAGGCGTATGCTGATACAAATTAATGGGGAATTATCCGGGAAATGTGTCCAGAAATTTTTCTTACGTGAGTCCATTTAAAATACAACAGTACAGATGCCACCGATTTGGAAATTTGTGTGTCTGGCGGACGTGTTCGGGCGAACGTTGGGAAGAGTTGTTTATTTGATGTGGTATGATCTGTGCAAAACTGTAACAAAACAAAAGTATGGTCGTGAAAGGGTTAAAATTTACAAGCGTTGGAGGTTGGTTGATGTAATATTGACGAGCTGTCGTTTATTTAAAAGCAAGATTGTGCCCTAAATTCCAAATATAATGTAAACTTTCTAAAATATTGATTTACTACCAATAAACCACATTTCTTGGTATTTTATAAGGGGGGGGGGACAATCCCCAATGCACCCTCTGCGCATACATCAATCTTTTATCAATCAGATGGGACTTCTTGACTTTTCAATCCAAATTACATAATTGTACTTGTACGGAAAATTTTCACGGAGTTTCTTACTTTTCCATCAAACAATTTTTCACGGAACAAAACATGTTAAATTTGATAAAATTTAAAGTTTTAAATTAAGTTAGAAAACTTTTGAAAACACCACAACAAAATGTAGTTATTTGTGGAGATTGATTTCAAAAATCAGTTGACTCAAGTTGGAAAATGTTGGAATAAAATCGGTAAAGAGCGAGCTGAGCTCGCACAATCAGGATTCCGTAGAAAAATTTACAAAACTTTTTCTTATTTGTTTGAATTTTTTCTGGAACTTACATATAACTTAAAACCCAGGGCTAGATTTACCTTTCCGAGACACTTCTAATGTGGTGCCCCCTGAATATTTCACATGTGGACGCCCCTGAGTACTTTTGTGCAGACCCCTTTGAACAATTTTTAAAATTTTTCAAATTTCCCCGAAAAATAGGAAAATAGGCACGTGCCCCAAGTGCCCTTATGTAAATCCGGCTACTACAATAATGTCAAATTTTGAATTTTAGAAACTTAGAAATTCGAGAACGGGAAATGTGTTTTTTCGCATATTTTAAGTTATTTTATAACCAATGTACCAAAAATATTTGTAAAAATATGTTAATGACCCTCAAAAGTGGCCCTTTCCAACGATATCTCATACGAAAAAATTAATTTAACTTGTTTTTAGGGCGCAAACTTATCACCAATAAATATACTTATTTACAAAAAATATTTCAGGACCTTTGATTAACGAATTATGCGCGCATGTGCAAAAACGTCCTTACACCATTTCTAAAGTCGACGTTGCGAGTAGGGTTGCCAACTGTCCCGATTTAATCGGGATGTCCCGATTTTAGGCCTTACAACTTTATGAAAAATGATTTTTTCCAAAAATAATACAGTTGATAAGCAACAAAAAAATTAAAAACCTAAAAATTAAAAAACTTGATTTCTAATTTAATAAAATAAAATAAAGAATCATTATTGAAATATTATCTTCAAGAAATTGTTTTGTAAAGATTTGTAAGATCATGGTTTAAATGTGTAGCTGTTAGTAACAAATAATAAAAATAAAAAGAATATCTTCCCTACTGCCTGATTAAAAACGTTTCCGTTTTCTTTAACAGTCCCGATTTTACTTGTCCCGTCCCGATTTTTTTTCCCATTAAATCCCGAAATATTCATTGGTAGAGTTGGCAACCCTAGTTGCGAGATGTGAAACCGCTAATAAATAAAATTTGTGTGCTAAAAAGAATTCAACAACTTTGAGGATTATCCTCCAAGCTGTTTTTGAAATTTGGAAATATTCGAAAATTTCGAAAAAAATAACCTTTTGAAATCGAACTCCATATTTGTTATTCTGTCCTACAACTGGTGCGCTCTACAGCTACACGAAACAAACAATACGTTCTTTATTCTATTTTATTTAAATTTGAATTTAATTGTTTTGTTCTTAAAACAAATAAACATAAATTAAACAAACTTTTATGTACATTGCGTCTTCTGAATCGGCGAGTTTCGAAGCCAACATTTTTAACAATATATCAACAATGGAACGATAAAATATGTAATGAAAATTTTTCTCGAAACTTCGAAATACTTGCTGCTTTAATGTGTTTCACTAAATTAAACACATTGCAACTTAAAATAGTTTCTACGCTTATAAAAATTGCATTTAAAATACTTGAAATAATTTCGTAGAATCACAACTAACGATAATTAGGACAAAAAATGTAATATTTAGTGATATTTTGTCTCCATAAAAATGTCCGTTAACTTTATGTTTACCGTAATCTGAAGACAGTTAAAGATATTAACATTTAAAAATTCACCAAGTGCGAGCTGGACACGCATTGATTCCGGGTTCCTCAATGGCACATGGAATTATTTTTGGAGTTACTTACGAAAAATGAAAATTTTGTACATTTTTGTCCAGGATTCCTCTTAGTGATTTAACCTTAAATTACTGGAAGATGTTTTCTAATACTGGCTTTATGAATTTTCCAAAATTTGTTCGGCTATATCTCCGAACACTAACACAGCTTAGTCGAAATATTTTTGATTGAGCGTCTTTTTAGTAAGTACTAGTATCTGTAATTTTTCAAATTTTCAAATCAACAATTTCAAAATTACGAGGCATCAGAAACTATTCGCCACTTTGAAGCTCAATATTTCGTAAACGAAGCTTAGAAACGAAAAATGGTTAGAGAAACTTCAACTTAATTTTACGAACCCTTTTCAACGATATCCCACACGATGTGGTACGCGAAAAAACTTTTCATCCACACTTTTCAATAAGGGAAAGAAGTGAGAAAACCAGCCTTCTAGGCTGAACGACGTAGGAATAACGGAAGTTTGACCAGGGCCGAATTTACCTCTGTGCTAGCCCCTGAGTACTCCATATATGGCGACCCCTGAGTACTTTAGTGTTGACGAGAAAAAAAAAAAAAACAAAAACGCTCTTATTCTTTCTATTCTATTCCTCTATTTTGAGATTTTATGGAGGGCCCGGGCCACGTGCTCCAAGTGCCCTTATGTAAATCCAGCTCTGATTGTGACGGTCCGACAGGTTCCGTGATATTTTCTCGGAACCTTAAAAACAGGTTAAATACGGGATATTCTACTACTAGTGTTCTCTTGTTTCTTTAATATGTCTCCGTGATTATATAATCAATAAAATTAAAAAAAAAAAGTTTGAAACAAAAAGTAATCAATCAAAATAATTTTTTTAATGCCCTTTTTTGATTCGTATATATGTACAACAGACATATAAAGAAAATTAGAGGTTATTAGCCTAGAAATGTTACCAACAAAAACTGTTTGATAAATTTAAATGTCTTTAACAACGTACGTAATCGTTTGAAAACATTTTGTGTGTTGGTTCACTAACTATTGCCTTTTGATATGAACATTTTGTGTTCAATACATTTTGATAGTAGAGATGGGACTCAAGTCGGACTTTATCGACAATTCGTGTTAAATTAGTCATTGCAATCAATTTCAATTGTGTTTGTTATTCGAATCGTTTTTTGACAGTGCTGTTTTGACAACACGACAACACCATCTTGAAATATTATTTTCCTCCAGTATTAGCTAAGACTCTAAGTGCTTGCTTTATTTTCTTCTAATTTTGCGCTTTGATTAAATTTTCAAATTTTATTATGCTATTATACCCCAACTCTGTGGAAAAATATCAGAAATTTTTATGAAGATCAAAAACCATTTGTGAAATAATTTTTTTTCTCGTTAATAAATAAAACACTTTACTCTGCAAAAAATACCATACTTTTATTTTACTGATTTTATAGCATGTTTCAATCAATATGATCATTATCAATAAGAAAATATTATATATTTTCTACAGGGCTGGATTAACCCTGAGTGCCGCCGCTAGGCACCGTGAAAACGTCGCCCCTACCTTTTCCTTGAAAAGAAGCAAATCTTAATTTTTCCTGCTTTTTTCCTAAAAACTGGCCGCCCTTAGGCCATGGCTTAGGTTGGCCTATTGGCTAAGCTGGCCCTAATTCTCTATAGGCGCAATCGCACTACGACTTATACGAAATATTCAAATTCAGAGAGCAAAAAACTGAAAGACACATTACAGTTTTACATGAAACGAATAAACGACGCAAATTAACCCTTTTGTAAGAGAATTTCGATCTATTTTAAACGATTACACTGATATTTATTACTCTATTTTGTTTCCTGGATTATAATTTAATGTGTTCAAATTTTTTTCTGGAAAAAATTATAACCAGTGTTGGACATTTTGTGTATCTAGATACAATTATTGAAATAAAATTTTAGATAACAGATAATATTTACAGATATAATGCGCTAGGTTTATTTTACTATTTTAATAGTTGTATCCAATTCTATATACTTTCAGTGTTATCTTGTTATTTTAAAACTAACTTAAACTTTAAAAAAAATTTTTTTATTGAAATTGAGAAAATCGTTTTTTGAATTCGTAAACGGAAACTTATCTTTATTTTTTGAACTCCTAGAAATATAACAATATCACACAGATAATTATATACATACATATATTATACTTAATTCGTTTAAAATAAAATAAAAGTTTACATTTTATAGCAGTAAACGATTCAAATTATAAAACGAGAGTGAAATTGCCTCAACTCAAATTATGAAAAATATGATTCGAATGAATCAAATTGGATTTAACTCGAATGATTCGAATTGATTACAGTTCAAGTCCCATCACACTACACTGACGCACGTACACAGAGAAAATTGTGAACAAAGCGAGAGTTGAGGTTGAACGAAAAGGTTTTCGAATTTTCACAAATGATAACATCAAACCCTTGTTCGTGACGATAAATTACTGTCCACTATAGAAGAAAATTCAATGGAAATTTTTAACAAAAACATAAAATTCAGTGATCTGAAGTGATGGTTTGTGGTTTTAAAAACAATCCCTATTTTAAGATTGATAAATTTATAACGGTTTAATAGAATTAAGGAGTAATTAATACTGAATATATAAGGGTGTTCCTAATAAAATTACCAGGAACGAGAAATTGATTTTGGCACAGTTAAATGCTTCCCTCCTCCTTTCTATTGATGTCATATGTTATATCTATCTTTAGAAATAACCTGGAAAATCTAAAAACATTTTATTTTGAAAAGTAATTTTTTAAATTTAGGTCAAGAAATGAAATAATTTCGCAGTAAATATCTAATTAACGTAGTTGGTCTGAAAAACGATTTTTCAAAGGATTTTAACGAAACTTGTCTCGACAGTTATTTAATACAATACCAATAATACGAGCCTATACCGAAAAAAAAACTGACCGCCCCAATTTTGAAAAAAACGGTTTCAAAGTTTTGTAATTTTAACACGGGTTTTTATGGGAAATTGACATATTCACACGATTTTAACGTATCAAAAAAGGAATTTGGTAAAAATTTAATATGTTATAAAATACAGAGTTACAAACTATATTTAATAACAAATAAAAGTTATCGACCGAGCCGTTTTTTAAATATAATTTATAAACATCATTTTACAACGCTTTTACGTTTTTTCAACAATGCTTTTACACTGCTATAAAATAAGTGCACGGAAATTAATAAAAAAAGTCAAGTGCGTGTTTCACACGCATTAAATATAGGTCCTCAGTGATTACTGTTTCTCAATTTTCGGGATAAAGGATATAAAGCATTTAAGTACATTTTTACGTTTTATTAAAGAAATAGATGAATATGTTTGACCATAGACATTAGAAATGAAAGGACCAGTAATTTATATTACGTACGAAAGATAATACGTACACGTTAAAAAGAGACAAATATTATAAATAGCATATAAAATGCCAATATATATTTCTTTTTCTAGGATACCCCAAACTTTAAAATTAAAATTGAAGCATAGTCAGCCATGTTTGCATTAAGAAATTTGAAAAAATAGTGTAAGAATTGTCACTACTTTTTCACTTTTTAAATTGTATTTTTGTTATATTTTTTTAAAGAAAATATTATGGCAACAAATTTTACAACTACAAAATATCAAATCAAAAGATAGAAACTATATTTTCTAATTCAACAAAAATTGTAAAATAAATTTTTTAAACACTTTTTTATTAAAATAATGACAATGATAATAATAATACGTTGAACTGTATTAAATAAATATAATTAAACTCAATTTAAATAAAAAATAATAAGAAATATTATGTTTTTTAATAATAATGAAAAATAATGAATTAAAATCAACAATGTATAACAATTGCAAGAATCGATTCAAAAGCTGTACATAATATAACATGCATAGGTAAATTAATAATACTTTAAGATAAGCATACAGTATGGCGATACATGACCGTCTATGACTAAGGCGAATACGTTGTCTGGACACACACACATACTTAAGAAGCAATGTACGTGAGTAAACGAGGTATGGACTCTTCCCTCACTTAATGTCGATGTCGCACTTCTTGAAGTGTGCGACAAGTGGATTTTTGCTGTATGCGCTAGACTGATGTCTCAAGAATAGCAAGAATTTGAACGAAATTATAATAGGTCCGAAGATTGACGAATATCTTCGGACCTATAACAAGAGGTATACAAATATAATGACCGAAGAATATTATTAATGCATTATTTAATTTTTGATAAAAGAGAATTTTTTCGCTGAGCTAGTATACTTTTGTACCTGACCATCTCGAAGCAACTACGTTAAGTAAAAATTCTTATGTCATACAATAACTTACAATGAAAAGATCGTATCTGCTACCATTAAAAAAGTAATAGTTCGAAAACAAATTGAAATCACTTGGCATCGATTCGAATTTCATTATCAAAATTGAGAAAAAGCATCCAATCAGTCTCTAAGGTAGAAATTCCGTTTAGTAAATTATTGTATGACATTATACCTCATAGTTTTTATTAATCAATACTTAAAAAAAAAACATTTTAAAATTGCGATTTCTTAAGTTTTTGAGGTCATCTTCAATACATTAGACATATCGATAAAAAGGGGAGAAAGAAGCCATATAATTGTGTCAAAACTGACTTAATATTTTGTAAGGAAAACAAAAATTTGCGGTCCTAACTCTAAAACTGTTAATCATATAGAAAAATTTGTAAGGAAATATTCAAATTCTATGTGAAACAGTGTTACCAGAAGGAGCAGATAAAACTAACTAGTGTCCGACCGAAACAGGATTTTCAGCCGAATCCGAAACCGAAACTTCGGCCTCAGTCTCTGTTTCGGCCGAAAGCGAAGCCAAAACCGAAACTTATTTCATACTTAGACATGTTGAAATTTCAGTTGTTTGCTGAAATCTAGTGTATGTACGAGACACGAACTCTCCCGAACGAAACGCGACAATTCCCGAACACTGAGTTTCAGTGGGGCCAAAGTTTCCGCTGATTTTTGGTCGAAACCGAAACGAAAGGTTCGGTCAGTCACTAAATCATAGTTTTTTCCCAGCAAGAGATTATTGGAAGAAAAATAAATATGGAATTATGGGCATTGAAATAGAAACACATTGTATACAGACTTAGGGTATCGGACATTTTTCGGATCAAACAACGTCGTGCTTTGTATATGCAGGCAGATAGACAGATAAGATATGTGAGTTTTATATATATGTATGTTTTATCAAAATATCTATTTGTTTTTATTCACATTAATCACATCAAGTGCGATATATCTGCATACACAAAACCCGAATGCTGTTTGATCTGAAAAATGTCCGATACCTAATACAGGCTGACTCCCATATTCCTCGGTACTTACATACGATATCATCGGTAAATTAAACGCAGCGGCTAAACGTCCCTCATGAAAACAAGTCTCCTGCGGTCCAATGTACGCCGAAACATTCTGCCTCCATAAATTCGCCACTTGCAATATACTGGTACGTTCTTCGCCATACGTTTCGGCCACAATAAACTCTAAACGGTGTCCACGCGCGCCAAAACTGCCATTTCGTGGATCATTAATCTCTTTCACGGCCAACGTGATGGCACCGGATATTGTACGACCGGGTCGCTCGTAGAGTACATCGCCGGGTCTACGTTCCGCGCCGGTTATATAACCGACGGTAAACCGGTCACACCTGATCTGAGTCACGTAATTGATTGTATGGAATAGTATTGTCGCAGCAATTAGCCGCACAAACGATACACACATAACCTAAAATGAAACCGAAAATTCATTTGAGTTTGTGCGTCGCCACGAATTTTTTCGAATTAAGTTGCCATCTTCGTTTGACTGCGGGCGTATCAAGTGCGGCGGGTGATCTGAAACGAGAGAAAGTGTATTAGATGTGATGTCACAGTCGGGAAGTTTAATAATAATTCTAAAAATAGAACACAAACGGTTTGTGGGCCACGAAAAATGTATAGTAAGGTAACGACACAAAGGACACATGCATATTTGAATATCTCTTTCGTAGCATCTTGTATAGCATAACGAATTTTCCCGGAGTTATTTTTAAGGAAATATGCTCCTGTTACGTACGAGAAGAGCTTTCCGGGTTGGGAAATTAACTTCAAAATGAGACTTGGTATATTAATGCTATAGTTTTAGGGTGTTAAAATAATAATGTAATAAAACCCTATTACCCTTCGAGAAAAAAAGCTTCTAAGTTTTCAAACTTCTTTTTTAATGCAGCCTACATGTATATACTAGTTAAGTATTTCAGAAAAACAGAACCGTTGTGGTATAGATAGTAGCGAATAGGCTCATTGTCCGGATGGTAAGTAGGTCAATTCTAGGTGTATGCAACTTTTTTTATTTAATTTAAAATACTTTAAATTACCTATAATTTGATTGATAAACGAGACAAAAGGGACGAAATTGGAGATAGTTGGACCAGATGTCTTATTGTCATTATTTTCTCCCTGTAATTGCTCTACCTTTTGTTTCCGGAGCAGCTGGGTATGTTTTCACTCCAACGTGAATTAACAAAACATTTTTAAATAAAAATTTCAGTAAGTGAAATTATTCCTGGACTTTCAACGGCTGTTTTCAGTAAATTGAGAGAAAAACTTAAATATTATCCGGAAAAATTAAGGAAACTTGATCGTGAGAAAAAGTGGTCAACCTGCCTTGCAAAAAATACAAGAACAAGACAATACTGCAATACCAAGATTAATTTGGTCATCACTACTTTTGTCTAATGAAAACACCCACACCACCCACATCATTTTATGATCTACAAGATTGAGCTTACTAGATTAACCAAGGAAAATAATGTAAATACTACAATGTCTCTAAAAAAATAATTACGAAAGATTGTCGTAATTTAACATTTAAACCAATTAGCCATTTACCATAGGCATAAAAATAACATTTTCAATAAATCCACATATTTTTTTCAAAATTTTTCTCGAAACGGGTTTACGTAAGACCAGCCCCGGATCTACGATTTTTTAGAACCAGGGCAGAAACTTGAAAATGGCGCCTCCCCTCTCCAACGTTTGACATAAATTATCATAAAAAAAACTCATAAGTATATAAGTCCTTTGCAAAACTCCTATTTTTCCCGTTGCGGCAATGATAATAATTGAGGGTTTTGTAAAGGATTTTTTATTGTATTTTAATAAATCTACTCCGAAAGCACTACAAGTTGTGCAAATTTCAAATTTTCATCACCAGCCCCATCAGAGATACAGGGGCGCAAAATTCCAAAACTTGGAAAAAAGTCAGTTTTCGGAAGTTTGTAAAAATTAAAGGATACAAGTTTCACAATTGAAATAGTGTGTATTTGTTTCATAATGGGTAGTTGTACCCGTATAGCTAGCTATTCTCATAAAAAATACTAAGCGAGGTTTCAAATATTCCTTTTATAAGAAAAAAAATATTCAAAAAGTGAATTTTGCTAAATTTTGATATCCAAATTTAGGTAAAGTTTTCTTATGGAAGGGACGAAAATAAGTTAAATATGGACATCACTTAAAATAAAGAGACATTGATTACCTTTAAAACGGTTTTTATTTCAACCTTTTAGGATGAACAGTTTATGAAATATGTGCATTGGCATAACTGGCTGCAAACACAAAAATCAGCGCAAATTGGGAACACAAAAATGGCTACCGCGCTTAAACGGTTCAAGATAATTTTTTTAAAAATTGTTCTCAATACTTCAAATATAATATAGAAACAACTGGAAGAATATTAATTTTTTCTAAAATGGTCGAGCAACCAACATTTTTTAAGACCAATTGATATAGACCGACCTAGTATGATTTTGGCGCCCCCTGAAACTGACGCCCGGGGCAAGGGCCTCGGTTTGCCCCCCCCCTTAGATCGGGGCCTGCGTAAGACAATGGTTCAAGAACATATGCCATGTGATTTTTTCCACTCTTTACAGTGGTCTATAAAAAGTGGATTTTTTTTACTCTAGATATCCATCTGACTGAAAAACTTATCCAAGGATTTGGTACCACAACGTTCCCACAATTCTACCCGCTGTAACAGTTTAAATTTTCCTACTAGAAATTCACGAATATTACATTTGAGTGAAGCAGGTTGTTGTGATACTCTTGTTACCTTACACAAGTTAAATACATATTTCGTTGATCGAGCTGCTGCCACCACCTCAACTTCACAGCCGCCTCCAGTCGCCTCCCAGCCGCCCAATCCACCACAACGTGCGATTCATTGTTTACGTGTTACCGAACAGCACGTAACGAGAATTTACTTTTGTTTAGAGAGCGAAACGTTCAACACGTTGGTTGTTAATAAATGACATGGGGTGATAGGAAATTGTGTGAACAGATATGAATGTGTTTAGAATATTTAACGGGTGTCCCAGAAATTGGGCCTGAGCTTTATCAGAATAAAATGTATGTAGAAATTGAATACATAGAGCAGGTTGAGGTTTAAACCTGAGTAGTTAAAATTGCTAATTCAGCAATCTTGACATTCATTATACTAATTAAATGTTATTATAAATCTATAAACCGGATTTCTAGTTTGATTTGCACATCTTTAATATTGACATTTTTACAATTGATTACATGTGGGAGTGGAAGAGACAGCAATACTATTTAAAATGGCAAAAATTCAATTAAAAAGGTTGTTTATAATTTCAAAATTAACATTAACTTAATAAATTGCAATAAAATACTTCAACAATGTACAGCAATAACAACAATCCGGCTAAAACATGTTGTAATCATAACAATATGTAGGTAAATTACATATGTGTGTAACTAACTTGAAGATACACAAACCGTCTCTGACGAGTAGGGATCTGAACACACACACATGCTTAAGAACGTAATGTACGTGTATAAGCGATATGTGGCTCACCCCACTCACTTGATGCTTTTGTTGCACTTTTTGGGGTGTGCAAAAAGTGGACTTTTTGTGTAGTTAAAGCACGATCTGAATTCAAACAAAAATACAGTGTCAATGGAGTGTGGCACACAGTTTCTTCGTACTCGTAAAAGACTTGAAAACAGTATTCCATCAAATATACATATTATATACCGTGAAATTATATTTTCGCCTTGAAATTCATAAAAAACTGTTGTAACTTAAAAGACTTACAGGCTAAATTACAAAATAATAGCAAAAATATTTTAGAAACTAACCCTCAAAATACCCTAAAAATTTGAGCAAAATGGGAATAGCAGTAAATAAGATAATGACATTTAATGGGATTTCATGGTAGCGGCGTACTCCAATTTTGATTAAATTCATAGGGGACCATCTAGGAATCAAACTGCACAATTTCTGAAAATTTCATTAAAAGCAATCGAATAGTTCAGAAGTTATGCCACTTGGTGCAAACTGGCGACACACAGACGGACAGACAGACACCAAACCAAAATTGTTCAGGAAGCTCTAAAACGTAAAATGTGCGTGAAAATTTTATTTTGTAGGGAAAACATTTTTTCTTTTTCAAAAGTGATCACAATTCTTCCGCTACTTTAGTAGTCTCGGAAGCAACACGATTTTTAAGTACATGTAGAACTTCGAAAATATCAATTTTATGACAAAAAGTGAAAAAACCTCAATTGTTGGCATTGTACCATGAAGAAAATTTTAAAAGTGCATACCGCGCGTACTCTGTCTCAACCTCGTATCTGAAAACACAAAAAAAACATATTTTAAATCCGTGTTTTCATCACTATGAGCTTAAGATTTATGCTAATTACACCCTTTGATGTTGGCTACCTACATATATATATATATATATATATATATATATATATATATATATATATATATATATATATATATATATATATATATATATATATATATATATATAGATAAGTATATACAATGTAAATACAGTATTTAATATGTTTTTTGTGTCCTAAAACATGTAGCTTTTGATATACGAGGTTGAGACAGAGAACGCGCGATATATTATGTTACTCTTTCTAATTTGTATAAGAAATTTCGGTTTAAACAAAATCTAACCATGTTTCCAGGTGGTAATATGGACTTTTATAGTTACAAATTTTAATAACAGGAATATATAAATTTTTGTTTTGTATGAAAAAGTTTTGCAACATGATATAATAAAACAGACTGTATACTAACAAAGGGATCAATTGTAGAGGTGGGTCCAACAAAAGAACAGAACTACAAAAATAATTTTGACCACTCAACAGAAATAATTTTGACCACTCAAGTTCAATCTGAACCTGCTTTAATAGATACTTAAAAATTTTCCTTTTAACAACATAAATATAACATCTAATAAATTTAATACTTTATTCATCTTTGCGAAAAAAATTTGAATTATTTATTTTTCATAATTATCTAGGATGCATTTGAAAAATTTGGAAAATGTTAATATTTCAACAAAACAAAACAAGTATAAACAAACACAAATTCTAAACAGCATTGCCAACATACAAAAACCACAGTTCTACATATTTTAATAATAAATTTTGGTTTTTTTTAGTCGAATTTTCTCCGAAAAATTAGACTTATACAGTCTATACGATAAGAGCTGCGAGAGGCGAGAGTAGGGGCGCTATCCGTTTTCGGACCCGTAGAACACGAATATGTAGAAAAAAATGTCTGATATATATATATATAAATATATATATATATATATATATATATATATATATATATATATATATATATATATATATATATATTCCCGCCACCTTTTAATTTGTGTAGGGCCCCCCTATGGAAGTTAAGAGATGAAATTTGGTAAATGGGGCTCATTTTCGAGGCACCTCATACTATCAAAGTGGGGTCAAATTTTGGGCAAATTTTTTTTCTGACCCGACCTTTAAGGGGGTGGTGGGGGGCGGAAAAGCAATAAAACTTTTCCAAACCGGTTTTAAATAATGTTTCGGTCAATTATCTACAACATATCCAAAATTCAGCTTCCTAGGATGATTTGGTGGGAGTAGACGGGGGAAAAACGATTTTCGCTGGATCTAACAGGCCCCCAGCCCCCCAGAATTAACGTAGAGGGTTGAAATTTGGTGTGTTGATAAAGTTCGTACCTAGGTTGTGCTTTTTGGAGGTTTTAATATTTTACCCCCACCCCCCTCATTTTTAAGCTACAATTTCATGCATTTTCGACGTTTTCGAAGTTTGTACCACTCGCACAGGTCACCCAAATAAACCTAGAGGGCTGAAATTTTGTGTTCGGATTGAGTTAGTATCAAGGGGGTGCCTTTTGGGGGTCTCGACTTTCAAACCCTACCGCCACCATTTTTGTACCCAAAAGAACATGATTTTTCTTGTTTTTTAACAGTTTCGTTCGGGTCAAAATCTCCCCAACTAAACCTAGAGGGCTGAAATTTTGTGTACAGGTTAAGCTAATAGCCAGACACTGTTTTTTGGGGGTTTCAACTTTTAACCCTTACCCCCACGATTTTTACGCCAATATTTCCTTAATTTTTTTGCTTGTTTTCTAACACGTCTAGAGACTCTCTAAGGAAACCTAGAGGGCTGAAATTTTGTACGTGTATTCAGTTAGTATCCAGCTAGTACCTTTTAGGGAGTCCACATTACTTCTCCCCCCACTTCTTCCATTTTTATATCGGAATTGAATGCTATTGTTAAATGTGTTTTAAATGCATTACTTTTATTCTAAATACAAGTAGGCGAATAGTAATTTTAAAAAATTAAAAAAAAAAGTGAATACAATTTTTTAACAAATGAAATACATACATATTAAGTAATTTGAAAATGTTATTAAAGTCACTGTTTATTTATAAATTAGGAATTTTGGATTTTTATTATTTATAGAATAGAAATTTTGGATTTTTTTGGAAAGAAAAAATATCTTCATAAAAGCCTTCCAGTTTACTATTTAAGTTCCTTTTTTAATATTTAAAAATAAAATACAAAGGCAATTGGCGGATAAGCATGGATAGAAATGCCCTCGTACGAATTGTGTTGGCTTTTTCCCTGTTAACTGCTATCGGCACAAAATTGAAATTTACTGAGATTCAGCCCTTAAAAACTTAAAACCTTTTTTTAAAGCCCCGATCAACCGGACACTCATCACCAGTTTTGAAACCAACAAAATGACAATTCGGTTGTAGACTTTCAATCACATTTCGCTTGTAGACATTCAATACCGAAGATGAAGGGGAAAATTCGACTACCGTGATGGGGCCCCGCTGCTCACGGCGTTTTTTTCTTATCACTTTAGCCGCCTGAATTATTTTAATAAGGTCGTTAAAATCGTTAAAATAATGAAAATAGTACAGTTACTGTAGAAAAAATGTCACCAAAACTAATTATTTGTACCGAAAATTTTTAAATAAAATTTGTTCTTTTATAACCATCCAGGCAATTTGTAGAGAAGATCATGCTTGTGTGATCAAGCCTTTATAATTGTGTCAATACACACTAGACCACAATAAACACCTCGTGTGTCCGGGCTCAAACATAAAATTTTCTCTACGATTGTACCTTTTGCTTTACATTTACGGGTAAATGGTAAATATAATGGTTAGCAAACGTATGCACACATACATTTGTGGTATTTGTAAATTTACGGAAGAATTGTAACAGTTTAAGGTAAATATTAGGCTGGTGACGAATACCCTATTCGGCCATTCGCCGAATATCGAATATTCGGCTGTTCGCCAAATATCGAATATTTGGCCACTCGTCAAATACTAAATATTCAGCCAGCATCCTCACCGAATATTCGGCGAAAAGTGTTCAATATTTTTGACGTCCAAAAAATTAAATATGACGCCGTATTTCATTTTACCGTCCGTATAAGCTATACAAGTGAAGCTATCTATAAGAAGGGAAAGTATGTTAATTAAACTAATTTGCGCATATGCAGTTTTTACCGGATATGGCGTTTTGAGCTTTGAGGCCTATGGAACTCATAAAACCAAAGACCTGGCGTCTAAATTAATGACTATCTCTAGATTTAATGGGGCTAGAGAAACAAAACCAGGCAGGGCCGTGGAGAGAAAAGGTGGGCCCCAGGAACAAAGCACATTTCTCAAATTTTTTCCCAAAAATGTAAGTGACTAGCAAAGAAAAACTCGTTTTACTTTTCCCCGGGCCCCTAACGACCACTACGGGCCCTCTCTTCCAGCTCAGGCCCCAGGGCTGCAACTCCGGCTACCCCACCCTCTCGTCGGGCCTGAAACCAGGCTTCAAGAGAACAAAATTTTGGCACATTTTGAGCAGTGGTTCTAAAATTAACATCAGGAGGTTTGTTTTCAGTAAAATACGTGTTAAGTAACTAAATGAGTCTACATTAAGTAAATAAATGAATCAAATAATTTCCTTTTCCGCTATTCGATATTCGTTGAATATCAGAAAATGACCGAACAGGTCGAATATCGAATAGTTGTCAAACATTTGTTACAAACCTAGTACGTACTCATAACTACAGGACTGGAATAAAGACCGACGGAGCATATATATATATATATGAGAATTCCATCCTTACTGAGTGTAGGTATATTATGTAGTGCATAAATAGCGTTAAAATATTATATCATACAAACCATTTACATATATGTCAAATGCAATTTGAATTATATTATGTGCAAAGGTTTATAACTGTGATAAGCCTCGACGACACAGAGGGTAACAAAAACAATTTTTCAAAATTTTAAAAATGGTTTAAAAACAACAATTATGGGATAACATTTTAAAAAAAAAAGTTAACAGTACAATTATAGGGATCGGTGGCCTAGTGGTAAGACGCTTGACTGGTTATTATGAAAGATCGTGGGTTCAAGTCCCAAACGATGCAGTATGATAATTTTTCAATCAGTTCTGTGATTTTTAATTTATATTTTAGAAGTTATAGTTATGTAATCTTTATTAAACAGTCTAAACCAGTATTTCTCAACCGTCGGGGTGCGAAAGTATCTCACAGATTCGCAGAAAGATGTGTGAATTACAAAAATATTTATAATTTTTGTTGACAAAAAAGTGTGGAAATTTTTATCTGAATTACATGGTAGAGCAAGTCGACATTTCATATTACACGACCAAAGGTTATTTTTATTAATGGCAGAAATAATTCCAAGCTTCGAGAATTCTATTGATTCTACTCGAGAATTGCTTTTAAACATTTCTCTAATGCTTAAGGGGAGGTTTACTTAAGAGTCGTTAAAAAAGTCAATTTTTTTTTGCAGAAATTGGTAGCTAATTATGTGTAGAATATGTTCCCAAAGTGATTTTGCTGAAAGTAATTTAAAAACAAGATTCTTGCACATTAACCGAATCCAGCTTTCTATAAAAAAAATTCAAAAAACGTATTTCACGCAATAATGAGTATTAAATATAAAATTTTGAAAATACGTTTCTTTATATATATTTTATAATATCTCGGAACTACATTTTTGGAACTGGTGGACACGATAACTCAAAAACTATTCGATGGATCCTGTTTTTTAATTTTTTATTTTAAAGATAATTGAATTCTTCGGCACCTCTACCTAAGTTCGATACACTTTCAATATTTTTTTTATTTTTAAATTTACTTTAAAGAGCGAAAAATAAGACAAAAATCGTAATCAAAAGTTCAAACATCCGCCATTTTTTTTCTTTCAGCAATTTATTGATATTATAGGTAGAGGTGCCGGTACTCTTCATATAATTTATAAATCTTTTTTGTTTTTGGATTTCGGTGGTTTAGTACCGGCGCTAGGATGTCCACCAACAAGGCATTGGATTTTCGGATCATCACACTGCACTATCTATAAAATGGACACTTTTTTATATTTTTCCTTGAAAAATTGTTTTTGTGTAGTTTAATACTTAATAAATATGTGCACAAAATTTGAAATTGATATTTACTTCCGTTCTTCAGAAAAAAATTCTAGAAAAATACATAATTTTTAAGGACTCTCGAGTAAACCTCCCCTTAAACACTTCTCTAATGTTTAAGAAAGTGTCGATTTTTTTCCGAATTACACAGTAAACCAAGTGGTCGGAAAACGACATTTCATATTACACGACTTTCCAACTAACGAACAGTGGAAATGATCCCAAGCTACAACAATAGCTACATATTTAGAATTTAAAGAATTATTGCTTTTAAACATTTCTGTAATGCTTAATTAAGAAAGTGTCGATATTTATCTGAATTGCTTGGTGATTCTATATGTGACCGACTCACAAAATTACTGAGATTTTACCTGGTCGTAATTGATAAAAGATTAAGAAACGTTGATCTAAACCAGTTGTTCTCAAACTTTTTGGTCCGCGACCCGCCTTTGTACTTGAAAATTTCACAAGACCTCAAAATTATGTAAAAATAAGTTGGAAATTTTTTGCGATTCCCACTTTAAGAAATGCTGATCTAAACGACTATTTTCCATTGTAAGAAACAACCGCGCATTTTTTAAATTCGTTCCTTAAATTTTCAAAAAACATTTTTATCGTAAGAAAATTTCAATATAACTAGTAACACTATATCAATAAATAAACTAAATGTTTTCTTCTTTTAATAAAATTTACACTGTAACCTTGGCCGACTTCCCAATATATAATGTTGAATGATTTATAAAGAGATTTTACTTTAATTGAACAGTTAAATTAGCAATAGTCATTAAGTATGTATGTTACAGTGCCATTAATGCCATTTTTTTCATCTCTTGAAATTATTATTTACAATTAGTGTGATTGATAGTGAAAGTAAAGAAAAAAAAAAGAAACATGTTTATGAATAATTGATATGTACCCTATACATGGACAACAATTTGTCAGAGTTGTAACAATTTTGTTACTAACAAAGATGTAATTGTATCTACATTATGTACAAATAAGAATTATGTGATTTTATTATGATTAAACAATGTTAGCAAATTTCTGAATGGAAAAATCAATTATTACAGCCACTGTCATGGCGTGACGGAGCCCGGGACTATGATAGAAATGTGTTTTGAGGTCCCCAGATGCCCTAGAAGTCGAAAATAACATTCATATACGAGGTGTGTTCAAAAAGTAAGGTGACTTTTCAAATTTCTCGGGCTACGTACTTTCGTTTTTCGATTTTTTTATTTTGTTGCGTTAGTACACTCGTCCCGAACATATGTTCACAGTTTCAGCTATATAGCATTCTTTGCTCATTTATGAGAGGCATAAAGGTTACAAGTGTTTGGTGTGCTCGGCGATTTTCTGCTGCTGTCGAAAAAAATGGCTCAAAGGATTTGCATCAAATTTTGTGTGAAAAATGGAATTAAGTGCTTCAAAATACTCGAAATGTTAACAGTGGTATACGGTGAGTCTACACTGAGTAAAAAAAATGTTTATAAGTATTACAAGCTCTTCCAAGAAGGCCGAGAAGATGTCAATGACGAACCTCGCTCTGGACACCCTAGCACGTCAAGAACTGATGAAAACGTTGAAAAAGTGAAGAAAATGGTATTGAGAAATCGTCGAGTCACCGTTAGAGAAGTTGTTGAGTATTAACTTGAAGTCATACACCGTTTGCGAGAAGCGATATGGAAAAAAACGTCCGGAATTTTGGGAAAACAATTCATGGCTTTTTCATCACGATAAGCACTTGCTCACTTATCGTTGCTTGTGCGTGGTTTTTTACCCAAAAAAAAAACACCATAATCATGCCTCAGCTACCATATTCACCGAATTTAGCCCCTGCGACTCTTTTCTGTTCCCAAAACTGACAAAACCCATGAAAGGATGGAGATTTGCAGCGATTAAGGAGATAAAAACTGCATCGCCGGAACAGCTCAAGGCTATATAAAAAAGTACATATCAGAAGTGCTTCGAGGATTAGAAAATGCGTTGGCACAAGTGTATTGTATCTTAGGGGGATTACTTTAAAGGGAACAACATGAATATTGATGAATAAATAAAAGGTCTTTGATAAAAACATAAAGTTACCTTACTTTTTGAACACACCTCGTATTTACAAAATTTGGTGAAAATGTTAGAAATCCGAAAAGCTTGGATGAGTTCGTTAGCCAATCCCATTCGATTCCCAGAACCAAGTATACTGGGCTCTTTTCGTCAAAAAAAATTTTCTACTAGAAACTTATCAAAATTCAAAAGTTTATCGAAATTTTCTCTTACACAATGGACAAAGAGTAAAAAACTTCAATAGAATTTTTTCAATGCTAATTTTAAGATACATTTTATTAAAAAATTGCAATGTCTAGAAAAGCTAAGCACTAGAAAAAAAGATTTGTGTTAATCAAACTTCTAAAAAAGTTTTGATTGCAAAAATTAAGAGTCCACACCCAAATTACCCAAATTCAAATCACCTCCACGGAAAAATTTCCACGTTTACCAAAATTAATATTATTAAATTTTCTTTAATTTACTTAAAAAATTAATAATACCTTAAAACCGTAAAGAAAATGAACCAAAATTTGGAAGCGAATGTTAAGTTTTCGAAATCGGTCTTTTTATTTTTAATAAAATTTAAAATGTAAGACCACTAGAAAGAAAACTTCTGTCAAATCGATTAAATTTTAAAAAATATATACTTTTTGGTAACAAAAACAGAAAACTGACATCCAAATTACCGTAATTCAAGCTGTTATTCTCCCATATTTTCAAATCATTTCAATAGACCTGGATTTAAGTTTAAAAAAAAAAAATCAATTTATGACCCATAAATTGAGAAACTAAGAGCCTGTTAATATTAGTACAGCCTACATATAAATTTCTACAAATTTTACGTTTCGGTTTTTCGAAAAATGGCAAAAGAAAAACATTCTCGGGAATCTATACTTAGCTTCACATTTCGGCTTTCTGTGATAAATATTATATTTTCGACGATCATTAAGGGGAGGTTTACTTGAGAGTCGTTAAAAAAAAGTCGATATTTTTGTAGAAATTGGTAGCTAATTATGTGTAGAATATGTTCCCAAAGTGATTTTGCTGAAAGTAATTTAAGGGAAGGTTTACTTGAGATTTGATAAAAAAACTCGATTTCTTTTTTGCCGAAATTGATAGCAAATTATGTGTAGAATATGTTCCCAAAGTGATTTTACTGAAAATAATTTAAAAACAAGATTCTTGCACATTAACCGAATCCAGCTTTCTATAAAGAAAAAATTCAAAAAACGTAGTTCACGCAATAATGAGTATTAAATATAAAATTTTGAAAATACGTTTCTTTATATATATTTTATAAGATCTCGGAACTACATTTTTGGAACTGGCGGACACGATAACTCAAAAACTATTCGATGGATCCTTTTTTCTAAGTTTTTATTTTAAAGATAATTCAATTCTTCGGCACCTCTACCTAAGTTCGATACACTTTCAATATTTTTTTTATTTTTAAATTTACTTTAAAGAGCGAAAAATAAGATAAAAATCGTAATCAAAAGTTCAAACATCCGCCATTTTTTTTTCTTTCAGCAATTTATTGATATTATAGGTAGAAGTGCCGGTACTCTTCATATATTGTATATAGGTATTGTATAAATCTTTTTGTTTTTGGATTTCGGTGGTTTATTACCAGCGCCAGAATGTCCGCCAACAAGGCATTGGATTTTCGGATCGTCACACTGCAGTATCTATAAAATTCGTCAAGTGCGTGTTTGACACGCACTAAGTAATGTTCCTCACAATCAGTGGTCATAACTAAAACTTCTTAACCCTAGAACCATACGTACACGTCAAAACGACGTACGAACTTCTCTACCTGCTCCAATACTACGACTTGTTGTTACTTGTTTGCTGTAAGATTTCTGTTATCTAACTTATTTGTTATTATAACACACCACATATATTTATTTTGTTTATAGTCATTGTCGTTCTGTTTGTATTGAAATAGTGTCCGTCAAAAAGACGTCGATTTCGTTTCATTTACTCGAATACGCCATTTATGTAACCATTCCTGTATTCGACGCAAGCTAGATTGTAACTTTTGTGATGCAACATTTGGATCTTCATCAGTAGCTAGGATAGCAGTATCATCAGCAAATGTTGCAGTAGTATTTTCTTCATCAACCGGCAGATCTGCAGTACATATAAGATAAAGAATAGGCCCTAGAACACTACCTTGTGGTACACCGGAACGGACTGGAAACATTTCTGATATTTCACTCTGAAACTTTACATGAAAGTAACGATCTGACAAATAAGATTTCAGTATTAAGTAGAATGATTCAGGAATATTTTTCCTTAATTTATACAATAAGCCAGTATGCCACACTTTGTCAAATGCTTGACTCACGTCGAGAAAAGCTGCTGTACAATATTTTTTTTCTTGAAAAGAGCGGTTGATCGTATTGACTACACGATGAACTTGTTCGACGGTTGAATGTTTTGCGCGAAAACCAAACTGATGATCTGGAATAATTTTAAGGTCATCGAGGACTCGATGCAGTCTTCTGAGAAATAACTTTTCGAACATTTTGGATAAAACGGGGAGTAAACTGATTGGTCTGTACGACGTCACCTCATTTACTGGCTTCCCCGGCTTTTGTATTAAGATGATTTGAGCTAATTTCCAAACAGCAGGGAAATATTTTAGCCTTAAAATGGCATTAAAAATTAACATTAATGACATTTGTGACAGTTAACATTAATGACAGTTAAAACCGTTAAAATATATTTCTCGTAGGTATATGTACGATATGTACCAGCGGTACCAGCCGAGATAAATACAAATCGATTGTAGATCGTATATGTACATCATGGAAAAGTAGGCTTGTACATATTATCCATATTATTATTGATTAGTATGTACGGCAGTATGTACAATATGTACGAAATGTACCGTATGTACATTATTCTGTGGTATGTACATTGTATATGTATACATGCGTATATGTATGGCTAGCTAGAAAAACAAAATCGAACAGATCGGATGGAACATAACGTTTTTTTTTCTTTGTTTTCTTGTTTTGAGTTGCAAACGCTAGTACTATAGCTAAACACGCTTCTTCCATAATAATAACAATTCCAAAATTTAATTAATTTAAAAATTCCGAAAAATTAAATTTGACAGTTTGTTTTAAAATACAGAAGAAAATAATGATAGTGTACGGTATCATAAAAATACTGAAGTAATAAAAATAATGATTCATTATTTTTATCAGTAAATACTGACAGTATTACTGATCGTGTAAAGGCAGCCTAAGACGTTTTGTGACGGTTTTTTTTCCAGAAAATTGATTACCTAGTTAAGTTATAACAATTTTTCTAGGTTTTTTTTCGTTATTTTATGATCTTGATAGTAAAGTCTGATCCCAGTATGCTTATATAATTTACTGAAATAAATCAATGTTTTTAAGTCCATGTACTTACCGGATTTTTTTTTGAAAAATATAATAGTTTGTAAAAAGAATTTGGCTAATTATTATTTCAATATCTTAAATATATGATTTACATTATAACATATATATTATAATAAAACGAAGATCTTTTTATTCATTTTTAGATATTTTTGAGATCATAAAATATTTTTATTTATTTATTAAAAAATGAAATAGTATTTCGATTTATTACATGTTCATGAACACAATATACAGTAAATAAACATAAGACGAATGACACTATGTTACAGTAATTTCCCGCTAAAGCATGCAAATTTCCCGCTAAAATATTCATTAATTTAAATGTATTCTCCCAGATGGCGGTAATTGTGACAGTCTTGTCATAACTATATCGGTCACAAAACCGTTTTGTGACGGTCAAAAGTGGGTAAAATTACTCGTCACGAGACCAGTGCACATCTCTAAATATGGCCCTATTTTTGATAGGATTCTATATGTATATAATTTTTTCTATGAATTATGTGGACTGTTCGGCAATTATCACAAATACGTAAAGATGGCTCTCTGTGTATTAAAATAAGTTATTAGACAAGTTTTCTATGAATTATGTGGACTGGTCGGTAATTATCACAAATACGTAAAGATGGCTCTCTGTGTATTAAAATAAGTTATTAGACAAAGATAACAATTTTTAGAATCTGTTCCATTATTAATAATTTTAAGAAAAAACAGCGAAAGAAAGAGATAAATATATACACGCTTCTATAAAATAGAAATAGAAAGAGAAATTTTTTTTTTATTGCAATTTTGTGTACAATCAAGTAAACTTGATTGTGCATTGTGTAATGGTCCGGTTGTTGACGTGGTTAAAACGTTGCCTAACTGTTTGTACGACGATGTGGATTTAACGTTATTAGAATAATTTTCCAATTGATTGTCCCTGATAATTGATTTCCAAAGGTCGTAGGTGAAATAATTCGAGCCGATTTAGTTTAAAATGTTTATTTGTTAAATTCAATTGTTGTTAATTCGGACCGTTACAGAAAAATTTACACTTTTATTACAATTATTTTATATAAATTCGATTTAATTATGTATTTCGATATTTATTTTATTATAATTTATTTTTATTTGAATGTTATATATTTTTTATATTTTTCAACAATTAATAAATTTCCCAAACGGGATTTGTTACAAAAATTACATCTTTTTTTCTTAATGTCTAGATTCCAATTTTTATCAAAAAACCCCCCGTTGTACTTTTTTTTCATCAATTTTACTTAATTTTAAAACAAAATGGCTTCCTCTCTTTCATTGGTTGATTAGAAATCGTCACATCGTAAGCCCCGCCTACAATGTCTTATGATGTAGCTAGTTCACTAAAATTTAGCCAGGTGGCGATTTACATCTTTAGTTTTACATTTTCAAGTACTAAAATTTGCCACTAGGTGTCACCAGCCATATTACTTAATGGTTACATAATGCCCCGACCAAGTTCTGACTTAAGTTCGTGAAAGACGAATCTTAAGACAGAACTGATAGGAAAAGAACAGACAAAACAAAATGTAGGTACTCGATATTTCCAAAATTTTTTTTTTTTTTTTTTTTTTATGCTTCTAAAATTATTACCGAAAAAGATACATTCAAAATTTTTCTTTAGTTCAAATTGGAAATCTCGGTCCTTTACAAATAAACATTTTTCTCAAACTTAGCATTTAATTACAATAATAACACAATGAAGTATACTTTTCAATATTACAGAGTATGTGACAAAGATGGACTTAATCCACGAACGAGTGCTGGCAATGCTTATCGCTAATATGTTAGAAAATTTTCATAGACTAAAAACCGGGTTACATTTTAAATTTCAGATATCCCCGTCAACGATGGACTGTTATCATCCAGATCCACTGGAGTTGACATATAGTTTTCCAAGGTCACGATACGATCAGTGACTGACTTGGCGTTCGGGGATTATCACTACGTTCAGTTATTCACCCTAATAAATGTAAGTTGAAGTCTTCTACAATTTTAATTCCGCTTTGCTGACCAACACTCGTTCCTGGTAGCATCCCTCTACCAACTCTTGTTTTTTTTTTTTTTATGTGTTAAAATAATATTTATTTCTTATTCAATATAAATCATTTAATTTTCCAAAGAAATTTATTACACAGTTTAATGATGATAAGTTCATTCAAAATTAAAATAATAAAATACGCATACATGTATAAATATTAATAATATACATAGAATCACGTACATTATATGAAATAATTTTATTAAGTATTTATTTAAAAGTTGAAACACTTGTTTCATAAACAAATTTTAATCATTCTGGTATCGTTATATACCATAAAGACATTAATCGACAATAAGAGCAAAATTATAAAAGTTTTATTCAAAAAGAAAATTTTAAATTTTCCTTTACAAATCGAAAATTACCTTTAGTTAAATTCATTAATATTGATTTATATTTAGATTGTTATATTTGGAACAAATTCATTTAATTTATTACATATGCGTATAATGTCGATAATGTATGTATGGTATGTCCCATGAGCCACACTTCAGCATCGTAAAACGACAAACTTTCAAAAAAAAATTTTTAATCAATCCAATTTTCTCAACCAAAGAAATTTCATTTACCCAATAATTGGTGTCTCATTATTCATTGAAATATCCACCTTTGAGTTTAAAAACTGGATTTACTAATAATATAAAATTTATGTCATGAAAGACTATTATCCCAATCATGAAAAACCAATAAATCCTGCAATCTAATTTATACTTTATTTATCAAAATTTATTCAAATTTAAGGAAATGTTACAATAATTATAGTTTGTCATATTTGCAGCCAAAATGTAAAACGTCCGTAGAAAATGTTACATACTGCACATACCTCACTTGAATATCAGCACACATATATTGATTTCTTTTAACTTGAGTAGATATTGCTATTAAATGTTTTGAATCGTTTTTCCCTTTACGTTTAAAATTTTATATATAATTATAATTGAAATATACAGAAATATATCAGAATTTGTTACATAAAATCATTTTATTGTTCCAAAACTGAAAACCTCTTTTATTTTTATTAAGAACATTTTGTTAACAGATAGATAATTCTAAACAAATATGATCACCTTTATGTGTCCTGTAATATCATGGTTCAGTATAAAGCTGGTTTTGAGATTCAAACTATAAATTTTTATTCAAAACTTAAAATTATTAATACAAATTATCTTTTGCGTAGTTTTATATTATGTTAATAATAAAATTGTTTATCATTAAATCCTTATTCTAATTAAAATTTGACTCTAACAACAGGGATAAAGCAAAAAAAAATTTTTTGTACGAAGTGATTTTTCCTTCATATCACGACGCACGATGGTTATAAAACCGTTAAAAACCCCAAAATTTATCCCCTGTGAAATCTACTTGGTTGGATCTGCCGGACGGCCAATGTAACGACAGATACCTGAAAAATTTATAACACTGAAACTACAAATTAATCCCCCCCCATATTTATTAATATATTGTTAAACCGGGCTAAAGCGAGCTGTCACCAGACCTGATTGGTACAGTTGACTTGGATTCGGAATTGTGGATAATAATGCTCGCCCCCCATAATCCAGAAATCATCAATAAGTTTTTTTTTATTTTTGTTAGCTACTCCTACTACGAGCTTCAGTAGAGTTTCATAGCGGCCGTCATCTAAGAGAACCGTACTGAACTCAATTTTATTTTCATTTTGAAAATAATTATGTTATAAAATATATGTAAATTCTTATTAACTAGATTGGATTGACTCTAACAACGGAGATATTCAAAATGTTGTGTACAGAAAAAGCTCCTGAGGCTTATTATTTCTGTACGGCGACAGGATAATGCGTCCGCTACAGATCGCAGTCTCATGTCATAAATCCCAAAAAAAAAATATCTCCTATGAAATCTACTTGGTTGGACCTGCCGGGCGGTAAAATTAACGGCAGGTGCCTGCAAAATTTTAAACGGAAACTACAAAATTTTAACCCCCCCAAATATTCATGTTTAGTTAAATCAGGACAAAACGGACTACCTCCAAACCATAAGGGTATTGTAGGCTTAGTTCGAATAAATGGAATATACTGTCCGCCTCCCATCATTCAGAAAATCGTATCAGTTAAATATTTTGTTTAAAAAAAAACTTTCTTAACACCGGATTCGGTCAAAGTCAGCCAATAACCGCCAATTAACGGAACATTGACCGATCCCTCATTCAAACCAAAAAAAAAATTTTTTAGTTTAATCCCCTTTTATATTTATAGTGTATTTTATTATGTATATAACTCATAATATACTTATGTTCACAATGCAATTCAAATCAATTGATAACTTTCCAAAATTATTTTAGAAAATTTAATTGTTTCCGTCATAGATTTGATAAAAATCATATTTCGGGCAACTGATAGAAAGGAAAAGGAAGGAAGATAAATATGCAATCATAGCATGAATTTAATTATTATTAAGTTAAGATAAAAAAATTTTGTACATCAACAAATGTAATCATTCTATGTTTCATAAAATCATGTATGATTATTTCGTAGCCATCAAATAATACGTATATTCTTTAATATAAATAATATGAGCACGAAAACAAGTATATGCTTGTTTTATTATCATTGGTAGTACTATCCCGTGTGAATGCTATTTCTGTTTCAAATTTATATATTCTTCAAGAAGTGAGATAGGTATATCACGCGCTTTCCGAAATACATATGCCTTGATATAAATTGATTATATCGTATTCACTCTTGTTTCATCCTTTCAGTTATTACAGTAGCCTTGAATAAAGATTTAAAATTATTTTTTCTTAGAATTGTTTTTATAAATAACATACCGAAAAAGTTTTAAATTTTATACTTATATATTTTATTTCCCATGAAACGATAATGATTTGTATGTATTATTTACCAAATTTATTTCATAGTATGACATTTCTAAATAGTTCACATGCTCAAAAGAAAAATAAATTTTTTCATTTTAAGAATAATTTTGATATTATTTCCCTGAAATAGCATTTTTTGAAAAATATAACAATAGCTTAATAAATCAGGTATTCTACTTTGCATTATCTCTTGATAAAATTATAGTTTTCTGTACTTAGAAATAAATGACAATCTACCTTATTAATTGTATATCGATTTTCAAGCATAATAGTTTTACATCGATGGCATTCAGGTTCTCGTCAATTTATAAATCACCCAACAGTTCAATACAACGACAGAGAATAAAATCGTAATTCATCAGCTTCTTTCAATAATATAATAATATAAATCTCATTAATCGCCTTTTATGGCACTCATCATACAAAATACCCTTAATATCTTCAAAAACATTTCATTTTCATTAAACTTTCCATACAAAATAATAACTTTTCTCATTCGCTTAATAAACATTGGGCTATATTTATTACTATTTTCTTAATCACACTTAATAATTAAACCTGAATGTAATCGTTTGAATCAACTGATACTCCAAAATTATTTTATTACTAATTTATTTGCGTCAATGTAGAATACCGTCTTTGTCAAAATTAGATAAAGAAAGAATTTATTTATTCATTAAAGAAATTTATTTATTTTAGACATTATTTGTTAATTCATATTTTTTATGGGTTTGCTTACATCAGGGTAAAATTTGTATTAATTGAGGTCAGGAGGATAAGAATTTTATTTATTTATTTGATGAAATAAACTTATTTATTTTAAATATTATATGCCTGTTAGCCATTCTTAGAAACATCAAAACCACTTGACAAACTAAATTGCTACTGCAATAATATGTATTTTGTAATTGAAATAAATATCGTATGTTAAATAAATATAACGTGATTCATATTGACTTGATGATTTAAAATTTTAAATTTTAATAAAACAATTTTAATAATATTAATTCTTTGTTTTTAATATTTTTCATTTTTTGTTATTAGTAATTTATTTAATTTCCTGTTACTTTGATATGTTGCTTCGTGTTTTAAACAAACTAATGGGTATAAGTAAAAAATTTCTATATTATCACCTTCCATTGTATAATATAAAATTTTGATTTCCAAATACTTTGTTCAATCATAAATGCTTTTAATATTTCTATAACACAAATAATAAAGAATGTATTTTTCTGATAGTACCATTTTTATATAAAAATTTTATTCGTGGAAAAGAAAATTTATCAGGTCGCCAAAATTAATTTTTATTCAATAAACGGACCAAAAGGAATAATTTACCGCAGGAAAAGGTGGATTAATCATAAACCACCCAAATAATACGTCAGGAGGCCCCTTGATGTCACTATTCGGTGAATATTTACTAACTAATCTGAGCGTATTTATATGAACACTGCAATTAGGGCTGATATTGGTATAAGAGGTTTGAATATCCATATTATTCGATTGCACAGCACATTTGATGCAATCATTCATTGTGTTACTTGATAGTTCAGTATTTATTTCAATTTTTTCAACTTTAAATTCATCATTTAGAGTGCCGAAAATATCTTGATGTATTAGACCGATTCTGTAATGTTTAGGAATTTTATTTTTGATAGGTACACTTACAGTTTTACCGGAAATCTTGTTATTTATATTTATCGATTCTGAAAAGTTATTATAGTTACGTAGACTGACAAGTTTCTGGTTTGTATTAGATTGGTTATTAGTTCCAATTGGGGATATAGGATTAATTTTCGATTCACTATTACAAGAAGAACATATAGTTTTTTTATTAATTTCTGGCTCAACCAAAATTTCAACATCATTTTTCGTAGTAATGACTTCTTTATTGAATACAGGGGAATTTATCTCCCTGGCTAAAACGGGTGGTATTTCGGAAATGGTCGGTATAATTGGAGACTCAACTATTTTGGCTTTGATACTGTCTATTTTATTATTAGTATTTTTAAAGGTATCGTTACTGATTACGTTACTACTATGTGAAGAAATATTGTTATTGTTAATTTGATTATAATTATTTTGATAAAAACTGCAGTTACCCTTATTATTACTCAAATTTTGGTTACTATTTAATATGGTTCTTGGTGGGTTTAATATATCAAATTTAACATTATTTATCCTACCCCCAATATGATTTACATTGTTATAAGTACCGTTACTGGGACCACGTGGTTGTTGATTGTTTCTGTTAGAATTATTGTTATTTGCATAGTTGTTAGTATAACGACGGTTGCCAGTAAAATTTCGATTATTGTTTGTAAAATTTCTATTATTATTGGTAAAATGTCGAGAATTTTGAAGATTTCCATAATTGTAATTATTTTGATATCTAGTGTTACTTGTACCAATATTATCAGAAAAACGAACAGATCGGCTATTTGAGTTAAAGTTAGGATTATAAGTGGTATTATTATTATTACTACCAAGAGTCTGTCCCGTATTTGTATTGTTACGAGTATTATTGTTTGTGCTAGCATTTGAATTTCTATTACTGAAATCCCCATATGAGTTATTGTTACTATTCGAAAAACGATTATTATTAAAATTTGAGAAACTATTAGTACCATATGAGCGAGTAAAATAATTGTCAAAATCTCTTAACGAGCTTTCTAATTCCTGTATTGTTTTACAATTTATTAAGAAACGGTTTATTTCAAATGGAAAGTGATTTATTATAATTTTAATAAAATTATCAGTATCGACTTTTTGATTTAAATGCTTAACCAACTTATGCCAATATGTTAAATGTGATAAATATGACCCTTTTCTAACAGTTTGATGATTTTTATTTGTGTAAAAATCAATAAGTATTTTATTTTGAATTTCTTGACTCCAGAAAGAATTTAAGAACCAAGATTTGAATAAAGCAAAACTATTGATATCGTTTTCATAAAGAGAAAATATATTTTTTATATTAGAATTCAATTTACTACACGCAAACCTAATTTTTTCTTGTTCCGAAAATTCGTTAACTGAAAAATATTGTTCAAGAGATTCCACGAATTCAATAGGGTGAAGCTCTTGTAACTTATTATTAAAAGTTCCAACGCTAATCGTTTCATTTCTAAGAAATGACAAACTGCCCAATGATATATTTTGTAAACTAGCGTTACCCCTATTATTGTTTAATAAAGAAACGCTATTTTCCAATACCTCGACTTTATTATTAATTGTTAATAAATTCTCCTGCTGTGAATTAAATTTTTTATCAAGATCTTCAATTTTGGAATCAATCAAATTTTTAGTTTCAACTTTAATTTTCTTTATCCTATCATCTATTGTTTTATGATTTTCATTACAATTATTTTTCATAGAATCTATTTTATTATCTATTGTCTTATGATCCTTATTACAATTACTTTCCACAGAATTTATTTTTTGTTCAAATTCATATTTTGTGTTAGCAATATCATTTTCAAATTTATTTATAAAATGATCAAGCCTAGCGTTATTATCGTCTAACTTTTTATTTGTATTATCAATTTTGTCAGTTTGCAAATCAATTTTATTTGATAATTGTTTGTTTTGTGAATCGATTTTATTGATTTTGTTAGATAATTCTTTACTTTGTGAATCGATTTTGTCATTACATAAATCGATCTTTTTATTATTCATTTGCAAACTATTGTAAAGCATTGCAAACATACCTTTGATGTCATCATAAGTGCTTGGCACCGGATCCCTTGAGGATTGAGGCATCTCGATGCTGCTGCTCGCCGTTTCTACACCAGAGTCACTGGATAGTTGTTCACCACTCTGAAGCTGGACTGGTTCTCCTGATGGTTCCATGTTCTCACGAACAGCATTGCTTCTTGGGGTTGATGCGTACATTTCTCCGGATGAAAATAGGACACTGGAGACGCCGATGCTGTTTTCCTCCATGGTAAAATTGGTGGTATCCATTTCGGTTGATTTGCTCGAATTGTTTCGCAGAATACCACTCTGTAATGGTCCGGTTGTTGACGTGGTTAAAACGTTGCCTAACTGTTTGTACGACGATGTGGATTTAACGTTATTAGAATAATTTTCCAATTGATTGTCCCTGATAATTGATTTCCAAAGGTCGTAGGTGAAATAATTCGAGCCGATTTAGTTTAAAATGTTTATTTGTTAAATTCAATTGTTGTTAATTCGGACCGTTACAGAAAAATTTACACTTTTATTACAATTATTTTATATAAATTCGATTTAATTATGTATTTCGATATTTATTTTATTATAATTTATTATAATTTATTTTTATTTGAATGTTATATATTTTTTATATTTTTCAACAATTAATAAATTTCCCAAACGGGATTTGTTACAAAAATTACATCTTTTTTTCTTAATGTCTAGATTCCAATTTTTATCAAAAAACCCCCCGTTGTACTTTTTTTTCATCAATTTTACTTAATTTTAAAACAAAATGGCTTCCTCTCTTTCATTGGTTGATTAGAAATCGTCACATCGTAAGCCCCGCCTACAATGTCTTATGATGTAGCTAGTTCACTAAAATTTAGCCAGGTGGCGATTTACATCTTTAGTTTTACATTTTCAAGTACTAAAATTTGCCACTAGGTGTCACCAGCCATATTACTTAATGGTTACAATTGGCGCATTGGCCACCAAACCATAGAATTCACAGGTACATGAAATACATACAATACATAGTCCTCTTGCGTATATTCAATATATGAATGTAAAACTCTATTATTATTTACCATTTGTTCTCTGATTTATTCTGTGATTTACCACTTCTCTCAAATTTTCGGTTACTCACCAATCTTATAATGTTCCGAACTTCCACGAAGGTCGTTCGGAACATAAAAATGGACAATTTTTTATATTTTTCCTTGAAAATTTTTTTTTTGTAGTCTAATACTTAATAAATATGTGTACAAAATTGTGAAAGTGATATTTACTTCCGTTCTCGAGAAAAAAATTCTAGAAAAATACATAATTTTTAAGGACTCTCGAGTAAACCTCCCTTTAACATTGAAAAGCTAAATTTCATGTCTAACATAGGTATACCTATATAGTAATTGTCATATTAAAATGTAACATTTAATCACATGCAAAAGTTTTAATTTGCTCGAGTTTTAAAAGTCAGTTGCGATCTTATCAAAGAACGTAAAATTTTATGTTTATATAAATGTTTAACCATAGCCCGTTTTACATATAGACTTGCATGAAAAAATATCATAATATTCATAATCTTTGCAATTATTTAAAGGTGAATAACCTTTTAATTTTGACCTCACGTAACACCAAAAAGTGTAAATTAGTAGATAATGTGTAATACTGATAATAACTGAATACCAGTCGAGTTTTACAATTAACAAATTCGCCCACATGTATGTCAGACACGCATTCAGTCAGGGTTCCATACTAGCTGGAACTTACCGCAACTGATTGACTCTATCTTCATAACTTATCAACGCAACCAAATCGAAAAATTTTGGCTGAATCTTCTTATCAAGTACAAAAATTTATATTTGCTAAGATTTCTTGGAGACCACACTTCGAAAGTCAATATTTCGCAAACGAAATCGCAGATCCCATGCGATATGGTACATAAAAAACGCCGTGAGCAGCGGGGCCCCATCACGGTAGTCGAATTTTCCCCTTCATCTTCGGTATTGAATGTCTACAAGCGAAATGTGATTGAAAGTCTACAACCGAATTGTCATTTTGTTGGTTTCAAAACTGGTGATGAGTGTTCGGCATATCGAGGCTTTAAAAAAAGGTTTTAAGTATTTAAGGGCTGTATCTCAGTAAATTTCAATTTTGTGCCGAAAACAGGTAGCAGAAAAAAAGCCAACACAATTCGTACGAGGACATTCCTGCCCATGTTTATCCGCTAATTGCCTTTATGTTTTAGTTTTAAAAATTAAAAAAGGACCTTCAATAGTAAACTGGAAGGCCTTTATAAAGATATTTTTTCTTTCCAAAAAAATCCAAAATTTCTATTTTATAAATACTAAAAATCCAAAATTCCTAATTTATAAATAAACAGTGACTTTAATAACATTTTTAAATTACTTAATATGTATGTATTTCATTTGTCATAAAAGTAAGTTCACTTTTTTTTAAATTTTTTAAAATTACTATTCGCCTACTTGTATTTAGAATAAACATAATGCTTTTAAAACACATTTAACAATAGCATTCAATTCCGATGTAAAAATGGGAGAAGTGGGGGGAAAAGTGATGCGGACTCTCTACAAGGTACTAGTTGGATACTAACTGAATACACGTACAAAATTTCAGCCCTCTAGGTTTCCTTATGGAGTCTCTAGACGTGTTAGAAAACAAGCAAAAAAATTAAGGAAATATTGGCGTAAAAATCGTGGGGGTAAGGGTTAAAAGTTGAAACCTCCAAAAAACAGTGTCTGGCTATTAGCTTAACCTGTACACCCCCAAAAGGCACCCCCTTGATACTAACTCAATCCGAATACAAAATTTCAGCCCTCTAGGTTTATTCGGGTGACCTGTGCGAGTGGTACAAACTTCGAAAACGTCGAAAATGCATGAAATTGTAGCTTAAAAATGAGGGGGGTGGGGGTAAAATATTAAAACCTCCAAAAAGCACAACCTAGGTACGAACTTTATCAACACACCAAATTTCAACCCTCTACGTTAATTCTGGGGGGCTGGGGACCTGTTAGATCCAGCGAAAATCGTTTTTCCCCCCTCTACTCCCACCAAATCATCCTAGGAAGCTGAATTTTGGATATGTTGTAGATAATTGACCGAAACATTATTTAAAACCGGTTTGGAAAAGTTTTATTGCTTTTCCGCCCCCCACCACCCCCTTAAAGGTCGGGTCAGAAAAAAAATTTGCCCAAAATTTGACCCCACTTTGATAGTATGAGGTGCCTCGAAAATGAGCCCCATTTACCAAATTTCATCTCTTAACTTCCATAGGGGGGCCCTACACAAATTAAAAGGTGGCGGGAAATATATATATATATATATATATATATATATATATATATATATATATATATATATATATATATATATATATATATATCAGACTTTTTTTTTTTCTACATATTCGTGTTCTACGGGTCCGAAAACGGATAGCGCCCCTACTCTCGCCTCTCGCAGCTCTTATCGTATAGACTGTATAAGTCTAATTTTTCGGAGAAAATTCGACTAAAAACAAAAAAAGAAAATTTTCTGTATCTGGAGCAAAATTTCTTTTAAAGGGATTCTCCCGTGCGATGGGTTCAAAAAACAGTTTTTCTCCACCTGAAAACAATTCACTTTGAAAGACTTCCAAGGGGAACAAAAAGGAGTACTCTATGGACCAGGTATCGCAGATTGAAGGTAAGTTAAGATTTTCATACTTTTCAAATAGGTACTTGAAACTTTAAACGCATTTTCTCAAAACTGTATTTTTCAAACTTTTCTCCATCATATCTTGAGAACGCTTTGACCGATTCACTTGAAATTTATAGAGTACACTCAGCATATGTAGACGCATGAAGTGAAGTAGAATCATCCAAAAATTCCGAATATTCTACTTTTTTCGTAACGAAAAGTTAAAAAAAAATCATGAAATTTGAAACATTTTTTTTCAGAAGTCTGCCAAAAACCCAATTTTTAATATGATTTTAGTTCGCTCGATGCATTTAACCTTACAGATTAAAATGCCGTTTGTTTGTTTTTTTCAGATAAGCCAATTAGCCGAAATCGTGGCGGATGTGAGCGTCCTTTTTTTGAGGCGGATGTCTTCGGAGTGGTACAACTTACATTCTAATAATGAAGATTTTTACTTGAACTTTACTTTACATGCTCTTAAGATAGTAATAAATAAATGACAGAAAACTCAAAGTTCTATCTTTTCAACGGTCGGCAAAAAAAAAATCCCAAAAATGCTTAAAAAAAGACCGTCACAAGGGAAAACAAGTCCAAAGATGTACGAAATATGAGGGTGTTACGACATTATAAGCATTTGGAAAAATTTTCATCGGAACCCTAAAATTCAAGCAAGAAAATATATTGTAGGTATTTTTTTTAATTTCTGATAACAGCCGAATCCATATGAGGTAAGATTTAACTTGTTTTTCATAATACGTTTATAGTTGACTTTATCAATGTTTATGGGACCATATTTTTTGTTTATCACTTCCTTGTTTACTACTTTATGTGTACAGAAAAGGTAAACAGACAATGGCGTATGAGTTGATAAAATTGTTTGGTATTTAGAGTGAATTTTCTTCCCCTTTTTATGGCATAGATAAAAATATTATGTACCCATTGAAGCAATTTTTTCGTTTTATGATCTAAAATACATTTTCATACAAAATTTTTTTTCGACATTCACAATATACACCACAAATCCAATTTTACGTAGTGGTCGGTGCAAACTTAAAGGGAAGTGGGTAAAATCGGAAGATCAGGGGCGTCGGTAAACTTTTGTTTCAGGGATTGGTAAATATTATTTATCAGAATTTATTTAAAACAATATTATCATCTTAAGAGACAATTTATACCTAAAATTCGGTTGTGTAGACAAAGGAATTGGGAGTAAGGAAAGTTTAGAATTGGGAGTAAGGAAAATTTTTAATATTTTGGTTGGCGAATGGCAACTAATAAGCAGCCATAAAAAATTTCAATTCTGAAATTCAGGGCCGGCGAGAGAAATGACAGATCCCGGGGCACAAAAAAAATTTTTTAAACATTTTTTCCTCAAAATTTCAAGTGACGAGCAAAAAAAAAAAAACTTTTCCTGTTCCCATTTCCGAGCCCCTTATTCGCTGTTTGGGTCCGACATTTTCACATTTTCCCCCAGAAACAATACTGACGAGCAAAAAGAAAAGCCTGGCCTTTGAAATTTTTTCCCAAGCATAATACAATTAAAGATCAAAAGGAAACATTTCCTTACCCCCAAGTATGGGTGCCCTTGCGTACATCATGCTACAATTACAGACCAAAAAATTCGTCAAATAGGTGATGGATCACGCTAATTAGAGTTCCATAGTAATTTTTAAGAAAATTATATGAATGATAAACCGTTACTAAAATTTCCTATTGTAAGAAACTCTAACTACTGACTACCGAACCCCAACTTGATGTGTGTCCAACACTCACTTGATAATTTTTTTTATGTAATATTTTCTGAAAATCTCATAATATTTACTGATTTACGTATTACAGTCTCAGTTAAAAGTTGCGTAACACTGAATGTTGTATGATATAGATTCAAATATGTCTTTACTAACTGCCTGTTTTCTTTTTTTAAGACCTTGTTAGCCGACATTAAAAGAACTTGTTTTACCACATAATTCATAATATCTATATTTGTTTAAATAAATTGATGACACGAATTTGATTTCTGTCATTCATATATGTTGTAGTTTACCTAGAGTTTCCAAAATTGTCGGTAGGTATGTGATTTCGGTTCAAAAAAATATTAGAATACATACTTGAAGCAGGGCAGGGTAGAGAGCTGAGAATTACAGAAACGTTGTTTCTTGAAAGTTTATTTGCTAAAGTTCTAAATCATTCTTGAGCCTCTAAAAATTGTGGCCATTGGTAAAGTGCACAAGTTAGAAAACACACATTTGAAAGGAGAAGTGATAACTTCTATTATTTTTCCAAAGAGAGCTCAGTGTTTTTCCTTCAAGAAATGATCGGCCCTCTTGGCAACCAGGGCTGTGAATTTTAGACGTAACTGTCATTAGCTCTTTATGGATTTTCAGTGAATCGAACAAAAATTGGAAATTGTGCTTTACAAACTGCCTGAAACTTTTTTCAGTTTCTTTTCAAAATTAACTTCACGTTCCATAAGAAAGACAAAGGTTCGGGAAAGTTCGGGATCATAACTCAAAAACGAATAATCATAAAAAAAAATATATATGGTCCATTTCAGTTAAATTTAACCAAGCTTCGTTACTTTGGATTTAAATAATTTCCGTTTTCTTGGCTTTATCTCTTTCATTATTGCATTTACGTAAATTTTAAATTTGTAATTTGTTTTTGGAAAAGAATAAAAGATTGATTTGTTTCGAATATAAGAATTATTTAATTTTTTAACGAAAACTCATGATCAATTGTATCTGAAATGAGGTATATAAATTTTTACTAAAAAGAATACCACCAGGATGTCCAAGTTATAATACCAACCAGAGTAAGTTATTGGAAGGAAATTAAATTTGGAATTATGTATTCCTAAAGTACACGAACTGCGAGAAATATAAAAACAACATTCTACTCGTCTAGAATCCAGAGCCGGATTTACATAAGGGCACTTAGGGCCCCCACATTCCTAGGAACCTCCACAAAATTAACAATGAATCTCTCAAACCAGTAGTAACAGAGGAAAATAGAAAAATTTCAAAAATTTCCTTAATTTCCTTGTTGCCTTACCAGAGGCCTTCACATGTCGAATAGTTAGGGGGGGCCTCAACATACATAGTTACCAGAAATCTCTTTATAGAACTTTTGTTAGGACCAGCCTGCAGAGTGGAATTGCCCAATGTTGGCCGGTGTCCTAAGGTCGCGAATTCTTCTATACTTCTGACCTTCTGTTTCTATAAGTTTATCAAGCATTTTTTTACTTTTTAAAGCCTTATTTTAAAAAAAAAAGCAACCAGTGGCCGACTTTAGGGCAACGGTCGACATTAGGCAACGGATTCCACCCTATATTTGAATGAGTCCACCCTGTATTTGAATGAGAAAGAGACATAGCTGATGTCAATGCATCATCTCAAAGTTAAAATTAATAAATTACATTCATTTAAATATACATATTATAACTGTTAATGGGCAATTCCAAGAAATGATGGAATTTTAGTGACATTAAAAAATGAAAATAATTAATCAAAATCATGCCTACTTGATACTCAAAAGACAAAATCACTGATATACAACGTTTTTTTTTTTTATTTTTTTCACCTTTAATTGTTTTTACTTTGTAAATTTAGCTTAAAAATTTATTACTTAATAAAAAAGAAAATGCTGTAACTTGTCATTCTTTTCAAATGAATATTAAAATACAGCCAAATTTACCTTTTTCTTTATGCTGAAATAATTACGATACTCGTTTTGAATATTATTTTGATTTTTTGTCAAGCTACGAATTCGAGTAATGGAGGCTATCAAAACCGACAGACGTTTTTTTAATTACTAAAAATAAACTTTTATCTTTGTTATCTATCATATTTTCCAAAAATCAAACTAATAAACTACTTACTTTTTAATAAAACCTTTTTTAAAGTGACTGTAATGTAAGTGACCAAAGAGGTGTAATGTAAGTGACCGATTAAAAGTTACATTTTTATCAAAAATATATAATATTTTATGAAATTTACTATTAAAATAATTTATTGAAACATTATTTGTTTAAATTTACTTAAATGAAGCTGTTTGTTATCAAAACAGAACAGAAAATTCTCATTGTGTACAAGATGAAAAATTATGTTCCTTTTTGAGTAATGTAAGTGACCACCTACTTTATCTTGAAAAAAAAAAAGGTTCAAATCGTATTCGATTTAATTTGACTAAGCTTTAGTGGATTTACTCATTAAATACGAAAATTCAAAAGATATTAATCCCAATTTTAAATCAAATTGTAATGTAAGTGACCATGGAATTACCCTAAAGATCAACATAGCAATGAATACCATGGATTCTCGCATGATTATTTGTTTTAATAAATAGCTAAAAAAAAAAATTAGGTTAAATATTTATTAAATTTCACATGCACAACCTACACAAGACAACTTATTTTTAATCACTTGTCATATAATGCACTCGTATGTACAAAAGTTTGCACGATGAGTCCTATGTTTCAACTAGAAATGAATAATCTGTACCCATGGATTACAAGTTTTTTATTCGCTTGGGTGGGCCCAAAGTCCAAACGTATTGTTGTTTTAATATTCAAACGTTTATTGAACCGCTAAATCGATTAAAAACACGCACTTGAATACGAATCTGTTGATTATCATATCAAAACAATTAATAATTATATGTATTTATTTAAATATATACATTTGTTTTTATTTATTATTTATTATTTAATTATTATAAAATTAATAATTAAAAAAGTAGACAAAAACATACAAAGGTGTTACAAAAGTAATAATAGGTGACGATAGTAATGACAGGAGTGCAATGTCCATAAACAAGTGAACACTATTATACAGCCGATTTTCGTTACCAGTCCGCTTACGGGGCTGTAGGAGAATATAATTGTAAGAATTCCTGTAACCCCACTTGTGCTTAGTAGTCGAGCGCCGTAAGTCGCACTTCGCCTACTTTTCAAGCGTAGAAGCCATTCGTTAGAAGCGGCACAAAATCTACCTATTTTCAATAAATGCATTTACTAGTATTTTCTAAATGCGTTCTCTAGTTTGTGTGACAGGAGTTTAAACGATACTGTACACACATATTTTCTTTAAAAATTTTTTAAAATCTTTTGTACACGGAGAGAAAAATCCTATAATTTTTGTAGAGAAAATTTCAGAAAAATTACTATGCTCCCCTATAATCCGTGCGCGATCGACGACCAAAATAAAAAATATGTGCTAGCATGGTAAAATTTAATGTGGTGCTAACACAACTTTTATCACACTCTTATGCATGTATATTATAGTTTAATTCTTGTTGTCGTACTCTTTCATTTGCGCATCTGACTCGCGACCTTATATTGGTTGCACTGTACCTGTAAAAACATGTATACAAAAATGATTGCCAACAATATATTGTAATACATATACTAAAGATAGGTAAATAACAAAAAGATGAATTAAACGATGACATCATCCTAAGAGAGTGTAAAAGCAACTGACTACTAGCTGCTTCAAGGTGCTTGGTGGGAGCTGTCTGACAAAGTTTCTTCCACAGTCCACACCTATATGGTTCGCATGTAACCCAGGTAACTCGCTGATTGAGGTACATTTCATTACAGCGATCCCAACAAAACCAACCTTCTTTCTGTTTTTTTTTCTTTCTATTATTAGCATGTTAGCATGGAAATTTTTTTAATAAACACAATTAAAAATTATTTTTTTGTCGGTAATGGAACTTTTTACTGTGCTGTTTTACAAATTTTACGGATATAATATTACGAAAAGAACATTCCATCCTTTAAATTTTTTATGATTAATTATAATCTTTATATTTTTACCTTACAGAATTTAATATGTTCGTCTTTTACACGTCAATTGTAGTGCTGAGCACAGTAATTTTTATAGGAATTTTCTCTCCGTGTAGAAATTTGAAATAATATTGTTAGTCAAACAAAGTTTGTAATATAATCCGCACAAGGGACATAATGTGCTATCTATTATTCAATAAACAATCGACAACCAACTTTTTTCAAAATGACGTCACAATGGTTGGGAATTGATTCTTCTAGATTCTTCCCCACTGGAGGGCAGGAGTAAAATTTCGAAAAATTGTACAAAATATAATTTGTAGAAATTTCAATTTGCAACAACTTTTCTTCCGATAACTTTCCTTAAAAATGAACCCAGCTCTCCCTACAATCGCAAAATAAATTTTAATTCTTTATAACCTTTAAACAGGATGGTCTGTTACAATGGGCTATTTTTGGCTATTATTCATAAATGCTCGTATATAAATCATAAATCTCTTATCAGTTACTGCCTATCATTCTTCACGCCTGCTTATTATAGGACAATGGCTAAGAGCCTATCTTATATGACATTTTTCACTTTTTGTCAAATTGTAAAAAAAAAGTTTTAATTTTCACAAATTATAAAAAAAACTCAAAAACAATTTACGTAGAATAATGGCTCAAAAACTTATGTGATTTTTTTCGCTCTTTGCCAAGGTCTAAAAAAAATGTCGAAAAACTGATTTGAATTTTGCCAAACGAAAAATGCCCAAAATACCCAATTTCGGACATCAAACGTATCTGGTTAACGAACTCATTCAACGTTTTCTCTAAATTTCGTGAAAATAAAAAATATTGTTTGAGAGTTATCGTACGGATACATATAAACTAAAGTAAATGTCATTTTTGGATTCCAAAGACCTTAAAACAAATTTCTACACAGTCCTGAGCTCAAGTCTCACCACGACACCGGCTGTAATAGCACAATTTCCGTTCGAGAATTCACTTAAAAGAATGTTAGAAATACATATATGTAAGAAATGTTTGCCGATCGTTCAGTGTAAACAGGTGTAAACAATTTAACCTGAAATAATATTTATTTCCGTTAAATTGATGTTTTACACCAGATGGTGGTGGCGGGGGTAAAAGAAAAAAAAAATACGGAAACACGTGTGTAAATAAAAGAAAGTAATTACATTAAAGTGAGACAAGAAAACATCGTTAAAAGAAAACTCTTGGCAAATGTTTAAATTTAATTTACAACCACCGAAATTTTTTTTCTAGAAAACTTTCATGAGTTGTTTGTTGATAATTTGAGATAATTGCTCAAATCTCAAGATTTAATCAAATCTTATTATAATCTTTTTTCTCCAAGTCCAACCAATTGAGCTATAATCATGTACATTTACTAATACATAACTACAATTAAATAAAAAATAAAAAAATTATCTACGACTACTATGAAATTGTTTATTTCCTGTAAAAAATACTTTGAACTTTATACACGACTGTGTGTAAAAAATCACAGCTTACTACTCTTGTACTAATCTTTATAAATAAATAATAAATAAATAAATAAATATATTTGTTCTAAGAGCAAAGCTCTATACAAAGAAGTTTGGTACAGATTAAGTTCATACATTTACATATATAGGTAGTATCTATGGTTTCTATCGTTTCTGTCATATAATTAATTATATATTATGTGCAGAATACAAATTAAATAAATAAATCGGTTTAATAATCTTAAAACATATAATTTGCATACAGTGTATTTTGGACAAATCTAGACATTTAAAATAAATTCACGCGTTCTTAACGCTTGTAAAATGTAATTACTAATATCAAATACTTGCTGAATATTTCTGAAATTACAAAATATTGCAAAGAAATTTTCTTCAGAAATATCACAGAAAATATATTTCCAGAGAAACGTAGCTCGAATCGCATTATATATAGGGCATTTGATCATAAAATAAAATAAAGTTTCATTCTCGTATAAATTACAAATAGTACATTGTATGGATGGATCAATTCGATGCGAGAAATTTCGATCGCAAAACACAATGCATCGATTATTCGATGTTCTTAGCTTACTAATCTTTATACAGCTGAACTCTTTTTTATGCGGTCTTTTTTTGTACGGTTTTTTTTTTGTGCGATTTTTTTATGCGATTTTTTTTATGCGGTTTGTAAAAAATGTCCATTAAAATGCATAATGTGAATCAAAATCACGAGACAGTAAGAAACTTAAACAATTACTATAATAACTTTCTTTGATAAAAATACTTTTTAACGGCTTTCAAGCATTTAATCAATACATTACATAAGAACATAAGTTATTGCATTTAATTTTGTTAAAGATGTATTTTTCAAAATTTTCATAATATTATAAAATTGAAATAAAATGTTTCTACGTGTAAATTAATGCTTTAGCTTGTTTATAGAAGCAACTTCTAAGGAAATTTCTAAGTTTTGAACGTTTTGAGTGATGCTTTTTCGATGGAACTTTTTTTATGCGGTCCCAACCAACCGCATAAAAAAAGTTTTTTATATAATCTGGATCGAACTATACATTTTATAGCTATTTATGATATTTTTGAATATATTTTTTTTATGCGGTCCCCTCCACCGCACAAAAAAAGGATCAACTGTACTGTAAAAAATTTTTATCTAACAACCGAAGGTTGGCTTTGTTTTTCCTACATTTCAAATATATTTATTGTGAATTTCACATTAGTCGTAGATAAAGTATATTACATAACTCGGTTGTAAGGTATACTACACACTAGCGCAATTACGCACTCTTGCGTAACTTTTTCACTCGCGTGTAGTAATATGCAAGTTACAATCTCAATTACGTAATAATATACTGTTATTAGATCAAGCGTAACATGACCCCTTAAAGAGTGGTTAAAACAAAAGAAGGTCATAAATCGATTTAACTATTCTGTGAAATATATAAAGCGAACATTTGGAACAATTGGCAATAAATTAAGATTTGATTTTATCAGATAAGATTTATTTATTGTTCCAAATCAAAAATCAATGGTTTAATTTTCTATTACGCTTGCCAGGCCTTGTCTTTTTTTGCAATCAATACATTGCAAAATGTACATACATACATTTATATCGGCGGTTGAATAGTTTGGTAAAAATACCGAAAAAAAAAACATAAAATATAATCCAAATTGTAGTATGTTTGTAATTAAAAAAAAATGTTTTGTACTTCAAACACAAGAAAATAGGAAAATTCAAATTTATTTTCCAGTTTGTCAAATAAAACATGGAAATTACGAAAGATAACAAAAAAAAAATTATTTGTGGTGTAATGACAAATACCGTAAAACGGAATGTATCGGAACGTAAAGGTGAATTGGGACAAAATAGAAAAAGTTATTCGTGAACTGGGTTTAAAAATATGTTTCTTAAACTATAGTAAGATTATCATTGTTTTAGGTAACAATAGCGATTAAGCTTGAAACTGAATGGAAAAATATTAAAAAATCAATTTAAATTGACGTCTTCAGACAGTGTTATTTTGACTGATATAATACAGGTATCTATATTGTATACATATAGTGCCATCTAGTTGTGTCGGTATGTAGGTCTAATTGTGTCAGTATAATATCGATTTAGGTATGTTGGTATGTATGGATTTTAATGATATATATCTTACCATCACGTGCTGCCACCAAAATCCGTCCAAAAACGATGGGTCATTTTTTTAACTAAAAATAATTCAAGAGCAAACATACTACAACGTTTTAGTGGTGCACTGATAATGTACGTTTGAATGAAAAATATCTCACTGCCTAACCTTTTTTTAGTGAAAAGCGCCACCGATGTGTATAGGAAATTAATGATCACTTATGAAGACTTATGAGTGAATGCATAAGTTACGTGGTCGACGTCTTCAGACAGTGTTATTTTTGTTATTTCTTAAAAATTTGTATAAAAACAATTTATTTTGATATTTAATCGAATTTTTAGTTATTTTGAAACATATACAAGGATAGAAAACTGGAAACTTTCATTTATTTTAACAATTGGATTAACTTGGAGGTTAAAAGGAACGGAAAAGGAGTGAGTAGAGACAGTAGCTGGATTAATAGGAACGTTATGTCAAGTATAAAGACACGAACGTGGGGTGATTAGGGACGGGTGGAGGATGTATTGGAACACAGAATAGAGCACTTTCAAGGTGTTCAAGTTATCCGAGATTTTTACAGATACATTAAATATTTCTATATTTTATAAACTTTAGATTTTACGTTTATTTCTACAAAAAATTATGAAATATTATTCCATTTTTAGATGCAAAAATGTAAAAAGTTCAAAATTATATTAAATTTCAGTTTTGGTTAACTCTACTGATAGTCTCAATTATCGTCTCTTTTGACCCCGATTTACCATAAAGTAGAAGTTACATAATTTTTATTATTTCTTTAAAAATCATAAATATTTTCAAAAATTTTTGGTTACTGTATTGATGTAACCATGCTGGCATAAATTTTTAATATATTATATAGGTAATATGATAAATACAATGTGAAGTTTAAATTTGTGCCGATTGATTCCCATTCACGGTATTTTTTTTATTACACCATTTTTGTCAACAAACGAACATTAAAAACAACAAAATAAATTTAATAAAAAAAATTTCTGCGGCCCGAACATTTCAATTTTTATTATCACAAAAAATATTCTCTTATTTTTTTACGCAAAAGTTGTTTTATTTCTATTTGTACAGAGGGTGTATCTTATCTTAAAGTAACTTGAATTTTACTATTATTTTATTTTTGTTAATCTGGTATTAATTAAAATTCACATAGTGTTTGAAAAATTATCAAATTGGATCCGTTGGGACTCGAACCCGGATTTCTTGGTTGAAGCCAAACGCCTTACCAATTAGGCTACCGACCGCTTGTTCAAGTGCCACTCCAATCTGATAATCAATCCTCTCTTTTAATGCGAGACGCAGTTATATTTCTAATTTCAAATGTTATCGAGTGCCTGTGAAACATTATTATTGTATGACGAACTTTTGTTCGCATTTACACATACACCAATATTCATATGTTCACTTGATATCTAGCTTAGCTGATACTTGAACACTCGATTTACTTTGGCATGTATGACCAATTCATTATGTTAATTAAAATTCACAAAGTGTTTGAACTTAGAAATATTTGAAATTAGAAATATATGTAACTGCGTCTTGCATTAAAGAGAGAATGTGTTTGATTGATTATCAGATTGGAATGGCACTCGAACAAGCGGTCGGTGGCGTAATTGGTAAGGCGGTTGGCTAGTAACCAAGAGATCCGGGTTCGAGTCCCAACGGATCCAATTTGATAATTTTTCAAATACTATGTAAATTTTAATTAACATAATGAATTAGTCATACATGCCAAAGTAAATCGAGTGTTCAAGTATCAGCTAAGCTGGACATCAAGTGAACAATATGAATATTGGTGTACGTATAAATGCGAACAAAAGTTCGTCATACAATAATAATGTTTCACAGGCACTTGATAACATTTAAACTTAGAAATCTGGTATTAAATATAAAATTTAATTAGTATGGTTTTTGGTGAGTTTTTTATAAATAATTTGGGGTGTTTTAGGAGTTACCTTTTTTGAAGTTTGATATTAATTTTTTTGATTTCTCTTTTAGGTAACTCCTAAAACACCCCAAATTATATATAAAATTTAAGGAAGAAAAAAGATAAGTTACGAGAGACTTTTGAGGCCTCTGTTTAATCTTTAATTTTCATATACATAGCCTGATGTAAATATGCATTTTCTAGGTCATATATGCTAGTGCAACGTGCCGTCTGGTATGTAATTTTAGCTTACATAAATCATCACCAACCATTCTATACATTATCCTTTTAGTCCTGTTCCACATGAAACGTACAAACCAAAGGTTATTTATGTGTATAAACACAATTAACAAGCATAATCCTAAAATAATGAATTTAAATTATTTTCAATAGAATATCGTTTTAAAAAAAATGCGTAGCGTGCCCATCACTAATTCATTTTTATTAGGGTTCCGAAGAAAAAATGTCGTCATGTCTGGTAGTGACACCCTTACAAATCCAACATGGAGGAACTTTCTGAAGGTATTGAAAAGTGGAAACGAAAATTTTTTCACGTACGACATAGCGTTGAATATGGTTAGAAAGGACTCTTAAAATGAAGTTGAAGTTCCTTTCCCGATTTTTCTTTTTTAAGCCTTGTTTTAGAAATATTAAACTTCAAAGTAAAATTTTTGTATTACACTTTCTCCCGTAACTATTCAACTAAGAGTCTAAGATATTAAAAAAGTTTTCAGATACTAGCATTTGTAAAAAACAAATTTTCGAAAATTAAACCAAAAAAAAAATGTAGTAAAGAAATGGTCCACTGTAAATAAAATTTTGCATCGATATCCTCCAAAAATTCAAATCATCAAGGAAAATGTTTGGAAAATTATGACCTTTTTTGACCACGTAATTCAAACAAATATCGATATCTACCTTTTTAAACATTTAGGAAATGTCTAAAAGGGATTTTTTTCAATTTTAAACAGAATTCTTATTGCCTGAAATCACTTCCACCATTAGTTGGAATTACAATAGGTCGTGTAATATGAAATGTCGTTTTACGACCACTTGATCTACAATGCAGTTCAGATAAATATCGACACTTTCTTAAGCATTAGAGGGATATTTAAAAAGAATTCTTTAATTTTGAATAGATTCTTGTAGCCTGGAATCATTTCCACCATTAATTGGAATAACATTAGGTCGTGTAATATGGAATGTCGTTTTCCGACCACTTGGTCTACCATGTAATTCAAATAATTATCGACCCACATATTACATATTCCAACTACGTATCTCTATACTAGCAAGATCACTGTGGCAGAAAAGTGACGTAAAATTTTTCCCCCACTTCAAACCCACAACATATTACTACATAAATCTCGTATCTATGCATGTGTAATATGCGCTTGTGTGTGTGTGTCATGCGTTACATTCTATCTGTAGAAAGAAGGGGCTACACCGACTACACTGAATGCGTACCGTTCCTGCATATATTATATATATGTATTCGCTTATATTGTTGGGAAGTTGTTGATAACAATACAAGCAATCGATCTTCACACGGCTACACACGGCTGCGTCACTAATCAGCTTAAGTGGGGTATCAACCACACACAGGCATACTGCCATCCACAATTTTTTACACACAGGCTTAAGGTTTGTATCGACCTTCAGGGCCGTATCATTGCGACAAATGAAACAAATGGCTACGGCGCAGTCTTCCTATACTTAAATCCTAACCACTCAGGAACCCTTACCTTATGCGCGTTCAACACACGCTTGACGAATGTTTTTATTATTTTAAAGTTTTCGAATGTTCAACATAAAATTAGCAATTAAAACAGAGTCTGCAAATAAACGATTTGGATTTAATCGTAATGTTTTAAATGTGTATATGTATATGTATTAATCTATCGCCATCAGGGTCAACGATATCGTACATACATATACATTAACTTGTTCGTTCCAATTAGGATAAAACAGTGTTTAAATTTTACAAAGCACCCGCGTAAAAATTATGTAATTAAAATTAAATATATTGTTATTTTTTTAACAAACCCATGTGGGTTTGTTTCATCAATATGTAACTGTGTTTTGTTTATAAATAATTAGAACATGTTTTTGTTTTGTTTTGTTCGATTTTTCAAATATTTAAAAATATGTTCTTTCAGTTATGTAATTTATTTAATTGTTTAAAATTTATTTTAAATGGATGATATCGTCTTTAGTAGTTATTTGCATAATTTGATTATAATGGTGCGAAAAGCTTCTGTTTCACACGTAAACAGATTAAAACGAAGAATTATAACAAAGCTTTATAATATTGTAAGCGGATTAAATTAAATGTAAAAGAATTAAGAAACAATTAAAGTAAGAAGAGGTAAAAGCAATTAAAAACAAGAAGTATTTTAAAAGAAATATCAAAGTGTGTTTATTATTTTTCTAAGTTTTAATGAAAAGCCGTTGTAGGAGTAATTTGTAATTTTTGTAAATTACAACTCTAGATAACCGTGTGATTTGATGATGTCATAATAGTTAAGGGGGTATTCTGGTCTACAGGTGTTTTTCCAGGCGTAATAAATAACAAAAAATTCGTTAAGTGCGTGTTTTTGACACGCACTAAGTAATGTCACCTCAGTGAAAGTGTTAATTTATGATTTTTTGTTAACTCTATAATTGTTAACTCTACAACCCTCTTGCGTTTATTCAATATAGATGTACAACTCTATAATTATTCAATATGGATATACAACTATATAATAATGTTTCCCCCACTATGATCACACAACGATATTAATATATCATCCTTCGATGACATAAAAAAAAACGTAAACACTTTTACTATCGGTTTTTTGATCAATTTTTCATTAACATTTAAAAAGTACAAAAAAGTAAAAGGTCAAAAGTGAAAAAAGTACAGGCTGGCAAAGTAGGGACTCAAAAAAAATGCTGCACCCTGGTTGACATGATTCCGACGCCCTCAGTGATCTGAAATACAATATTTTAGTGAATTCTTAAAGAGTAAGGATGTCATTTTCGTTTCACCGGAGCAATTTTTAAAAAATTTTTTAGCAAAATTGCGTCCATATGAAAAAGATTTCCCATCGTTTTTCAGTTTTGGGAATTTAAAAAAAATATATCTCAGGAAACCTCTCGGTAAACTAATTTTGAATATATTAAGAAGCTCTGTACAAAATTTCAAAGTAATCGGTCCACTACAACTTGAGATATCATGTCAACCGTTTCAAGTAACATAGTTTCGAGAAAAACGAGTTTAAAGTTTGAAGTCTTGTTCCGGGCAGTCGGCGTCATTTAATGGTGTGTTAAGGTCCATTCATATCTACAGACACTAAACGTAACAGACACGTATCGTACCAGACACGACAAATATTGTTTAATGCTTTTCTTATGGACGTATTCATATTATAGCGTAACGTAACCGCACAGACACGTACAGTGACAGACAGTGTCCGCATAGTATTCTCGAGGAGAATATTTTGTCTGTGCTGGAACGTGTCTGTTGACTTTGCGCGGCTAATATGAATGCATGTTTCGAAACGTACAAACAAAATTCCTAGAATTTATTTATAAATTTTCATTGTATTCGTTTTATGAAGTATAAACAACGAAAAATTAATCGAATTTGTTAAAAAAATAAACATTTTCTGTAAATTATATAAGATCTGAATAGCAAACATTTAATCAAATTTATTAGGTTATGTACATTTCTCCACAATCACACTGATAAGAAATTTGGCGATAATCAATAGAAGTATGCAGTAAGAAAGGAAATTTTTCCTCTTCCAATAATAACGCAATTTAATTGAGATCAACAAGATCTGCTACAATTTAATTTTTGTAATTCAATGATACATACCTACTATACGTGCTATACCCTATACGTATAGCGTATCTGCTGTCTGTGTCTGTCCGCTAATTGTCTGTATATATGAATACTTTTGAAAATGTCGTGTCTGCCACGATACGTGTCTGTGACGTTCAGTGTCTGTAGATATGAATGAACCTTTATACTTAATTTTTTTTAATCAACGATCCCCTACCTCGTACAATGTTCCTTCCTCTAAACTTGGAAAATATGCAACAAAAAAATTGATTTTTTTGAATTTCTAAACGAGAATACTCCCTTAAAATCGCGTATAAAAACTAAACAAATTGAACAAAACAAAAAATACAGAAATACTCAATTACTTTTTGTGAGTGAAAAATAAAAAAATAAAAATAAACTTTTTTAATTTAGTCAAATTTTATCTTGACACTGAAATCTAAAACTTTATAATGATAAAATGAGAAAAAGTTGTTCCAAAATTGTTATGACACTTTTACACAAAATGACAAGTCATCGTAAGTAGTCAGGGCAAACTGGATGATAACGAGTTGTTTTGAATAATATTGTTAAAGCATGCGTTAAATTTGTTTGTAAATTTAAAACTTCATTCGCAAAAATTACTAATTACTTTCCGGTTCAGAAAAGATACAATATACACTGAAACCAATTTTTATGCGAAGTATACGGACCGTATAACAGAAATTATTCAAAAATTTCATAAATAACAGCGAATTTCCGTTTTTAAAAATTAGTTTTTCTCAGAAAACAGTTTACGTAGAATAATAGTTCAAAACCATTTTTATGTGATTTTTCCTCTCTTTCTAATGGTGTAAAAAAATGTCGCAAAAACGTTTAAGTTTGAGGAAACTTTGGCAAAAAACTAATTTTTTCACAAGAAATGCCCAAAATACCATTTTCTAAACATCATACGTGTCTGGCTGAAGAACTCATCCAAGATTTTTAGACCTTCAATGTTTTCACCAAATTTCATAACAACAGAATATTTCGCTCGAGAGTTATCGTGCTGATACATAAATACATACATACATATACAGGGTGTAAAAAAAATAACTCTTTTGAGGGGTGACTCACTCCACCCTGTAGACACTAAAACCACAGGAAATTTTTCGGAATTAACAGTTTGAGAAAATCGCAAATTAACTAACTACAATGTTTCAAAATTTTTCTGAGTACGGCCTTGTCCAAATTCTGCAAAAATACCTTCTTAATATCAAAGGTAGAAAATAACTTTATTGACTAAAATTCAATAAAATTTTGTAAGCATGTTTAGATTGTAAACGTATTTCCCAGATGTTTTTTTTAAAAACAGAAAATTTTTTTTACAAAGATGAGATGGTCAGAGCCGGATTAAAAAAAATTTTAAGGGCCCCTTTTTTAACCCATATTTTGTCCCTAGATACAACAGTGGGCGTAATAGCACGACGATTTGTGAATTAGTTGCGTAAAACTGCGAGCCGTTATATAAATCGAGTTTTTGTCTACAATTTATTACATTGTGCAAAAAAAGGTCCTGATGATTTTAAACAACAGGGTATTTAGTTAGTGTTGATGATATGGTGAACGTAAGAACATGTTTTACAAACTATCACCATTAACCGTGAATAATAAATTATTGTCATTTATCAAGTAAACGGAAACTTTCAATAGTCCTCGCTAGGGGATGTTAGGAGTCATGTCACAGTGATGTCATTCGATTTGATACTTCCATAATAATATGACTCCGACAATAAATTATTAAACATTTATTGTTAAAGCATCATCAACATGATTGTGACATATTGGTCAAAGGAGCTCAAATTTATTAGGATGTGAGAGTAGTGAGAGCCATCTACAATACAGAAATTGATTCATTTTTGTGATGTCTACACTTTGTGAAAAAAGTTATTGAACTTTTAGACCATATCCAATTGTTACCATAAATCATCAATTCGCCGAAAAATTCATAAGAAAAAAAATCACTTTGGGAACCTATTCTATTCATAATTTGCTATCAATTTCGGCAAAAAAAAAATCGATTTTTTGATCAAATCTCAAGTAAACTTTCCCTTAAATTACTTTCAGCAAAATCATTTTGGGAACATATTCTACTCATAATTAGCTACCAATTTCTGCAACAAAAAAAAATCGATTTTTTTTAACGATGGTCAAGTAACCTTCCCTTAATGTATGAATACTCCCCTGCGCTCCCATCCAATGGAATGTTAGTAACCATATTTTTAGACTTTTTGATATATTCCGATCTTTTTGGACACTCTGTATATCGGAAAATAATAATATTTCACTATTGATATACGACATTCAGTTCGCATGTTTCTGTCAGACTATTTTTATACTTACTTATTGTGTTAATACAGTGGCGGTCGGGGAATAGTATAAATTGTTGCAAATTGTTAAGAAAACGAAAAACAATTTATTTCTTTTTTCTTAATATCCTCCACTAGAGAAAATGGGCGATCTCTTAATTTATTTTCTGTTTCCGTATGCTGTCTGTGTGAAAATATTTCTTAACTCATCGCTTTTCACATATTTTTATCAACAAGCAACAACAAAGTAGGTACGAACTGAATTAACAAAACCATAGGCGTTAGAGAAAAATGTTATCACTAACAATAAGAATAAAAACAGGAAGAAAAAGAATTATCATTGTTTACAAATAATTCATTTTCACCCCCTATTTTTTTGGTTGGTGTTGATATTATTAATGGTTCTAAACACCACCACCATCGTCACCACGTTGCGACTCACCCCTCCTCACCCCCAACGATATTATTAATTACAATTTGATGTGTTCGAAGGATCAAAACGTCATATCAGGGGATGAAACTCATATTGATTCGTATTAAGGGCGCCACTTGTGATCTATATATTAAGGAAGCCGAGCGTCTAAAAAGTTTGGAGAACCCTGACTTGTAAGATCAGTCTCGCATCCATCTGTTTGTCCATCTGTCACAGAGGTTTTTAGCCGACGCGCACATTTAGAAATAAAAGCTCTTTTAAAAAACCGACTTCAAAAAGTAAAAAATAATTAATAGCACGAATTTTGAAGTCAGGCGGGGCGTCATATGTAAAATTGCGATTGGATGTGCTTGAAAAATTCATGAATTCTTCAAGATCTACATTATTTTTATACTACTCTCCGCCTGACTTTGAAATTCGTGCTATTAATTATTTTTTACTTTTTGAAGTCGGTTTTTTAAAAGAGCTTTTATTTCATACCATTTAGTGACAATGCTTATAAGTACACCCCATTAGAATTTTTTATTTGGTTTTTAAAATCTTTTTTAATAAATTCCAAATTTCATACGTTTAGGTGGAATAGTTTCCAAAATATCAGTGTTCAAAAATCATAATTTTGAGCACTCACTGACTTTGCTTTAAAATTTAGAACATTAATAATGTTTAAAGTAATAATTACTAGGAAAATAAGAAATCAAGGAAAATCCACCGATTTTTCAAGTCATCAAAGAATTTTTTAAACAGGTACTGACAGAAATTTTTTTTTAGGATAATTGGATCAAAATAAATTAAATAAATATATTACTATGTAGATATTAAAGTAAATAATTTTGCATATAAAAATTATTTTCTTATAATTATTCATATTGCTGATATTATTGAAGATAGTTAAGAAATTACTCAACCAAATTTTTATGGGACCACCTGGAGAACTTTATCTACTAACTAAAAAAAGAATGGTGCAAATTGGACCAGAAATGTGGGAGAAATCGGTGTACATATATAAAAAAAAAAAAAAAAAAAAAAAAAAAAACATACGGGTTGAATTGAGAACCTCCTCGTTTTTGAAGTCGGTTAAAAAAATTAGGGGTCGATTTGGTTCAAAAAAAATTTTTAATTAATGTATTACATCGTGTGAAGTCTTATTTGAAAGAGCTACTTCTAAAGATTCTAAAAATATTTTTTTTATAATAAATAAATAATTTTTTATTTTGGTCCAGTGGTCTTACAGATACCGTTCAAAATTTTCTGAAAATGACCGATCCCCCGTTAAACTCCTAAGTTTCAAAAGCCAAAATTTTGACTTTAATTGTGGATATTGAATCATAGATTACCGGAAAACTATGAGTTTTTTCGACAGTATATAATATAATAGTTGTTGGAAAAAAAAATAATAAATAAAAACATTTTTTTTTAAATAACAAGTGGGAACACAATGTTTCAGTGCAATGTGAAACAATTCATGCATTTTTCAGTATAATATTTTAAAGAGATACCCACAGCCGTCAAAAGAAATGACCGGGCTCAAGAAACAAGTAAAATTTTTAAAAATTTTTCTCAAAATCCCAAAAATACAGTTGTCCAAAAAAAAAAAAAAACACATTGCACATTTCCGGATCTCGAAGCCCTAAAGATACCTCAAAATCTATAAAACTGTAATCTCAACTTTTGACTCCTTTAAGTGAAATCCGTTAACATGATTAAAATCAAAAATTTAATGAGAAACACAGATAATTAAAAACAAAAAAAACTAGTCACATTTCTAAAAATAAATTTTAACTTTCATAAAATTTATATAATTCTAAGAAAAAAGACATTTCCTTTGTTGTATTATAATATTTTGTTTGTAAATATATTAAAATAAATTCTCGTTATAAAATCTCCGAGTTCGAGTCGGGCTGGGCCGACATTCAAAAGGTTCATTGTGAAAATTCAGAACAATTCAATAAAAAATAATTTTATTATTATTACTTCACACGCCTTTCTATTTTCCCATCACACACAAAGGAAAATATATTTTCATAATACATACATAAATGTTCGCCCATGTCCCGGGACATGTAAAACCATACCCGTGGAAAATTCAAATTTTGTGAGACAACGTCTGATAATATTCAAATAGTATACTAGCTGTTTTGTTATGTGTTTTTTTTTATACCAAATATGTAAATGTCTCTGTTCCCAGTCGTTTTATTCAATTGCAGAATATTAGGTTTGTTCCAACAAACACTAGAATTATGCTCTGTATTTTTAAAAGCTTCATTTGCAATGTTTGTTTAGATCAAATCTTGGAATCAAAATTTTGACAAGTTCTAATTGAGCTAGAGGTTTCAAATTTTGCATACCTGTATAACTTTGATGACAATGCAATATTGTACAATGGGGTATTTGACAGTAGTTGAAAAAATATCTATTTTGATTTTTAAATAATTACTCGAGTCATAATGATATTGAATATTGCTTTTTTACAGGTTATTTCATTCAAAAATATAAAAATTTTAATTAAATAAAATTACAAAATTTACGTTAAAAATAACGTAATCAAAAACATCAAGCAAAAGCAGCTTACGTCACAAGCTCGTTCGAATATGTAGGTATTATATTGTAGTTAGGAAAAAAATTGTTTACTTTTTTGGTAACTATGAAAGAGATTTTTCATTAGGTATTAATTTTCATTACTAGACCTACTACTACTACTTAATGTTCTAGAGCCAATGACGTCATACGATTTGAAAGAGGCAGAACGTATCGTTTTGGCGATCTTTTTAAAAACTGAAATTTTATCGGTGATTTTTATTAAAAATATAGTACAAAATAATTTAAAAATGTGTATTATGAGTTTAGTAAGAAGTAATAAACACACTAAGATGGTTTTTTAAAAAATTGTCAAATATCCCATTAGTTTTATTCTAAATTCCCTCAAAACTAGAATTGTTGATTTTTAGTCTTGTGCAACTTTTTTGACATTTCGAACTGTCAAAATTGTTCACTAATTTTACACTGCAATGTTAGTTTCCATAGTTATGCTTGATTAGGGTAAAATAACCGATTAAAATATAGGTAAAAAAATGTACTTTTTAATTAATTTGTTTAAAAATTAATTGTGATCAGACTGAAAAGTATAAAATAAATTAAATTTAAAAAAAAATTTAAAGCAAGATTTTATTTAAAAGTGGTCTAAAAAGTCTAAAATAACTTTTGAGTGAAATTTGAAGTAATATACCTATAACATAATTTATAAAAGCTTGAGGCGTTTAATTAAATTTGGTAAATACTGAAAAGTAAAGTAACGTATAGCTACTTACATTTAAAACAAAAATAATTAATGATAACGCCTCAAGCTTGTAGCGAATTTTCGAATCGAAAATCAGCTATTACAGCCACTGTTATGACGCGACTTGAGTACGGGACTATATATATATATATATATATATATATATATATATATATATATATATATATATATATATATATATATATATATGTGTGTGTGTGTGTGTGTGTGTATCCGCACGATAACTCTCGAACGAAGTGTCCTACTTTTACGAGATTTGGTGAAAATGTTGGAAGTCCCAAACCGTTGGACAAGTTCGTTAGCCAGACTCGTCCAATGCCCGGAACATGGTTTTTGTTCTTGCAAAAAATTAGTTTTTTGCCAGAATTTCCACTTATTCAAAAATTTTTGCGAAATTTTTTTTACACATTAATTACATAAAAATGATCTTTAAACTATTATCCTATGTCAACTAGTTTCCGAGAAAAACTAATTTTTGTAAACGAAAATTCGCTATGTTATGCAGGATGATGCGATAGGGGTATTATAAATTATGTTACATATTGCTTCAAATTTAATTTAAAAGTTATTTTATACTTTTTAAATCATTTTTAAATAAAACCTTGCATTAAAAATTTGTTTTACTTTAATTTATTATGTTCGGTAATATTTATATTCTGTAAACCTTTTAATTGGTTGTTCTGGTTTTCAAAAGATGTTTTTACTAAAAATATAAGCCGTAATGTTGCCGTAATTTAAATTATAAAATTAAAAATATTGGTTAAACCACATGTCCAGGTTTTGAAATATCTACTCAGTAGCACGAATTTCGAAAAGCAATTCTAGGTGGTTCAGAATTAAATTAGAATTTGTGTTGTAAGACGAAATTTGAAATTCTATGTTTGTCGGAACAAACCTATTATTTCCTTATCAAAAATTTATTGTAAAATACTTTTGATTTAATTCTCAAAAATATTATTTTATGTAAATCGAGTACGGTCACAATATTTAAGGCACAAAACCAATATTCATAATTAACATTTAAATGTAACTATAAATTAATATAAATTAATTTTTAAATATGTAGGTAATTTTTTATTAATTTGATAAAAAATTTTCTGAACCGGAACACAAGACCTAAATAAATATTAACAATGTTGATATGAACGAAGGTGCTAATAATTTCCGGTATAGATCAAACCGGTTGAATTTTTACGTGTTTTGTTGAAAAAATAAATGTTGAAAAATGTCAAGAAAATTAAGGGGAGATTCGCCAAAAAAACATCATAAATCGACCTTTTTTTATTACTTTTTTTCTATACAAATAATTATTTTATTAAAAAACGAAATATACTATATTCTATCTACATGTCTTTAGATTACAAAAAAATTTTTTAAAAAGAATTCAAAAATGAGCTTAGTATAAATGGCTTTCAATTCGACACATATACAGTTATGGTACTAACTAGGATCTAAGAAAAAAAATAAAAAAGCCAGCGAGAAATCGCATTTTGAAAATAAATTTTCAAAAATCACCGCCTTTTCTCGACTATAAACAGCCACCATTTTTAAAATATATTACGGAACCAAAAGATCCTAGTTCATGTCAAAATGACGGTATCAAGGCATAATATGCACTTTGATTTATGTCAATATCTCAAATACTTTTTGAGATACATGAGGAACCATGTCGAAAAACGTACTTTCCAGAAACTAGCATTTAAAGTTTTTTTTTTTTTTTTTAATTAAAGTACGTGCACTAAAATGCCATTAACTTTTTGATTTTTCATTTTTTTTAAATAAAATTTTAGGGGAATATTTCTAACACCTTAAGGAACATAATTATAAAGAAAAAGGATATATTTCTGTTTTTTTAGTGAATCTCCCCTTAATTCATCAACTTGATTCCCACAAAGAAATAGTTTTCGTAATAAATACATATAAAGCTATTACTCAAAAGATATTTATAATAAATTGAAAATGAAAAGGTTAATAAATTTATACGTTGAGTATATTTTGTTTATTTTGTAGCACTAATGCTCTTAAAATAAAGAGCTTATTATATTTCTTATATGTAGTTCGGAACAAATATTATTATTAGAAAATAAAATATAGATACTGAAAATACACATGCAGTAAGTATCTACGGTATCTACCCTAAGTAGCCCAATATCCACTAACTAAGCGGCTTATATTTCCATTATAAGTGGAAAAACGATTAAATTTTCAACGTTGCTTTTAAATCATTACTTATTCACCTTCTGTGTGTTTCTAATCACGTTTTAATGGACGAAAGTGTTTTAGAAAGTATTTTGAATATTTCCAAATATCTGTTCACATCAGAGTTATATGTATTAGAGATATCGATTCTCCAAAAAAAAGATCGATTTTTGGATCGATTTAAATCGAAATAAAAAAAATCGATTCAAAAAAAAAAATCGGCTAAAAAAAATCGATTCTATGAGATCGATCTAAAAAATCGAAATTTTGAAAAGTTTAATAAAATTAGCTGATAATTTTTGTTTAAGGGACTTACTTAATAGTAGATAGGTAATATCGGTAATATCGTGTAAAAACGCCTTACATTATATTTGTAAAGGCGATGAACGAGTTAACTTTTCAATTATAATTATAAAAAATAAGGCAATTGAATATGTAGGACGGAATACCACGAATTGAACCAAGTTTATTCAAAAATTTCAAACAAATTGACAAAAAAATGTTTTCTAAATAAGTCCCTTTTGTGGGAAAGGGATCGTCGTTTGCACAGATAGGTGGTCTCTTCCTTCCTTTTGTATTAATAGTCTGATTTATATAAAGCCATAGGAGGCGTTCGTTGATATAACGAGTAGAAAGTGATAATTAACAATAGTTTTTGGTGTTACATTTTAACACATGTTTCTTTGTAGAATTACTAGTAAAATGAAGTTATTTTTGGAAAAAATCGGTTATCGATCTCTTACTTTTAATAATCGATTCATGAATCGATTCAAATGAAAAAAATCGAAAAAAGAATCGACTTTTTAAACTTCGATTAATCGATTTTCGATTAATCGATTTAAAATCGACATCTCTAATATGTATATCTACCTCTCAAATTAGTAGGGGTTACATATTTTTAAAAGCTTCATAATGTTTTTTGACATTGCAAATTTAAAAAAAAAAAAAAAAAAAAAAAAAAAAAAACACGTGCCTAATTTAGGATTAAAAGAACGACTTCGAAAACCAAAAACTCTTACAGTTTCATAATTCTGCCAGTTTATTATCAGTTTTTAAGCCACTGAAAATGTCTTTTTCCTCATATCAAACTTTATGGGAATAAGTTTAACATTTTTGCTATAAAAATGACCAAATTGCTTTTACAAATGTAACTAATCCAACATAAGACACTTGTATAGTGGTCCTATTTGCTTAATTTTGGTAAAAATGAACAAAAACAACTTTGAAAATCTATAATTCGTTCCGATCTAATCATTGTAACATTTTGTTTACAATTTTTACGGAATTAAAGATTTTAGTAAACTTGAGGTGATTGGTTAAATTAGGGTAATTTGGATGTTAGCTTTTCATTTATGCTATCAAAATGACCGAATTCCTTTTATAAATGTGACTGATCCGACAAAAGCCTCTAATTTTAATAAAAATAAAAAAAAAAATTAAAAAAAATTCAAATTGAGTGTGTTCTAGATTTTTTAAAATCTCTAGTCAGTCAGTCAAATGAGTGTCCAAAACTGTGATTTTTGTACGCTAACATTTTGGAAACTATTCTACCTAAAAATATGAAATTTGGTTTGAGAAATTGCTTCTATTAACTCGGCAATTCCCAGTGTCACCTGTAGGTGACAGACATTTTTAATTGTAAACTGTATTAATTTGTTTGTTTAACTTATAGTATAGAGTTGTCACAAGAAAGAAATATAAAGTCATCTATTAGCCTTCTAATGGTGGTAACAGAACGTAAAGATTTAATTATCTTATCGTTGAAAAAAATTGAAAACATCTGTCACCTCCAAATAACTCTGGGAATTGTCGAGTTAATTAACATCAAACTTTGTGAGAAAATTTAGTCCTGTAACTTAATTAGCCTCCGAGATTGAGACGGTTTACATACATAAGTAAAAATAGTTTAATTTGGTCTATTGACTGCTCTTTGTACGGAACCCTAATTATGCAAGCCCGACCCGATCGATTTTTTTTTTTAAATTTGTCTATAATCGAAAATGAAAAATTTACCCCTATTAAAAATTTAAATAATCGTTCAGATTGTTATTTATGTAAATGCATATCAAAAATCAGAAGTAATTGTCTACACCTAAAATATTTTGACAGTGCTAACACAATATTTTTGGTACTGGGCCAAAATAGTGAAAATTTTGTCATATTAATTATTTTCCAGGCTATTAAACATTATAAAATCTACATAAATCTTCACACAAATATGTAAAAACAAATTCCTGTAAATTCTGCAGCACATAAGGTATACTCGCCTCGTAACCATCAAAATATTTGAACAAAACTTTTATTTATATGCAAGTATGGGATAAAAAAAAGTTTTGGAAGAACACCTAAATCAAATATAATCTCTGAAAGGTAAAATTTATATCGGTAGCATAATATTTTTCAGTTTCTAGCACAAAAAATCGGTCAAGAGTGAGTCGGGATCACATAGTTGAGGTTCCGTAGATAACTGAAAAATAAATGAATTGTACCCCATTGATACTGAAACATTAGTAAAGACGTTGTCTATTACTATGTTTCCCCTTGTTCCTTAATTTTTTTTTCGAAAGAACCTGTAGTTTTGTGGTAATCTGTGACTCAATATCTACTAACCCTGTTAAAATCAAAATTTTAGCTTTAGAAACCTAGGAGATTAAGGGAGGGAACAGTCATTTCTAGCAAAGTTTGAGCTACATATATCGTTAAAACTACCGAACCAATGAAAAAATTTTTTTTAGGATCTTCCAAGATGGCTCTTTCAAATATGTAATACCTCACACAACTTTTTTTTCGTAATACCTCACACAATTTTTGTGTAAGACCTCATACAATATATTAATTAAAACTTTTTTTTGACCAAACTGGAAGCCCATTTTAATTCAAAATAATTTTTTTTCTAATTGCTGACTAGCAATTTATGTCGTCATCAAAACCTAACATTATATCGAATTTCAAATTTGGTTTTTGAGAAAAACTTTGGCGACAAACGAATAAACGAACACGAGAGGGTTCCTATAACGATTTCGTATTTCCTTTTAAGGTACAGAGCCCTAAAAAACAGAAGTTTTCTTTATTTATTGTTTATGAAAAACTATTATTTATGGAAACTGTTTACTCTTTTATCCAACGAAGTAAAAATGTCTATCAGGTTTATTACGTTTTTCACAAGCCTCAACTGATTTTTCACAAAATGGTAGCTTAGGGATCAGTAAAGTGAAAATTTTATGTATGTTGTGTTTGAAAGATTAAATTTTAAAGAAATTAACAGCAAAACATTTTTCTTGAAAGCTTTTTTCCCTTTTCTTTTTTAGTAATTGGTAATCTTCGGAAAAATTAATCATAAGAAATAACTATCGGGAAAAATAATAGAATAAAAAAAAAATAAATAAATAAAAAGTAGAAACCTGTGACACAAGAATGAAAATCATGGCAAAAGTAAGAATTTGTTTGATTTTTCAAGTTTTAGGGACGCTAGATTCTTAACAAAATAAATATGAATAATATTAATAGATTTGAGCGTTACTTTATGGTATCCCATATTTGTAAATAATAAACAAATATTTTACTTCGCAAAAATACCACTTTTATTTTGAAACTGTGACAATATTGTTTCAAAATAAAAGTGGTATTTTTTCGAAGTAAAATATTTGCTTATTATTTATAAATATGAATAACTAGAATTATAAAAATATTATTTTTCTGTTAACAGTTAGCCGATTAATCGATTAGAATCACAGACCCGTGAACATATTATATATTATATTATATATGTAGACATATAATATAAATGTGTAATTGAAGCAGTCACATACGACCAAGTTCCGACCTTAATAGAATTCTGTTATATAGTAATTGATTTGTATCCGTAGTTACGCTTTCAAATAATTGTTGTCAAAATATAATACTGATAATAAAATTTTACTTTCTTGAGAAGAAACTGCAAAATTTTGAAAGAAGAAAAGTGGTATTCGCTTTATTTTCAAAATACGTACGTATACAAATTATGTCCTGCAATAATTATAGTCGCATTTGCTCAAAAATTGACATTATATTATTTCATTAAATTTCACCCGTCTCACCCTTGTTACCTGCTTCAAAAAAATGTCTACAAACTGGCTTTACGCTTTGTCTAGTAGTATAATATAATAGTGTTCATTGGTCTGTGATTAGAATTGTTTTTCAGAAATAGTCATTAGTCGAAAATATCGAGTGAATAAATAGTCGATTAATAGATAAAAAAAATTTTGATTTTTTTCGGAAAACACTTAACATAGAATAATAGTCTAGAAATCTTGTATGTAATTTTTTCCTTTTTACGGACTTTAAAACAAGTTTCAATCACAATTACGGACTTGAGTCTTACCATGACGATTTTGATTTCGAATTCTCTCGACTTTGATTTCGAAAATGTAGATTATTGAATTCTAACTTATTGAATTCTTATGACCCAAAGAAGGACGTAACTATTCATTCTTAAATTTTACTTTCATTTTAGTGTCGCTGACGGGAAACTGGTAATCGGAAATAAAATCAAAGAATAAAAATATTCCTGTCACACGTAACATAGAGAATTTTCCAGTTTTTCTCGAAAAACCATTTACGTAGACTAATGGTCCAAAAGCCTATTGTATGTGATTTTTCCCGCTATTTGCTATGGTATATTAAAAATTTCAAAAATTTTTTGAAACAACCTGTTTAGGTACTTAGAAAAATTGTACAAATCTCATTTTTTCCGCTCTTTCCAACGAAAAACTGAAATTTTGGTAAATCTTAGCTGAAAAATGTTTTTTAACGAAATATCTGGTTCTGGGAATCGGACGACACTAGCTAAGGAACTCATCGAAGATTTTCGGACTTCCAACATTTTCACCAAATTTCGTAAAAATCGTATGTTTTGTTCGAGAGTTATTATCATGAGGACACATATACATAATAAATACATATACATTTTAGCGAATATTACTTTCGGATTCTAGGGACCTCAGTACAAATTTCTATCACAGTCCCGGGCTTAAATATCACCATGATCCCGGCCATAATAGCTAAATTAGTCCTGAACCTGAATTCGGCCCTCCTATCACTTACTAAATTCAAAACTTAATTTTTTTAGGATATACACACACCGGCATAATTAGCAGAACATAAAAAAAATATAAAAACCTATTTATTAAACAAAGTTGGCGGTTTCTTTTCATTTTTACAAAATAATATTGAAGTAACGAATCAATTGACTTTCCATAAAATTGTTTTTATTTATTATTGATGCAATTCTTTTTAAGAGGTCTGTCACTTTCGAATTCAAATGCCGTTTCTTCTCAATGTGGTCGAGCTTCAAACTATCGTAATTGAAGAATGGCAAAGACTGTCCTAGGTCCTAGGAAACTATAGATAACATCATGCTGAGTATAGAAAAACGAATGAAAGCTTTGATAAAAGCACGGGAGGAACCAGGCGAGATTAAAACGCTGTGTTTCATTAATTCTATTTGTTAAATTAATCTTTAACTTAAATTATTCTTAGACGACATAAGATTCCAAAAATTTGCCATTTTATATGGTTACTTGTTTTGCTACCGAAAATAAAGGTATATCGACTTGTGAACATGTAATTTTAAGTGAATAATTAAATAAGATTAATATTTTCTTGAAATAAAATGGTTTGTTTGATTTTTACAGATTTTTTGTATGTTCCGCTAATTCTGCCGGTGTGTGTAGAATACAGATGAAGTTTTTAAAGACATAAAATTTCTAAAAAGTTAGAAAATCCTTCCAAGTCTCCCTCCTAACAATCACCATCAAAAATAACATTTCTTAAAAAAAAAATTTAGCCAAAATTAAATTTAAAAAAAAATTACCTTTACATCAATTCAACAACTCGATTTGAAATGAAAAACTTTTACAACACTTGCAAAACTCCAAAATATTTCCAACCAAAACAAACAAACCAACAAAACAACTACTTAACACCCAACAAATAATAAAACACCGGTGTCTAACAGTCGCGCGTAAACAGACCTCAAACAAAAAAGTGCAGCACTCACACGTGTAAGTACATAAATGCAATCGACGCTCTAACGTCGACAGCCACAATCGTAATAAACGCGCGTTACAACTCCGTCGAATTTGATGTTTCGTTTTCCAGATGCGTGGCTTACAACACCACGTTCAATGCAAAACTGATTCTTGTATGGACGTCGATCAAGAAAACATAATTGTTGAATGAGGAGAATCGCGGTCACTTTGTTTCCACTACAACATTTACACCAAACTTAAACTAAAGCCGTCAGTTAATGATTGTTTCAAATTCACTGGAAAAATTCCAAAATAAGTCCAAAATTTTTGCAAACACCATTCAAAAAACAAACATTGAATCAATGCGACATAACCCGATCGTATGTTTATGTTTATTAGTATAATTATATTATAATACAACTAAATTGTAATTTTATTTTAAATGTATGTCTCAGTATTCGGTATTTTATATAGATATTAAAAGTATTACTTAACTTTCGCTTTTCATTAATATTATATAAAATTTTACAGAGTCGTTCAGTTCAAATCAAATGTTTTATCAAAAGTTATTTTTTTTATTTTGTAAAAGGAAAATTCGGACGGTAGATGAGGGGGAAATATGCAAATCGTGGGTTTCCACCAAAATAACAATGAGTTATGGTCTACTGTTTTTCATTTTTTTGTTCACAGTTTTTTCTTTAAAATAATATTTTAAAAAATAGAAACCAATCAAAAGGACTCTGTTAAATATCTATAGTAAAATATCTCAATTATCCTATTGGAATCTGACATAGCGGCGTGACTTAATTCAGTATGCTGTCCATACTGTAGTGATGTCGAGCTGAAGAGAAATTAGTCGATTAATCGACTAAAGTTGATTTTTAGACAAAATTAGTCTTTAGTCGAAAATATTGAGCACGTAATAGTCGACCAATCGACTAAATTTTTAGTCGAATAATTCATGAATGGGATAATTTATGAAATTCTTTTAAAATGTTTTCTTTTAAATTTGGTTATTAGCAGTTATTAATATTTTATTATTCTTTTCTTAAAAAAAAAAAAAAAAATGAAAAAAAATGAAAAATGAAAAATCGTACCAGTGTATAATTTTTTAGTCATTTTAGAAAAATTAATCATTTTAGTCATTTAGTCGAGGGTAAAATAGTCGATTAAAAACTGACTAAATTTAAACAAAATTAATCGACTAAACCGATTAATCAATTAATGATCCGATATCACTAATCCATAGCAATGTAATTTTGAATTCGACATAAGATGGTAAAAAATAATAATAATTAAACGTCTAGAAAAGGTCTAAAATCAACGACTAGGCGGATTTCGACTGAATTTTGCTCAAATATTATTGAAATTCTAAAAAAAATTAACGAGAGTTAAAGATTGTCCTCTAGAACTGTGGGACCGCAAAAAAATGTTAAAAAATTAAAGTGCTCCTAAAACCAGGGCCGGATTTTGTACAATCTGGATCGAACTATACTTTTTATAGCTATTTATGGATATTTTATTTTTTTTGTGCGATTTTTTTATGCGGTCTCTATTCACCGCACAAAAGAGAGTTCAGCTGTTTTTATAGCTTCTATAGCTTCTACTATTTTTATAGCATTTAAAAATAGAAAAATTTCCAACAATGATGGATATTTCTGAAACATACTGTAGTAACACAAATTACAGTGTCGAAAACCAGATATTAATGTTGAAGTTGTTTGTATGTACATATTTATTTAGTACGTTGATTCAATGCAAATGATTCAAATGAATAATAAAACGCGCGCGCTAAATGTATATATTTAAAAAAAAAAAAAAAAACATTAGATATGTATTTAAAAAAATAGGGGCAAACCCATTACAAACATATAAACTGGAAAAAAAAGTAAAAACGCAAAATTATACTATTAATAAAAATTGCATTTGCTATTGATTTAATAAATTTATGTTAGTAGAAGATTTCTTTGCCTAGACGTACTCAAACCGCTTGTCTATCAATCGGAACTGTCGTCCATTCGTTCGACTTTTGCCCCACAATCGCTTAACTAATGGCGCCAGTAGTGCGAACGTTGAAAGATTAATATTTCGCTTAGTTTACATCGCAGCCATTCTTTTGTTACGGACGTGACATTTTCATGCCGTTTACACGCCTTCTTATAAGAAAAAAAATAGAAGTTATTTTTTTCTTATAAATTTTCAATACTAAGCAGATAGACAAATGTGTAAACAATATTTGTACTGAATATAAAATACATAACATTATTAGTTTTAATGCTAGAGCTAATAAAGTTTGTGTTACGGACGTGACAAAACAGGCATTTTCTTGTCACGTACGTAACACAGCTAACATTAAAACTAATAATGTTATGTATTTTATATTAGTATTAAAAATTTATAAGAAAAAAATAAAAATTTTCTTATAAGAAGGCGTGTAAATGGCATGAAAATGTCACGTACGTAACAAAAGAATGGCTGTATATGTATAAGTTTGAATATTTTTAGGTAATTAATTTTCCCTGTCAGTAGGTAGCACGTTGGGAGCGAACTAACCTACGACCCATTTTCAGGATAAGATTAAAATCTGACCGCGGGAGCGAACTAGAATGCACCATTTTGACTGCAAGAGGTACGTTTAAAAAGAATAGTTGATCGATGATCATAGTAACTGAAGATCAATTTTTATCAACAAAAAAATAATAACATTTTTTGCAATTCTGAATTAAAAAGTTAACTTTATAGTTACCTATGATAGTGTCAAAATGGCTTACTTTTTTTCACGCGTGAAAAAAAGTAGATACTTTTTTTCACGCGTGATATTTTACTTAGTTTTCGAAATACATCAACTTTTCCCAGCATATTTTTATTTTAGGGTCACAAAATAAAAAGCTCTTAAAAAAATATCAAAAAATATTATTCTCTTTTCTTTTCAACACATCAAAATCTATAAGAATCCACTGTTAGATTTTACAGTAAAGAAAGCTTCAATTCGAACCAAAATATTGAAGCAAGAAACTGATCGACAACACCCAAAATATTTTGTTCTTTGAACTCTTAAAACATCTATTAACTGACGTTTCTTCCACTCTACACCTTCCATTCGAATAGCCGAAGAATCATATCCACTTCTGAAAAAACATAAATAACAAAATTAAAAAGAAAAATAAGTGAAATCCTGTACATTTAATCAACATTTACAACTCTTAACACGTATTTTTAAAAACATTTTTGTAAAAATTTAGCCGATTTACCCCAATTAAATTTTACGATCGAAATAAATTTACTAAATGTGACTCATTCTGTAATCAACGAGATTTAGTTGTGTGCATTTTTATTAGCAAACTCTTCAGTTAGATGCTAAAATGAAATAAACCTAATATCGCGCCTACTCTTTCTCAACCTCGTATATCAAAAATTGCATGTTTTAGGATACACAAAAAACATTAAATATTGTATTTATATATATACTTATCTATATATATTTATATATGTAGGTCCTCAAAGCCAACATTAAAGGGTGTAATAAGCATAAATTTTCAGTTCATAATGATGAAAACACAGATTTAAATACGTTTTTTTTGTTTGTCCAAAAATTGGGACTTTTCAGTTACGAGGTTGAGAAAGAGTACGCGCGGTATGTAAGAGTAACAAGACAACGAGTCACATAAAAGAACCGTACGTATAATTACAGCAAATAATCAAAAGAAAGACGACAATAGTCCTTTGTGCATATTACTTGTTATTCAGAAGTGAAAATATGAAAAAGGGAAAACTAAACATTATCACATTTCACCAATGTTATTTGAAATTTCTCTTTATATAGTTCATTAACCACAACGGAATGATGCAGGTATGCGTATGGGGTAAGAAGTATGTCTGTTACCATTTATCTTCAAAATGGCTTAACCAATTTTTTTGCGGTTTTTTTTTTTTTTGATTTGAAAGCTGGTAATTCCGAGATAGTTCTTACCTAGGCTGAATGAAAGCTGGTTAAGCCGTTTTCAAAACATTTCAGCATTTAAAGAAAGAAATAAAAAAATTTTGAAAATCAGTAAAAAGTTCAACTTTAATTTGTTTGTAAAAAATTTACTTTTTAACCAATTTCAAAAATCTTGTGCACCATCTGTGCACCATCCTTGATAATCTGTCTAAGAAGCTACAGGTAAAATTTCAAGTCAATGGGATGAAAATTACTGGAGTTATCTTGCCCACCGTTTGAGAAAACGTAGTTTCAGGAAAAATACAGCGTAAAGTTTCAAAACGTGTTTATCATTTTTGTGTTTATGCCTGTTATTAGCGCCATCTGTGAGTTATTAATTGAGTTATACGTGGGTAGCGCCAAAAGTTCTCGGCCTAACATGATTAAACTTATTTAAAGGTGACGTAATTTATACTCACAGAAAGTATTAAGTCCCTAGTAATCATAAACGCAGTGGACGAGTTTACATGTGTTTTATTCATTCTGTTGTAAAAGTGTAAACTCAATATGTCGACCGTTTCAAAAATTGAATATCGTGTAGTCATAAATTTTCTGACAAAAGAAGGACAAACTCCAGAAGAAATTAAGGACAGATTGGATGGTGTATATATGGTAAAGCCGTGCCAAAGGTTTCGTTTGCGGTACGAGTCCCTCAACGACGATGATCGTTCTGGACATTCGGTAGATTCGATCACTTCCGAAAACATCGCTCTTGTAGAATCGCTACAAAGAATTTGCTTATTATTATAAAGGCATAGAGATGCTTATCCCACCTTATAGTAAGTGTATTGAAATATAGGGCGGTTATATAGAAAAATAAATTCTTTTCACTGTTCTCTCTGTATTTTTTAATACTCAGGCCGAGAACTTTTGGCGCATCCTACGTAACTGACCTATAATGAAAGATAGTTATCGACCAAGCTGAGAGCTTCCAAAATGGTACGCTCAACGAGGGAGCGTTTTTTAACACTTTCAACCGATCGAAATTATTTCAAAAATCGGGTTAAAAACTATTCTTAAAATACTTCCGCAATCATAATTCATTGGAGCTTAACTTCTAAACACTTGTAATCGAGATGTAAGTTCAACTTTTACGACTTAAGTATCTAAACCGTTATTTTCGTTAATATTTATTTACTGATAATATTTTGCGAAGAATTCGCCGAAGGGCTAAACTCGGTCATACTCTTACTACAATACTAATTATAATTATATAAATATTTGTATAATAATACACTAGACAATTTTAACTTTTTTAAATTAAATTGCTTGAAAGTAAAATGCAATTAGTTTAACTTATTTGGGCACTAAAATATACTCTGATAAAATTACCAAATAAAAATATTAATTTACTTTGTCGGTATATCAGCCAGTTATGGGTTATACAAAGTGTTTCATGATTAATTAGACAGTCAAGACCTGACAGAACTCTGTCCCAAAATGGGCTATAAAATATATTTCAAATATAAATATATATACTTACTTACTGCATTAAAAATCATAGGATTGACCGGGGTAATTGTGAATGGATTTTCATGAACTGAGATAAAAGCGTTGTTTTAAGTATTTTTTATTTTATATATCACATTATAATTGATTTATTTTTAATTCTACATTATTCAGGATGCACCACACAAATTTTGAGCAAATTCGTATGAAAAACAAAAATTTTATAAGTCATTCACATTTCCCCGATGCGGTTTTGCAAATCTTATGAATTTTGGGGTAAAAGTGAATGCCATCAGAAAAATTATTTAGAATGGATTACAAGAGAAGTGGGATGCATCAGAGTAAAGCCCAACTTAAATTCTTCACATTTATCCCACTTTCAAATTTTTCATCATACTTTAACGGTCACAATTTATCTTTGTTTAATGCAAGTTATCCATACCTTGCAATTTGTACCAACAATCAAAGCTAAATAAAAATAACAAAAATTGTAGGAACAAATTTATTACAAACTAAAAATGATATTTTGATGATATTTTGTCATTTTATCAAATAAAAAATCAAAAAATGACAAGATTTTCACACAAAAACAAGGAAAATGAGACTTTTTCAAGGGAATACATTTAATTAACATGGATAAAAAACAACAATCTATTAGGCCTAATACTGTAAATGAAAAAAGAAATGATTTTGTATTAATCCGACTGCCCTTGGACACTCACAGAGACATTGAAAACAAGTAATTTTTCTATTTTTGTAAATTGTTATTGGATAAGGGAGCACAACAATGATTTCGTAGATTGATACACAAAACATCGCTCTTTACACAATTTTTTTTTTTTTGTATTGTTTGTACAACGGAAACTTGTACAATAATGTCACCAGCAGCTTCAGCAACATTTTCAACTCTGAAAACAACACTACTGAAATTTTTGATCAAATGGGGGCATTTGTAAATGACGTTCACAATTACCCCACAATTTTAAAATCATGGGGTAATTGTGAATTGGTAATAAATTGTCCAATTTCTTTAGCAGTTAATAAGGAACCCTCTCAGGGTTTAGACCACTTCTTTAGAAGTACTTTTAACCATTTCTTACCTTTTAAAAAAAGAAAATGTATTTAAAAAAAAAAAATTTTTTGTGGATTGGTCGAAGTAAGATACATAAAATTTTGCAAGGGTTTTTTTTAAAATAACAAAAAAGATACTAATACTTGGAGAATTGTTATCAAATTTTAGCATATTAAGAAAGGATAGAAAAACATACTAAGATTTGATTTTTGACAATATTAATGTTATTTTAGAAATTATAGGCGCCGTTCACAATTGCCCCAATTCACAATTACCCCGGTCAACCCTAAATGAAATGATGAACTTATGAAATTGGAAGCGAATTAGAAGTTTCCGAAGTCGTTTTTTTTTTTTTTTTGTTTTTACTAAAATAAAGTATCTAGAACTATCGCTAGAGAAACCACCTGTGTCGAATCAATCATATTTCTAAAAAGGATTTCTTCATTTTAATTACAAAAATGAAAAGTTAACACTCAAATTACCCTTTAAGTCAACCAATCATCCAATTTCATGTTACTTCTATAAAGCTTGATTTAAGAAAAACAAATTTAACTTCATGACCTCACCAGGTTTACAGAAATTTCTTAAAGTTTTAAAAACCGTAAACGAAATGATAGAATGGTGAAAATGAAAGTGAATTATAGATCTTCGAAGACGTTTTCACCATTTTTTACCAAAATTGAACATGTAGCGGTACTACAAAAACGACTCCTGTCTATTTAGTCATATTTCTAAACATAATTTCGACATTTTGACTACAAAAATGAAAAGTTCATACCCAAATTCCCCTTTTTCAAATAGTCACTCTAATTCATGTTAGTTGCATAAACCTGGATTTGAGAAAAAATAAATTTTAACTTGATTACGTCATCAAGTTCACTAAAATTTTCAGTGGTTTAGAAACCGTAAGTGAAATAATAAAATGATGAAAATACAAGCGAATTATAGATTTTCGAGGTCAGTCTTTTCACTTTTACCAAAATTAGGCGTGTAGGATCACTAGAAATATTATGATTTCTGTCGAATCAGTAGTGATGAGCAAAATTAGTCTTGGTCTTGCAGTCTTGTCTTGGTCTTGCATTTTTTGCAAGACCAAGACCAAGACTATGTATACCAAGAGCAAGACCAAGACCAAGACTATAAGTATGGCTGCAAGACCAATACCAAGACTCAAGTGAGCAAGACGAAGACAATAGCAAGAAAAAAGCAAGACTCTTGCTAAATTATTTAAATAGTTTAAAAGTATAATTAATACCGTAAAGAGAGAAAATTCTGATTTTAGAAGGAAAAAATTCGCTAATAAAAAAATGCAAGAAAGTGCAAGATTCTTTAGCAATACCAAGACCAAGACCAATGCCAAGACTGCATTTTGCAAGGTCAAGACTCAAACTGCTCTAGCAAGACCAAGACCAAGATTCTTAATGCAAGAACAAGACCAAGACCAAGACTGCCAAGTCTTGGTCTTGGTCTTGCATTTGCTCATCACTACGAATCAGCAAGCCCAACAAGAGGGAGGTCAGCCAGGATTGCAGCTCCGAGACTAGGGCTTAAAAAAAGAGGCCCGTAGTTAGGTAGGTAAGAAGCGCAGGAAAAATAAAAGAGCTTTTCTTGCGCGTCACTTATATTTCTGGTGAAAAGTTTTGGAGGTGCGCCATTTCTCTCCATGGCCCTGCGAATCAGCCAGATGTCTAACAAAAATTTCACCATTTCCGTTTACATCAAAATCACTCCATCTGAACCAAGCACCCTAACTTTTTTTCTTTTTCAAGTCGTTGTAAAGACAAACTGATGCATAGTTTTTTCGTGACTTTTCATATGTAGAATTTTTTATGTATGTATAATATAACTATACCGGGCCGGGTATGTTTAACATAAACACGCGGTATATTCGGTATGTCCATCGGAATGTTTTTCATTAAATTGTACTTTGCGTTCCTTGTTCTTGTTAATGGAAATGAAACATAGTAAATAATGTGCTATTCTGTATTATATTACAACATTTAGAACAAGCTTTGTGAGTAAACGTGTATGTGTAGGTTTAATGGGTGATGCTGATGTGGCGGGAAAGAAATCACATTACTCTTATTTTTCTAACACTATGTGATATCACATAATCACATGTTGTGTGTTTAGAATTACATTTTGGTTAAACATTTATTCGATTTTGCTTTTACCCACCTGCCAGGAGATGTTATGTAATATATAAATATTTTCGCTATCATTCTAACAACACTTGCACATGTTGATATAAAAAATTTTCGTAGAAAAAAATAAATCGTTTTAATTATTTAAGAAAATTGAATATTATTTCAGTTTTAAATTCTACCAAACGTCTTCAAGAAAATATTTTAAATGGGTGAAAAAGTTAAAATTTTAACTTCTAAAACTTTAAAAAATTTAATAATGGTTTTAGGGCCAAAAATTTTTAGTACTGAAAGATTTGAAGATAAAGATTTTTTATTTTTTATATTTTCAGCAAAAGGAAACCGTTTTAAGGATATGTGTTTTTGAATGGTTTTTAGCGCTTTTTAGTATGCAAAACTTCATGCCTACAATTTATTATTCATTGATATTGTGCGGCCATCTGTAGACTACAACCGGAACTACTATGTCAGATCTCATTGTAAACTGTACGGAAGAGTTATCTGTGGTAAAATCAAAGACTATAACCCCTTTAACCGCTATAATGGCTACATTCAGGAAACTGAAACAATTTGCAGCAGCCTAATATTCATATCTACTGGCGAGTGGTGACAGATACAGGTTGTACAATATTATGGATCGTCTGTAGGTTATATTGAAGGGTTGTACAATATATTGTGCTGATCAAAAATAGTTTGAAATATATTGTGCAATGAATGAATATTGTAACGTCTGTAGGCTTTGTAGATATTATTGCGCAATACTACTTTATTTCTTTGATTTGTTTGTTATTCTGTAGTCATATTTGATGGCTATTATTTGAACCTGTATGAATTATTAATTTGCAAGAATAATTATTTATTGCTTTGCAACATTTTTATCACTTAATATTCAAAATTAAACAACAGTTTAATTAAGTATAATTCCTGCATTCAGTTTATTGCACAAAATTTCTTTAACAAAATTATTGAACTGTCTGGAGAAGCGTTCAATAAATTGCACAAGTTGATTGCACAATATTATTGAGCGTGTAGGGGCCGCTTTAACCTTTCCAATCATGTGTCGGACGTCTTCCAACATTGTCTTTTTTCCGTTCCTATCCTTTGTCGGAACACGTCCGACATCGTTTTGATCGTTTTCTTACCTTTATTAGTTTTATTATTCCCTGGAATCTATATTGCCGACCTATTTTGAATTAGTTCCATGTTTAGCCATTAGATTGCATGTTGTACACAGGTTATATAATCGTATGATTTGTTTTTGTATAAACATGAGAAATATGAATTTTGATTAAATAATTATACAGTAATTATATTTATGCAAATCAATTTCTTCTGTATATAGAATTTTGTAAAATATAAATATTTTATTTTGATATTTGGTAGATGGCACTTTATAACTGATTTATTAATAATTCCAAATCAATAATTTTCAATATTGAAGGATAGGTGGCATGTTAGTGTCGAAGTGAGATGGATGTATGTCAGATTAGATTTAATTGAGACCTGGTGGCAACACCTTAGCCAAAAAAAAAAAGATTGAAAAGGGTTAGGAATGCTTCATGGCTTCATAATATTCATAATACTCCATTTTCTTGGTTTTATAAAGTTATTATTCAACATAATGTAATACCGATAACATCTTCTTTTTAAACGTTACCAACAGATGTCTCTACTTAGGCTAACAGTTACAAATTACTTTGATATCGTGAATTTACCCAAACGTAAGACAAACCATAAATGTCAAATTTTGTTTACACAAGAAAATTTAAACTTAAAACTTACATTATCATGGAAAATGAGATTGGATTGAAGTATTTCTATACTTAGATAATAAAAGTCTTTTGTATTAATATCACCAAGTATGGTTAACAAAAAAACAAAACGTAAAAGCAGCGAATTAAATAACGAGATTGTTGAAAAAATTTCTAAAAGCGCTGTAGTGAGGTTAACTAAACCTTTTTTTAACGTTACCGCACAAAATTTAGCAATAAACGTATTAGGCAAAATTTTAGTCAGAAAATTAGATGATAATTCCATACTAAAAGGACGTATCGTCGAGACCGAAGCATATTTAGCGGAAGTTGATAAAGCGTGTCACACCTATAATGGCAGGTAAGATCTAAAATTACGAATTGACCGTGAATTTTAAAATCTTAAAATTTTAAACCGGATTTTTTAGACGTACCGAAAGAAATGAGCCAATGTATATGCCAGCGGGAACTGCTTATGTCTACATGACTTACGGCATGTATTTTTGTTTTAATATATCAAGTATGGAACCAGGAGCGGCCGTACTTTTGAGGGCTCTAGAACCATTAGAGAATCTTGAGAAAATGAAAGAGTTACGATTTAAACTTAGAGGTAATCTAGACTGCTTTAAATTCGTCAAATAATACGGTACAATTATGTTTTATGTTTTTTGATAATTAATAACTTCAACTTGTCACTCAAATTTTGTTATCATATTCTTGAAGATTAATTTGAATATCGACAACCAGGTGTCTAGATGTTATCTGTCAGTTTATATTGAATTACTAATTTAATATCTTATTTTTTCAAAAATAAAACGAATTAGTTTTTTGAATATTTAAAAAACATGCACGTATATAAGACGGGACTATTTCCACACCACATCCGCACATTTTTATACCATTACCACTGAGCACAAACTTTGAATTAACCCATTATGACCCAGCGCAGCGTATGAACTTTATGACAGATTTGAATCATTTACTCAACAACTGTTTTTTTTATCTTTGAAATAAGACATAGAAATCTTTCTCATCAATTTTGATTTTATAATTAGGTCCGTATACTATTCAGTTCACGAATTATGTCCGAATTATAATAGGGATAAATAGGATTTTTATGAAATATCCATTTAGCTATTTTAGTTCTCCATTTGTCTTACAGAACGTTTAAGGGAGCGTTTATACATACGATTTTGATCGAAATTAAAATCGTTCAATGATACTTGTGGATTTATACACATACGATTTCTTTCGATTTTAAAAAAAAGAAAATGGCGCTACATAGAATATCAGCTTATAAGTATTCACATAACCTCTCTGATTTTATATGTATAAATCATTATACCTCCTAAATGGCAATTATAAAATAAAAATATACATAATTATATGAAATATTATAAAATGTCAACCATACAGTTGCATTTTTCCTTATTTTTTAATCTTATTACAATTGAACAAATTGTATATCTTTAAAATAATAATAATATTCACATGATCTTTCTTAATATTTTCAGTTGGCGCCATTTTGATTTTCAAAAAATCGAACTAAAATAGGATTATAATCTATTTTTATAAAAATCGTTTCAAAATCGAAAACAATACGATCACAATTCGATCACTGGTTTATATATCCAATTGTTATACGATTTTCGTTCGATTCGATTAACATTCGATTAAAATCGTATGTCTAAACATAGGATAAACGATATTTTCCAATTTCCCCTAATGCATAATTTCAGCTTTTTTTAACTAAATAAGTAGTTTACATATAAAAAATAAAATTTTAAATTTTACTAAAAGAAAAAAATAACTTTGCTAATACTTTTTAAATTTTTTAGAAGGCAAGATCAAGTTTTATTAAAAAAATTTTCAATTTTCAAACAAAAAATTATGCATTTGAACATCTTTCGGTTTTCGGATCGACATTTTGTACGAAAAGCAACACTTTAACTCCAATATAAATCCGGTTTGATTTCGCTTCTGTCCAAAACAAAACCCTTATTACCGCAACGTCATAAAACGTCTTTTGAATTGAACATCTGCGTTAGTTAGATAAGATATATCAGTACAAGGAAAAATTAAAATTTGAAAATTGGAAATTTTATTAGGACTTAACTACTTAAGTAAAAACTAATCTTTAAAAAACACTTTGTTTTTTTCAAGATAAAACAGAACCAAAAAATTTTAAACCACACATGTTATGTAACGGCCCTTCAAAACTGTGTTTGAGTATGAATATCGATAAATTAACATGTAACAAATTGGATTTAACCGATGAAATGTCAAATCAGAAATTGTGGCTGGAAGATGATTTTTCCGAACGTAATTTTAACGTTGTTAATACTAGTCGTATTGGTATCGATTCGGTGGGTGAAGAATGGGCCAAAATGCCGCTACGGTATTATATCTATGGAAATAATTGTGTCAGTAAGCGTGACAGGAACGCCGAAAAGGTTTTTGATGATCAATTAAGTTCATAGTTGTATTAAATATTTTTTGTATAGGTATATGTAAATTTTTTTAAAATAAAATTTTCTTTTTTAAATTGATTTTTTTTAACAATTTGTATTGGAAAGATTACAAATTTTGGCGCCAGATTACTTAAATCCTTTTGAGTAGTTGAATGAAGACAAATTGAACGTGTTTTGATTAAATTAAGCTTTAGTATTGATAAAAAACGCACACTTTTTGATTTAAAATGATGTTTCCAAACTTATAGATGGTTGGGGCCTCTCAGTATTGAATAAATAGAGGGAGTACAGGTATATACACAATGTATATGAAAATGAAGCCAAGAAAGTGACAGATGTTGACAAATATGGCGGTTAATCAAGGTTCGATTTAAAATTTTTTTATATTTACTGATGTTATATTTGTTGTTATAAGTATTGTTAGAATATTTATTAATAAATAGTCTCAAATTACAACAAAAATCACGTACAAATTAAAAAAATATTCATTACCACCGATACTGTGTAAGTTATAAAGGGTGTCAACCAATATGGCGATTTTGCTTCAAAAAAAAATAGTACATACATATTTTAATATCAATGGTTGGAGCAGTGAGTTTCAAACTATTCAAAAAAATAATGAATGATTAAGCTCTAATAAGCACCAATCGCCTTAAATTATTACTGCTGTAACGTCATGAAGGACATTCTACAGTTGAAAGTTACAAATATTTGTAATAAAAATCAGAGCTTAGAAAAATTGAATTATTTGAAGCGAATAATGGGTTAATATTCTACATATTTTTTACATATTTCCCCTCTCACTCTGGCGACTCTTCAAGGTAGACCAGGTAAAAAAAAAAACAACATAAGTTAGTGACCCTCGTGACCCATAAAAGTACGTTTTCGTATCTATTCCATTTTTTAAAACAATCATGGCGACACCATAGAACACTAGAAGCAAACTAGTATCAAAAAAGTGTAGCTCGCTTGGAGTCATTTGTTGGTTTGTCACAGCTTAAGGCATTTAGTCAGTCAGTATCGGTCACCAAATCCACTACGATTGTTATGTATTGTAAGACCATTATTGCCTGAGCTGCACGTTAGTCTTTCTGATAATACGTGTTTTGTAGTTGTATGTGTGTGAATACGCACACTGAGGCAAACATCAAACCAACACCACTACAAGCAGTGTGTACCCACACAACATAGTAATGCGAAGGAGAATTTTACGTCACTTTTCTGCTACACTCGGAATACTAACTATCATAGTAGTAGTTTGACCCCTTGGGCGGCACGCAAATTTTATGAAAACTAACGTATACAAAATTAGGTCAGAGTTAGTGATGGAATTTTTCAATTTTAATTGTAAATATAAAATTTTTTGCAGTGTAATAGACTATAGTACGTTTACGTAATTTTATGGGTAAATTCATCCAATGTACTTTCCAATTACTGTCTCTATTACAAATTTGTTGCAAAAAAGTATGCATAATTATTGCATGCGTACATCGTTTAAGGTCACCAAGATTTTTATGTACAAAAGAACTTCGATTAATCGTCACTCGATTATCGGCAACGATTAATAAAAAACAAATGCAATCTCTGGTAGTAGGTATATAAACCTAGTTTCTAAACACATACATAATTTCATAAAAAATAAATATTTTGTTAAAATAAAGAATATGATTGCAAAAAATATGAAATTATTTTAAACTGGTAATGGCATGTAGGGGTTTTACCTTTTTTGAAATTACCAAACAACCACTTAGGTGGGAAATTCCCAAAAATTTCATGAATGTTTGTTTAATTTGTTTATTTTAACAAGGGTAATATCCTGCTGAACACCCTACACTAAACAATCGTTTCGTCATAATAATTACAACATTATATTTGAATTTCTTATTATTAGTCATTTATTTACATTTTTTTAATAAGGATTTCAACGGAATAACACCTTTACCACTATTACCAATAATCACCATGAGGCTTGGCGCATACACTCGATTGTTTCGCGACTAGACTGTTTACTCGAAATCGATGAGCCTCACGATTTGACTTATTTCTATTCGTGCTTAATCGTCTTTGGTTCAACTAATCATAAATAAGATTAAACGGTTACCACGGTTACAGATCGACTGTTTAGTCGAATGTGTGCGCACTTCAATTTGCGCAGCTCCATAAGATTTCATAGTTTTTTAACATTCAACTAAAAAATTGATCAATTAAAAACTGTACGTATGCATCTAAATGCATCAAAATACACATTTCCGTTCCATAATTACCAGTAAAATCAATTTATTAAGAAATTTATGTTAACCGTCGAATTCAATTAGCCGTCACAGTCCAGATCTTGACGGTGACGATTAATCGAAGTTCTACTGTACTATGATTTTTAGGATTTCGTAGTACAACAACGAAAACCTTATAAATTTGTCATGTCTGCCATTGTATTAGCTAATTTACCAGTACCTAAGGACGTTAAATAATTAATATCGGGCCTTACACAATTTAATAGACAGTGTCGTTTTCGAAAAACGGTAAAAACGTAACTACGAAGTCCCGATTTAATGCGTGTCTAATACACACTTGCCGAATTTTTTGAAACATGTTTTAGTAACAGTGTCACAGTTAATAAGGTTTGACGGGAGCAATGAACCTTTAATTTTTGTATGTACAAGGGGGCCCAGTAAATTAAAACTCAGGCAAAGTATTTGTTTCTTTGTGTTTACCAAAGTATGATTCATATAAATATATTCACTTAAACAGAATCTCGTGATAATTATTGTCACGAGGTTGATGGTAGATTACAGCGTGACATTGGCCTCTTTTTAGTATCAATGGACAGTAGAAAACTCTCATTGAAAATATGCAAATTTTAGAACACGCATTTCCTAATACATATTTGAAGTACGGACCGGAAATTTTTAGCATATTTTTAACATACAAACTTGACTTAAAAATCACGATCAATGTAAAGGATGTAAATAATAAACAGGACATTTCAATTCTCTGATGGATGTAACAGAACATCCATTAAGGGGACACCTCACGTAAATAGCCCTTTTTTCTGGAATTTATTTTTTTGCAGTAATGACAATTTTTATTGAAAAATAGTAACGTAAAAGCCCCCATTATGGAACGGTATCTAATACTGGAACAGTTTTGACATTTACATATTAATGAAGTTATTTCTTAAAGAAACGTCTGATAACAAGAATTATTATTAATAGAATGATTGTTTTTCAATTTAAATTCACTTCGCATTTAATGTTTCCTTACTTAATTAAAGAAATAAATATGTAAATGTCAAAACTGTTCCAGTATTAGATACCGTTCCATAATGTCATATTATTGACAATTTAAGCTATAATAAAATAAAAATTAATTGATAAAAAACAAGACTCCTTGAATTTGCTCTGAGAAATACTCAGACTGCAAAATTAAAACAGAAAAAAATTGTTAGTTCGTGTAAAAATACATAACATGAATCTAAAAATTTTATCGTATTTAAGGCGGACCACTAGTGTGATCGCCTGAAAAAAAGTGATTTTTGGGATTTTTTTTAAAGAAAACTACTGTATGAAATGTTTTAATATTTTAAGGACATATTCGTTGATATATTATAAATTCATGGTAAAATTTTTGGACCAAAAAGGTGAAAATTCAGTGAGTTATTCACGATTTCCCAAGGCTCCAAAAAAAAGTCCCCCCACTGCTGCAGTGATAGCGACCTTCACAGTGCCTGAAATAAAAAAAAACCAAAAAGCTTATTAAACTAGAAAGTATTGAGGTTCACTCAATCGAAAGAAAAGTTGAAATTTAACAAAATGGTGGAGTTTTTTAAAAAAAAGTTTCAAATTTTGCGCGAAAATTTGATGATTTTTAGCCTGCAAGAATTACATCTTTTATTCAATCGGAAAACTGGAGGTTTTTTCAGGAAATTTTCCGTTTTTTCCGGAATTTTCCATATTTTTCAAAATGTCACACTAGTGGCCCGCCTTAAGTAGCTCAAAAGACGATTGGTTGAATAGTTTTTATGTTACATTACCCGACGTACAAAATTTTGAATTTTCAGGGAGTTCAAGTTAAGTTTTTGTAAAAATTATTACACGCTCCCCTCCTTCCCAAAAAAAACATTGTCTTTCCTCATTATAGTAATAAATATGGACCTGTTTACTATATAATACACAACACATTATGTTCCTCATATCAGTTATATCATCCCCAGCTAGGTGCTTCAGTAAAAGCCCAATAAACTGGCCGTATGCGCATCCTATTCAACTATAATATAATAGTGTTTTTTGGTCTATGAGTACGACCTTTGCAAAGATTCGTCACAACATCCATTAGTAACTGGGAAATTTTAAAATTAACACAATAAAAAACTAAAGAAAATCTTGATTGCAATTTTCTGATATTAAACGGACACGTAGTCAACAGATGTACCAACAATTTTGGAACTTCTTTGAAGCTTCAAAAAATAAAACATTTTGCAAGTATACCAATAAGCTTCGTCCCTTCCCAAAAAAAAAATTTCTGGCTATGTGCTCAGTAAGTACTAAATTCATAAAACACCCTATCAGTCACAGGGCCGGATCCAGGGGGGCAGCGAGAGCACGTGCTCCGAGCGTCAGGTTTTGCGGCCGCCAAAATGTTGAATTTGGCGTTTTTTTGCTCGCCACTTACTTTTTGTAGGGAAAAAAATTTAAAGAGGAATATTTCTTTCTCATTTTAAGGGGAGGTTTACTCGAGAGTCCTTAAAAATTATGTATTTTTCTAGAATTTTTTTCTCAAGAACGAAAGTAAATATCAATTTCAAATTTTGTGCACATATTTATTAAGTATTAAACTACAGAAAAAAAATTTTTCAAGGAAAAATATAAAAAAGTGTCCATTTTATAGATAGTGCAGTGTGGCGATCCGAAAATTCAATGCCTTGTTGGTGGACATCCTAGCGCCGGTAATAAACCACCGAAATCCAAAAATAAAAAAGATTTATAAAATATATGAAGAGTACCGGCACCTCTACCTATAATATCAATAAATTACTGAAAGAAAAAAAAATGGCGGTTGTTTGAACTTTTGATTACGATTTTTGTCTTATTTTTCGCTCTTTAAAGTAAATTTAAAAATAAAAAAAATATTGAAAGTGTATCGAACTTAGGTAGAGATGCCGAAGAATTGAATTATCTTTAAAATAAAAAATTAAAAAAAGGATCCATCGAATAGTTTTTGAGTTATCCTGTCCACCAGTTCCAAAAATGTAGTTCCGAGATATTATAAAATATATATAAAGAAACGTATTTTCAAAATTTTATATTTAATACTCATTATTGAGTGAACTACGTTTTTTGAATTTTTTTTTTTTTTTTTTTATAGAAAACTGGATTCGGTTAATGTGCAAGAATCTTGTTTTTAAATTATTTTCAGTAAAATCACTTTGGGAACATATTCTACACATAATTTGCTATCAATTTCGGCAAAAAAAAAAATCGATTTTTTTATCAAATCTCAAGTAAACCTTTCCTTAAATTACTTTCAGCAAAATCACTCTGGGAACATATTCTACACATAATTAGCTATCAATTTCTTCAAAAAAAAAAAAATCGATTTTTTTTAACGACTCCCAAGTAAACCTCCCCTTAAGTAAAGACTGCGCGAAATTTTTCACGATGCCCCGGGTGGCAGTTAGGGTAAATTCGGCCCTGATCAGTCAAACGAAATGTAGGACAACGTAAAAATGGAATTTGTCAATATTACCAATAAAATTAATTTTCCCTAATTAACCCCAAATATGAAACGCACCCCAGAAAAACCTAAATAAGTAATGTATCTTGCAGCATTCTTGCATAAAATAAATATTGCTGCCCTAAAATTAGAAAGTATCGAAGACAAAATTACGTATAATATACTTGGAAAAAGAATTAAACAATTCTACAACGGCTGTCTCTCCCAAATACTACTAATAAAACAATGTACGTGAACGTTCGCCAAGTACACATGCACTTGGCTGGGTACATTTTGATCAGTTCCTAAATGAACTTCACCCACCATTTCTCTTCTATTCACTTTCCACCCATATTTTCGTTCTCGTTTTATACATTTTGGTGCTGTGTTTTGTACCAGGTCGATATCACAACGGATTACAATCATATGAAAGAATTATTTGAGTACAACTGTACCAAAAAACATACGTACATAGCACCGCGAGCGCTGGCTGAAATACTCCGTTGTACATAGTTTAAATAATGAAAGAATGAAAAATTTTATACATAATGTAATTGTTTTAATCTTTTTTTGTGAAATAAAATTAATATGACAACACCACTGGATGTAGTCAAACGGATTGCGAACGTGCGCGAGTATTTATTATTGTTAAAATAATGAAAAAATGTATGATTCAGAAATGTACAAAAAACCATAACATTTAGTCTCTTATTTATACTCAATGTTATTTTCATTGTTTAATTGTATTAGCGTGTAAATATTTAAATAAAATAATAATAACTGAACATAAACAAGAAAGTTTAGTGTCTGTTGTGTGCTTAAGCTCTAGTGATTTGATGTTAACAATTTAAATTATGTACTAATCGAAAAATTTGAATTGATATCTGATTGTTGTATTGTGTATGGAACAGTAAAATCCTGGTTCTATTTATTTTTTAATTGAATTGATAAATTTTTTAAAAACTGTGATATTATTTTGATTTTATATATGTATATATGTATATTTAACAAGACGTATATGTATATACATATATATTTGTGATTTTTTTTTTTTTTGGATATTTTTTTGGATGTAAATTACATATTTAAGGTGAGTACTACTTACACAAGAAGAAACATTAAACGTCCTAAAAATATAAATAATTTTAAACAAGAATTCCTAAGTGTCATTGACTTTAAGAAAATACATAACGTTCAATTTTGTTTTTAAAAAAAAAATTAAAAAAAAGACTGTTGAAAATTTTTTTAGTGTTTCGTAGTCAAAACCACGGAGCCCTAACAATTTTGTCATGTCTGCCATAGATAATAATTGTAAAACAACCCTTTTCAAGTATTTCGTTTGAATTGAGTTTTTTACGATTAATAATTTTGCAACAATAGTTCAATATAAAAATGTAACTTAATATAAATATTACTTGGTCAAGGATTTCAGTTTTTCCATTGTTTTAAAACGTGTAATGAAAATTGAATATTTTTCCATAAAATAGATTTTTCTGATTAGGCGTTTTTCGTTGAAATTAAAACATATTTTCAATTACTGATTGTGAGACTCTATGCGTGTATATGTATATATTAATTCTAGAACTGTGCCAAATTTCAGTGTAGCTCTTCCTGTTCCGGAGATAATCAGCTGTGATAGACAGTGACATTCGACGTTCTACTTTTTCAAAAACTTCTATCCTACTTGAGATTTTTCGATAAACTCTCAATAATGTCAAATTTGTCCAGTAAAGGAGCGCATCTTTTGGAAAAGATATACTTTTATTTTAATTCCGCGTTTATCCCGGTAGCATATTTCATTCCTTCTGAATAGTGTCATCGATTAAAAAAGAAAAAATTGTTCATTATTCAGATCGAGTGATTTAAAATTTTACTCGAACCGAAAATGTCAACAATTTAAAAGAACAAAATTGTTTAGTTTTTACGTTTTTACAATTTTTATTCGTAGACACGAGGTCTTTTGTTCACACTACTATGATATAAAGAAGTGATAGATAACAAGCACACACTCTTTAAATCTGTACATACGAACAAGTAGAAACAAATTTTGAGATACAGACAGGGAAACGGTATTATTAAGAGTGGCATTGCTGAAAGCTTATACTGTATTAATTTATTTTATTAACTCATGACTAGACCCAATATTTTTTTATATCTTTTTTCTTTTTTTTAAATCAATCTCCTGGGGCAATAAATAGATAAGCCAATTTATTATTTATGAAATTTCACAATTAAAAAAAAAACCAAATAAACCTGAATTTATTACGAAAAGCTATGGTTTAAAAAAAGTAATTTTGATTAAAGTATTAAATTTTAATATAAAATCCATTTTTAAAAATAAAGTACAAATCGGTCAAGTGCAAGTTGTACTTACGTAAATTGTGTTCCGTATATTTATATTTTTCAGATGCTTTTAAAAAAATTTTTCCCCATTTACCAATTTTTAATTTTCCTTCTCAAATTTACCCCCAAAATCAAAATTCCCCTTTTTATACTTCACGTCTATAATAATTTAGTCACCACATTCGATCTCTGTGCTAATTTTCAAATTTTCACATCGAATGATTGTAAAGAAAATCGTCTGTGATAGAAGAATGAAAACCGTAGTGATTTCATAAATGTTCCATTTTAACAATTTTGATATGGAACACTAAGAAAACGCGTGTAAATTGTATTATTGTGGAAAATCGAAAGGTGAAAATTTTCAGGAAAAGGCCATTTAATTTTTATACATAATTGATGAAAATACTTTTTATGTTTTTTTAATACCGTAAACAGGATGAATTAAAATAAACCATAAAAATTATTTAATCAATTGCCGATTCGTGCCGATTGATTCACATTTACGGTATTTTTATACATATAAGTTAGGCTGTATACACAATCAATGAAATAAGGAATAAGAAATAAGGAGTATGCCATCTAGTGATGTTGAATGGAACTTTAATGTAACTGGTCATAGATATAAATATGTAGGTATTTTTTTACGTCAAAATTCGTGATTTTTTTCACTTATACGAGGTTTACATTTACAATGATTTGCTGGCGCCAATACAAAGTGGCGCGCCAGTAAAAGCAAAATGAACGTGTAAACATCTACTGGCGTGCAAGGTAGATCAGTGCATGCACTGATGAAAAAAGTTAGCAACCTTCTAACTTTTCTGGCGCCAGTAATGATTCATGCGCCACTAAAATTAAAACATGCAAATGCAAACTTGTATTGGCGCCAGTATTATTTTAAACATAATTGAATGTCATTTTTACGTATTTATTTAGGTTTGAATATCAATTTTAGGTACCTATTATGTTTTTTTTCTCTTCTAATTCATTATTTGCTTTACATTTAGATACAAATAAAAGCTATATATGACAGTTATACGTCCAATTCAGCCGTTTGTGACCTGCGCACTACTTACCAAATTATACATCATGCAAATCATTTGTAAACGGACGTGCAAGTAGTGTAAACTTTACAGACATGTAAACTTAAAAGTGGCGCCAGCAAATCATTGCAAATGTAAACCCGCTATTAGTGACAAAAAAGTCATCACGAACGTTACTTTTTCATGAATTCTGATGTACAAAAATACCTAAATACATTTACCTATGAGCAGTTAAGTTTTAAAGTTCCATTCAACGTCACTAGATGGCATACTCCTTATTTCTTATTCCTTATTTCTTATTTCTTATTCCTTATTTCTTATTTCTTATTCCTTATTTCATTGATTGTGTATACAGCCTTATTCTTTATTTATATTTTATCGAAAGCTTGATATTATTATTATTAAAAGATATTATCTTTGGTCACACAGTAATCATTTCAAACACGAAATCCTTAACTCTGGGTGGAAAAATAATTAACTTTTTCTAACATCCTGAAGTTAAAATATACATCTAATTGTAAGAAAAAGTATGTTCGTAAATTTTTACCTAATTAAATGTTTTATTTTGTATCATTAAATGATCATAATAAAACTAACTGAAGATGTAAATGGCGCCACGTTGCTAACCAAGAGTAGGTATTTTTATTTTTGTTTTTTACTATTATTATTTATTTATTTATTTATTTTTATATAAAGTTCAACATTAGTCACTGGACATTTTCAATTTTTAATTCAGTGAATATAACGATTGAATCACTTTTATCGCCTGAGGCAGTTTTAACTAAAATCTGTTGGTTCTTTGTTCTTTGAAAATGTAATTTATTCAGAGAAGGTTAAATTGACTCCAAACACCATACATACCATGCGAGTTTTTTGAGAGTTGCCATTTCTATTATAACCAAATTTTTATGATAGAAATGGTACTGGAAAAGGTTCTTTTCTTGAATGTTATGGAAATGTAACTAAGCAAAACACTATCGGTTGAAGCAGCCTCAAGTACATATGCATATTTTTACCGCCTAACTGATAAATTAAAGAAAAATTAAAAAATTAAACTTGAGTAAAAAAATTTTTGTTGCTCATTTATGTTGTTAATTAATGCATTAGATCAGTTTTATCGAAAAATTAATATATAGTCTCGTTTAAAAATCTATAAGTTTGTATCATAGCTCGAAAACCATAAGAGCTATAAAGCTCCTGACTATAGCAATCGGTTGCCCCCGTCAATATCTACAACTCTTATTTGAACAATTTTTCGAATAAATCAACGGTTTGGCTGTAATAAAAATGGCAACTCTCGAAAAACTCACACAGTATATTGTACCGTTAAAGCATCTAACTTTACCTACTAAACATAACTTTACCATACCTCACTCTGTGTTAAATAATTATGTAAATTAAAATTATGGCTCATACATAAATGTCTGTAGGAATTCTTTTTTTAGTGACAGCGATATTTCTAACAAACTACTGGTACTGTATAATTTTTTTATGATTTCGCGATTTCTTCAAATCATTAGCTTTTTAGCTTCAAATTATTAGGTTTTATATTTCTATTTTCAGTTAATGTACAAACTTTAGTTGATATTTCAAAAACTATCGAATTCAGGTAGATAATTTTATTATATGAAAAATAACAGTATCTCTTAAGTTATAGGTAGTGATGAGCAAAATTAGTCTCGGTCTTGCAGTCTTGTCTTGGTCTTGTATTTTCTGCAAGACCAAGACCAAGACTATGTATACCAAGAGCAAGACCAAGACCAAGACTATAAGTATGGCTGCAAGACCAATACCAAGACTCAAGTGAGCAAGACCAAGACAAAAGTAAGAAAAAAGCAAGACTCTTGCTAAACTATTTAAATAGTTTGAAAGTATAATTAATACCGTAAACAGAGAAAATTCTGATTTTAGAAGGAAAAAAAAACGCTAATAAAAAAATGCAAGAAAATGCGAGATGTTTTAGCAATACCAAGACCAAGACAGACCAAGACTGCATTTTGCAAGACCAAGACCAAGATTCAAACTGCTATAACAAGACCAAGACCAAGATTCTTAATGCAAGAACAAGACCAACACCAAGATTGCCAAGTCTTGGTCTTGGTCTTGCATTTGCTCATCACTAGTTATAGGTTAGGTAAAGTTACAATGTTTGATTATATAATGGCCCTGAAGTAAGTTCTAATGTATGACCCATATTATATCCACTTTCTCCTAACCCTGGGAGTAATTTTGATAAAGTAAACAAAGTGTTACTATGTTAACAATAAAAGGTATATAAATATTTGCAAAGGTCGCATTAAAACATTGGAGAAAGTCAGAGTACTAACATAATTAACTATATTAAAATCTCTAAAAAAATTTTGTCATAGGACCTAACCAGAAGGCATTCATTTTGAAAACAATTAAATTATACATATACCCAAATTACCCCAGTTGACCCTATGAAATTAATCAGTACAGAGAAATTTATTTTAAAAAAAAATGAAAGTGAAATATTTTCTCTAAAAACTATTAAATTTCAAATGATTCAGTTTTTACTTCCTCATCTATAGGTAATTACAAAGAATTGAGGTGCAGAGAAAATATTGACACTTACTATCAAAATTTCATTGGAGCTCCATTGAGTTTTTGGAGTTTTGCATCAGTCAAAAATTGGAAAAAATATTATTCTGTTATAATAGTAAGGCGACCAACTGTTCTAGATTTTGTGGGACAGTTTCGGAAAAGAAGTTACTGCCCGGCATTGAAATTTTTGTTAAAATAGTTCCGTAATGGGCTTAATACGTCCTTGAAGTCCCACATTTCGTAAATTTGAAAATAATTAAAAAATTTAATTCGAATTTATTTTGTAAAATGCTATTGCCTATTTTTTTTACTCGTCAATTATAATTTGGAAATGATATTTTTTGGAATTTTTCAAAATATCACACGAAATAAGATCCAAGATTGTTGACTAGCGAAAAAATGAATGTCCCGCATTGCCTAATCAAAAAGTTGGCCGCCTTATAATTATAATAATAGTAGAAGTGATCGTAAAATACAAAAAATAATGAAAGGCTCATGAAAATCCATTTCGACATTTCAATGATTTTCAAAGTATGGGTCGCGAAAATTATTTGAGGTGGTCGTAGAAACAATTAATTACAGGTTACATATCCATTTTCCGCACATTTTCTACATATTTCGGGGGTCTTTTGACATTTTTAAGTACAAAGGGGGGTCGAGGACCAAATAGTTTGAGAACCACTGCGTTACTTCTATATTACCTAAGTTACCTACCAAGGTTATGACTTTTGGAAAAATATTCAATGAGTCGACTTTTAAGTAGGTACTTTCCATTTTTAACTTCCCATAGGAAGTTATTGTAATGGGTCCGATTTTACGAATCGCTAATTTTGACATATCTCTACGTTTCAAGGTCACTAGAATCCGAATCCATCGTTTTTAGCGTGATGTCTGTGTGTGCGTTCGTTCGTGAATTTTTTTTCGCCTCGCATATCTCGAGAACAAATGATGATATCAACTTCGGACTAATTTCATTAGATGCGTAATCAAAAAATGAAAACCGGATAAAGTTTTCAGCAAATTCGGATTAGCGGTTTGTTTTTTGTGGTAAAAAAACGGAATTAAATTTATTAAGATAACATAGATTATATGGGTTTTTTTACCATAACATTATTATATAATGGGCTAAGAACCTTCCTTGATGTTAAAAATACCAGTATTTTGTTACAAAATTTAAAAAAAAAAAACCAAACTTGAAAAAATTAGTTTTTTGCCAAAATATATTTTGTCTCGTATATCTTGAGAACAAATGATGTTATCATTTGTTTGATAAACGTGGAGCCCCCATCCTTAGGTACAGAAGGCGAAGCCCCCGTTATGGTGCAAGAGACAAAGCCTCTATCGGGGGCCCAGGAGAGGAGTCGCCTGAAATGTAAAAAGAATTATTTATGTACAGTAGTCTCTAGTCTTTAAGGACACCCAATGGGAAGTTGACTGTGTTGGTAGAGCTGTCCCCGAAATTTTTTAAATTTTTCGCCCGACTCGTGTAGGCACCATTAAATAAAAATTTACCTTCCTTATCAAATTTACTGTTTTATTAGTAACAAATTACCTATCGTTTGAACAGAGATAAACAGTAGACTGTACACAATTAATTTTGAAAAGGTTAATTTTACGCTAGACTTGACTTTTGAAAATTGACACTACCAATTAACTATTTATTTGTACATACATAGGTATATCAGACACTCAATTCGCCTCGCCAATAGTAAATTACTTATATCGCCTTGAATTGTTGTATGCGGATATTCGTCGGTTGGCAAACATACATAAATGGCGAGCGAATATATGCCATAATTTTTGTGATTTCAGTAGCTTGTGATGATGCCAATTGATTTGGCAAACATTCCAAAAATGTTCATAATTTTTTTGTATGAAATTAATTCTCTATAGAGTAAAAGCCCCTGTACCGGAACGCGATCCAATACTGGAACAGTTTTGACATTTATATATTAACGAAGTTATTTCTGAAAGAAACCTCTGATAACAAAAATTATTATTAATAGAATGATTATTTTTCAATTTGAATTCACCTCGCATTTAATGTTTCCTTACTTAATTAAAGAAATACATATATACATATATTAAACAATTTTTGTTGAATACAGTATTTTGATCCTTTATTTACGTCTGGTACTTAAACCATTCTATATTTCCTAGATTGACGTCTAGATATCACTCTGTGTGTCATATTACTCATATTACACATCTGTTTGTATATCGGTTCCCAACTCCTAGTGTCTACTAATATTTCTTTGTTTGGATATAGACGTCGACATTTTGTAAAAGAAAACATTAATAAATAAAAATTTTTGGGTTGTATTTTTTTTACAAACATATTCATTGGATTAAAAAAACTTTGTTTCATGCTTATTAAGAAAAAAAAATGGATGTTTAATTTATTTGTCAATTTTTATAAGCCAGTTTAATTACACACCTAAAAATAGTGTTCCGGTGTATGGGCTTTTATGTTATACCCTGTAATAAATATAATGTGTCTAGGAAAAGTTTACGTGAACTATTTGACTATACTATATAGCAACAAAAAACTTGACAAAATATGCACAAAAAACCATGATTTGGGTATTGAACGTGTCTGGCCGGAAATTTTGTACAAAAGTGTGAGACTTTCACCAAATTTCATAAAAATAGGATGTTTCGTTCGAGAGTTATTGTACTGAGACACAAATGCATACATACATCTAAATTGTTAAAACAAATATCAAAATGTAAATGTAAAGTGTAAATATCAAAATAAATTTCTGTTACAGTCTCGAGCTCAAGTCTTAATCATGATAGCGGCAGTAATAGCTGAATTTTCCTTCTGGAAAAGTAGCTAAATGTGATAAATAGTATTTTTTTAATAAAAACTGCATTAAATGTTGAAATTGTATGCAGTAAAACTATATTTTCATAAACAGATATCCTAGTGTTTTTCTGAATTAAAATTTTTAATTTAAATTTAAATCTCAGCTGATTATTGTAAGCTTCAATCAGAAGAGATGACGTCATTTTATTCGAACAGTACTTGCGCACACGAAATCCTTTATTACAAAAAAACTCAATAACATGTAAATAAACACATAAACCCAATCTTAGACACCAAAACAAAGTCTTCATTGACATTTTTGATGTTTTTTGAGTATGTTGACGTCATATTACTAGAAATTGCGTTTTAACGGTCAATTTTAAACATAAATAATATACATATTTTTAATATTGTTATATCGTTATCTGATTTTTTAAACGTTTCTAATCAACAAATAATTTTTTATTTAATAAAATAATCCCCATTCCCCAGTAAAAAATAGACGAGACACATTATGTAGGGGAAGAGGACAGTGCCCCGACAGCAACGTCCGACAAACAAAGGAAAAAGTGTGGGAATTTAAATATATATGTAATTACAAACGCAAATATTTAATTTAAATACATATTATATGACGATATTTAGTGGGAGACCCTTTGTTTTCAGTAAGTATTCATTCACTTATCAAAACCAATAATAATTATGTATAACTATTTATTAATATTTTGCTTTGTTATAGTTGCTTTATCAAATTTGTTACGTATGTATTTCCTTTTTTTATCATTTTACTGTGATTCATGTACGAAACAAAATACATTATGTGAAGTCAAGGCAAACTGGTCACGATGTATCGAATCATTACGCGCGCACAGGGTGATCCATATCAAATCGTCAAATTCAAAAAAAAGTTAATATTAAGTACTGTAATCGTTAAAACTTTAAAAATGGTAATTTGAGTGCTAGAAATATGAAATTTTGAAGCAAATTATTGATTTTCGACGACAGTCGTTTTATTTTTGTGAAATTTGCAAATGTCGAACTACCAAAAATACAATTTTTTTCCAATTAAAAAAATTTCACGCCTAAACTAACCAAATTCTATAAAACTAGACGCAGTTACGTTTTAAAAAAAAATTGGACTAAAGGATGTCGTCATCTTTATTAAAAAAAAAAAAAAAATTGACCATTTTGACCTCAAAAAAGAAAATGATGTTTTTGACCATAATAACGTTTATGTCGTAAAAATAAAATAAAAAATTGTTTTGAAAATGGCAGTCGTTAAGTCCATTTTATACATTTAAGGTCTCAAAATTTGTAATTTACAGGAGAGGCGTAACATACCTTTGTCGCAGCATCCTGTGTAACATGGCGAATTTCTCTTACTGACAGTGGAAAAACTCTTAAGTAAAAATTTATCGATACATATTTACTATATCAAAACTTAATTGTGTACAATTAGAGTCCCTGTAATAAATAGCATCGTGACATGTGTGCTGAACGGTGATTGGTTCCAGCATTTTCTGTCCAAAGTTTAGGTAAAATACATTAGAAATAAATTAAATATTAACAAAAATGTTTTAGTTTAACCTAGAAAGAATAATTAAATTAATAGTATATTGTGCAATAAGTGCGGGAAATTGTCGATTGTCCACGAAAGCGAAGTTGAGCGCACGAACGTAGTGAGTGCGCTCATTCGCTTGAGTGGGGCAATCGACAATCCCGCACGAGTTGCACATACTATTTTTTATTACGAATTTCACATGTTTTTTTCTATTATTATCACTATTTTTGACATTTTTATTACTTTTTAAAATAATATTTTTAAGTGTTCGTCTTTTTTTTCTGAATTAATTATCGTTTAAATTACTTTGTTGGTGGTATCTATAGAAATAATTATGAAATATTTATTAAATGAAAAATTAAGAGGCGGCTTTGCGTGTTTTATTGTCAATTTGCGTGTGGAAAGTTACTTTCCACACGCAAAGTAATTCATGTGATAATTAATTTTGAAGCTTTCCGCTGTCTTTTGGAAAGAAAATGGCTGACATTTCATGACTCTATTTATTATAGGGACCATAGAGCATCTAGAGAGAAAATACATATTTCTATACTACTGGAACCTGTGTAACCACCTGAGATAGAAAATATGTTGTATACGTGCACGGTGTTTACTTTGTATTTGTGCGGTAAACTTTGTTTGTGTGAGTGGTGATAGCCGTCACGTGACCTTTGGTTCACATACATGTATGTGATGTGTGTGATACCACAACGCTACTTGTGCCGGTTCAACAATCAAATTTATTGTTGTTTGACTGACTTACACTGACTGACGGGTACTGAGCAACTGACACCTAAGCAGCCTAAGATGCACATACTTCCACATAAGTGATTGCAGAAAAGAGACAGTTATATTCGTTCTATTTGTTCTGTGATAGGGACTCTATGTACAATGAGATCTGTCTGCCCTCTGTAATTTGAGACTTATTTTGCTTACACCCTGTATAAACATGTACAGACAAAATGTAAACAAACTAAAATCAGTTCTTTTAATTTTCCTCGAAAACTAGTTCATATAGAACAGTAATTCAAAAACCCATCTTGTGTTATGTTTTCTACTCCTCATGATGATGTTATAAAAATTTCAACAAACTTTTGAATTTTGACAAAAAAAATTCGTCTTCTTTAACGAAAAATTCCTAAAAAACTATGTGTCAGCATGACAGCGACTGTAATAGCTGAATTTCCATCTCGAAATTCGTTAAGTTACCACACAGTGTTAAGTTACCATCACAAAAAAACAGCTCCCATAGGTACATAGCGGCTTACCTACAGATTGATAATCTATTTGATTTTTTTTTTTCAAATGAAAACTGCGGCCGCAATTGTGGGCGCCAATATCCGCCCTTTTTTAAAGACATTTTTTTCAAAAAATTGTAATAAATATTAAAAATAAATAAAAATTAATAAAAAAAATATTTTTGTATTGTTAAATAGTGGTATTAATCGTAAAAAAAAATTCATCCCCATTCCCCTATCCTATCCATCCAAAAAATATCGCGAAAATTGACTATTTTTCGGCCAATCACACTGTGATAGTACCTTAATGAAACCTAATCATAAGTTTGCGACAACATTGCTCTTTTCATTTGTGACAAAATTAAGTGTGTAGGATTAAATAAAATTATAGGTACATATGAGGCGATGAAAGGCAAAGTGGTGTAAGTCACATTTTCAACTTTTTTTTAAATGACGGCAAAAATGTAATCTCCATATTTAATTTTGTTAGGAGGAAAGATGGTGTAAGTCATAGATTCCACTTTCTCCTCACAGATGACAGTTTAAATTTAGAAACCAAATAATAAGGGCTTTTTATTGGTAACCATAGTGGTGCAAGTCGGACTTACACCTCTTTATAAAAATTTATACATTTTTGATTGTTTGATTAGACTATAAGATAAGCAATGTAATATGTATAATAATATATCTGTACCTATAAAGTTCTCTGTTAATAATTAATATTTTCCTTTTTTTAAATATTTAAGTACTTTTTCCTAAATCACCAGAAAGAGAAATTAGTTTACAGGAAAAGTGGTGTAAGTCAATTCGGCCTCCAAGAACTCGCCCGTACCATTATTCTAAGGATTCAAAATTACTGAGAAAATATAACACCTATCTGTCGTTAAGACTAATGCCTATTTGGTAGAAAAATAATATAGCGGAATTTTTTATAGTTTTTGTAGTAAACGCCTTGTTTTCTCAAAATGATACTAACTTGACTTACACCACTTTAACTTTTACCGGCTCATATGTACTTGAGTTTGATAACAAGAATGAAAAAAATGTATAACTTAATTTTGTTACCAAGTATATCTTGGTAGGGTAAGAGACCCGATGACCGATCACTATTTTTAGCTGTATCATTAAATTAGCTTAAAAAAATTAAAAAATAAACAAAACACCCATTTTTTTTTCTTAATAAGTATGAAACCAAGTTTTTTTAATCCAATGGATATGTTTTTAAGAAAATATAACCCAAAAATTTTGATTTATTAATGTTTTTGTTTTATAATTTGTTGACGTCTATGGAAAAGCGGACAGAAAATATTAACCTCCTTTGAAAGATCAATACACTGACCCCTATGAAAAATCGCGCATTAATGTACATGAAGTACCTTCTACTATCGAATATTTGAACCATTCTCTTCCAGCCACTTTGACACTCTATCCACTACTAGGTGAGGCTCTATGTCATAGAGTATTATCATAGAGTGACATCTAGTGAAACATAGAACGTCAAAGCAAAAGCCAAGAATGGTTTAAATATTCGATAAAATAAACCACTAAAATCACAATTTCGTTTCGCTCTCTGCTGATGTTTTAAAAAAACATTGTGTAAGTTCTGACTTAGCCGATAACCATTGTGAATTTTTAAACAGTTAAATTAAGTTTATATTGTATCTCTATGTGTCGTTTCAGATCTAATAAATATCATACATATTATGTTTGACGTTTTTATTTGATAATATATAAATAACAATTTGGAAGTTTTAATTCAATATTAATTATTTTTCAATTGATTTTACGTTCTGAAATAAATAAAATATTAAAGTAAAATTATAAAAACGGTTAGTTAAGTGTTTTAAACCCAAAAATTAATTTAAAATGTTTATAAAATAGATATGCAATATATAATTCTCAAAATGCGGTACCCGACTCTAAAACTCACATCCCAAGAAGAATCAGTCATACAAATAATATTTAACGCATATAAAATTTAATTTAGCTATCCTAATCTCTTAAGTGGACTAATAACAATTATTTGTATACTTTTATTATGCTAATAACTTTAAAAATTCGGTGAAAAATGTTACAATTTATAACTCATGTGTTTTGAATAATGATCATCCATCATATTAAAAGTTCACGAATTCAACAAAAATTGTTCGATATATATATATGTATTTCTTAAATTAAGTGAGGAGGCATTAAATGTGAGGTGAATTTAAATTGAAAAATAATCATTCTATTAATAATAATTTTTTTTATCAAAGGTTTCTTTCAGAAATAACTTCATTAAGATATAAATGTCAAAACTGTTCGGACTTATAACCCCGATCGACAATGGGGTCTTTTACCCTATATAAAAATTACTGTTAATTTATTAATTACTAACCGTACCCGCGACGTCGTTCGCGCAAAGCATTGTTATAAACTCACTAAGAAGTATGTAAGTGTAATAATTATACAGAACTTGCAATGAATAATAATTTTTGTGTAATGCATGCACATGCTCAAAATGGTTTTTCTCTTTTCCCGTGAGAGTGAGGAATTTTCCCGGAGTAAAAAGTATCTTAACTGTTGACCCAAGTAATACGTTATCACCACACCAAATTTCATCAAAATCCGTCCAATAGTTTTTGCGTAATACGTGCACATGCACAAAACGGTTTTTCTATTTTCCCGTGGGAATGAGGCATTTTCCCGGAGTAAAAAGTATCTTAAATGTTGCCTGAGGTAATAAGTTATCACCACACCAAATTTTATTAAAATCCGTCCGATAGTTTTTGCCTAATGTGTGCACATGCTCAAAATGGTTTTTCCATTTGCCTGTGGGAATGAGAAATTTTCCCGGAGTAAAAAGTATTTTAGATGTTGACCCAGGTAATAAGTTATCATCACACCAAATTTCATTAAAATCCGTCCAATAGTTTTTGCGTGGTGCGTGAACAGACAGATAGACAGACAAAAATTCTAAAAATCGCTGTTTTGGTATCTACATCGATAACTATTTACAGTACCACTACAATTTTCAAAAAATATTCCATGTACAGAAATGGTCTCGTTACAATTTTATTATATGTATAGATTAATTATTAAAAATTACTTAATTGATTTAATTGTAAACTATAAACCTACATATGTATTATGTATTACGTGTATGTATATACACGTGTTCTATATGCAAACAAATGTTTTTATCAGCAGCTTAAACGGCTCAGCTGGCGCAGCTCGTACAGATTCAGTAGTGTACATATCAATAATCATACATAATGCACTTTGATTTATTATTGTCTTAATATTAACCACGATGATTACTCATTAGTCATTATTTCATTAATTTGAGCATTTGAGTTATTCTTTATTCATATTATCCTTTATTTATACATACACGTTTATAGCTTGATAACTATAGTCCGGATAAAATAATTTTTCACAGGACCGGCTTAACGATTTCAGTGTAATACTGTTAGACTGTTTGTATTTATGTATGAGTCTGCTAGAGCAAATAATGTTCCTTTACATACCTACATACATAAACTGATTAAATTAAATCGAATTAACATAATATGTTTTAGAAAATATTACTAATTTTTCCTTAAAAAATGTTCATACAAAACTAGTATATCTTGCCAACAAACTATACACAAATAAAAGTATACATATTAAGAAAAAAAGATGTAACGTTAATAATGTGTTATCTAATAAAATATTATGTAGGTATTTATTTCATTTTTGCCTACTAATATTTTTTTTGTATATACTTTTGAGCATTGAATAAATAGTGGGAATACACTTATATACACAATCTATATGAAAATGAAAAGTGACTAAAGTGTTGACGAATATGGATGGTTAAACAAGACGGGATTTAAAATTTTTCTAGATTAACTGATGTTATATTTGTTAGTATAAATATTTTTAGAACATTTATTAATAAATACTCCCAAATTACAACAAAAATCACATAAAATTTAAAAAATATTCATTACCATCGATAGTTTGTAGGTATTCTGTGTTTGTAGATTATAAAAGGTGTTAATAAATATGACGATTTTGCTTCAAAAAAATTATATCTAAAAAACTTCTATTGTATGGTCCATACAGATATTCTAATATCAATAGTATCTGTGGTTAAATACAAATAATACATACGTACATATTTATACGTACGACACGTACGATGTCATCAAAATGTTTTGTTTATGCGTTCGAATGAAATGTACAACTAGATTAAATATTGCTTGATGTACATTGTATGTGTATGTACCTATGTAGAAAACTAAAAATTTTAAAAAATTGTAAACAAGGTACATATATTAAATTTTAAAAAGTTAAAAAGAGATAAGGAGTTTGTTTATCAATTGATACTGAAAGACAGCCGCCTGTGGGAAAGAAGACAATAAATTTTGTTTTATATGTACCTGCCAGCTAGTTAGACAAATAAATATTGCAAAACTTTAATTCAACAAAATTTGGGGCCCCTTTTAATTTTTGATATAAACCTCACATAATAAAATTTTTCTAAAAAGTTTTTGCTTCTCTATGTTGAATTTCAATAAATTTTCAGGATTTTGTTATTGCTGTTGTAGCAGACTCATACATAAATACAAACAGTCTAACAGTATTACACTGAAATCGTTAAGCCGGTCCTGTGAAAAATTATTTCATCCGGTCTATATTGATAACAACTTCTGTTTTTATTACAAAATTACATATTTATTTTATTTTTTATCAATTATCATGTTTTTGACAGCAAAATAATAGTAAAATGCGTCGTTTTCTTTTTAAAAAAAATTCCTGATTTCAAAGAGTAAATATTGCCTTGCAATTATGCAATTAGAAAATGAGGTTACCAAAATATGTATCCGAATTCTTTTTCACATTTTTGTTTAGGTTTGCTTATTTTAATCTTCTTTCATTAAGGGGGACCACTAGTGTGATCGCCTGAAAAAAAGGAATTTTTAGAAATTTTTTTTAAAGAAAACTACTATATGGAATGTTTTAATATTTTAAGGATATATTCGTTGATATACATATATAATAAATCCATGATAAAATTGGACCAAAAAATTGAAAATTCAGTGAGTTATTCGCGATCTCCCAAGGCTCCAAAAAAAGTCGCCCCACTGCTGCAGTGATAGCGACTGCCACAGTGCCTGAATTAAAAAAACCAAAAAGCCTATTAAACTGGAAGTTATTTCCCGTGCCATGAACCTCAATCGAAAAAAAAAGTTGAAATTTAACAAAATGGCGGAGTTTTTTAAAAAAAGTTTCAAATTTTGCGCGAAAATTTGATGATTTTTGGCTTGCGAAAATTACATTTTTTATTCGATCGTAAAACTGGAGGTTCATGGCACGAAGAAACATATATAAAAGAAGCTGCCATAAGAATCAAATCGATCGGATGATTTTTCTTCGAGTTATAACTGCAGCAGATTTGAAAAATCTAGTTTTTCTTTACCTTACCTTTTAGTTTTAATCACTGAGAATTTTTACGAAAGTTATTTACGATGTACTCACTATAACGGTCATAGTAAAACTAGATGTGTCGTTTAAATGTGCTAGGGTCTAGCTGCTCCACAACATGTGACTGGCAGCCACGTCCAGAAACTCCCGAACTTCCGAACTATCAACCTTCATACATTTCTCAATACCTCAAAGTTCACAATGAAAATCGGAATCCACTCTTCAGATGGCTGTAACTTAAAAACTATTTTAAATATGCACTTGAAATTTTAGTACGTTATTTTTAAAGGTATAGACGGTATAGACTGTCGAAACATGCAAGAAAAATTTTCCAATTTTTTCAAAATGTCACACTAGTGGTCCCCCTTAAGGTTGAACTACGAAGAAAAAAAATTCCGTTAAGTTTTTATGCTAATTAAAAAGTCTTTTGTTGGGAAAAATGTATTATTCAAAATTCCTGTACTTTTATGGAAAATTGGAAAATTTGATTAAGTATATTTCAATGAAAAATGATGCTAAAAATATAAAAAATTTTCCTGGTAAACAGATAAATCTGTTTAAGGATGTCCTCCTATTATTATCACACAGTCTCTTTCAGAGAAGTAAAAACATATTATAGACCAGTGAACAGTATTTTATTATAGTAGAATAGACACCGCATAAAGCCAGTTTGTAGGGTATTTCATTGAAGCATCTAACGAGGTGTGATATGAGGAATATAATGTGTTGTCACGATTCAGTACAATTTTTTACTTTTTAAAAATTTTGCGGTTTTTTTAATCAGAAAAAGTTACATTTTGTTATCAATATAATATTTAGAGGGCCACTTTTTTGGAACCCTCGATTTAACTACTAGTAACTTTAAAATAGACTATACAAAAAAAAAAAAATATAAAAAAATAATTATTCAAAAATTATTAAACAAATACTTTACTTTGCAAAATACCACTTTTATTTTTGAAACAATATTGTCACAGTTTCAAAAATAAAAGTGGTATTTTGCAAAGTAAAGTATTTGTTTATTATTTACAAATATGGAATACCATAAAGTAACGCTCAAATCTACTAATATTATTCAAAAATTATTGTTAACACAACTGAAAGTTTTCTAACGTGAACATTCTAAAAAAATGTGAGCATGATGAGCACGGTGAGTAACTATTATAAGTACGAATGCGATGGGATTTTTTATGCATACCACTCAATATTGCATCTTTCATGGTATTTAGTCCACTAAAACTATTTTTTAATGTTCGTGAAAGTTGGTAGGTCATACACTTTTTTTATCGTTTCATATAGAAAAAAAATACTTATAGTTTTTCATAATTTATTATTCAAAAATAGATTTATGTTCCCATTTTTTGAAAGTGCCGAGAAAATAACGAGATTATTTAAATATGTACTTATGTGTGTCAATTTTCATACTCGACCCCACCCCGACCCTTCAACGAACGAAAATCATCCTCGTATTGCTTGTCAATATGAAAATAACAGAGAAAAAGTGGAAAACTTGACATTGTATGTTTATTTAATGTTATGTAAACGTACATATATATGTTACAAACTTTTACGTAGGAAAAACTAGAGCAATGAAAATCTATATTATGATTTTTTTAAATTTTTTACATTATTTGATATTTTAAGTGTGTATGTATAACACATTTGGATTGTACAGTGGGTTTCATAAAAATTTGGAGATACGTGTTGTGGCTCATTTTTTAGTTATTTTTTCTTTGTAAAATATTTGTTTATTATTTACAAATATGGAATACCATAAAGTAACGCTCAAATCTATTAATATTATTTTTTCTTTAATATAATCCATTTCACTTAAATTTAACCATGATTCATTACATATGAATTTAAAAAATTTCTGTTTTCTTGGTTTTCTTGGCTTTATCTCTTTCATTATTGCACTTGCGTAAATTTTAAATTTGCAGTTTATTTTTAGAAAAGAATAAAATATTGATTTGTTTCGAATAAAAGAATTATACCTCTTTTCAGATACAATTGATCATGAGTTTTCGCTAAAAAATTAAATAATAATTTTCTAAAAATAAACTGCAAATTTAAAATTTACGTAAATTCAAAAATAAAAGAGATAAAGTCAAGAAAACGGAAATTATTTAAATTCAAAGTGACGAAGCATGGTTAAATTTAACTGAAATGAACCATATTTAATTTTTTAAAGATGATGTTTTATAAATAAATAAGATTTTTGTTGATAAAAAAAAATTAATACAGAAAAAGTTTTGTTGAACAGAATCGGTTTCGAACGTAGGACCATTCTATTGTGAGGCAAGAAGCTTACCTCCCATCCACTTCGCGTCTTACGAATCGGCAACCCTAAGGTTGTGCCGTCCCCTTGTGAGATATACTTAGAGTTTTTATGGACTCGTGTGATCTTAAGCACTAAATGTCTAAAATGCTCGGTTTTGGTAATCAGATGTCCGTCCCTGGCTCACGAATTCATCCAAGATTTTTTTTGTCATTTCAACAACTTCATAAAAATTAGATGTAAATCCACGTTCAAGTCTCACCATGACAGCGGCGGTAATAGATGAATTTCCCTTTGGGAAATTCGCTACAAATCTTTCGTTCCTTTTGCAATGACAAAGAGCCTAATACTGTAGTAATGTTGACATAGCAACACAAAGAGTACTCATCGAGAAAGACGACCTTCAATTTACATATGAGGAGCTCATTTTCAAAACGCAACAAGTCCAAAATTTCGAAATTGAGATATAGATGGCACTGAATTCTTTAAATAAATTTCTGCATGTCAGTACATCTGGAATATTTCTAAATGAACTAGGTCCCTTGTTAAATTAGTAAGAAAATTTCAGACCTTCTCAGAAAATGCCATAAGTCCACAAAAGATTATTTTCAAATTGCTACAAGTCCATAATTTTTTTCAAAATGTAATAAGTCCATAATTTTTTTTTTTTTCAAAATGTAATAAGTCCTTATAACCGACGTGCCTTAACTTCAGTAGTGATCTATCAAAATTTGAGCAACTATTTATTTAAACAATTTAAAATATTTGGTAAGGTTTTAGTTGAGCAAAATAACAGTGGATGCAGAAATAGACCAAAATTAGAAAGAAAAACACAGACATGAAAAAAAATGTGAAAAATACGTTAGATTTTGAGACTATGTATCGCATATTTGATTATTTTACTACTTTCAGGTTTAAACCTTTAGATACCAACTTAGAAATAGAAAATTGGGAAATTCCGTACAAACTACAAACGCTACAATGGCAGAGACTCCTTTTTTGATTGCACTGAGAAGGAAGAGGGGCTTAAAATTTAAGAAAAATTCTAACTTTCATCACTTTAGATCAGGCCCGACGAGAGGGTGGGTAGCCGGGGTTGCAGCCCTGGGGCCCGAGCTTGAGGAGAGGGCCCGGAAAAAAGTTAAGAATTCTTTTTTGTTCACCGTGCATTTTTTTGGAGAGGAAATTAAAAAAGAAGCGCTCTTATTCCCAGGGCCCGCCATTTCTCTCCACGACCCTGCTTTAGATAATCACTTGTCTGGCCAAGTTTAGTGTTTTAAAATTTTTACTTGTATTCGATATTTTTAATAAAATTTATAATTATTATTTACTGATACTTATGTTCTTCATATTAAAACAAGTCCCGGGCTTTTTTTTCATATTGATACAAGTCAAAACAATAATTGGCGGAAAAAACTGCGCTCGCTTCATTTTGATTTGAAATATTAATCTTTATATAATTTTTAGGGTGTCTACACAATCAATGAAATAAGGAATAAGAAATAAGGAATAAGAAGTCAGTGGCGTAGCGAGGGGGGTGCAAGGGAGTCTATCATGCACCGGGCGCAACTCGCAGAGGGGCGCCAAATGAGCACCAAAGAAGTGCCAAATATTAACTATAGGGTTGGTTCACATCAAATCAACCAATGCTCAAAACCTTATGTCTTCAGATCGTTATAATATTTATTTTATATGATAGTACTTGCTTTGAAGATAACGAATATAAATTTTTATCTTTTTATTACCATTATTTTTATACTAGTTATAACAATTTTTAAAATCCAATAACCGCAATTTTTCGGAGCGCTTTGAAATATTTAAACACATGTAGCTCAAAAGCTATTTACCCTAGAAAGTAGAAACTGGTACCATTAATTTCAGAATAAAAAGGACTTTAATTTGACATATAACGTGATAATGCAATTCAAATTTAACCCTTTCTCCACAAACCAAAAAAATGATATTTATAAAAAATCCAAAATCGGAATTTTTAATTTTTTTGAAAAAAATATATGTTATACCCAACCTCTTAAGTAAGTTGTATACAAAGTTTCATAATGATATTCCAATGGTAACACACTAAAATAATTTTTATTCTGAATTAAGACGTGTGGAAATCTGGTACATTTAGTACAGTATATTATCTTACTAACAAGGAAAGATCCCAAGGACGGACCTATCGATTTTGTAGAAATTTGAATAAGTTGTAGAACACTAAAAAATAAGCGACACGTATTTTTTTTTATTTATAGAAAAACAGTTTGAAGGGGTGAAATCGCTCTTCAAAAATTGGGGTAAAATTTAATTTTTCAAATATCTCGAAAACAGTAAGAAATAGGAAGAGATAGAATAAAAGTTTAAATTGACGATATTGCTCTTTTTTAAAGAGTTATCTATTGATATGCAATTTATTCAAATTACACCAACAGGGGTAGTTGGGGGTTAAAATTAGGGGGTTAATTTTGCGAAAGGGGGTTAAAAATTAAATAAATTAAAATTTTGTTTGCAGATTTCAATTATACGTAAAAAAATCTAATCGACCTGTTTTTGTTCAATTTTCTAATATTAAATTTAGGAGTAGTTAATTAGGGGGTGACTGTGTCGACATAATCGTACTATTTGAGTTATTTAAAACTTCTTTTTTTATGGAAAATAGTTTAATGGTATCAGTTTCAACTTTCTAGGGCAAATAGTTTTTGAGCTACATGTGTTTAAATATTTCAAAGATCTCCGAAAAATTGAGGTTTTTTTTTTTTTTTTTAAAATTGTTAGGGTAAGAGACCCGATGACCGATCACTATTTTTAGCTGTATCATTAAATTAGCTTAAAAAAATTAAAAAATAAACAAAACACCCATTTTTTTTTTCTTAATAAGTATGAAACCAAGTTTTTTTAATCCAATAGATATGTTTTTAAGAAAATATAACCCAAAAATTTTGATTTATTAATGATTTTGTTTTATAATTTGTTGACGTCTATTAAAAAGCATACAGAAAATATTAACCTCCATTGAAAGATCAATACACTTACCCCTATCAAAAATCACCGATTAAGTCCGATTACTAATGTACATCAGTACAGTAGTAAATTTTATACTATCGAATATTTGAACCATTCTCTTTCAGTCACTTTGACACTCTATCCACTACAAGAGGTCAGTCTGTGTCATAGAGTATCACAGAATGACACCTTGTGAAACATAGCAGCAATGACAGAAGGGTTTAAATATTCGATAAAATAAACCACTAAAATACTGTATTTTCTTTCGCCATCTATAATTTTGCTTTAAAAAACATTGTGTACATTGTGACATGATCCTAACTTATCTATACGCCATTGTGAATTTTTAAACAGTTAAATTGACGATAGATGACGTCAAAAATGTTTATAAAATAGATATGGAATATCTGTGTGATTCTCAAAATACCCAACTCGAAAACTTGGATCCCAACAAGAATCAGTCATACAAATAATATTTAACACATATAAAATTTAATTCAGCTATCCTAATCTCTTAAGTGGACTAATAACAATTATTTGTATACTTTTATTATGCTAATAACTTTAAAAATTCGGTGAAAAATGTTACAATTTATAACCCATGTGTTTTGAAAAATGATCATCCACCATATTAAAAATTCATGAATTCAACAAAAATTGTTATATATATATATGTATTTCTTAAATTAAGTGAGGAGACATTAAATGTGATGTGAATTTAAATTGAAAAATAATCATTGTATTAACAATAATTTTTTTTATCAAAGGTTTCTTTCAGAAATAACTTCATTAAAATATAAATGTCAAAACTGATCGGACTTATAACCCCGATCGACAATGGGGTCTTTTACCCTATAACTCATATGAATATTCGAAAAAATATAAAACTTGGTATTTTTGGCTACACTGATTGGAAGAAACTATTCACCCAATATCAGGCATTTTAAGAACATTGATGTTTAAAATCATGTTTTTATTGGTTGATTTGATATGGACTAACCCTATACGTGTTTCTGGTAGGAATGGGGGCGTCAATAAAGTATCATGCCCCGGGAGCCAGTTATGTTCCCTATGCCATTGGTGAAAGTGTAGGGAAATTGCGAAATTTCATCCAGGTTATGACTTCAAATATATAGACACACAAACAAAGCACTCTTGAGCAAAAAAAAAGGTGGTCAAGGCAACTTTTAGGAAAAAATTTAAAATACAAATTTACGAGAAAGATTTTTTTTCAAAATTTTAAATACACCGTTCCACTACTTAAAATTTTTCAAATTTTAGAAATTAAGGGGGGCGCAAATAAAGTGTCACGCACCGGGCGCCAATTATGCTCGCTACGCCTCTGTAAGAAGTATGCCATCTAGTGACGTTGAGTGGAACTTTAACGTAACTGCTCATAGATATAAATATGTAGGTACTTTTGTACGTCAAAATTCGTGATTTTTTTCACTTTAGTGACAAAAAAAGTCATTTGTACATTTTGATGTACAAAAATACCTAAATACATATACCTATGGGCAGTTACGTTAAAGTTCCATTCAACGTCACTAGATGGCATACTTTTTAATCCTTATTTCTTATTTCTTATTTCTTATTTCTTATTCCTTATTTCATTGATTATGTATGACCCATTACATACCAACCATATTATGTATAAAGTTACATAGCAAAATTCCCATCCTAACCTTAGATACAGTTTATTGACGTTTACGAAGAGTTAATAAAATGGACTTATTGCGAAATGAAAATGAGCTCCTCATATATAATCATGTTATCATTCTTTGAAATATAAGACATCGAAAGAGCATAGGCATTCTGGGAAAACTTACATACACATAAAGCAATAAAAGCATTTGTTTCATACGGCGTAATAACGATAGTAGGTACCCAAAAGTAAAAAGTGAGGAACAGGGGGGAGAGTTGAAGTCTTGTACTCCCTGTGTTTGTTACATGGAAATAATGTAGAACGTATTTTTGATATTTATTTATTCTTTGTTTTTAAATAGAATTAACAAACCATCGGCAGAATTTAAGTCAGTGACTGGGAATGTAAAATATATTCTTGTTTTTAGCGAATTTCACTGGAAATTCACTTATTACAGCAGGTCGCATGGTAAAACTTGAATCCGGGACTACGGCAGAAATTTATTTTGAAGCCTCGAGAAACCGAAAATGATATGTATGTATGTATATGTATATATGTGTCTGCGCGATAACTTGGATGAGTTCGTCAGCCAAATACGTCCGAGTTTTAGAAGCCAAAATTTTGGCCATTTTTCGCCGTTTTTAGTGGTTTTTTGTAAAAATTGGCCAGATTTCGTAAATTTTTTATATTTTTTTGACACCGTCGAAAAAATTACATAAGTTTTTAAAACATTTTTTTAAGTGAATTAGCTTTTGAGTTCATCGGAGTCCAATAACGCCAAAAATAAACTACCCAACCAATTTGGAAAATTTTTTCACCATTAAAAAGTTAAACAATTTGAATGAATGTATACTATACTATGTGTGATTCGCCAGGGTCCTGCGGACCCAACAGCGCCAAAAATTAATTACTCAACCGATTTTGAAAATTTTTTCATTGCTAGAGAGCTCAACTATGTTAGATGCATACAGGTTTTTAGGTGAGATTCACCAGTGCCTAATATTTGGACAAGTCGCTGTTATGCAGATGCTGCGACAGGTGTATTTTTTATACAGCGGGATTGTTAAGTTTGCGTTTAAGCAATCAAAATTGAAAAACAACAATACTGATGCAAAAAAATGTTTTATTTTATTGCGAGTTGACCTGCGACTGTTGGACTTTCACTGTAACATAAGTAAAAAACAAATTATGAATAATGGAAGAATGAAATGTAATTAATAATATTATCGTGACTGAAGTTATTGAATTTTTAATTCAGTGATTCAAATTACTAATTTATTTATAATTATTATATAAGGTTATAATGATAAAATTTCACTTTTATTTTAATTTTTTTGTAACTGTATACAATGTAATATGTTATCTTAAGATATGTTACTGGATATATACTAGACCGGCCAGTGGTTCTCAAACATCTCAAGGGGATCGCGGTCCACGATCCCCTTTTAGACTTAAAATTTTTAAAGAACCTCTCAAATGTGTAGAAAATAGACTTATGATCTGTAGTCAATTGTTCTTGCAACCTGCCAAATACTTTTCATGAATCATGACCCCTGGGGATCGTGACCCCCACTTTGAGAATCACTATACTAGGAGAGAAAGATTGTAACGAAAATTTGTTGCCTAGCAATTTAACGAGAAGAATTGTTAACGAGCAAAAACACGACAGCGTAGCTAGAATATTTTGAACTGGCAATTCTTCAAGTTACATGGGTTTTAGGCAATAAATTTTAATTACAGAAAACATAAATTTTTTCAGAAAAAATATAAAACTCGAGTGTAATACAGAAAGACAGTTTCACGAATAGAGTAATATTTCGTTACTATGATTTTGAAATCTCTTAAATTATGCAATAAAATTTTCGTTTCATTTTTGTTGGGTTTATTTACAATGAAATAACCAACGAACAATTTCTTACCATTTTTTTCGTTGTAGAAATCTGTCTTGATTTTTTTTTTGGTAAAAATAAAAAATTATAATATTTTTATGAGTTATACATAAATTTTCAGTGTTAAAAAGTTAAACTATTTTTAGTTCTACAAAAAAAGTTTTGTTAAAAGTTACAGTATTTGTAACTCAAGTCGGAGAAAAATAAGTTTTTTAATTACTTTTTAGAGTTTCGAAGAAAAAATCTCGGAACGCTTATAATTTCATCATATCTGTTTGTCCGTTCGTCCGCCTGTCAGGTGTAGTTCTCAATTAATATACTACAGATAAAATTTTTGAGATGCTTTTTCGTGCTGGAACATGGAGATGAAATTTTTTTTCGTCAAAATATCGTTTTGCAAAATATTAAACTTTAAAATGAGTTTCTTTGCTCCTCCACGTCTATAATTTTGCAATAGTGAACAGGGCCGTGGAAAATAAATGGCGGGCCTCGGGAATAAATCATATTTTTTTTTAAATTTTTTCACTACAAAATAAGTGACGAAAAAAATTCTTTGACTTTTTTCCTACCAAGAACTATAGGTCCCTTCTTCAAACTCGGCACCCGGGGCTACAACCCCGACTACCCCACCCTCTCATTGGGCCTGACCGTGAATTCCAAACATTAAAAATACGCTGCCAATGAGATGTGGCACACAGCTTCCTCGTACTCGTAAGACTTTAAGATAGTATTCTACCAAATATATATATATATATATATATATATATATATATATATATATATATATATATATATCAAATATATTAAAGTCCATAATAAATTGTTGTAACTCAAAATACTTAAAGGCTAAATTATAAAATAATAGCAAAAATATTTTAGAAACTAACCCCCAAAATACTTTAAAAATTTGAGCGAAGTGGGACTAGCAGTAAATAAGATATTGACATTTAATGGGATTTCATGGTATCGCCGTGAATACAATTACTCCGAATGCAATGAAATTTGTAGGGGACCATCTAGGTACCAGACCGCATAATTTCTGACAATTTCATAAAAAATAATTGAATAGTTCAGAAGTTATGCCTCTTGGTGCAATTTTGGATTGATATGGTAGCGGCATTGCTACCGTTACTCCGATTTTGATTAAATTCATAGGGGACCATCTACGAACCAAACTGCATAATTTCTGAAAATTTCATTAAAAAGAATCGAAAAGTTGAGAAGTTATGCCACTTGGTGCAAACTGGCGACACACAGACGGACAGACAGACGGACGGACGAACAGACATCAAACCAAAATTGTTCAGGAAGTTCTAAAACGTAAAATGCGCATAAAAAATTTTATTTTGGAGGGAAAAAATTTTTTATTTTTCAAAAGTGATTACAATGCTCCCGCTACTTTAGTAGTCTCGGAAGCAAAATTAAATATATAATATAAATAGTTAATAGTTCTCAACAAAAAGACTTAAAAAATTATTTCGCCTAGGTTATGTCGACAACTTTAATATTGAACTATAAACGAAATTACATAGACAAAATCGTTCAACTAATATGAATTAATCTGTTTTCCACATGATCTTTGAACATACAATAACTAATTAGAACAACAGATAGTTGTAATCAGGCCCGGCCTGGGTAACCTTAAAGGGCGGTGGACTGACTCTCAAATTGTGATGCAGGTTCAAACTGAATTAACATAATTTATTGCTTCAATTCTGTACTACTTATACAAAGTTTTTCTACGACGGTTTCGCTTTCCACTTTGTTCAGGACATCCTTCTCTACTGACATCATCATAAAAGCCTCCATTCAAAACCATTTAAAATAGAAAATGGAAAATGGTTTCCAAAAATGCATTTAAAATACAAAATGGAAAATGGTTTTGCTGATCATATTTAAAACTGAAAATGGAAAATAATTAATTAAAATGGATTATAAAATGCAAAATGCTTTTTTTTTACTTTAAATTTATTCTATAAATTTTTTATTATTATTTTAATTAACTAGGGTAAAAGCCCCCTTTGTGGAACGGTATCTAATACTGGAACAGTTTTGACATTTACATATTTATTTCTTTAATTAAGTAAGGAAACTTTAAATGCGAGGTGAATTTAAATTGAAAAACAGTCATTATATTAATAATAATTTTTGTTATCAGACGTTTCATTCAGAAATAACTTCATTAATATGTAAATGTTCATAATTAGATACCGTTCCACAAAGGGGGCTTTTACCCTAATTATAAAAAAAAAAAAAAAAAAAAAAATTAGGAAAATATCAAACGTACTGAAATTAAATAAAGGCACTTTTGAGAAAATTTTATAAAGTTTTCATGATATGAAAACGAAACTTAACTCTTCAAATATTGTTACTTAAAAATATTGTAAAATTTAATTCGGCCTTGACATATTCAAATCTTGACTACGCTACGACTGCAACTTCTAAATAAAATTATGAAAACCATTTACTCGAAATACAAAAATATTTCTTACGAACGTGTCTTAAAGAATGTAGTACACAACTTGCGTCAGAAAAGTTTGACTTAAGAGAACTGCAAATCTAGTAACAAATTTAACTCAAGTGACATTGCAACTCGAGTTATAAAAAATCTGAGTCAATTAAATCAACTTACAATTTGTTAGACTTCAAGTCGTTCATTTCAAGTTCTATAATTAATATTGTATACACATAAATTTGAGTATACATGCATTTTCATTTTAAATGTAAAACGGATTCAAATTTCCATTTTAAATACAAAATGGAAAATGGTTTAACCGAACTAATTTAAAATAGAAAATGCAAAATGCCATCTTGTATTTTAAATACATATTTAAAATGAAATCATTTTAAATAGTTCCCAGCCCTGAATCAATCAATACTTTGAAAACACATTTTATACATGAATAGGGTACTTGACTGAGGTTACAAAAATATTCTAAAAGCTTTGTTTTTCCATATCAGTTAAGTAATTTTTTTATTTTCGACAGATTCTGTAAAAAATCCTCAAAAAATATAACCCTAGAATTTTAAATGAGAAAAAGGCGGGAAAAACACCTCACTATAGTGACGTCACAGTTTGAAGCAACTAAACGTCAATGTCAATATTTATAACCTCAAAACTTTGATTATGTTCATAAAATGTCAAAGTAAAAGCAAGTATTTATTGGAATTCTGGTCGATTATTATTACTATATATACAAGCTAATAGAAATATTCAAAAGAAAACATAATTTCACCTCACCGATGAAAATTATCAAAATCAACATATTTAGCTACAAAATATTACGTCATATTCGAGAAATGGCGCGTTTTCACTAATTTGAATATTTGTTGAAAAATGGCGATTTTTTTGTTTCTAATAGTTATCAAATTTCTAAATAGTTATCAAATTTTTTTGTTTCATCATTAAAATAGGATATATTATGAATGATAATGCATAGAATTATTTAACATTTGACACAAATTTTAAATACAGTCAAGTATCGTATTGCACTCTTTTTCACTATTACACTGGACAAGATTGTCTTCTTCTTCACATTTTTCAAATATAACGTCATAATAATGGTTTCCGAAAAACCGAATCGAAGTATGGACTCGATAGCACTAGCAATAACAATCACAAAAATTGAATGGTGACTCTGAATAAAAATACTAGAATAGGCAACACAAACAAATATTTTTAATGCAGTAATTGTTTATTGCAACATTATAAAATTTATGTAACGTTTGGGGGCGAGGACGCCGATCCTCTGCCAGAAGGAGGGCGCACTGGGATCCGTCCCGGTGTTCCGGTGGGCCAGGCCGGGCCTGATTATAATCATAAGATTCTTAACTTGCAATGTAATCCTAATTGTGTATAGTACTTGTTACTTAAGTAGGTATCAAAACAATGGACGGAATCTTATACACGCTGTACGATAACTAATTTTTAATAAAATATTTCAGTAATTATTTCACAATAGGTGACTTTGGCAGGTATAATAGATCTTAATTATTTTATCTATTTTTGTAACTTTATTCACAGTGTTTGGTGTATTAGGTGTTGTTATAGGTAAGAATTCAATTTGCCAGATCATAAGCCAGCTGTTTAATTTGATGTTAAATATATGTAGTTTAAATATAAATTTTTGTTTGTTTAATTTAATTATGTTTTATCGTTTAACTACAAAGCGGAAAACCATTTCGTACGCTGATCGAATCGATATAAAATTTATATGCAATGGAAAATGGAACTAGAACTGGTAAATATGTATAAGTATTAGGGATGTTATGGATATGAAATTTCGGATATGGAATCGGATACGGATATTCAAAAACATTTTTTTCGGTTTCGGTTTCGGTTACGGATATGTAATAATATCGGATAATGTTTCGGATACGGTTACGGTTATAGATAATTGCTTTCAGTGAACATTTTTTTTTTGGAAAAAGTGAAAAATTTTACCGGAAAAAGTGAACGCCAAACACAAGAGAAATACATGTAGCAAAAATTTGCTTCTATTTAACATCAGTATTCCACCGGCAGTTGTCTGTTATTATCCGAAACAAATCCGAAACTTTTATTTTCGGATACGGTTTCGGTTTCGGATATGTAATTATTTCGGATATCCGGTAGTTTCGGTTACGGTTACGGATATCCATAACATCCCTAGTAATGTGGTACTAATTTTTTTAAGATGCTAGTGTTCCCAACCGTACTATGAATGAATGATATGGAATGATTGTTAAAAATCGATTACGCTGATACAAATCTACTTCCCGTCATTAATTACCTCCCATCCAAAAAAAAATTACCCCCCCCCCCCCGTCCAAAAACTGAAAACTGAATTAGAATAATTTAAGCAACGTGTATTTGTCGGTGACCGATGGTGAACGCATGATCCTTACATGATTTCATACATATTTCGGTTGTTTCCTTAGTTTCCATACGCGTTTCGTTAACACCTGTTTTAAACTTGCATCAAAAATTTTATTATTCAAAATGTTTTTTTATTTTTATTTGATTTTATTTTTCTTTTTTTTACAAAAAATTAGAAATTAGAATTCTTTTTATTGTTAGCATTTGAAGAGGTGGATTCCAAAACGCGCTAAGTCACTTTTTGCAATTTTTCAGGAAATGTAAAAAACTATCTAGGTAGGCAAATGTAGTAATCTGTTTAAATTATTTTTAAGTTCTTAGATAATAATTATTATTGATGTTATTTATTTGTTCTTATTTATACATATAATTTTCAATAGATTATATTGAAAAAAAAAACTTAAAAAGTTGGGTTGAGTTGGATAAAATAAACCTAGTTTGTTTAAATACAGATATATTTTATTCAATAAACATTTTAAACAGTGCATTATTAGCTATTTCATGTGTTTGACATAACAGAAAATCTGTCTACAAGCAAATCTGGAAAAAAATACCGGCTATTATTAGAAAAAAAAATGCAATGGTTTACGAGTAAATTTGACTTAGAGCGTTTTGAAATAAAACTGTCACTGACTTAGCGCTTTTTTGGAAAACATTCCATTTTTCATCATTCATTTTACAGTAGACTAAGCTCATTTTGAAGGGTGGCACTACGAAAATCGTGTAGAGCTGGACTTGAACATTCTGCATCAACTAAAATCTAACATTAGACAAAAAATGACAGCGCCTTTTGGAATCCACCTCTTTATTTGTCTGAGCTACGTAAATTTCGTGAAAAATTTTTCATTAATTCTATGTGCAACGTTGACAAACATCCTGGTTTGTCGTTCAAGTCACAAAAACATTTCAATTATTTAAACAAAATTCATTAATGGTTAATTAATTAATATAAATGAAAAAATTGATTAATGTTTCCTTCTACTTAATATACGCAGTTATTTAGTGAAAATAAAAACTATGCATTAACGTCTTTTTCTTGGATCGAACAAAGGTCTAAGTGTAAAAAATTACGTTAGAAATTGCCTTGAAAGATAATAATTGAAAACTTCGTTTGTTTATGCAAAAGTTACATTTGAAACTGAAAATTTATCTAGTTTGAAACCGATTTTTAGAGTTTCAAAATTTTTCTTTGGTTTAATTTTAATTAAACGAATTAAATCAAATATTTTTAAAGTTTCGAAGGAAAAATTTTGGGGCCTTTATAGCTTCACCGACACTTATAAACATTAGAAAAATATTTAAAAGCAATTCTGTATTTTTAAATAAAGTTCTTGTATTCTGAAATCATTTCCACCATTAATTGAAATAACATTAGGTCGTGTAATATGAAATGTCGTTTTCCGACCACTTGGTCGACCATGTAATTCAGATAAATGTCGACACTTTCTTAAGCATTGTGCGGCCCATACACGGTTCAACTTGTTGTACTACCTAGTTGTACTACAAGTTGAACTGTTTGCCATACACTATTAAACTATTCATTCAACTTGTTGTCCAACTTCAGTTATTCACAATTTTTGAAAAAGAGAACTTCGTTAAAATTAAGGATAAAATTCTCGTCTTAGCAGTAATTACAGAAAGTAGTAAAGAAAGCCTGAGTAAATGAGAAAAAAGAAAATGGAACAAAGAGTGGTTGGGGAAAAAATTTTCTAATGAAAAACTATTAAAAAATTTAGTGAATGTGAACCGATTATAAAAATTATATGCGAATGAACGAAGAAATTATTAATAATATTTTAGTAAAGATAACACCTTTAATAAACAAAGAAGATACGTTTATGCGTGATGCAATTTCTGCAAAAACACGCTTGGGAATTACATTAAGGTTTCTTGCAACGGGAAATTCTTTTGAAGATCTAAAATTTTCAAGTGCGGTATCACCGCAAGCTATTGGAAATAACAAACAAAATCAAATATTTAAACTTTCCAATTGTTACCGCTGTAAATATTTTGTTGATTTACACCCTTTACACCATATATGTACTGGTTTTGTTGTTCAACTACCCCACACACAGTACAACATGTTCATAGACCATTTGCTCCGCCCACGTAAAATCAAAATATTTTGATTTTACTTCAACCGTTTATGCAACCATCAAAATAGTTGACCAACTGCCCCACACACGATTCAACATGTTGTACAACTCAACCAAGTTGTACAACTAGTTGAACCGTGTATGGGCCGCATTAGAGAAATGTTTAAAAACAGTTATTTAATTTTAAATAGAATTCATTTAGGTTGGAATCACTTCGGCCATTGGTTGGAATGACATTTCTGACCATTTGGTCGACCATATGTCCCCACTAAGTTAGTTCCGCCATTTTCTTTTTTTTCGGATAAAAAGGTAGTGCCATTGGTACAGATGCTAGTCGTGTCCTATCATGGGTCGTAAATAAAAAATCTAAAATAATCCTCAAAATAAATAATTCATTCCAATTAAAGAAATCATGTACTTGAACTTCGATCAAAGATTTTCCATTCATGTAGGTACATATGTAGTTATCCATGTGTAGCTTTTCCTCTTTTTAGGGTTCCGAACCTTAAAAGGGAAAATGAAACTTAACAAAAATTTTTCTTGAAAACAATATAACGTAGGACTTTGAAATTTGGCATAGTGTTAGGTCTTGATGACGCACACGTACATTGCTGATTAACGATTGGAAAAAAAATTATTTTAAACTAAAATGGCCGATAAATTTGGTCGAAAGAAAAAAGTTTTAATTAATATATCGTGTGACATATCATTTGAAAGAGCTACCTTCAAAAATTCTTAAGATATTTTTTTTTATACTTTTTATTCCTTTGGTCTTAATGATACAGCCCGAGATTTGCTAGAAATGACCGTCTCTCTGGATCTCCTATATTTTTAAAGCTAAAATTTTGATTTTCAGTACAATGTAGGACAATTCATGCATTTTTAAATTATTACAAGCAAACTTGGATAAGATTTGAGGCGGCATTAGAAATTCGAAAAAATCGATTTTTTCATATTTTCAAAGTTTAGACCTTTAAGAATAAACCTCTAAAAAGATTTACGGAAATTCGAATTATTTTCGGAGTTATGGTTATTTTTCCTTGTGTACTGTGTATCTTTTCAATGTTAATTTCAAATTTTTAATATAAATTACTCGAAACTACTTTTTTCGATACAGTTGACATGATATTTCAAGTTCTAATGCACCGATTTACTTGAAATTTGGTACAGACTTTCTTAATACTATTAAAATTGGTCCGGGGTTTTTGGAAAAGTTGAAAAAAGGAGGCGAAAAAAATATTTTTTTTTTAAATGGACGCCATTATGTGAAAAACTTTTTTCAAATCGGCTACGTCCAGCTAATTCTACATCCTTGTTTATTAAGAATTAATTAAAATTTTATGTTTTAGATCACCAGAAGGGTTGGAATCACGTCAACCAGGAGACACCTCTTTTTTCGAGTCCCCACTTTGCCGGCCTGTACCAATTTCAATTTTGAATTTTTTCTAAATTTTTATACATTTTTATACTTTTCAAATATCAATAAAAATACTGTTAAAAAAATGGATACTAAGAATGTTTACTGTTTTTTTTTTTATTACGCCCTTAACGTCACCTCAAAATCGAGCTTCTAGACTAGAATACCCCCTTAAATGTACATAAATTTGTTTTAATTGATTGCTCACTGTACGGAACCCTGTTTGTGCGAGTGCAACTTGCTCTTGGTCGATTTTTTTTTATAAACCAGTTATTACGTATATTTATATAATATATATTATTATGCTAATATGTATAAGGTATTACATAATTAATTGTTGTTAATTATTAGATGAAGTTTGTAATTTTTTTGAAGGTTGGATTTGTCACTAGATAATAATTTTGATAAAAGAAATAGAAACTTGATTGTGATCATAATCTTCTCTGTAGCAAATAAATTTTTTAAAAATCGGCATTAAGCCAGGATTTCGTAGTTTCGTAACCAGAATTTAATATTAAAATTAACCTTTAATTTGTTAATAATATGATTATGCAAACCTTTAACTTTCTATATGAGTTTAAAAAATTTCAATAAGTTTTTTAAAAAACGACACTGTCGCTTGGATTGTATAAGGTCCGACACTGACTATTATAAAGTGATCGAGTGTGAATGGACCAAACACGATGACAGATATGAGTATATGACCAATAGGGTACTTGACTGAAGTTAGAAAAATATTCTAAAAGCATTGTCTTTCTATATCAGTTAGGTGATTTTTTTATTTTCGACAGATTCTGTAAAAAATCATCAAAAAAAAATAAAATAAAATAAAATAACCCTACAATTTTAAATGAGAAAAAGGCGGGAAAAACACGTCACTATAGTGACGTCGCAGTCTGAAGCAACTAAACGTCAATGTCAATATTTATAACCTCAAAACTTTGATTATATTCATAAAATGTCAAAGTAAAAACAAGTATTTATTAGAATTCTGACCGATTATTATTACTATATATATAAGCTAATAGAAATATTCAAAAGAAAACACAATTTCACGTCACCGATGAAAATTATTAAAATCGACATATCTAGCTACAAAATGTTACGTCATAGTCAAGAAATGGCGCGTTTTCACTAATTTGAATATTTGTTGAAAAATGGCGATTTTCAAAATAAAATTTCTAACTAGTTATCAAATTTTTTTATGTTTCATTATTAAAATTGCACATATGACATGATAATGCATAGAATTATTTAACATTTGACACAAATTTTAAATACAGTCAAGTACCGTATTGACCATTGATATTACAATATGTAGATATGTATAGATGAAGTACACAATATTTTTTTTTTTGAAGCAAAATCGCCATATAACCCGCCATATAACACGTTTTATAACCCGCGAAGTGTCGATAGTAATTTAGATAGACCGAAAGATATAATAATTATGAGGGTGTGACAGACATGACGAAATTATAAGGGTTCCAAGCCTTTTTCTTCGGAATTCTAAAAAAAAGAAACTTTTTAATAATTTTAACTATTTTTAATTTTTTTGCAGATTTAATATTACGGGCAGACTCAAGAGCAATAACGGACAAAAACATATCTCAATTAAAACAATTCGAATCAACTGAGAAGATCAAAGAACAATGGGAACCTCGTCGTAGGCTTACCGAAACCGTCGATTCAATCCAGAACTTCATATCAATTTATATGTATAATCTTAATAATACTCTGGTGCTTAACACTACCGCAAAATCGACCAATCAGAATGGGTGAAGCGTATGGACTGATACCAAATCGGGTACCGGTTATGCTGATCGATGATATTGGCGCGTGTGGAGACAAAGGATGTTCCGGTACCACCACCGTCACCGTACCAGTGTCAGCGGCTGCTGTGGCGGCGGCCGCAATCACCGGCGCGTCAAGTGTCGCGTACACGGTCGGTAATAATCTGGGACCCGGGCCCAGTAGTACCGGCGGTACGCCGCCATCATCAACCGGACCAGTACCGGCGAAAGTTCGTTCATCACCCCCGCCACTACTACCGCTAGCCGAACCATTAAATAATGGCATGATTTTAGGGTAATTATTAAATTTTTATAAAGTCGTTAATTTTTAGCATTTGAAAACGCGCCATTAACATCAAAAATGACGTCACAATTTGTAAACAAACATGTCGATTCTGAACTGGAAGGAAATTTACACTGAAAGTTGAATTTTTTTTTATATGCCTAAATTGCTCCTAATTATTTGGTTAGTACAGTTGATCCTTTTTTTGTGCGGCGGAGGGGACCGCATAAAAAAAATTGCACAAAAAAATATATTCAAAAATATCATAAATAGCTATAAAAAGTATTGTTCGATCCAGATTGTACAAAAAACTTTTTTTTGTGCGGTTGGTCGGGACTGCATAAAAAAAGTTTCATCGAAAAAACATCACTCAAAACGCTCAAAACTTAGAAATTTCCTTAGAAGTTGCTTCTATAAGCAAGATAAAGCATTAATTTACACGTAGAAACATTTTATTTCAATTTTATAATATTATGAAAATTTTGAAAAATACATCTTTAACAAAATTAAATGATGCAATAACTTATGTTCTTATTCAATGTATTGATTAAATGCTTAAAAGCCGTTAAAAAGTATTTTTATCAAAGAAAGTTATTATGGTTAACGTTTAAGTTTCTTACTTTCTCTTGATTTTGATTCACATTATGTATTTTAATGGCCATTTTTTACAAATCGCATAAAAAAAATCGCACAAAAAAGGACCGCATAAAAAAGAGTTCAGCTGTATTAGCAATGGGGAATTTGACTAATTTTGGGAAACTATTTTAAAATACACATATTTATGTATTACCTATGCATGTATATAATTTTAATTTTTAAAAATGATGCCAAAAATCGTTAGAAATAATTAATTTAATATTTGTTCTCAAAATTTTCGCAAAAACGTTCATTAACTTCAATTACGTCACATTCTCTAGACAACAACAGGTGTCATGTAACTAAGAAAAAAAACTGTTTATTTTTCTTATAACTAAGAAAAAAAAATTAATTAAATTAAATTAATTTCCATAGTTGTCTGCTAACCGGAATTTACGTAGCGACACTAGTGGCGAAAGTGTTGAAATATAAGAGAAAGCAACGTCACAGCCCATTTCTACTGATGTAATTTATAGCTGAAAAATACTAATTTTTTAAAATTAAATAATGGTAATTAGGATGAATTAACATAATAAATTGCTGTCTTTTATTATCAATTTTCATTAAAATTTGTTTTTATTGTCTTTCTTGGATACCGTCAAATACCCTATTATTCCAATAGAAACTTAATTATTTAATGAGCAAATTAATTTTCTTTGAGTCATGAAAATCTCATAAAAAATATAAGTGACAAGCAAAAAACAAAAAACTTTACGCCGGCCATTTTCCCCCCAAAGGTAATCAACAAAACAAAATTTTTTCTACATTTTCCGGGCCCCGGGGGTACAATACCGGCTTCCCCACCCCTCGTCAGACCTGTTTTGATTTTCTCTTGCGTTTGACAAAATTAAATTGCCTTTCAAGGAGACTCAAAAGAAGACTACCACAACTCTTGTAATCATTGACATTCATCTCTAATACGTTACTGAGGGCCCTGATTGGGTGACCTCTTACTGACCTGTGTACCGTCATGCATATTTTTGTTAACAATACAATGTATAACAGTTTATGTTGATCTTGTATAATAATAATAAAAAAAAAAATTGCCTTTCAATATATGTAAACTACAATACACAACGTATGTATAATTGCCTATATTTTACAATGGAAGTATTTATGGAAGAGTAATATCTCCAATCTAGTTTCGCGTTCAAAGATATAAAAAAAAGTTTTTCAACTTCCGGTATCACTTTCTTTCGGTCGATTTCAATAATTTTCGATTCGGTCGAAGTAAAATTATATTTTATTTTCAATTTTTCAATATTCGTATTGGTCTAAATACGATTTTAAAACGTCTTGAAATTATAAAGACTAGCGTTGTTTGTTTCCAAATTATGATGCCATTACAATATTTTTCGCGGCAACTTTTTCATTTAAAATTTAATTTAATATGTTTTTTTTTTTTTATTTGTAGTTCTAGTCCGTCAATTGCCTCCCCACACGCGATAAATAATTGTGCAACGAAAATTCAAGAAGCGAAAAAAGCCATCAACTCATTATCTCATCTTCCGAAACGGCCTCCTGTAGATATCCAATTTATTAATTTAAGTTATTTCGTAAAAGATCGACTGGGAACAAAAACAATATTGAAGAGTGTTAGCGGAAAATTTCGATCGGGTGAACTTACAGCAATAATGGGTCCTTCTGGATCAGGAAAGAGTACATTAATGAATATATTAGCCGGTTACAAGTAAGTTTTTCTCACCTAAATACTTCTTTGTTTTAGTGACTACTAAAGAAGCATTGTTATCACTTTTGAAAAATAAAAATTTTTTTCCCTCCAAAATAAAATTTTTTACGCACATTTTACGTTTTAGAGCTTCCTGAACAATTTTGGTTTGGTGTCTGTCTGTCCGTCTGTGTGTCGCCAGTTTGCACCAAGTGGCATAACTTCTGAACTATTCGATTGTTTTTAATGAAATTTTCAAAGATTATGCAGTTTGGTTCGTAGATTATCCCCTATGAATTTAATCGAAATCGGAGTAACGCTAACTACGCCGCTACCATGCCATTCCATTAACATATTAAATTGCACCAAGTGGCATAACTTTTGAACTATTCAATTCTTTTTTATGAAATTGTCAGAAATTATGCGGTCTGGTTCCTAGATGGTCCTCTACAAATTTCATTGTATTCGGAGTAATAGTATCCACGGCGCTACCATGGAATTCCATTAAATGTCAATATCTTATTTACTGCTAGTCCCACGTCGCTCAATTTTTTATGAATCGTTTTGTTTATTTATTTTTATTAATTTATATACCTATATTAAATTATAAAAAGATATATTGAGCATTAAATTACCAAGGTGCTTTTACGAGTACGAGGAAGCTGTGTGCCACACCCTATTGGCAACGTATTCTTATTATGTATAATGCCTGTGATTGTTTTAATTTTTGTACCACTAGTACAATTTTTCTAACGTAATTATTTATCATTTTCAGAACAAAAAATCTTAGTGGGACAGTCTTAATAAACGGAAAACCTCGAAATTTACGGTTTTTCCGGAAAATGTCCTGTTACATTATGCAAGACGACTGTCTTCTGCCACATCTCACTGTCACCGAGACAATGTACATTTCGGCGAATTTGAAATTGGGTCGAGACGTGTCAGCGGCTGCCAAGAAATTGGTCGTCGAAGAAATTATCGAATCTCTCGGTCTGACTGGCGTGAAAAATACGAAAGCTGGTCGATTGTCGGGCGGTCAACGGAAACGATTGGCCATCGGATTAGAGTTGGTTAATAATCCTCCGGTGATGTTTTTCGACGAACCCACCAGCGGTTTAGATAGTTTATCGTGTATGCAGTGTATATCGCTGTTGAAATCGTTGGCGCGAGGTGGTCGAACAATTATCTGCACCATTCATCAGCCATCGTCAAGAATTTTCGAAATTTTCGATCATCTGTACACGCTGGTGGACGGCGAATGTATGTATCGCGGGAATATGTCGGCGTTGATTCCATTCCTGAATTCAGTTGGACTAGAGTGTCCAAGTTATCATAATCCTGCTGATTTCAGTAAGTAATTTTTATTTTAATTATCGTAAAGGGTACCGTCTGCTCTGAATAAAGTCCAAGAACGTGTTAAACACTACCACGTTAAGGTTCCGTAGTTAGAATTTTTATCTTAACACTCTATAAGTACCAGTGAAAGGGCTCTGACAGAATCGAGGTGGATAATAGTTTGAACTGGGGAGTTATAAATTTTATTATATTGTTGAAAATATGTACATTTATTCTGAAATACATATACATAGACAATAACACTGACTTTTTAAAAAAGAGATTCAAAATATTTTTGTTTTATTATAAAAGCAATGAAATTTGTGGCCCCTCGGTGTGAATACTGTGTGCCCCGGCTCTGTTAGGGACCATTACGGATAAAGGGACGCTACTTTAAATGTCAGTATTTCGCAAATGAGACTTAAAAATAAAATGCAAGCCGAAACATGATGGAATATACTTAGGAAGAAAAATTAATTCTCACTTTTCAATACAAAACAGTGCCCCAAAAAAAATTTTTTGTGGGGTCCATAAATTTACTACTTTGTTGCGAATATGTACATCTATTCTGAAATATGTGAAATATGTATACATAATTACATATACATATAAAATAGCATTTACGTAGATGGTAAGATGTAAAATATTTTGACCCAGCAGGGTCGGCGAGAGAAAGGACAGGTGGGGCTGTAGCTCCGTGACCTGGATAAAGTAGAAAAGCTTCTTTTTTGCTTGTCAGCTCGTTCTGGGAGAAAATTTTTGGAAAAATTTTTGCTTAACCCTGGAGAACGTCATTTGTCTCACCGGCTCTGCTCCCCAGTCCAAAATATGGTTTATCCCGACTCTGTTAGGGACCATTTAATTCACTATTTGATCAGAAATTAACGCTTCGAATGATTAAGGCGAATTAACGTGTCCTGCAAAATGGCGGCTCAAAATACTTTGTATATATTCACTGGTACAAATGTCGCCATCTGTGACAGATTTTTCGAAATACGGTATAATTGTAAGTAAAGTTCGGTTTTACCAACATAATTTAGTATCATTTCTATTTTATAAATTCGTAGGGTGTAATTTTTTTCGATGTTGGCATCTCTAATTTTCTTTCTTTTTTTTATAACCTTATCTATTGTACTCGTCACTGGCAGTAAAATATCCGGCATTTTGAGACGAAAGAATTTTCTTTATCGTTAAAATAAAAGGTTAATTAAGACGGTGCCCTTAAAATTACTTAACCAAATACTTACCCGCTAATATTTTTCAAGTAATTGAAATTGCGAATGGTGATTACGGCGAGGAATGGATCCCAAAACTGGTCGATATGATGAACGCTGAGAAAATGGAAAATTTCGCGAAAGAAAATCACGCCCTCGAGATACCCACGAAAGAAGAGAAAAAAGAACATACAACAATTATCGTAGACGCAACCACTTCCTTAATTAATTCCGGTGAAAAACCGGCAAAAAAAGGATTCCCAATATCAACATTTTGGCAATTTTGGATCCTACTCAAGCGTACATTTTTATCCACGGCGCGTGATAAAACACTGACGCTCCTGCGTCTTGTTGCTCACCTGTTAGTCGGCACAATAATCGGAATCATTTATTACGATATCGGAAATGACGCGAATAAAACATTCAGTAATATTGGGTGTATATTCTTTATGGTTATGTTCACAATGTTCTCGGCCATGATGCCAACCATTCTGACGTTTCCGATGGAGATGGGCGTGTTCGTGCGCGAATATTTGAATTATTGGTATTCGGCGAAGGCGTACTATTTCGCTAAAACTGTCGCGGATATCCCGTTTCAAACGGTGTTTTCAACCATTTATATTGTTATGGTGTACTTTATGTCCGGGCAACCGTACGAGGCCAAACGATTTTTTATGGTTTGTAATATAAACGTGCTGACGTCACTGGTGGCGCAGAGTGTGGGATTGTTGTGCGGGGCGGCGTTAGACGTTGAGGTACGTATATAAGTTATAATTTTTTTTTTGCAATTCTGAATTAAAATTTTAACTTTATAATGGCCTGTGACTTATTTGACCAAATGGTTTACTTTTGTAAAATATTTTTCAACCAATGACGAAAGAATATTATATATATATATATATATATATATATATATATATATATATATATATATATATATATATATATTATGTATTAGAAAAGGACCTGTAACAACATTTTTTTATCGAAGCAAAAGTTATGCAAGTACTAGACAGTGGCGACAACAAAATTTAAATGTTTATATATGTATGTAGAAATTCATTTGAAATAAGTTTACTACATTTACTATTGAATTCACATAAAAAAAGTGGTCAATTTATCATAAATAAGCTTTATCATGCTTTACATCCTTTGCATACTTGATATGAATTGATAAAATTTAGGTAATTTGAACAGATATTGTTCAAATATTGATTAAGGTAATTTGAACAGATATTGCAGTACAATAAAGCAAAAAATGTTATTTAGTATCCGTCAGTATTATAGATCTGTGCATATTTCACTAACAGAACCGTTTATACGCATATCGAATATCTTACAATATGTTAAAATATCCAATTACCATACCAGTTATTATAATAACTTATAAATAACAGTTATTTTTCAGTAACTGTTATTGCAGTAACAGTAATTAGAAAATAACCGTTTAGCTCATCTCTACAATTTACACAATATTATTTGGCTGATTTACTAACAGAATATTGAAATTTTTTTACAGACGGCAACTTTTTTAGGCCCAATCGGCTCCATTCCGATGATCTTATTCGCCGGCTTCTTCGTCAATTTTAGCATATTACACAAATACCTATCGTGGGCGCCATACGTAAGTTATTTACGTTACGGGTTCGAGGGCACCATGATAGCAATCTACGGTGATAATCGACCGAATTTAGAATGTTTTGAAGCATACTGCCCATTTAAATCACCGAAAAAAATATTGGAAGAACGAAATATGGAAGATGCGGAGTATTGGATCGATTGGTTGGCGCTATTAGGATTCTTTTTTATATTACGAATAATTGTGTACTTTATGCTCAAATTAAAAATGCGTTCATTACGATGAAATTCAAAAAAATAGATAAATTCAAAAAAAATTCGATATATACATAAATCAAAACTATTTTTTCATATTGAAATAAAAGTAGAAAAAAACAAGTATGCCGCGCTGAATTTTTTTGTTTAAAAAAATTGCACAAGGCATATTTTTTTTCATAAATTAATTTTTAAATGTAATATTTAAGGCATGTGTAATCACTTAAGTATTATTGTAAGTGATAATCGATATTATTTTTTGTGGAAAATCGTTGAATCTATGACAGAAGACTTTGTGTCGGAAATATTAGACTGAAATCGAACCAAATCTTTTGTTTATTGAGATTAAATTTGAGATTAACAGGTAGTTGCGAGATGAGACTTAAATTGTTCCGCTAACCGTTCCCTTTGATCGAATTTTTACTCGACTACGATTCACTGCCACAGTGAGGCATTAGTGTACTGGAATAGTATATTGTGCAATAAGTGCGAGAAATTATCGATTGCCCACGAGAGCGAAGTTGAGCGCACGATCGTAGTGAGTGTGTTCATTCGCTCGAGTAGGCAATCGATAATCCTGCACGAGTTGCAGATACTATTTTTTATTACGAGTTTCACATACTTTTTTCTATTATTATTACTATTTTTATTACTTTTTAAAATAATATTTTTAAGTGTTTGTTTTTTTTTTCTGAATTAAATATTGTTTAAATTACTTTGTTGGTGGTTTCTATAGAAATAATTATGAAATATTTATTAAATGAAAAATCAAGAGGCGGCTTTGCGTGTTTTATTGTCAGTATACTTTCCATACGCAAAAATGTGGGAAGAGTACAGTGGGCAAACAGCTATTTTGCGTACAAAATTGTGTGCACCAAGTTAGTACTTCTCCCGCATGAGTAATAAAAAATTATAAAAGTTCGTTCATAGATGTGTAATATTTGTGCAGTGGCATCGGTAACTCAGGCAACATGTATAATCTGACCACGCCAAGTAAAAAGTCGGCATAATAAAACTTTTCAAAGGATTTGTATGTTTAACACGTTGACGGTCGGTTGACTACTACTGACATTGTTGTGACTACTACTGCACGAATTAAGCTGCATTCATATCTACAGACACTGAACGTCACAGGCACGTATCATGATAGACACGACAAATTAATATTGTTTAATGTTTTTCTTATGAGTATATTCATACATAGTGTGTATCCGTGTCTGTACGGTTACGTTACGTTATATAAGAGTACACTCATAGGGAAAGCATTAAAGTATTAATAAGTATTTATCGTGCCTGCCACAGTGAGTGTATATGACGTTCAGTGTCTGTAAATATGATTCAGTCTTTATTGCTATAATGTACCGTAAAGTTTAGGTACTTTTTTCATATGTGTTTCAACTTAGATTTCGATTAAACAGCAATTTATTCATAAGAACACGAAAATAGATAAAGTTTAGATAAAGTTTTTAGAAACAAAAAATAACATCATATCTGAAAATATCAATTAAAATCGCAGCATAATTGCCATAATAACAATAATTATTAATATAAGGTGATAGGGGTGAATGGAAACAGAAGGTGGGTTAATAGAGATGCTATGTTAAGTATAAAAGAACGAATGTACTGTCATTAGGGGTGGATAGAGACAGGATGTGGGTTAATAGTGAATAATTATAATTATTCAACTATGGTTTAACAAAGCTGGCATTTGTCAAAAAATTGATGCACCTTAAATATTTTTTCATGGGTTCTCTGGTTTCTTACGGTAAAAATACTTAATTTCTGAAGTACAGCCACATTCAAAAATTATGAAATAAAAAACTCACTCATTGATTGGGGAATCGTGTTTTTACCATAGAGATTGTACAGTAGAGTAGGCAACTCTTATGCAGCACAGTAAGTGGTGGTTATGGACGGAGAAAAAAAGATGGAAAACATCTGTACTGTTTCTATTTTTGTTTCATGACGCATGCGCATTAGTAGACTTTATGTGGTGCATAATTTAAATCAACTACATCATCTGCGTACATAGTTCAAAATAAAAAGAGATAAAAACTGTACAGTTATTTTTTATTTATTTTTCTTGGACCAACGCATATCTGATGGCTTGCCTGCTCTATTGTATTATCTCTATGATCTTTACTGTCTAATGTATATTAATTTTTTCTATGATCTTTACTGTCTAATGTATATTAATTTTTTGAATTAAAGCCCTCTGGTTTGTAACGATGCAAGCTTCGTTAGCTAAAGTTAGGCTAACTAAGCTCATGAATAACATTTTTGTTTTATTCCAATTTACTCGTCTTTCCCTGATTCAGCCCAGTTTACGGTATACAAACAAACTCATTCTATGTCTAGGCCAAGCCCTAAGGGTATGTATAAAAAAATGTGGATAGCAGTGTGTCAGGAGTGTGTCAGGTACCTCTTGAGGCATTTAGTTGGTCGGTGTCGGTCACCGAATGCACGATGTTTGTTATGTATTGTTAAGACCATTATTGCTTGAACTGCACGTTGCTCTGTCCGCTAATACGTATTATGTAGTGTATGTGTGTATACTCACACAGAAGCAAACATCAAACCCACACCTCTACAAACACTGTGTACCTACACAACATAGTGGTGGAAAGTGGAGGAGATTTTTTTGTCTACGCAAGTATCAGTAGTAGAGAGATAGCAAGTTAATTTCTGATTATTCTGTGGTCTAGGCACTATATGTGCCTTATGCCGTATAACAGTAACTGGTACATTAATTATCAAAATAGTGTATTGGTTGGGTGTGTCGTGATAATCTCTTATAACCGTTAACGTGTTAAACGTTAAAAGTTTTATTACCCTCACTTTTTTCTAATTGTGGTCGCACTATATATCCATCGATCGAGATTGAAGGTTCCCACAGGATACAAAATTAATTTCTCAGTCAGATTAAAATTATTGGATCACTTTTGATGAAATTTAGTATTATGATAGAATAAATCCTTGATTTACGAAGCTGAAAATTGAAAATTTCGCGCATAAAACTTTTAAAGTGCGTGTCTTAATTTTCGTAGTCGGGTTTTTATTTTGAGAAAAACGCGTTTAAAGTTTTTGTCGTCATTTAAAATCTGTGATTCAAGACCGGAACAAGCTTGAGACTCATCTCACAACTCTTTTTTCGAAAATTTCATTCCCAAATTGATGTTTCTTTTCCACGATTGTCAGTATCTCTAATATATTGATTAGTTCAATTTTTTTTATTTAGTTAAAATTTTTTTAGGGTGTTTAGTATTTCAGAATTAAACAGTCTAGTACATGTAACAAGTGTAAATAAAGTCTGTGATGTACTTAAGGGCAATTTAAGTTTTTTTTACGAGTTCACAAATCGTGTCATAAGTTTACATACGAGATGCATTATTTGTTTGTTCAACCTCAATAATTGTGACTACTTACAGTTTGTTTAAGGTCATATGAAGCAATACCCTAGGAAACTAGCTGATAGAATAATTGTTCAAAAACCTTTTTTATGTAATTTTTTCTCCTTTCCAATTTAGGGAAATTTTGGCGAAAGTACTCTTTTTTTCATGAAAAGTGCCCAAAAAACCATGTTCCAGACATCGGACGTGTCTAGCTGAAAAACTCATCCAAGATTTTTGGACTTCCAACGTTTTCACCAAATTTCGTAAAAATAGAATGTTTCGTTCGTGAGTTATCGCGCAGACGCATAAATACATACATATATACATATATATATATATATATATATATATATATATATATATATATATATATATATATATAAATTTTAGTGAATATCATTTTCGACTTCTAGGGCCCTCAAAATAAATTTCTCGGGCTCAAGTCGCCCCATGACAGTGGCGGTAATAGCTGAATTTTCGATACGAAAATTCACTAAAAACTGGAGGATACACTATGAGTAGGGAGTGTATGGGGTTAGTGCTTCGTATGACTTTGAACACTATATACTGCTTCTCACAACCTTGTCTTCTTCGTAATGTAATCGTTGTAAACTAATTAACCACTGTAAATTTTTTAGTTCCAGATGTGTTTTTATTTAAATTTTAACTGTGCTGGCAAAGATTTTGATCTAATTTGCATTATTTTATTTAAAGAATTTTTGAATTCGAACCGAATTATTTAAGAAACAATTAATGTCGTATTAAGTGTCAAAAATTTTATACTTTTAAAAAGAAAAATATTTTTGTATTTTATTGTTAGCTTAAGTTTCTGTATGTTTTAAATTATTTCATTAGCTTAAGGTAACCTCCAAGGACTGTTCTCTACCAAAAATATTCAAAGCAAAATTTCAGTTTTACATTACAGTCCACGAATAAAAATTTAAAAATTGTATTTATAATCGAAATACTTGCGTACTTTGTCTAGAAAATAACAGATAACATTCCTTTTCGTATTAAATGTGAAAATCAGAATTAAAATCCTTTTATTTTTTGTGATATTTTGTTTTTTAAGGATACCATTTGGTCTAGATTTTAATTTTATAGCACACCAAGAGGGTTCTACAAAATTTGAGAACATGTTTTTGTCGAAACTATATTTTATAATACAAATAACTTTAAATAGTACAATTTTTAATGACGTTTTAAATGTGTGTTGACGAAACAAGTGGCGTGGAAACAAAGAAAGTAACCGAAACATGTAAATCATGTAAGAATCGTTCATTTTGTTCACCGACAGACTTATTTTTCTTATGAATATCTTTTTATACTCATAAATATCCACCTTTTGCGTATTATAATAAAAAAATCAACGGATAATTTAAATTTTAACAATAAAGAAAGTTAAATTTAAAAAAAAATTCATTGAGGTTGCTTCAAAAAATGTAGTTTTGAGAAAAAACACGTTTAAAGTTTGTATCCGTTTAGAAATTTATAAAATATAATGTAATAATATAAATGCACAGTGGACTTTAAAATTAATCTCATACATCTTTTTGCTACAATTTTGGTAGCGTGGTTTTATCAATTTCAAATAAAATGTTTCAAATTTTACTGTAAAATTTTTACTGAACATTCTTGATAAGAATCGATATGTCAATAAATTCAGACCAGATAGTACTCCTAATACTGAACAATTATAGATTTTTTAAACTTAACCCTTTTAAACAGTTCGCAAGTACTTTTGGCCGTACTTCAAAACTATAGATGTATTTTCATCAGTATTATGTTTAATTAATTTCATATTTATTTAAGTTTCCTCTCATTATTTATTTTTATAAAACTTCTGTGACCATATCCTTGCAGTTATTTTTTAATTTAAAATAAAAAAAATAAATCTATTTAAACAAATTATGTAATTTTAAAGAATGGTGCTAGAAACTTTTTAAACTTAATTGGAAATGTGTACCAGTTTTTAGAATGTAAATTTTTGTAGTTAAAATTTTAATAAATTTATTTTTTAGTTGGTGATTTGTATCGTTTTATTTCGTTTTAATTAAAATTTTCAGTTTTATGGGGTGTTATTTTGACATAAACGTTATTTTGACAATTGACGTAAGTACATAACCTTAATAATTTAAATAATTCACTTTAAACGGCTGTAACTGTCAAAATAATGTGTAATTTAAGGTTATGCAAATTTTAACTGCAAAAATTTTTTTGTCAACATCTGTTTAATAAAACCAGTTAAAAATATTTAGAATGTATGCACTTACTCGTATTAAACCGACAGATTAGAGAAGTTCATTCAATAGAAAACGCCATTACCTAAATGTAAAATTAAAACAGAATAGGAAAGTAAATTAAAATATCTGTGAATTTCTTAAATTTATTGTAAAATTTTAGAATATAAAAACTACAATTTAATTATACACAAAACAATTTAGATACACAATTTTTATTTGTTCATTTACGAAACGAAAAGTATTAAACAACGATACAAAATTTAATTTGACTTTTATTCTTCTATCACCTTGTTCTGACATTTTTTGTGACAAAATAACGCTTACACACCTAAATAATCCAAATTAACGTGTTCAAATTAATGATTTCCATTGTAAACCTAAAATGCTCAGCAATAGAATTAAAAATTTCAGTTGGGACATCATGACGTAAGCGAATTGTAATAAAAAGTGATTTAAGATAATAATAATTAATTGTATTTGTGCAATAAACGCGCATTAAAGATTCTAAACAATTTGACAAATAATGCTATACTATAGATTATACCAAAATGGCGGATGAAATATGATCAGCTGATTCCAGTTTCCGTTTCATTTTTGAAAGTTTGATCGATCGGTCGATGTCAATTGTTCAAGTCCCAACTTTATCATGTATTTTAGATAAGTTTAATAACTTTGTACATAGTAATTATGAGTGTTAAGATCGTAACTAAAATAGCTAAAAAATCTCTCGAACCATTATTTAAACAGTAAAGTATTAATTAAAAAATTGCTGAATATATAAATTTTGAGCAGTTTTACTGTATTAATACATGCATTTTATAAATTTATAAATTTTAATGTCTATACCCAATAAAAAAAATTAAAAATTCAATATAAATAAAATTGGCCTAATATAGTTTTAGGCCTAATATTTAATCTGTAGTCGAAATATCTGGATACTCGAAATCTTCTAAAGTGATTGTTTATGGATCGAGATTTTTCGACTTTTACTGTAATATGTTTCAGTTCTAAATTTAGATTTATATCTAAAATTAAGAAAATCGACACTTCCTGAGAAATCCTTTAAAAATTTTGGCGCATACTGTAAAAAAAAATCAATAGTGATTTAAATATTATTTTTTTATAGGCTAATAATTTGGATGTGCGGAAGCTTATATTTCCAAAAAAAAATTTTATATTATTATAATTTATTTAATTTTAAATAAAAATGAAAATTATAAAAAAAATAATCATATAAATAAGAAATTTCAAAATCCTTGTTTGTCATTATTTCCATGAGCCCTTTCTTCACCGTGGACGTTTAAAAAAGTATCCGAGACGTAAATTCTGAAAAAAAATTCTTGTTTTGAAAATGTAAACGTAATTTGAGATAATTGTTTTAACCTTTAGTGCCCTTAGATTATTTTTTTTCGTATTTATATCAATATCTTCAAATGATAAATGCAAAAATTTTTGACAATTTTTTCAGTGAATGGGTTCTAGCCAATTCTTTTTTTTTGTAGTATTGCCATTGAATAAGTTAATTTTGGTAAGTTTAAATAAAAAAGTGTGTTTTAAATAATAATTATGTTGAAATTATATAAAATTCTCGTTATTAATTAAATATACATAATTATTTTTTGTGATTTAAACACTTTATATAATGTAATGAACTAAAATTTTAATAATTATAAAGATTGAAATCAATTTATTTTACAAAACACGATTAAATAATTAAATTTTATATTTTTTGTTATAATTTCAAAAACAAAGTGGAACCATAATAAATTATATTTTTCAAACTACGAAATTTTTCACTGAAAATTCAATTATTGGGGGAGCTAGGTAATTAATATTTGTGAAAATATCTGAAATTTTTGGTTCGGTTACTAAAATTAACCCATTGTGCGTCAACAATATGAGAATGTTATATTTATAAACAGCTTATGAACAAAATTAGAAATCATACTAATATTATAAATACGAAAACGAGTTTAATATTTGTCTGGCTTTCACTCCTCAACAGTTTAACCAATCGACCTGAAACTTTGTACAGGGATAGCTGAAGCATCGGAGAAAGGGCTAGGCTACTGTTACCCCATGAAAATATTTCATTCCCCCAGGAAAACATCAAAAAAATGAATGATTGACCTCAAACTTTGCATATTGTTAATAAAGGAGACGAAAAAGGACATAGGCTAGTTGTTACCTCGGGAGAACATTTGATTTCTCTGGGAAAATATATTTAAAATTTAACTTGATGTCATAATTTAAAATATCCCGTGGTCGAAGCTATGGATACAAGATATAGTATCGTAAAATATATATTACTTTACCTATTGGACATTACCATACCATCAAAGAGTATTAATCTTTTATTTTAACCATAGAGAAAATTTTTTTTCTTACAATGCCGCACCTTTTACTACCAGTGATAAGCACGATAGATAAGGTTACAAAAAAAGAAAAAGAAAAAAATCAAAGATCCCATTTTCGAAAAAGTGAACCCTAGGAATTTTCAAAATATAAATCATACTAAACTATATTGATAAAATTGAACATTATCAATAATGTTACAGATGGCGGCACCTGTACCAATGAATATATACATATCACAGCATTTTGAGCCGCCATATTGCAGGACGAGTTAACTCGTCTTAATCATTTAAAGCGTTAATATTTCATATAAAGAGGAAAAAAACCAAGTTAAAAATCTTATGGAGCTCTTTGATTCTATAGTCATATTCAGTAGGTAGAGTTATATGAGTTTACGGTACTTTTTTCTGTCAAAAGTTTTTCAAGATAACTATTAATACCAGGGCTTCCAGATTGTATAATTGGATACAAAATCTGTATAATTTGATTGTTTTGTGTATCATCTTTGTATAAGAAACTTTATTGTATAATTGGATACGAAAGCCAAAAATTTAAACTGAATACGCTGAGCACAGCAGTTACAATTTCTTGTTAATGTGACATCGCGTTAAATCCAAAGAAACTTATGTAAGAAAAATCGGTTGGCTTATTTTTTTTTTGCTCTCATTGTACCAAAAAGTTGTTTTGTATAATAGAAGCCAGTTTCGTAAAATTTCAGAGACCTGGCTGTATACCTACCAATCATATATTTCCTTTGGTTCTGTTCTCAGCAATTTCATTTCATTTCATTCCACTTCACTTCACTTTTCAAGAATCGCTGTCCTGACGGTATAAAATAAAAATTTTTACTGGCAGCCCTGATTAATACAAATATTTGAAAAATGGTCTGTCTCCGAGCTTAGTGGTCCAGTTCTTCTGTAGGGATTTTCAAAAATTTTAAATTTCTTATATCAAATATTAAATAGATAGTTTCTCATTTAAAAATTGCGGTTAATTTTTTAAACTGGTATAATGGCGCTGTCTCATAGAGATATATTCGTTCGCGCCTTTACTGTTATTCCAGAAAGGGTGTCAGAATTTTTTATGAAACCTAAATTAAGAATCTCATTCTAAATCGGTGTAAAATTTTATCAAAATACAGATGGATCTGTCATCGTAAAAACTATAGAATAAACTAAATGATCTGTAAAGTAGGCTGTTATATGATCTGGATCGAAAAGAGAAAGTCAGAGTTATAGATTTTTAAGTAAAAGAAACAGCAAATTTTGAAAGGAATAATCAATATAACATTCTCTATTTAATGAAAAAAAAATTATATTTTATTTTATCATTGTTTTTATACACCATACCTCAAAATATCCCCTTTGAAAAGATAATTTTTTTTCGTTCAAAGATCACACCAAGTACAAAAGACACTTAATTAAGTACCCCCCACAACCTGTGTGGACTTTTGAAAATTATCAATTAAAAATATGATATTTACGTGTGGTTTTTTGCAAAATTCAATATTTTTTTTCAAATCGTACGTGGAGCGTCGTACAGAGAGGTCAATCATATGTATAATATGTACATGCAACTCTCTGAAAGTAGTTACCCATTCTCTCTTACTCTTTGAAAAAAAAAAAAAGTGAGAGTTTTATTTTGCTCGCATCCAACTGAAAACACAAAATTTACTTATATGACGAAAGTGTGTGCGGTTAATATTTTGTAAAAATTCAAAAAAAAAAAAATTGTGATTTCATAAATGTTTTAAAATAATACGTTTGTGTCTAAATTGCTAAGTTTTTCTTTTGTGATTTCATTTTTATAGGAAAAGTGGCAAGATGGATACAACACTGATGCTAAACAATAATATGTAAGTATATTTTAATTAGTATACTTAAGTAAGTTTCATATATGTAATTACGTAATTTTTTTTAAAACTCGTTTACAATACTAATTACATGTTGATATAAAATCATCATTTTTTTATATCAGTTTAATGTAACAGTAGAAAATATGAGTGTCCTCAATATTTTTAATGACTGATATTTCCTCACGACCTAAAAAAATATCGATAAAAAAAAATTTATTCCAAACAATCAAAATTGGTGTGTTAAGATTGTTAAGAACAGGTGTACTCTATATAAATATCGGGTATAAGAAGTATATAAGGCACAAACTCGGGATTATTGCACCAAAATGTAAATGCATGCCTTAATTCGAAAACTCTTTCAAACTTAAACCCCCCTCTCCCAATTTAATTTTGGGGCGAATTACAAATAACATTGGATAATATTTTGAACATTTGTCATCTAAATATCTTTTTGGCCTGATTTCAATGTAGGATATTTCTTTACAGTGGCGGTGCAGGACTAAAATTGGAAATGAACAAAATTTAAGAACATGTGCAATCTATATATATCGGGTGTAAGAAGTATATAAGGCGCAAACTCGGGATTATTGCACCAAAATGCATGCCCTAGTTCGAAAACTCTTTCATACTTACTAACCTCCCCCCCCTTTACCCAATTTAATTTTGGAGGGAAATACAAGCAAAATTCGAAAAATATTTTGAAATTTTGTCATCTAAATATCTTTTTGACCTGATTTCGATGTAGGATATTTCTTTACAGTGGCGGTGCAGGACTAAAATTGGAAATGAACAAAATTTAAGAACAGGTGCACTCTATATACATATATCGGGTATAAGAACTATATAAGGCGCAAACTCGGGATTATTGCACTAAAATGCATGCCCTAGTTCGAAAACTCTTTCAAACTTACCCCTCCCCCCATTTTATTTAATTTTAGGGGAAAATATCATAGAATAAAATATAAACAAAAATCGAAAAATACTTTGAATATTTGCCATCCAAACATCTTGCTGGCCTGTTTTCGATGTAGGATATTTCTTTACAGTGGCGGTGCAGGACTAAAATTGGAAATAAACAAAATGAGTTTTGCCAGGCGTTATTTTCTGATATATAAAAGGGAATTATTTTTAAAAGGCTTTCATTGGCAATACCTTATTATTAACACCTTCATTGCCGATCACACGATATCGCGTGATCCGGCTACTTTACTATATGGCCAATCACGCGATATCACGTGACAAATATAAGAACCTATATACTTATTTAACATAAAATATTTAGCCATCTCATAAAGTCCATATTGTTAGCTTGGCAATGAAAATGTTTAAGAGATTTTATACCTAAAGTGGGAAAAAACATAATCTTTGTTAGTGCTAATGATAGATCGATCAAAAAAGAAACAAAACATTGATCCATTTTACGTTAAAAGTTAAATAAGTGATATGAATATCAAAGCTGCATGAGCCTTTCGAGGTCTTCTTACACCGCTTTTGTCCTTTTACTGTTTGTAAACATAAAGGTATCTTGAAAAAAATGACCCCTGACTTTTGAAAAAGAAAAAAAAGTCACATACGCGCATCGCTTTATGTAAAAAACTTCACAGTAATGTTTTTCAACTATTAGCCTCTTTACTGATAACAATGATAAGTCATGGAAAAAACTGATAAATACATGTGACAGTTGTACTTATAATATACTCAGAATTTGTTGTAGAATATCCAGAAATATTTTTTTGGTTTTCATTTTTTATAAAAAAAAAAAAAAAACCCTCTTTTTTGATGAGGTCATTTATATTGCGTAGAATTTCAAGGGAAAATGTTTGACCCTTTTCTTTGATTTGTTGAAAAAAGCCTTCGATTTTTCATTTGCTTCACAAAACAATAACTATTATAATTTAAATAAAATGGTTATTTAGATACCCACTAGGCCACCAGTAAATTAAAGAGTCAATGTAGAGCGAGGTCCTTGCCTCAATCAAATTAAAACAGTTGATTCAATGAAGCAATTTTCTTGAAAAATATTTGAAATATTTTTTTTTTTGTAATAATAAGAATATAAATACTTATACATGTTCCGCATCGTTTAAACCTTAAAATTTCAAAAAACTCTCTTAAAATATTAAAGAATTGAATTATACAAGTATCTAGCAGAAAACAAACGAACTATTTGTATTCAGTCAGTTTAAAAAGGGGATTCCCAACCTAGAAAGTATCTCGAAATGATGCACATTTCAGTAATTTAATCGTAGAATTTCGCCCATTAGATGCATAGAAAATAATTTTGAAAACGGTTCATTGAAGAAAATATAAAAAAAAATTGTCCCTATGACGTCAGTACGTCACCAAGTATATTCAACCGTTTTTTAAACCATGAAAATTTTACATGAAGTTAAAAGTTTTTAAAGCGTAGGCCATATTTTCAAAAGAAATTTCAATGTTATTTTCAAAAAATTATAGAAATTAAATCGCGTACACATAAAATTAGTTTATATAGGTGGCAGTACTTAGTAATTAGTGTCACCATATATTTTCTTAGGTAATATTTGTTGTTTGTGTTACATGATCGTGAGCGATTAAATCCGATAAATAACTAATCTTTGTTGTGTGTATGTGTCCTGTGTATGTGTATTAAGCTATAAAAGATATCCACGATTCAGTGCTTTTTGGGCAGCGAGGAAAATTTTCTCTTAACGTTTTTTTTTTTTTTTATAACAGAAATCAAAAATTTAAATTATTTAGGTTATGAACACATCAAATTCAAAAAATTTACTGCAAGAAAATCTACAATTTACTAAAAAGAATCTACACGGAACTTCGAGTATCCTGTTCAGGTGCATTTACAAAATATTTTACTGATGACTGTTAATTCGTTTTTACGTAAATTATAATTCTACGGGTATTAAAAAAACATCTAATTGTTATTGATCACTTCAACAAAAGAAAAAAGTTGTGTTCTTATCATCTTAAATGATTAAAGTCTAAAGATTATCTTTAAACAAAGTATAATAGTCAACATATCCATTGAAGTACCTATTTATCATGCTTGAACTTTGTGAATTATAAATATTATTATGATATTAAAACATTTCTACATAATTTTTTTCAAAATTTTTTTGTTGACATTGATCTAAAAAAAAATCCGTACTGATACATTTGAAAGATTTGAATAATGTCAGTTACGTTATTAAAATTAATTAAATAAACCATTTCCCCAGGATTTTAACGCTTAATTTTCGCAAACGGGGCTTAAAAATTAAAAATAGTAAAAGGAACTTCATTTTAAGAGGCCGTTCTAACGATATCCCACACAATGTGACTCTATTTCCCCCAAGAAACCATTTCCCCGACACCGATATAACTACCTTTATTGAGATCTACACGTCTACACCCTCTACACCCATCTACACCAGTCTACACCGCTCTACATGCACGAAAGATGTATGAATTTATGAAGATGTGACAGACAGACGGACGTGACGAATAACGATATAGCCGATATAGCAATAATTAATGCGATATTAAGTAAAAGTTAATAAAACAAATGTTTACTCATAAATAATACTTTTAAAGATTACTTTAATAAAGTTCAATTTGTTTACTAAACGGGTATCTCTTGAAAAGGAATTTAAAACTGGTTTTTAAAGCCATCGAAATATCTGACTATCTACCACTTCAAAATTTACACACACAAAAAAATAATTATTAAACAAAAGTGCATTTATAATTTTCCAAAAGATAAAGTACTCATTAACTGTTTGCGTAATAATTACATATCTTGACAGTAATATAAAAGAAAAATTAAATATATTTTGTACCAACATTTAAAAATATCATAGATATACATACATAATTTTAATTCTATAATTGGAACATGGAAAATTATTATGTAACTGTTTTGCATATTTTAAGTTTTGTGGAAAATATTTTATGTCATGATTCTAGAAAAAGCTATTTTCCTTTTATAGAAATACAATAATTTTCTTTTCCTGTAATATTTAACCGATCTCTTGAGTTAACTGTTCATTAACTGTTAATCATAGACAATATAGCCTGTGGTCACAAGCCAAAGTATCTTAAGTCAATTTAAGTAAAAAAACAGATTTCTATTTATTATTGCATACTGTTCATTAGAACATTACGTAATAATGCCAAGCTGACCTACGTTTCACTCAAATAAGAAAAAAATTACAGCAGGAAAACAGTAGTCTAAGTTATTTTTTATAGGTCCTATCCAATGACGTAAAAATTGGGCCCCACCTCCGTGGTCCTATCAAACGTAAAAATTCGGTTTCTGCAAAATAAAAATTTTAAACTTAAGATACTTTGGCTTGTGACCAGTTACATATAATGCACCGTAAAATTGAATAAAGCGAAACTTAAGGGTGAATTGAGGCAAATCGAAAAGTTATTCATGAACTTAATGATTTAAAAATACTAGACGTAAAGACGATCTTTCTTTAGAGTAGAATTACATTCTAATACATATTCTAAAGGTACCCGAAAAAAAATACCAAAAATACGGTATGAAGTTTGAATTCGTGCCGATTTACTACACTTACGGTATATAGTTTAACGTAATCATATTCTCTCTATACCGTATAAAGTTATTTCGTATTTGTTAAAGAGAAAGTAAAAAATACGAACTCAAAGAGGGTTCCTCAAGTTTAAAATCAATTTAAATTCAGTTGTTTCTAATGTCCTATTGATTTATCTAATTTTGAAACTGAAACATTTCATCTACACAAAGAGTAAAAAACGTGAAAAAGCATATTATTGATATAGTTTCGAAAAAAAATTATAAATTTACTTAACAACAGCACGTGCACACCTTACACATATAAACACGACGCCACTGATGTACAGGTAATGTTAATTAATTAATAATTACAGGTGTAAACAAGATGACTTATGTAATATGGGAGAACTGGGTATATAATTTAATAAACACTTTAGAAAAAATATGTTTATTTTTCTGAAAATACATTTTAAATAACTGGATACATATGTATATTGAAAATAAAAATTATCAAAGAAAATTCAGATTTATCTCCTAAATACCTTTAAATTTGAATTATTGTTATTTTTTTATCTTTTATAAATTTAAATTTTTCTACTACGATTCATTAAAAAGTTATAAAATTAAAAAAACATACTAAACACACGAATAATAATATCCGTTACACCATTTTGAAAATATTTTATAACATTATTAATAGATGTCTCCTGCATCCATTTTGTAATAAAGATGGGCAAGAACTATCGATAAGAAAATAAAATAAGACAACAAATTTATTCATTCATAAGCGGACATTCAAAATTTCTGAAATAATGCAAATTGAAATTTATAATTACTGATTACATTGCTTTGATATGAATGTTTTAATTAGGAAATATATATAATTATTAGATGTATATTCTAATTTAGGAACATTTAAATATCTTAACCTTAACTACAGCTGAACACTTTTTTATGCGGTCCTTTTTGTGCGATTTTTAGTCGAATTTTCTCCGAAAAATTAGACTTATACAGTCTATACGATAAGAGCTGCGAGAGGCGAGAGTAGGGGCGCTATCCGTTTTCGGACCCGTAGAACACGAATATGTAGAAAAAAAAAATGTCTGATATATATATATATATATTTTCCCGCCACCTTTTAATTTGTGTAGGGCTCCCCTATGGAAGTTAAGAGATGAAATTTGGTAAATGGGGCTCATTTTCGAGGCACCTCATACTATCAAAGTGGGGTCAAATTTTGGGCAAATTTTTTTTCTGACCCGACCTTTAAGGGGGTGGTGGGGGGCGGAAAAGCAATAAAACTTTTTCAAACCGGTTTTAAATAATGTTTCGGTCAATTATCTACAACATATCCAAAATTCAGCTTCCTAGGATGATATGGTGGGAGTAGAGGGGGGAAAAACGATTTTCGCTGGATCTAACAGGCCCCCAGCCCCCCAGAATTAACGTAGAGGGTTGAAATTTGGTGTGTTGATAAAGTTCGTACCTAGGTTGTGCTTTTTGGAGGTTTTAATATTTTACCCCCACCCCCCTCATTTTTAAGCTACAATTTCATGCATTTTCGACGTTTTCGAAGTTTGTACCACTCGCACAGGTCACCCGAATAAACCTAGAGGGCTGAAATTTTGTATTCGGATTGAGTTAGTATCAAGGGGGTGCCTTTTGGGGGTCTCGACTTTTAACCCCTACCCCCACCATTTTTATACCCAAAAGAACATGATTTTTCTTGTTTTTTAACAGTTTCGTTCGGGTCAAAATCTCCCCAAATAAACCTAGAAGGCTGAAATTTGGTGTACAGGTTAAGCTAATAGCCAGACACTGTTTTTTGGAGGTTTCAACTTTTAACCCTTACCCCCACGATTTTGACGCCAATATTTCCTTAATTTTTTTGCTTGTTTTCTAACACGTCTAGAGACTCCATAAGGAAACCTAGAGGGCTGAAATTTTGTACGTGTATTCAGTTAGTATCCAGCTAGTACCTTGTAGGGAGTCCGCATCACTTTTCCCCCCACTTCTCCCATTTTTACATCGGAATTGAATGCTATTGTTAAATGTGTTTTAAAAGCATTATGTTTATTCTAAATACAAGTAGGCGAATAGTAATTTTAAAAAATTTTAAAAAAATTGAACTTTTGTGACAAATGAAATACATACATATTAAGTAATTTAAAAATGTTATTAAAGTCACTGTTTATTTATAAATTAGGAATTTTGGATTTTTAGTATTTATAAAATAGAAATTTTGGATTTTTTTGGAAAAAAAAATATCTTTATAAAGGCCTTCCAGTTTACTATTGAAGGTCCTTTTTTAATATTTAAAACTAAAACATAAAGGCAATTAGCGGATAAACATGGGCAGGAATGTCCTCGTACGAATTGTGTTGGTTTTTTTTCTGCTACCTGTTTTCGGCACAAAATTGAAATTTACTGAGATACAGCCCTTAAATACTTAAAACCTTTTTTTAAAGCCTCGATCAGCCGAACACTCATCACCAGTTTTGAAACCAACAAAATGACAATTCGGTTGTAGACTTTCAATCACATTTCGCTTGTAGACATTCAATACCGAAGATGAAGGGGAAAATTCGACTATCGTGATGGGGCCCCGCTGCTCACGGCGTTTTTTTTTATGTGGTTTGTAACAAATGGCCATTAAAATGCATAATGTGAATCAAAATCACGAGACAGTAAGAAACTTAAACAATTACTATAATAACTTTCTTTGATAAAAATACTTTTTAACGGCTTTTATGCATTTAATCAATACATTACATAAGAACATAAGTTATTGCATCATTTAATTTCGTTAAAGATGTATTTTTCAAAATTTTCATAATATTATAAAATTGAAATAAGATGTTTCTACGTGTAAATTAATGCTTCATCTTGTTTATAGAAGCAATTTCTAAGGAAATTTCTAAGGTTTGAGCGTTTTGAGTGATGTTTTTTCGATGAAACTTTTTTATGCGGTCCCGACCAACCGCACAAGAAAGTTTTTTGTACAATCTGAATCGAACTATACTTTTTATGGCTATTTATGATATTTTTGAATCTATTTTTTTTGTGAGATTTTTTTTATGCGGTCTCTATCCACCGCACAACAAAAGAGTTCAGCTGTATTATCCGATAACTAATAACATAAAAAATAATTTACAATTTTTTGCTTATTAAGCTTTTCAATTTAACCCCTTAACTACCGAATGTATTTTGTCGGTTAACTACTAGTGGTACTTACAAGTACCAGTAACTTTACTAACACATTTTTTTTTGTTAAATAAAATTTTATTATCTAGTTCAACAAAATGTATCTTATATCATAGATCTGATAATAAGGATACATAACGATTAAACAGGATTAATGGCTTAACATATTTAAAATGTATCTAGTAGATTTTATAGAAAAAACTTTTAGATACTTAAAAGTAGAGTAATTATTCCTGGTATTTTCAATGCAGAAAAAAACTGGACTTCTAAGTACCACTAGTAGCGAAAGGGTTAATATAATAGAGGCGTCCGATGTCAAAAAGTTTGATATTTGATAATTTGAGAGGAAGATGCGAAATTTGCCGTGCATTAGGTCTCTACTCAATATCATTTTCTAAATGTGTAGCATATGAAGTATACTTCTATTGTAATAAAGAAAAAACCGTTTTCTACATTATCATGTAAAATAATTTTTTTTTCCTTTGAGTTCTACTAAATTAATTTATATAATATTCACTGATTTGAGCATTACTTTATGGTATTCCATATTTGTAAATAACAGAACAATTTTATTTGAAAATGAGTAATTAAGCTCAAAAAAATTGTCACAATTAAGAAAATGAAGTGGTATTTTTTGTTAGGTAAAATGTTTGTTCTATTATTTAATTTTTATAATTTAGATTAATGAAAAATTAAATGTTAAACATTAATATAAATAAACTGAATTCGGAAAAACTATCGTGTTTATTTACTCTAGTGGTACTTTGGAGTCCAAAATTTTTTTTTCCCATAAATTAAGTTTTTTCTCGTATTTAACTTATGATATAGATAAAATGATGTATTTAAATCCCAATAATGTACGACTTCAAGGAAAATTTAAACAGTACATATTTCTGGTATTTTTCGTGCAGAAAAAAACTGGACTTGTAAGTACCACTAGTAGCGAAAGGGTTAACATGCTGTGATACTGAATAAACATATTTTTTAGTCGGATAAAGGTTTTCTAAAGTAAGTGATTGTTGTCTATCTCTAAAATACAATTTCGGTTTCACATTGTTAAAAGCAATAAAAATTGGTGTATAAAACACTTAGTGGTACTTACCAGTCCACTTCGTATTTTTGTTAAAATTTCAAAAATTAAGTTGTCAATTTTGTTACTCTTGATATACTTAAAAATAACAAACCATATTTTAACAGAATAACACAAAAAACGGCAACAATATCGCCAAATTATCAAATAATAACAATTAAAAAAACGTTAGTACAATAACTTTTTTACACTTGTGCCCCTAACAAGTTTGAATTTTATTTATGTGTAGCTAGTACATACAATACTATTAAAAATTTCAGAAATAATATGTTAAATGATTCTACTTTTAAGTGTTTAAAAGTTTTTTGTATAAAATCTAATAGATATATTTTAAATATGTTAATAAAGTTACTGGTACTTGTAAGTACCACTAGTAGTCTACCGACAAAATACATTCGGTAGTTAAGGGGTTAAAATAAAACATAATTTCTCTTCGCCAAATTGCCAATGAAAATTATCAGATTCGACATAATTAATTACAAATTGTGACGTTGTTTTGAAGTAATGATGCGTTTTAAATCGTTTGAATCGTTGTTGATAATTATCGATTTTCAAAATAAAGTTCTTATAATATTTTTGCGTTAATAAGACTCATGGAATTATTTAACATTTACCACAAATTCCAATCATAACCAAATATGCAATTGTGTTACCAACAAATAGAAAAAAATAACCTGTTGTTATTTTACTGTTAAAAACAAAAAAGATCCCAAATGCCACTAAATTTCACATTAATTAAAGAATAATTACTTTTACGAGACTTACATTGTATGGATAGTTTTTAACATAGACCATATACATGGACACCTAACTCAAACGGGAGAATTGACAAAATTGCTCAGGAAAATGGCAGTTATTAGGTATCATAGAGATGTACATCACTGGTGCTTGACATGAAGATGTAAAAATAGAATGTAAATAGACTTGAAGCAAGGACTTGAAGTATCAAGTTAGCGTAACATGGATATTCTTAACCCCATTTTTTGACAATTTAGAAATGATTTCAAAAATCTTATAAAATTATTTTTTAAATAAAGACGAAAAATTTATTTTAATTTTAAATCAATAATATCAAAATGGGTAGAGTGTGTGGTGTTAAAAATTGTTCTAATGGCAGTGTAATTGATATAAAGCGACTCAAGGAATTAAATTTTCAAAATCCTGCATTTTTCAAGTACCCGCAAGGAAAATCAAGTAAACTAAATAAATTTTATTTTATTAATATTTCAATTTGTTTTTTATGATATAATATAACAATAAAACTATGTCAAGTAATATTCAAACTATCGCTTTGGTACACAAGAAACACTAATGCCCTCTTATTTTTAGACACTTTTTTGAATGCATTGAGTTCGATCACCTTATAGTCATCATCATCATGGTTTTTAACTATGTATCAATTTATTATAGTCAACCTAGCTTCTACGCTACTGATATGAAAGAACGTTAAATGGCGCATAAATGGTGCTATCAACAGTGTATCGCAGCATGCCGGACAATTTTATGCCCAGAGTTCAGAGGTACAGCAACTATCTCTATCGTGTAATCTGAAGTGTGCATTTCTGTGCACATTAGGCTACTAAATAGTTACTGTCTCAGTAGCAGTCGCTGAGTGTAGGTCAGTCAAACAACAATGGATTTGATTGTTGTTAGCATTGTAGAAACCCCACACGTAGCGTTATGGTATCACACATATGTATGTGAAGCAGGGTCACGTGACGGCCACCACCATCTTCGATTACTCACACTAACACAGTTTACCGCACAAATCAAAGTAAACACCGTGCACGTATACAACATATTTTCTATCTCTTATGGCTCATACACAATCAATGAAATAAGGAATAAGAAGTATGCCATCTAGTGACGTTGAATGGAACTTTAATGAAATAAGAAATAAGAAACAAGGAATAAGAACATAGAACACTAGAAACCAACTAATATTAAAAACGTGTAATTGGCGCGGAGTCATTTGGAGCCGTGTCACAGCTTAAGGCATTAGTCAGTCCGTGTCCTTCGTCGAACGCACACTGTGTTCTGTTAACAATGCTACCAGCAGTTACCAGCTTACTGGTTAGTCGTCCATCGACTCTTCAAGCGTACACTTGTATTGTTGCAGTCGTAGCCACAGTGGTGGCTGTTCATTGTTAGCAGGTACATACATCACATACATGCTGTTGTTCTTGTGTATGTACCCACTCCCACCTTGGACCACTTTGCTGCATACATAAAGAGTATCACACATACAAACATCCACAACCCTACACATACCGACACAAACTCTAAATACGTATACAACTTTCCACCTCTCTGCCTAGTCTGATGACGTAAAATTTTGATTACAGTCGGGATGCTTACTATTTAAACAGTAGTTTGGCCCCTTGAATAAGAAATAAGGAGTATGCCATCTAGTGACGAATGTAACTTTAACGTAACTGCTCATAGGTATAAATGTGTAGATATTTTTGTACATCAAAATTCGTGATTTTTTTGACTTAGTGACAAAAAAGTCATCACGAACGTTACTTTTTCATGAATTTTGTTGTACAAAAATACCTAAATACATATACCTATGAGCAGGTAAGTTAAAGTTTCATTCAACGTCACTAGATGGCATACTCCTTATTTCTTATTTCTTATTCCTTGTTTCTTATTTCTTATTTCATTAAAATTCCATTCAACGCCACTAGACGGCATACTTCTTATTCCTTATTTCATTGATTGTGTATGAGCCATTACTGGTTACACTGGTTCCAGTAGTATAGAGATAGGTATGTTATCTCTGGTGCTCTATGCTTTTATATTTTAATATGTATATAACAATAACGATAGTTTTTTCCTAGAATATGTTAATTATTTTGTATATACGTCGTTCTATATAAACAATATTATAATTTTATAATGTATTTGATGAGCAATAAATATGTAAAAAGTAATTTTATGCATATTACAAGTATATAAGAGTGACCATGATTCAGCTGGATGGCATTGTAAACAAAAGTGCAAAGATTATGATTTCCTTGCTTTTTGTTATATACTAGTTACAAAAACGTCACTAATTTTATTTATTTATTTATCGTTGATATTCAGTTGTACATTAGCCGTCGTCTGAATAGTTTCGACGTCTGGCTTTAGTGTTCCATTAAATTTTTTTTTTTTTTTGTATAAACTTTTTCAATTGTTTCCGATTTTCTTGATTCAATGTTTTGTTGTATTTTGTGATTTAATTGTTTTTTGTATTTGTAAAAAAAAAATTTATGTGATTAAAAATGAAGTTAGATGGCGAATGTTCAACGAATAGCAAAGATAATTGTGAGGAGGAAGCTAATACATTTTTATTGGAACCTTACAGGAAAGGCAATGCTGTCAAAGTAACCATTACCCCAGCGCAACCGAAAACTTTGACACATTTACCGAAACGGCCGCCAGTCGATCTTGCATTTACCGATTTAACATATAAAGTGACCGAGGGAAAAAAGAAAAGTGAGTATGGAATTTGATTTTTTGTTTTGTTTTTTAATTGTTAGTTACATATTTTGTTTTTATGTAGTCTTAAGCTCTTAAGGTGAAATTAAAAAGGAATTTTCCATTTATGAGAATTAAATATAAATTAATGTGTTATACGTACGTTATTTTTCAGTATTGTTTTCTATGGAATTCATAAATAATTTATAACTTGTATTGAGTAACAGAAAATTTAAAAATTTACTTTGCGTAATAAGTTTTACTGAAAATGAAAATTTACTTACGTAAAAATTTCCAATGGGAGCTAAAATTATTTATCTGGAAACTTATTTATGTTAAATTAATATTACTCTTATAAAATGGCTAAATATTATTTTCTCGAAGTCTGTAATATCTAAAGGTCGCATGATCTTTCCGTCCTGACTCGATTACTAAAAAAATTTCAACCAATTTTTAAAAATTTGATCTCGACTTTTTTATTGTATCAGAAAGTTTTTGGTTCAATTTTGGGTATAAAATATCCATTTAGTTTCCATAATAAATACTCCTGTCAGTACTTAAATTTTATACATAACACTAAACGTTGGGTTGTAATGGGTTAATAAAAACAGCTTCTTTTTATAGTAGTCTGGTAACTCGCGCTGTTTTCAATGCCTATTTTTAGGGGCATTTTTTTTTTTTTTTGAGAAAGAACAAATGAAGTTTTGAATTTTTAATGTTTTTATTTACATCTTAAGGTAACACAAAAATTTTTTTTTGAATAAATAAAAATTTTATTTTATTATTATTATTATTATTATTATCACTTGAAGTTGGCGCCTCAAAAAAAGCACATAGATGGCCCGGGTGATTTTGACTCTTGCGGACATCTGAAATTAAAAATTCTTAATTAGTCTTAATCTATAGATAGATATGTCATTCTGGTTGGAACTAGAATTATGAAATTTTATTGAAAAATAACAAATAGCCTAAGAGCTATTGAACGATTTTCACAAAGTATTTTCTACCGGTTGGGATTTTTTTACACAAACAGGATATAGGCCCACGAATCAGCAATGGACAACCTGGCAATCCAAAGCAGGGCACAAGACTATTAAAAAAATTTTTGAAAATGCAAAAAAAGAGCCCAATTCAGAGTATTTTTTACCGCTTGAAATTTTAACAGAATACTCCAGACACTCATTGACGCCAGAAAAAAAACTGACAGGCGGTTTAGTGGGGATCTACCCCTCGCCAGGCGGGCTCAAACATGTCAAATTTTATACCCAACTCAAAGTATTTTCTACCGGTTGAGATTTTAACCAGATACTCCAGACACTCATTGGAGCCAGAAAAAAAATTGACAGGCGGTTTGGTGGGGATCTACCTCTTGCCAGACGGGTCCAAACATGTCAAATTATAAAATTAAATATTTTATAATTTCTTTCAATGCAAAGGAACTTAAGAAACAGTGCTGGCGTTCCAGACGAAAATTTTGTTAGCCTAACGTTAGCCAACGGAGCTTTCACCGTTACAAACCAGAGGGCACGCATTCAAAAAATTAATATACATTATATATTAAACAACAATTTCTAACATGGTTACTGATTATTTTTATTCCATAATTTTTAAATGTGGCTGTACTTCAGAAATTAAGTATTTATACCGTGAAAAACCGTGAAAAAATATTTAACGTGCATTAATTTTTGAATTAGAGCCCTCTGGTTTGTAACGGTGAAAGCTCCGTTAGCTAACGTTAGGCTAACAAAATTTTTCGTCTGGAACGCCAGCATTATGTAGGTAGATACCTGCTTATTTTTGCTTATAAGAAATGCTTTAAATGTTTATCAATAACTTTCTACACAAATATTGACGAGTGTTTGCCATCTGGATTTAGAACAATGTAAAACAAATAACAACAACAAATAGGCATGAAAAACAGCGCGAGTTACCAGACTACTACCTTAAGTTCTTACCTGTTGTACTCCAACTATATTTGAAAATAATATGCTTCCAAAAATGGAATGAATTAAATTGATTGAAATGCGTGAGTCACGTGAGTATATAAAAATTTGGAGATAATTAATGACAGTTTGATTTGAAATTAATTCAAAACGCTTACTAGGGCAAGGCTGTAATCGCTGTAATTATTTTGTTAATCAAATTGATTAGGTCATTACAGTTTAACGGAAATTGAATGTTTTGTAAAATCACTTTTCATTTCAAAACTCAAATCTAAACATTTCTCAGGGAAAATCAGATGAAAATTTTATATCGAGGACATTTGTATGAATATGAAAAGTAGCTTCAGGTTGTTTGATTACAGCAAAAAACATTTGTTAATATAAAATTTCATAAACATTTTAAGTATTTAATTTTTTTCTTACTTTATTACTGAATAAATTTTTATTAGTGGTAAAACATTATTAGTCAATTAATTAACAATTTTACATTTAAGTTAGGTATTTGTCATTTGTCAAGGTGAATTTTTTGTTCGTATTTAAACATTTATTTAAATTTTTTACATCTTTTTCAATTTAAACGAGAGGTAAACAAGATTTTCATATAATTTCTAGTTTCCTGGTTTAGCATGAAACAATTTCATGTAGTTTTGACGTCGTAAATCGAGTACTAATTAGAAATACGCTGTCAGGGTTACTAGGGTTATATTTTTTATTGCCTAGGCAGTGTTCGATTTGTGGTATAAAAATTTCTCGGGTATTTGCGCATGTACACGACTAAACTACGCGAACATATTAGCAAAAATTTAAATATGTAACGCATATAACGTCTACAAGCTTTCAAGTATAGTAGTAGTAGTCATGTCAAGCCAAAGAGTAGTTGATCGATTAATCGACTAAAATTGTCTTTCAGATAAAATTATTAGTCGAAAATATCGAGCATAGAATAATTGACTAATCGATTAAATTTTAGTCGAATTTATGAATAGGGTAATCTATATATGTAACTCTTTCAAAAATGATGTTTTCTTTTTAATTTAATTATTGACTTTTAATATTTTTTTTCTAAGATAAGGAAAGATATGACATCACATTAGAAAATGAAAAAATTATACAAATAGATAATTTTTTGGTTTTTATTTTTTGGAGTCTAATAAATAATACAGAAAAAATTAAATTAGTCATTTTTAGTCATTTAAAAAAGTTAATCATTTTAATCATTTAGTCATTGGTAAAATAGTCGACTGAAAAATGATTAAATTAAAATAAAATTAGTCGACTAAACCGATTAATCGATTAATCATGCGACATCACTACGTAGTAGACATCAAATAATTTGAATGTTTGTTAGTATGTGTTTGCGCGGTTTAATAGTGCACATGCGCGAGAATTTTTTATACCACGAATGGAACACGGCCCTGGTAGCATCCAAACGGCTACATGGATTTTAATAAATGAGACATCATTAGATTTGTCTTAATTTCGAAAATGACGTAGTGTGTATCAAGTCTCAAGAAATGTAAAATGGCGACTGTCAATCGCTATAATGTCGATGTATATATTTTTTCTTTTAAATTAACACAAAAATGTAAATTTAAAAAATAAAATACGAAATAAAACGCGAACTAAAAAGATGGAGTCAAGATTAGATACAAAAAAGAAAAATGGAAAAATGTACCTATGCAGTCAAATGGTAACGTGATTGACAAGTTGAGCAGAAATATCTGGTGCCTCCGACTACATGTTATCATCTAATTGCATGCAAAAAATGAGTGAAATCGAACTTTTTTTTAGGTGACAATATATTTGCCGGTGCCCTAGAAAGGGTTAAAATAAAATTGACGTACTATTTCGATTTATTTACGCAACTATCGATTATTTTACTATTTTTTAAGTCTTATCACTTATCACTACAATTTGTATTTTATTTATTAAAAAAAAAATAAATACTTAAATATTAGGTATTATTTTTATCTTTAATCATACAATAGAAATGACATTTTAGGAACAATGAATTATTGTAAATCCATACGAACTGAAATTTTAATAAATTAATACAATGAAAAAAAATACACATACATAATCGACCTAGAATGAAAATTGGGGGCATGCAAGTCCAAATTTCAAATGATAAATTTGACTTGCATAATATAAAATAATGTAAGATTGAGTATAGCTTTTGGCAAGTTTAACTTTTTAAAAATTAAAAAGATTCTTAATGTTTCGACGTTTCACCGCCATTTTTTTGACGTACAGTATAACCTTTTTTATGCGGTGGATAATGACCGCATAAAAAAAGGTTATACTGTACTATGTATAAATGTTATTCGAGTGTTGTACAAAAGAAAAAATAGTCATCGATTTGCAAAGAATCAAAACATTTGTTTACAATTTTTGAATAAAAGTTATGAATTAAATTATGATATTAATAGATTTGAGCGTTACTTTATGGTATTCCATATTTGTAAATAATAAACAAATATTTTACTTCGCAAAAATACCACTTTTATTTTGAAACAATATTGTCACAGTTTCAAAATAAAAGTGGTATTTTTGCGAAGTAAAATATTTGTTTATTATTTACAATTAAATTATGCATTATGATGAATTAATTAAAATAAAAAACAAGTCTATTACAAGTGTTATATAATTATTTTACAAAATATATAATTATGTATATAATATACATAAATTAAGAAATGCGTGTTCTATAATTTTTGCAATTTAATTTCAAATTTGGACTTACAGCTAAAACTTTTTTTTATGCGATCCTTTTTGTGCGATTTTTTTATGCGCTTTTTAAAAAAATGGCCATTAAAATGCATAATGCAAATCAAAATCAAGAGACAGTAAGAAACTTAAACATTTACTATAATAACTTTATTTGATAAAAATTCTTTTTAATGATTTTTAAGCATTTTATAATCAGTACATTGCATAAGAACATAAGTTATTGCATCATTTAATTTTTTTTCGGATGTATTTTTCAAAATTTTCATAATATTATAAAAATGAAATAAAATGTTCCCACGTAAATTGGTGATTTATCTTGTTTAGAAAAGTAACTTTTAAGGAAATCGTGAGGTTTTGAGCGTTTTGAGTTACCTAGGTATTTTCGATGAAACTTTTTTCATCGAAATCCCCTATCCCCCTTTTAAAAAAAGGTTCAGCTGTACTTGGATAATAATGAAGCTAAACATACGCTTTACGTAACTGATAGAATTCTTATGACCCAATTAATTTTTCTGTTCATTAAAAATTAGATAAAAACAACTTTACCGGATGAATAGCTAATATTTGTTGTTATATGTATCCATTCCATGGTTTTTAGCGAATTTTCGAATAGAAAATTCAGTTATTACAGCCACTGTTATGCCGGGACTATGATAGAAATTTGTTTTGAGGTTCCTAGAAACCGAAAATGACATTCATTAAAATTTATATATGTATATATTTATGTATTCGCGCGATAACTCTCGAACGAAACATCGTATTTTTACGAAATTTGATGAAAACGTTGGAAGTCCAAAAATCTTGGATGAGTTCTTGAACCAGACACGTCCGATGCCCGAAACATAATATTCTGTACATTTTTCGTGTAGAAAATACGTTTTTGCCAAAATTTCCTCAAGTTCAAAAGTTTTTGCGACATTTTTTTTACACCATTGGAAAGAGGAGAAAAAATCACATAAAATAAGTTTCTGAACAACGTTTTTAATTTTTAAAAATAATGCCGAAAATTGTTAGAAAAAATTATTTTAGTATTTGTTCTCAAAATTTGCGCGAAAACGTTTACTAGCTGTCAGTTACGTCACATTCTCTAGATAGCAACAGGTGTCCTGTAACTAAGAAAAAAAAATGTTTATTTTCCCTGTAACTAGGAAAAGAAATTGTTGATTTTTAAAAAAATTAATTAAATTTTGATTAATTTCCATAGTTATGTTTGCTAACCGGAAATTAAGTAGTGACACTAGTGGTGATAGTGTTGAAATATAAGAGAAAGCAACGTCACAGCCCGTTTCTGCTTACGTGGATTTTAGCTACAAAATTACTTTTTTAATCAAATTTTTTTAAAATCAAATAATGATAGTTAAGATAAATTAGTATAATAAATTGCTGTCTTTTATTATAAATTTTCATTAAAATTTGTTTTAACTGCTTTTCTTTGATACTGTCAAATACCCCATTATTCTGTGTCAACTAGTTTCCGAGAAAAACTAATTTTTGTAAACGGAAATTTGCTATGTTATGCAGGATGCTGCGATAGGAGTATTTCCTTTTTTCTTGGTAAACACAGGGACATACAGGCTAGGTTTCATTTTAAAACATTCAAAATTTTTGTAAGAAATTGCAATATTTGCAAAAATTAAGTCGGAAATAGAAAACATTTTAAATATGATACAGAAACAGATGTATTTATATTTGGAAAAATTGTAATATTATTTCAGCAGAATAATAATTATAAATAAATTAAAATATCTCATTCGTGACTTGAAAACACATATAACGACGTCAGGTAATTTACATTTCCGGTTTTGTGATTTACATTAATATTTTAAATAGTCTAGTTTTTTTTTATAATTTTTTATTTTATTTTAATTTTTTTAGAAGAACTAATGATTGAAGTGTTGATAAATAAATAATTTACATAATTAGTTTTAAGGTCTCTGAAAAAAAATTGTAATTACTCAAATAATGTCTACCTATATGTAATTTAGATCAAATTTACTAGGTGCCCTTAATTAATGCCCTTTTTATTTAGCTTATTTTCAAAAAACGTTTAAACGGAATGTATTACGCACAAACTCAGATTTTAACGTTTATTAGTCACTGTCATGATTTGTTTCGAGATCCCTGGAAGCCGAAATTGACATTCAGTAAATTTTACATATGTATATAATATAAATATGTATGTACATATGTATATATATATATGCGCGCGATAACTCTCGAACGGAACATTATATTTTTACGAAATTTGGTGAAAACGTAGAAAGTTCAAAAATCTGGGATGAGTTCTTAAGCCAGACACATCCGATGCCAAAATACCTAAAAAATGTGGTTTTCTTGTAAAAATTTGCCAAAGTTTAAAAATTCTTCGAATTTTTTTTACACTTTGACAAAGAGCGGAAAAAGTCACATAAAATACATTTTGAATCATTAGCCTAGGTAAGCGGATTTTCGAGGAAAATTAATTTTTATGATCGGAAATTCGCTATGTTAGGCAGGGATGTTACGACAGGGGTATTTTTCGAATAAATGCATGCGTTAATAGTTACAGTGGACGCTCTTTTAACCGGACAGCATTTTCACGCGAAAATTACCATTGAAATATGAAAATGGTTAATTTTCAGTCTTTTAACGAACGAAGTAGAGTACCGTAAAACCGTCTAGACCCGGACACTTTTTTACATTTTTTGGTATAATTTTATGTTTATACATGTTTCCTTCATAGATATCACCAATTACCATTAGAAAGAGCGTATATTATTTGTTATATCCCTGACCCATTTGTTTCATTGTAAGTAAAAATAAAAAAAAATAAAAAATAATTAGCAAGTGTCCGGGTCTACACCCCAAATCCGTCTTGACCCGGACGCGTAAATACAAAGGCGACTGCAGCACAGACATCCATATTCTGTGCTGCATTATCTCGTGGATGACTTAAAGCAGGAATAGTTTGTCCGAACCATAGAACACTAGAAGCCAACTAACATAAAAAAAGTGTAATTCGCTCGGAGTCATTTGACACCAGTCACAGCTTAAGGCATGTAGTCACTTATTGACCGTCGTCGAGTTCGCACTGCATTGTATTAACAATATACCCATTGTTACTTGAACACGTTGAACAGCTCTCTCTGGTAATACGTGTGGTGAGGTAGTATGCGTGAATACACATACTACTACAAAAAACCAAACTAATACACTGCAAACAGTGTGTATGTACACAAACAGAGTATGTCACAAACTCATTACAAGTGGAACAGACACAAAACCAATCTAGTTTGTCCCCTTGGTCCGAACCCAGTTGTAACACAGCGGTCTGTAGTATAGCTGCATTTGTTTGTGTAAGGCAATGCAAAGGCGGATTTACCACAGACCGCTCTAGTCCATGCTGCATAATAATATGACTTAAAGCATTATTAATTCATCTGAATGGTGCTTAACTCGACAATTCGCAGTGTCACCTGTAGGTGACAGACATTTTTAATTGTAAACTGTATTAATTTGTTTGTTTAACTTATAGTATAGAGTTGTCACAAGAAAGAAATATAAAGTCATCTATTAGCCTTCTAATGGTGGTAACAGAACGTAAAGATTTAATTATCTTATCGTTGAAAAAAATTAAAAACATCTGTCACCTCCAAATAACTCTGGGAATTGTCGAGTTAAATTCAGTAATATCTGTAGTAGTACAGTCATATTTGTTTGAATAAAGCAATTAAAAAAAAAAAATTGATAAAATTACAAAATGTTTTGTTTTTTGTATCTTTATTATATTTAGGGTAAAAGCCCCTATACTTGAACGCGATTCAATACTCGAACAATTTTAATATTTTATATACTTATTAATGAAGTTATTTCTGAAAAAACCGATAAATGTCAAAACTGTTTGAGTATAGGGGCTTTTACGTTATGTATATAAACTAAAACTATTGTATTAAAAAATATGGCAGTTAAGTTTAATGTTTCTTAGCATTAGGGTGATTCAATTTAATATTTTCGCCGATGCTATGGTTGCGTCCTTTCTTCTTTATTTCAGAGGTAGTAGTCCATTCACTTTGTATTCTAGAAGAAGACTGACAAGGAAAGGTTCTGAACTATCAATTCGCAATTTTGATGAAACTTCGTATACGTGTAGTACAAGCAAAAATAACGGACCGGTATTTTTCTTTTATCTGCCACCGTCGCCATTTAAGGGGTGAAATCACTCCTCAAAATTAGGGTAAAATTTCAATTTTCCTTGATGATTTGAAAACTACAGCAGATAGAGAAAAAACTTTAAATTGACGTACTTTACTTTTAGAGAGCTTTCTACTGATGTATACAAAGCCAAGGTCGAACCAACTGAAGGGGCTGTTTAGGAAAAATTGGAGGTAAATTTTGAAATAGGGCGGATATACTTTACCTAGTTTTGCTCAAAGTTGAAATTTAAAGTCTAAAGTCCAAAAATTGGACGGTTAATTTGAGGTGTGTCTTTTTTGTGAAATTCAACAAGGTGTACTCCTCACAGGATTAATTCATAAAAATAATTAATTTTTCCTTGTCAGTCATTTTGCACTAAGCAACAATAGTTTTAACAGTTTTAGCTGCAGAATTATCGCGCGTGCACCGACCTTTGTCAAACCAGAAATAAACTAATTAAACAAATATGGCCCAATGGTACGAGCCGTTGACTGAACTGCAGCGGTGTTTGTTCAATAAAAAGTGTGCGTTTCAGGCTGTATTACAAAGCGAGTATAGCTGTGCTGCAGTCGTTTTCGATAAAAAAAATGTTATTCGAAGCCGATAACGTTACAGACAGTCTTTAAATGTCTGTGATGTAATCGTGTTTGCAGTACTTTATTCATACAGACACGGCTGTATTACAGAGTAACTTCTGTCTGTGCTGCAGTCGCCTTTGTATTTACGCGACCCGGACACTTACTTAAATAATGTAATAACATGCAAACTAACCTCTCCTGTCGGGGTTAGGACAGTGTTTTATATCGTCTGATGTCTTTGAACCTGTCAAAGGCTTCAAAACATTTTGTGGGACGGGAGAGGGGTCAATACATAGTATGCCTCTCTATGAAGTAAACATGCGATATGACACCAGAAGGAGGCATAAACCGCGTAATTCTGGCGGGAATATAACGTATGGATAGTGGAAGTTACAGCCAGTGCGAATCGCGGCCATAGTGTAATAAACTGATGTGTCCGGGTCTAAACGGATATATGTATATAGCATATATTTTTTTATATATACATCGAATATAACTTCAAACATCATCAAATGATGCGCGATAAAATTCTGAACACATACATATCAAAATTAAAACAATATGACAATTATGATGAAAATTACATGTCTAAGTTAGACACACATTTTATTTCTTTGAAAAACTGGAGAATAGTAATCCTGTAAAATGAGATAGTAAAAGTTGAAATCCGTAGTTTTTATTGGTACAGCTGTTTAGAGGATGTTTTTCTCTCTCTAATGACGTCAAGAACAAATGTTTATTGTAGCAGGTTAATGTAGAAACTACTTACTTTGAAGATTGGTGCAGTGTCCGGATCTAGACGGTTTTACGGTATTATAAATAACTGACTCTGAGTAGAATTTTGGAGTATTTGATTTAAAAGAAATTTTCGCGTGAAACTGCTATCCAACTAACAGAGGTTCCACTGTATTAAAAAAAAATACAAGACCAAGCATAATAAAATTTTTGAAAGATAATTTTTTTAACGTTTTCGTAAAGAAATAAAAGTTAGAAAAGAAATTGGCAATTTAGAATCAGCATTTCCTTAAACCAATTTACAATTTTGATTTTTTGATTTTTATTTTCCTTATTGACCAACAAAAATAACAAAATGTCTGCAAAATTTTTCTAGACAAATTTTTTTTAGAAATAAACTGGTTTTTGAATAAATATAGAATGAATACATATTTATCAATTATTTTTAGCGCATAAATTTATTACGAAATAAGTGATTGAATTATTTTTCGTAATGGAAAACAAGGTCAAATGTTAAAATGAAACCTCTGTTAGGACAGCACACATGGCACACATATGTACATCAGTATCCAAATTCATACACACGTAAATTAAAATTGTAAATCGACTTTAAATACTTACGTAAATATGTTGATTGCACTCTTTATACGAGTTAAGGTTCATTCATATCTACAGACACTGAACGTCACAGACACGTATCGTGTCAGACACGACATTTTCAAAAGTATTCATATATACAGACAATTAGCGGACAGACACAGACAGCAGATACGCTATACGTATAGGGTATAGCACGTATAGTAGGTATGTATCATTGAATTACAAAAATTAAATTGTAGCAGATCTTGTTGATCTCAATTAAATTGCGTTATTATTGGAAGAGGAAAAATTTCCTTTCTTGCTGCATACTTCTATTGATTATCGCCAAATTTCTTATCAGTGTGATTGTGGAGAAATGTACATAACCTAATAAATTTGATTAAATGTTTGCTATTCAGATCTTAATATATAATTTACAGAAAATGTTTATTTTTTTAACAAATTCGATTAATTTTTCGTTGTTTATACTTCATAAAACGAATACAATGAAAATTTATAAATAAATTCTAGGAATTTTGTTTGTACGTTTCGAAACATGCATTCATATTAGCCGCGCAAAGTCAACAGACACGTTCCAGCACAGACAAAATATTCTCCTCGAGAATACTATGCGGACACTGTCTGTCACTGTACGTGTCTGTGCGGTTACGTTACGCTATAATATGAATACGCCCATAAGAAAAGCATTAAACAATATTTGTCGTGTCTGGTACGATACGTGTCTGTTACGTTTAGTGTCTGTAGATATGAATGGACCTTTATACGTCTTTGAATTAATTATGTCTAGACTTTAGTTTGCATATAGGGTAACACTGGCAAAATGATTTTGACGTAAACCATCTTGAAAATCTGTTAGAGCGCCATGTAGTAGCGTATAAGGGCTCAAAATTATTCACATGAATTTTTTTTGCATAATTTTTACGTTTTGCAAATTATGAAAATTTGTCTTGCAACCCGGCAACCTGGACAGATTTTTTTTGTAAATTATGTATACAAATTAGAACTAAAGTAAAAAAAAATGTTTTTTAAGAAAAAGCTTTTATTTAAAAATGGGCTAAAAAAAAAAATAAAATAACTTTTGAGTGAAGTTCGAAGCAATATGCAACATAATTTATAAAAGTTTGAGGCGTTATCGTTAATTATTTCTGTTTTGGATGTTTTGGATATAAGTGTAGCTATTTTACTTTTCAGTAGTTATCAAACTTAATTAAACGCCTCAAGCTTTTATAAATTATGTTGCATATTGCTTCAAACTTCACTCAAAAGTTATTTTATTTTTTTTAGCCCATTTTTAAATAGAAGCTTTTTCTTAAAAAACATTTTTTTTACTTTAATTTATTTTTTACTTTTTAGTCTGATTACAATTAATTTTTTAAAAAATTAAAGAAGTAATTCTTTTACTTATATTTTAATCGGTTAATTTACCCTAATCAAGCATAACTATGGAAACAAAAAATTGCAATGTAAAATGGGATTGCATAGGACTAAAAATCAAAAATTTTGGTTTGGGACGATTTAGGGCAAAACTAATTATATAATATTGCATTGTCATCAAGGTTAGACAGGTATACAAAATTTGAAACCTCTAGCTTAATTAGAACCTGTCTAAATTTTGATTCCAAAATTTGATCTAAAGCAACATACTAACATAGCAAGTTAAATAAAAGCTTTTAAAAATAACATTTTTGCGTTTCAAAAAGTAACAATAAATACTCCTTTCCTTTTTGTAATTAGGGTAAAAGCCCCCTTTGTGGAACGGTATCTAATTATGAACATTTACATATTAATGAAGTTATTTCTGAAAGAAACGTCTGATAACAAAAATTATTATTAATAGAATGATTGTTTCTCAATTTAAATTCACCTCTCATTTAAAGTTTCCTTACTTAATTAAAGAAATAAATATGTAAATGTCAAAACTGTTCCAGTATTAGATACCGTTCCACAAAGGGGTCTTTTACCCTACTAATTTTTTTTTAATAAAAAACGTAAATAAAATGATAGAATGATGAAACTGAAAGTGAATTGTAGGTTTTCCAAGTGGTTCTTTTCGTTTTCATCAAAATTAAGAATGTAGGACCATTGGAAAAACGACTTCTGTCGAATTAGCCATATTTCTAAAAAGAATTTCGCCACTTTGACAGCAAAAATAAAAAGTTCACACCCAAATTACGCTAATTTAAACAACCACTCTTATTTAGATCACTTCCATAATATAGTCCATTTATTATCTTTAATTTATATAAATATTCTTTTATCCAAACTGAATACAGTTCAGTTCAGATTTCACCTGAAGATGATTTAATCAACCGAAAACTAGTTTATGATAATATATAAAAATTATTTCACTTCCATAATGTTTGATTGAAGAAAAAGGGAATTTTTTTTGATTACGTCATCTTCAGGTTTACTAAAAAATTTTCAGTGCCTTAAAAAATGTAAATAAAATGATAGAATGATGCAAGTGGGGGCGAATTGTAGGTTTTCAAAGACGTTCTTTCCGTTTTTACCAAAATTCAGCAAGTGGGATCAAACATGGATGCCAAAAGGTGGCCATTAGAGTCACCCCCTCCCTAAACAAAGGATAGTTTGAAAAAAAAAAACGATACCGCCTCTTAAATTGGGTGAGATCTGACACAGACGTTTATAAAGTAATCAAGTGTAAATAGATCATCTAATGCGGGGACAGAAATGACAAATTCATAAGGATTTCATTGTTAGAACTACGAAATTTTAATAAATAATTTTTTTAATTTTGAAAAATCTGTACGAAGCCAAACGATTTGACCTCCCACCCTCTAATCTGAGAGCTGGATGCGTTCCAGTTTCTTTGAGCAATATTGGGAATTTTTTATTGCCTAACATAATCGAAAATTGAACGTGAATTTTGAAGCGCTTGAAAAATTTTTGCATTAAATTTTAATAATTAAGTACATTCTTTTATTATTCAATTTATAAACAACTGACATCATTTTAATATTCTCTCGATGTGTATTTTTATCTTGGCATATTATTTTATGAGTCATTTTGAGCAGACTTTGCCCATCCTTTGTTAATTGTCATAAATTGAACACAATAAAAGATACGTGATGTTTTATAAATAATTTTTAGTAAAACTTTTGCCGACCATTATATTTAAATTTGATTCTAGGAAAAAATTCTTAATTATTTTCAAAAAATTTTCCTGATAAAACGTAATAAAATTGTCTAACATGAATATATTAGGGAAATTATTTTAAAATTTATATCACTTTATTATGCATTACACATTTATGTATATGTCAACTTTTATTAATTTTGACAAAGCAGGGTTGGCAGATTGAGCTGCTTATCGCTAAAATGCCTATTCTTTAAAGTTTTTGTGTATCAAATTTGGGCTATTAGTCGCCATCTGGGCAATTTTCATCAGTTCGAATTATATTCCTCCTTTCTGTTTGTCTTATAAAATTTCCAACGAAGTTTTTAATTAAAATTCATACAGTGATTGAAAATATTTGAAATTAAAATACCGCTGTCACAATATCCTGCATAACATAGCGAATTTCCGTTTATAAAAATTCGTTTTTCTCGGAAACCAGTTTACATAGAATGATGGTTTAAAAACCTTTTTTATGTAATTTTTCTTCCTCTTTCTAATGGTGTAAAAAAAAGTCGGAAAAACTTTTAAATAAGTGGAAATTTTGTCAAAAAACTAATTTTTTCGCGAACAAAAACCATGTTCCGGGTATCGGACGTGTCTGGCTAACGAACTTGTCCAACGGTTAGGGATTTCCAACATTTTCACCAAATTTCGTAAACCTAGGATATTTCGTTCGAGAGTTATCGTGCGGACACATATACATATATGCATATATATATATATATATATATATATATATATATATATATATATAGGAAACTCCCATTTAACAATTTCGTCACACACAAGATGTATATAATGGCATCCCGCCGTGTTTTAAAGCAAATATGTTTGAATGTGTTAGTGTCTAAGTAATAGTTTGTAACAGTAAATCATACAAATATATAAATCAGAAACATTGACGCCCGTGATTTTTGACTTTCTCATTTAGCAATTTGGCCCAGTGGATTGCGTAATGGGAGTTTCCTATGTATATATATATATATATATATATATATATATATATATATATATATATATATATATTTCTAGGAACCTCAAAACAAATTTCTGCCATAGTCCCGGGCTCAGGTCGCGTTATGGCAGTGGCTGTAATAGTTAAATTCCATTCTGGAAATTCGCTAAAAAGAAAAAGAAAAAATCGAAGATTTTGATAAAGCTCAGTTTAAAATTTTTTTTTTGAATATTTATTTGTTAACTTTAAGTTACGATTTAAATAAATATTTCATTTTGTGTATAATTTAAATGTATACCTATTATTATTCATATGGTAATTTTAAAATTACTTCAATATGACTGCGCGATTTTAACTAATAGTATACGATATTGACCGTGAGATGAGACTATTATTGAACAATTGTAGCAACCCTGTTTTGGAACTATTTGACAGCTGTAACTGTCAAATATTGCCCACTGATTGTGGATATTTATGTTCGATTATGAATAGAGGGGGAGGAAACTGATTCTTAAAGTAGCGACCCTGGTGGTAATTGTGTTGAAGTATACGGTAATATGACGTCACAATTCGTTTCTGATGACTAAAAATAATTTAAATTTTTTTTTTTTTAAATAAATAATTTTTTTTAAATAATAAAAATTGTTTAAACAATTTGAAGAAATTTTTACAAAATCCTATTTGTTTTTGTTGCAGATGTAAAAACAATTTTAAAATCGGTTAGTGGGCGACTACGGTCTGGCGAATTGACAGCAATTATGGGACCCTCCGGTGCCGGAAAGTCAACCTTGTTGAACATATTGACAGGATACAAGTAAGTTGAATCCTTGACTCGATAATATTAGTTCATGTGTAAATCATTGAAAATCACTTTGTTGCTGTTTGAACTTTCGACCTTAATACAGCTCTGTTAGTAATGAAAAACCCGAATATTAATTCAACAAGAGTTTTCCAAGTGGTAAAGTTAGGATCAAAATTTTTGGTCCACGAATAATTGAATTTATCATGTTACTTATCTATATATCTTAATTTGGTACCCTAAAATGGAGTCTATAGTATACTTATTGAGTTCTAAATTATATTTTTATACACTTTCTTAAATATTAGATGGTACAGAACAGACTAATTTTGATTCCATATCTTATTCTTTACTTTTGCCATTTTTAAAAACATTCAACTGGAAAATCCGAAATATGATCTATTCCTATTCACCTGTAGGTACATAGAAAAAAATTTTCAAAATTTAAGGAAAGAAAAAATAAAAGTATTATAAACTTGAAAAAAAACTTTCGAAATAAGTAAATTCAAAAAATATATAATTATGTATACATTTTGAATTAGGTATAATGACTTTAATTTTTTAAACTGGTCATCCTTTGGGTCATCAGACTCTATTCACCTCTCATTTGTGTGTATTATTGTCTATTGACCCCATAGAAGTATCCATTCACCCCAATTATATTTCAGTTCGAATAGTAAATCAAATTTTAGCTTGTTGATTTTTTCAATCGTCATCAGATGGCTGACAAATTGACACCGTAAATTGTCCGTTCTTATTTGGAGCCAGTAAATTATAATGAAAAAATAAATACCCCTGTCGCAGCATCCTGCATAACATAGCGAATTTCTGTTTATAGAAATTGGTTTTTCTTGGAAACTAGTTTAGTTTGGAAACATTAATTAGTTTTTTTTTGAAAACATAGAATAATAGTTTAAAGACCTTTTTTATGTGATTTTTCTCCTCTTTCCAATGGTGTAAAAAATTTTCATAACAATTTTATGAATTAGGGGAAATTTTGGCAAAACTAATTTTTCACGAAAAATGCCCCAAAAACCATGTTCCGGGCATCGGACGTGTCTGATTAACAAACTTGTCCAACGGTTTGGGACGGTTTCACCAAATTTTATAAAAGTAGGACATTTCGTTCGAGAGGTATCATGCGGACACATATATACAGAGCCTTTCAAAATTATTGAAGTGCCAAGGTCATTGCTGAACACACAATTTATTTTACGGTAACTATATAGTACATATTTTCTATAAAACTACATTCCCTTTTCCAAACAACATGCCACGCTATCCAACGTTATTATACGTATACATATTTTGATCATTTTTATGAAGAGCGGCAATATTTCTGCTTGTACACATTTTTTGTTGTGACCTTGACATTTCAATCATGTTGAAAGGCTCTGTACATATATATATATATATATATATATATATATATATATATATATATATATATATATATATATATATATATATAATTTTAGTGAATATTATTTTCGGTTTCTAGGGACCTCAAAACAAATTTCTCCTGGGCTCAAGTCGCGTCATGACAATGGCTGTAATAGCTGAATTCCATTTTGGAAATTCGCTAAAATGACATCATTTTGCGAACTAAGCTTTTGTCAAAACCTAATAAACAAACCTTGCTTACTGACAGTAGTTATTTTTTTGATCACTAGTTCGCGTATCTAAATATGATTTCCAGTATCGAATGTTTGTTAAAAATTAATAATTTTGTATATTTTTAATAAATAAAAAAACTAAGATATGAAAATTAAACTATCCTTTTGAAAGTAAACACAATTTAACTTTTTTCACATTTGATTTTTTTTAATAATCTTAACACTTTAAACATTAAATTATTATGATTTAGTAACTTATGATAAATTCAAATACAACCATCTTCAAGCTATAATCACAATAAATAGTCTCTTTGCTATTCACTCTGTCAATGCTATACATCCAATTTTACGGTAACGCGTTCAAAAATCCTGAAAAATTAATACATGTGATCAATACATGTGGTTGTTGCACGACAACGGTATACCTACGTAAGTCGTGTTTTTGACCTTTAATCCATACAGAAAACCTTGAAATTTAGATTAAACTAATTACTGTCAAGCATTTTTAATTAAGCAAAATTTCCATATATTGCGTTAGAATTTATTATTATTTCCACATAAATACAGCAAAAAAGCCAGATTTTTTTTTTTTTTTGATAATATCTTTCAAGTCTGCCACTTAAAAAGTTTAAACATAAACCTATATAACCAGTGACGGTTTCAGCAAATTATAGGTTATGTATTAATTTTTTTACTTGAGTTACTGTGATGATTAATTTGCTGTACGTACAGACCGTTGTATTTAAATTAGTGGAAATTTTTATGGTGGGAAAATGCATTGAAGCATCCCAAACAACTGGATTTCACAGTCTTTGAAAAATGCAAAAAAGAAGCCATACACAAAACTTCGCGTATTAACATCGATTAATAATAAAATTGTTTACAGAGATTGTCACTGGATCAGATACATAAGAAAATAATTTTGAAACAGATAAAAACAAATATTTTGATCCCAGAAAATTCGCCAAGTGTGTATTAAACACGCATTAAGTCAGGATTTCGTAGCCAGCAGCTAGAATTTTTGGACAGTTCTCAGAACAAAATATTTTTTGCTTTTATTTAAGGTTTGTTTAAGCAGCATTTGCGCACAATCCTGACAGTTTGGATCGTACCAAACTGTCAGGATTGTGCGCAAAGCGTTTTTAGTCATAATTAAGACCATTCTGCGCATGCGAAAATTGCTTTGCGCATAATCCTGACAGTTTGATACTATCCACAACTGCTGCTTAAACAAACCTTTAATGTTAAAATTTGCATTGAGCCTTTGCCAATCTGAGCCTTTTGCTTTCTGTACGAGTTAAAATCAGTAACAGTTTTAAAAAAAACTACTGCGTCTGTTAAATTGTGCAAGATCCGACACTGATTATTTAAAAGTGGTTAAGTGCGGGTAGGCCACCTAATGCGATGCCAGATATGACGAAATTATAAAGATTGCGTTTTTGTACTACGAAATCCTAAAAATGAAGATTTCCTCACTGGAAGTAAAATTCCTTCATTTTGCTACAAAAAAATGACTCCTCCGAATTTTGAAAAACTCGGCTAAGTAATTCTGATCAGAGGTGTACCGGTATACAGGTTCGATTGTTTTTAATGAAATTTTCGCAGAAATGATGCAGTTTGGTTCCTAGATGGTCCCCTCTGAATTTAATCGAAATCGGAGTAACGGTAGCTACGCCGCTACCATGTCATTCCATTAATATATTAAATTGCACCAAGTGGCATAACTTCTGAACTATTCAATTCTTTTTTATGAAATTGTCAGAAATTATGCGATCTCTGGTTCCTAGATGGTCCCCTACAAATTTCATTGTATTCGGAGTAATAGTATCCACGGCGCTACCATGAAATCCCATTAAATGTCAATATCTTATATACTGCTAGTCCCACTTCGCTCAATTTTTTACGAATCGTTTTGTTTATCTATTTTTATTAATTTATATACCTATATTAAATTATACAAAGATATACATATTGAACGTTAAATTAAAATCCAATCAAATTATCCAATTAGAAACGTGGTCAATCCGTATCAAAATTTAATTTGAATCCCAAAAAAAAAAACCCACAATCAATTATTTTTTAATTTTCATTTAATTACATTATTTACACGCGGTCAACGGGTTCAATGAACAATATGGTAATATTTAATAATTTGATAAGTTCATTAAAAAGTCATGTATTCATGTATTTATACAAAATTATTTAACACAAAAACAACAATTAAATTATCAAAAAACAAACACATAACAAAAATTGTTATTTAAAATACATAAAATTAGGAGAACATGTTTTGTATAATTTTTATGCACCACTTAACCTCCTGTTTACGTCCTGTTTTAAAATAAATAAATTATTTTTGTTGTAATTAAAAGAATTACAAAATTGTTTGATATCTGTTAAGATGTTCGGTCTTTTCAAGGTAATCTACTTGTATTTTTTTTATTATTTTTTTCCTACTGTTTTAAAGTCCACTCATTGTTATTGTCCAGTAGCTGTTGATAAAGTTTTTTTTTATTTAATTATAGCAAATTATTGTATATTAATGCAGAGATTCTCAAACTTTTAAATAGGGATGCCACGGTATACATATCTTTGTTTTAATAGATAATATGTCTGTTTCAATTTTGGGAGGTTCTTCCCTAACATTCGTCCTGCATTCTTTTAAGGGGGGAGTTCAAATAAAAAAGCAACTTTTTTATTTATGATTATTTTGCTTATTGAATTTTTTTTTCAAATTAGGGAGGGTTTCAAATAGAAAATTTTGTTTTTGAAACACTTATTACTCTTCCCTGTGGGGGGAGGGGGCCCTTTTTCACAAGTTTTTAAGCGTTTACGAATATTTTTTAAATATTTTTTCATTATTATATTCCTAAAGGACCTGTCCATAAAGCTGAGTATGGATTTCAGGTAATTTTAAAAATTAACTATAAAATTGTAATCCCAAACTTCTAAAAATTATAAAACCCAATTTTTTATTAAAAAAAAAATGTTTAAAAATAGTTACAATTGTTCAAATGAAATAAGCATTCTCCACTTTATGCGCAATTTGTTTATGAACAAAATTTAAAAAAAATTAAGTCTCTATCTTTTCTAGAACTAGAGATATGATTTTCCTTGTCGGAAGAAACACAAGTTCGGGAAACGGTAAAAAACAAAAATAATAACAAAAGAAGCGGTTTACTCACTGTTTATTAAAACGTGTACAAAGGCATACAAATAAAAGAACATTATCTTACAAGTAAAGGTCCCGAGGCCGGACCTATCGATTTTGATGAAACTTAAATATGTTGTAGAACACTAAAAACTAAGGGACACGTATTTTTTTTTATCTGCGGAAAAACGGTTTGAAGGGGTGAAATCGCCCTCCAAAAATTGGAGTAAAAATTTAATTTTTCAAATATCTCGAAAACAGTAAGAGATAGAGCAAAAGTTTAAATTGGCGATATTACTCTTTTTTAAAGAGCTATCTATTGATATGCAATTTGTTCAAATTACATCAACAGGGGTGGTTGGGGGTTAAAATTTGGGGGTTAATTTTGCAAAAAGGGGGTGAAAAATAAACAATATAAAAATTTTGTTTACAGATTTGAAATCTACGTCAAAAAATCTAATTGACTTGTTTTTGCTCAATATCCTAATATTAAGTCTAGGGGTAGTTAACTAGAGGGTGACTATGTCGAATAATCGTACTATTTGGGTATTTCAAGAAGTTCTTCTTCATGGAAAATAGCTTAAGACAATTAGAATAACGTAGAAATGAAATTCTCGAATTCAAAATTGAGTTTGAGCAACATTGGAGAGGGGTGAGTCACCCTCTTAAATTACATACTAGTTTATATACCCTAATTTTTGCTATTAACACACTGATAGTGGGTAAAATAATGTCACAATAAGTGGTTCTGAAGTTGGACTATCATATGTAAGGTCTTTATTAGGTTTGTTTTTTAATGGATATTATAGTTTTCCTTATCGAAAATTATCGATACCGAAAATTACATAACCTAACCTAAAATAACGAAACCTAATAAAAACCTTACATACGATAGTCTAACTTCAGAACCATCTATTGTGACATTATTACCCCCTGTCAGTGTGTTAATTGCAAAAATTAGTGTATATAAACTAGTATGTAATTTAAGAGGGTGACCCACCCCTCTCCAATGTTGCTCAAACTCAATTTTGAATTCGAGAATTTCATTTTGGTCCAACTTCAGAACCACTTATTGTGACATTATTTTACCCACTATCAGTGTGTTAATAGCAAAAATTAGTGTATATAAACTAGTATGTAATTTAAGAGGGTGACACCCCTCTCCAATGTTGCTCAAACTCAATTTTGAATTCGAGAATTTCATTTTAGTCCAACTTCAGAACCACTTATTGTGACATTATTTTACCCACTATCAGTGTGTTAATAGCAAAAATTAGTGTATATAAACTAGTATGTAATTTAAGAGGGTGACTCACCCCCTCTCCAATGTTGCTCAAACTCAATTTTGAATTCGAGAATTTCATTTCTACGTTATTCTAACTGTCTTAAGCTATTTTCCATGAAGAAGAACTTCTTGAAATACCCAAATAGTACGATTATTCGACATAGTCACCCCTAGACTTAATATTAGGATAGTTAACTACCCCTAGACTTAATATTAGGATATTGAGCAAAAACAGGTCAATTAGATTTTTTGACGTAGATTTCAAATCTGTAAACAAAATTTTTATATTGTTTATTTTTCACCCCCTTTTTGCAAAATTAACCCCCAAATTTTAACCCCCAACCACCCCTGTTGATGTAATTTGAACAAATTGAATATCAATAGATAGCTCTTTAAAAAAGAGTAATATCGCCAATTTAAACTTTTGCTCTATCTCTTACTGTTTTCGAGATATTTGAAAAATTAAATTTTTATCCCAATTTTTGGAGGGCGATTTCACCCCTTCAAACCGTTTTTCCGCAGATAACAAAAAATACGTGTCCCTTAGTTTTTAGTGTTCTACAACATATTTAAGTTTCATCAAAATCGATAGGTCCGGCCTCGGGACCTTTACTTGTTAGTGCATACTATAACTCATGTACACACCAAAACTAAATATTACTGATCAAATCGCGAGGGAGGGGGTCGAGCGTTGTCTACAAGGGAGCAGCAACTTGGTCGTGTAGCGGCTCACAAATAAATATTTTTCTACTTGAAAAAAAATTTTTTGGCCATGTTTTATATATCACCGTGTTTGTAAAGAACCACAGAACAAAATAAAAACAAATAATGAAATTCGAAAAAAATTAATTTATTAGCCGTTTCTGGCGTGAGCTCCTCCCTTAAATTATTTTAAAACATTTTTACCCTTCCGAATAAAATGATTTTGAACACGTTATTGGTCTAGAAGAATTATGACGAAATAATCAACTGATACAATGTTTTGACAACTGATACACCAATACATAAATAACTGTAGCTCGCTCTCTCTCCAGGCAAATAGGTGCGAAGGTTCGCCACAGGTTGGCTGCACAATACGTAATGTATTAAAAATCACAATGGATCGCTCCGGTATCGATGCTAACAGATAGAGAGCGAGCTCTGTTTGAAGTACTGGTGTACTCTTTATACGGAACTGTTGACTTGATACAGCGTTATATCGCAGTTAGTCCGTCCGTCATGACCATCAACCGGTTAAAATATTTCTAGAAATTATAACCTCGTATCTTACGGAAATAATTAATAAAAATCCATAAACAAAACTACGATAATTAATAATTTTCGATAACGGAAACTACATTTTAATAGTCGTAATGTGTTTAGAATACCCATAACTTGCTTCACTAAAACCTTAAAAAATTTTGTTATTTTTTTGCTGCGACGTACCGTTTACGAAATATTTACGATCATAAGTTTACGATAACGAAAAATATCATTTAAAAACAAATAATAAAAACCTCACATATTTTCGCCGATAAAAAAAATACGTATCGTTAATTTTTTAATTTTCTAAAGGTCTCGGGACCTTTACTTGTACGAGTAGACACCGGATCGTAAACCATAGTTTGGATACCACTGTTTTAAAACAAAATTATAATCAAGTATTTATTTATATCTGTTCATAGTTCGGGCATGGATTGTTAATTCACGTGTACTTATCAATTGTATAAAAACGTTCACATTAAAGTGTGTATAACATTGTAATAAAAGATATATTGTTTTTTTCCCTATACCCAGCAATTTTCTATTTTTGTAAAAAGAACAGAATCTTTGTTTTCCGAGTAATTTAATTCAGTGTGATATTTCAAGAAAAAATTCTTTTATTTCATGTCAACGATTATGTCCCGCATTCTTTGAATTTTTGAAAAGTAAATTATATTATGACGTTACATTGAGCTGACTTAGCAAAAAATCTAGACTTCTTATTGAGATTTTTTTTGTTAAAACGAGTAAAAATGAAATAATTTAAACTGCAGCTTCTCAGAAATATAATCTGGCGAAGTACACACGATTTTTATGATTGGTTGAAAGTTAGAGTTTTTGTAAACAAACCAAATACGACTTTTTAGCAAAAAAATGGAACATTTTTCAAAATTTTGCCATTTTACAAAAAAAAAAAAAAAACTATTTTTAAAAAATCTTGTGTACTTTGCTTCCAAATTTAATGTAAATAACCCCTCAAAAAAATTTTGTTTTTATTCGAGATACTGATCAAATGTGATACTGCTCACTGTGATGTCGTCACAATTTGAAGACAAACGTCAATGCCAATCTATATAACCTCAAAATTTTTATTATATTTATAAAGAGTGCATTCGTTATCCTCATCACTTACTTTATGGAGATTAGACAAGGAGACGAAACTTAATATATTCAAAAAAGTGTCCAAATCAAAGATGGCACTCGTGTTCGTCGGATATGAAAGCGGTACAGTACTTATTCTCAAATGGAACACTCTCAAATGGAAACGCGAGCTTCTATATTATCTTTGTTAGTTTTGAATAGAATCTTTTGCAATTTTTTTCAATGTTCAACTCAGTTATAAAGTGGGTTTTCCGATCGTTTTTAAAATACACTTAACAATTTTTATTTTGCGTCCCATCATTTATGTATATTGTATATTATATAATTCGATGACGTCACTATGTAAAATCGGAGTCAGTATCATTGGATTTTCGCCGTATAAAGTAATTTAAACTATAAGAGTTTATTTCATACATATGTAATTTCTATATGTATTTCCTTATTATTAAATATTAACCCCTTTAGCGGCTTATGTAAAACTAACCAAATAAAATGATCTTTGAAAATACTTAATTTAATTGCATAGTTATATGGTATACCCATTCGATAATTTTTGCTTTAGTAATGCTTTTACGATAGCAGATGACAGCATCTTACAGTTACCAACACGAGGCGAGTTCAGGTCGGGAGAGTCATTCAAGTTGTATAATTCATATGACGAGCTGTGCTCGGGATAGCCGCTAAAGGGGTTAAATATCATTAACCGACATTGGTGATTCTCAAATGGAAACACTCACTTCCCCAGTCCTGACGTGTTTCCATTTGAGAATAAGTACTGTATTTACGTTCTGTTTTATCCTTTTTATGTTACTATATTCGCTATATTCACATCAGTATTCGTGGATTATTAACGCCACGAGTGGTAAAAAAAGAAAGCCTTATATGTACCATTTTCGTGACCAATTTTGTCAATTCCTCCCATATAAGTAAGATATGGAGGGTAAATATCAGGAGGACTATTTTGGCCGGAAAACAATAGAAAAATAGTTCAAAAAATGTCCCGTTTTATGTACTAAGTAACAGTTCAAAAACTCGCCAGAATAGCGCTAGAGTAGCAAAAGAGTATAATGATTTTTTTGTGTTGTTTTATAAAAATTTTTAAAATAAGAAAACTATTATATGTAACAATCATAATAGAAAAACAATAATTACATAACAACGCGGATGTTTTTCTTTCCCTGTTTACTTCTCTAAATTTACCCTTTTGCTATAGTAGCGCCGCCACTATTTACCCCTTTCTATGGACACTTTTTGATACAGAGATGGTGCTTCTGATATCTACCCTCCATAAAGTAAGATCTCCATCTTCTAATACTCCATTACTTACTTCTAAATGATGTAGGCACATGCGCACGCTAATTAAAAACTGCGCGAGAATGGACGTTACTAATTCGCGCCAATTCTCGCGCTTTTTTTAATCATTGTGCGCATGAGCCTGCATCATTTAGAAGAAAAGGATGAGGCACACACTCATTTTGTTGCAAATTTATTCAAATTCTGGTCGACTATTATTACTGTAAAGTATTGAAAATCAAACACAATTTCATTTGATCGATGTTTACAAATTATGACGTCATTTTCAAATAATCGCGCGTTTTCAGTAATTTGAATGAATAATTTGACAATTAACAATTTTCACAAATAGAATTTCTAATTAATTATCAATTACTTTTACGTTTTACCATTAAAGTCAAACATATTTAATAATAATTCATAGAATTATTTAACATTTATTATCCCAACGAATTGTTCTTGTGTAAGCTTTTATCTAGATAAAAACGCAAAAGGTTAATTTTTAGCTTCAATTTGTTAATTTTGCCCGTAGGACGTCTGGCATGGAGGGATCCGTTACAATGAATGGCCATGAACGTAATATAAGCCAATTTCGAAAATTATCCGCCTACATTATGCAAGACAACCAACTACACGCCAATTTAACCGTGGAAGAAGCGATGCACGTTGCCACAAATCTTAAATTGGGTAGCGACATCAAACCAGACGAACGAGATGATATTGTAAGTACATTTTATTTGCAAATGATACGCCACTGATCTATTTCTGATGGTATTTATGGCTCCGAAAAACTTCGGAGACATTTTATGAATTCGCGCTGTGTGTCAGTTCATGCTATTAGTAAAACTTCAGTAGTTATTTTTAGGGCTCCGAAGTATTACTTCGGATCCCTATTGGATTTGTTGTGTCGTCCGTATATCTTTTGGAAGGGGTATGATTTTATATTACCATTATTATTATTAGTATTCTAAAACATCAGGGGCATTATAGGGTGAGTTGGGGTAAAATGGGTATAAAAATAAGCTCATTTGAACTTTCAAGCCAAGCAAAACAAAAATTAATATTTAAAAATCATTTTATAGTTTCAGTTTGTCATTATGATATCTTAGAATAGTTTCATATGTATTATCAGTTAACAAACTATTTAGTATTAAAATTATAATAATGGGGTATTTGACAGTATCTTAGAAAAGCAATTAAAACAAATTTTAATGAAAATTTATAATAAAAGACAGCAATTTATTATACTAATTCATCTTAACTATCATTATTTGATTTAAAAAAATTTAATTAAAAAAGTAATTTTTTAGCTAAAATCCACGTAAGCAGAAACGGGCTGTGACGTTGCTTTCTCTTATATTTCAACACTATCACCACTAGTGTCGCTATTTAATTTCCGGTTAGCAAACATAACTATGGAAATTAATCAAAATTTAATTAATTTTTAAAAAAATCAACAATTTCTTTTCCTAGTTACAAGAAAAATAAACATTTTTTTTTCTTAGTTACAGGACACCTGTTGCTATCTAGAGAATGTGACGTAACTGACAGTTAGTAAACGTTTTCGCGCAAATTTTGAGAACAAATACTAAAATAATTTTTTCTAACAATTTTCGGCATTATTTTTAAAAATTAAAAACGTATACATGCATAATACATAAATATGTGTGTTTTAAAATAATTTCCCAAAATTAGTCAAATTCCCCATTTTTTGTACTATACCTATTTTACCCCGTGGTTGGGGGAAAGTGGGTATAAAACATGTTTTCTATGTAAAACATATTAATTACAAGTGATTCACCCTTTTTATCGCAGTATATAGGTTAAGTATAGGTATAATAAAAAATAAATATTCATTAGTACTTGAAAGAATTTATTGTTACGCTAGGTACATATAAGAAAAATATTAAGGAAATGAAAACTTGTTATTTAGGCCTATTAGCCTGAGTATATTACAAATACACTGAGCTTTCTTTAAAAACTTCTTCTTTTACATCCTTAATAGCATTTTCATCGCATTTAACAGGTTTCTTTATCAAATACGTGCGCGACATGTCCTGAAACTTAGTTAAACGCCTCAAGCTGATATAAATTATGTTGCATATTGCTTCCAACTTCACTCAAAAGTTATTTTATTTTTTTTAGTCCATTTTTAAATAAAAGCTTTTTCTTAAAAAAACATTTTTTTACTTTATTTTCTACTTTTTAGTCTGATCACAATTAATTTAAGAAAAGAATTAAAGAAGTAATTTTTTTACCTATATTTTAATCGGTTAATTTACCCTAATCAGACATAACTATGGAAACAAAAAATTGCAATGTAAAATCAATGGACAATATTTGACAATTCGAATTGTCAAAAAGTTGCATAGGACTAAAAATCAACAATTTTGGTTTGGGGCAATTTAGGGAAAACTAATTATACAATATTGTATTGTCATCAAGGTTAGAAACGTATGCAAAATTTGAAACCTCTAGCTCAATTAAAACCTGTCTAAATTTTGATTCCAAGATTTGATCTAAACCAACATACTAACATAGCAAGTTAAATAAAAGCTTTTAAAAAAATAAATTTAACTAATTTAGTTAAAAATAGGTATCTTGAATGTATACATACCTTATTTTTAAGCTCCTAGTTCATCAGGTTAACTGTCAACACTATTTTCTGTTAGGTGTAATTGACAGTAATGAAACCGGCCAACATATGTTTATTTTCTTTTTAAGCCAATTATAGTGCTGCTAACTCACTTTGAGTGCATAATATAATATTATATTATTCTTCATATATATATATATATATATATATATATATATATATATATATATATATATATATATATATATATATATATATATATATATATATATATATATATATAATTTTTCCTGATAAATCTTATCGGTAATTTAAGATTTATAAAGTAAAATAGAAATTTTACCCGTTTTACCCCAATATACCCATTTTACCCCAACCCATCCTATAAAAATATGTTCTTACTTTTGTGACGCTATTTTTAAACTTTTATAATAAAATAATTATTTAGTATAAACTTTTGTATCTTTTCAGATACAAGAAATTCTTGAAACGCTAGGCTTACAGGAACATCGTCGTACAATGACGGGAAATCTATCCGGTGGTCAAAAGAAACGTTTATCGATCGCCCTAGAATTGGTCAACAATCCGCCGATTATGTTTTTCGACGAACCGACCAGCGGTTTGGACAGCTCGTCATGTTTCCAGTGCATATCGTTACTGAAAACGTTAGCGCGTGGTGGTCGTACAATCATCTGCACCATTCACCAACCTTCGGCGCGTCTGTTCGAAATGTTTGACCACCTGTACACGCTGGCCGAGGGACAGTGCGTCTATCAGGGCTCCACTCAACAACTAGTACCATTTTTAAGTAGTTTAGGTTTAAAATGTCCGTCATATCACAACCCGGCCTCATTTATTATTGAGGTGTCGTGCGGCGAATACGGAAATCACAATGCCAAATTAGTGAATGCTATCCGAAATGGTAAAAATGATATTCGCTCGGGTCAGGTGATATCCGTGATAAATGACACAAATGAATTGAATAATGCCAGTGAAATTGGCAAGGAAATCGGTTGGAAATTGGATAATTTGGGTGAACCGATACCCGTGGTAAATGACACAAATGAATTGAATAATGCAAGTGAAATTAGCAAGGAAGTCGCGTGGAAATTGGAGAATTTGGGTGACGTTAATAAACCTACGGAGACCGATAATGTACAAAATAATTCGATTATTCAGGCGGCGATCAATGACATTACGAAAGTCCATAAAAGTAAGTAACATTTATTTTACTATTTCAAAAAACAGTTGTTTTCTATAGAGAGGGTATAGACCCAGTATAAATAAAAGATTATTACCATAGGCAGTAGCGAAACGCACTTTCTTCTATCCTTTTTTGATATAAGTACAAACAATTATGTGTGTCCTTTTTTACTTCTGTGATTGTATGTGTTTGTACATGTGAGACTGAGGGTTGATAATGGTCATGTTAAATTATATGAACAACTAAAAGTAACTTTCTTCAAAATGAATTGAGCAAACGCGAAATTGATGACAGTGAATTTCCAGAATGGAATTCAGCTATTACAGCCACTGTCATAACGCGACCTGAGCCCGGGACCATGGCAGAAATTTGTTTTGAGGTCCCTAGATACCGAAAATAATATTTGCTAGAATTTATATATATATATATATATATATATATATATATATATATATATATATATATATGTGTGTGTGTGTGTGTGTGTGTGTGTGTGTGTGTGTGTGTCCGCACGATAACTCTCGAACGGAAGGTCCTATTTTTACGAAATTTGGTGAAAATATTGAAAGTCCCAAACCGTTGGACGAGTTCGTTAACCAGGCACGTCCGATGCACCGAACATGGATTTTTTCGAAATTTTCGTGAAAAAAATTAGTTTTTTGCCAAAATTTGCTTTTATTCAAAAATTTTTGCGATATTTTTTTTACACTATTGAAATGAGGAGAAAAAATCACACAAAAAAGGTCTTCAAACTATTTTTGTATGTCAACTAGTTTCCGAGAAAAACTAATTTTTTTAAACGGAAATTCGCTATGTTATGCAGAATGCTGCGACAGGGATAATTTTATTTCTTGCGGGTCTGTCGTTTACCTATTTAAAACTTTCTGGTTTTCTAAAATATGTTTATCGAAAGATCGTGGATTCAAGTCCCAGCTGATCCAGTTGTGATAACTATGTGATTTTTAATTAATATAATGAACACACGATTGATAAAATCGAACTTAAATATGAACAAAAGTTCGCCATACTTGATACGAAAATAAAAATATATGAGTGAGGCTAACTTCAAAAATGCATCACTGCTTGCATGAGGCAGAGTCAGTAGTTCAAAAACGCATCAGACGCAACACAACGAAAAATCAAAAGTTCATTTTTGCATTTGATGCGTTAAAACAATGCATCAAGAAATTTGGTGATGCGTGTCCAAGATGCATGTCATGTGTATAATGTAGAATTATGATTACTTGCCATATTATGTAGGTATTAACACCAACAGGAATAATTCCGAAAAACAAATTGTTGAAAAAGATGAATGTGTTTACCTTTGATTATAATTGTTAAACTATTTGAATACATCCTGCACTCAAAATAGGTATGTAATATTTTTTATTCAAATAATTTCAATATTTTCAATTTCAAGTAAGTTCAAGTTGAAATTCAAAGATAATATACCTATACAAGGACTGTATTGCTATATTATCTATAGTCTATCTGTAGCCAAATCAGAGGCTAAATGATGCCAATATTCCATTCAAAAACATCTAATGTGCATCAAATTTAGCAAGAGAGCATCAGCAGCGCATCATGTAGTATTAGACGCATCAGAAAAGTCATGATGCTGCATCGATGCTGTAAAGTTTACATTTTTGAAGTTACCCTGATTCGTTGTCAAACAGGAGATCGGTGGTCTAGCGGGAAAGCGTTTGACTAGTTGTCAAAAATCTGATAATTTTTGAGTCACTGTATGATTTTAAGAACTTTAAAACTAACTATTTTTTTTTAATCTTTAATAGAAACCGAAAATGTAGTCATTCCATTGGAAGCGGAGAAACCGCCAGATAATGTCACAACGGCGCTACTAGACGAATCATTTGTGGTAAATCCAAAACGATATGCCACCTCGGAAATGAAACAATTTTGGATTATTCTAAAGCGAGCGTTACTTTTCAGTCGACGAGATTGGGTAATTACAATCCCCCCCCCCCCGCCCTTACGAAAGAATTTTTAACTAATTTTTTGGAAATTTTTTTTTACAGACTCTTATGTATCTGCGATTGTTTGCACATATTCTGGTTGGTTTCCTAATTGGCGCGTTATATTTCAATATTGGTAACGATGGTGCCAAGGTTTTGAGTAATTTAGGGTTCCTATTTTTCAATATGTTGTTCTTGATGTACACGTCAATGACAATTACAATCTTATCATTCCCGCTGGAGTTGCCGGTACTGCTCAAGGAACATTTCAATCGATGGTATTCGCTGCGATCCTACTATTTGGCGATCACCGTATCGGATATTCCATTCCAGGTATGCGTTTTTGGGCACACTGTGGAGGAAAAGGGAGATTTGGATTTACTGACTTTGGGTCTTTTTTTTACTTGCAGGCTGTCTTTTGTGTGATATATGTTTCGATTGTATATTTCATGACATCGCAACCGCCGGAATTATTCCGATTCGCGATGTTTTTGGGTGCTTGCCTTTTAATCTCATTTGTTGCCCAGAGTGTTGGATTGGTTGTGGGTGCTGCAATGAACGTTCAGGTAACGAATTTTTCTAAATCTAAATTAAAAAATTTCAAAAAATATGAAAAAATGTTTCTTTGTCACTCTTTTCTAATTAAATAAATTATAAGATTCCGAGTCCGACATTTGCGTTTCACCCCAGTTAAAAAACTTTTGTAAATGCCTTGTTCTTGTAAATTTCGTAAAAAATTGTTTAATTCTAAATGAAAAAAATTGGCCCGAAAAACGGCTCATCGTACTTGACGTCACAATTTGAAAACAGGTAAACATCAATGTCCATTTTTGTTATGTCATCGAAGGATGACATATTAATCTCGTTGTGTGATTATAGTGGGGGAAAATTAATAATAATATATAATATAATAATTATAGAGTTGTACATGCATATATTGAATAAACGGAAGAGGGCTGTATTCTTACTGTATTATAGAGTTGTACATGCATATATTGAATAAACACAAGAGGGCTGTATTGTCACTGTACTTAAAAAACGAGCCCAAAAATCATAAATTAAAACCTTCTCTGAGGTGACATTACTTAATGCCTGTCAAAAACACGCACTTGACGAATTTTTATTTTGAGGATCATTTAAGTGATATTTTGATTTCCTAATTTGAATTTCAGTATTTCATAAACGAGGTTTGAAACTGAAAAGTGGTTAAAGGAACTTCAACTTCATTTTAAAAGATCCAAAAATGAAAATTTGATGCTTTTTATACCATTTCTCTTAAAGATTTGGACTTGAATTCGCTAAAAATCATTTTCTCTACTTCCTTCTTTTTGTATTTTCGAAAATTTAGTAGCCTATATTTCCTTGGTAGCCTGTGTTATACTGTCCATTTTATACAAAATTTTGGATTTTTAGCAAATTTTCGAATCGAAAATTCAGCTATGACAGCCACTGTCATGACGCGACTTGAGTCCAGTATTATGACAGAAATTTATTTTGAGGTCCCTAGAAACCAAAAACGTTGGAAATCCAAAAATCTTGGATGAGTTCTTCAGCCTGACACATCCGATGCCCAGAACTTGGTTTTTTGGGAATTTTTTGGGGGAGAAAATTAGTTTTTTTGCCAAAGTTTCTCCAAATTTAAAAGATTTTGCCATATTTTTTTACACCATTGGAAAGACGAGAAAAAAATTACATAAAAAAGATTTTGAACTATTATTCTATGTAAACTGGTTTCCGAGAAAAACGAATTTTTGTAAACGGAAATTCGTTGTTATGCAGGATGCTGTGACAGGGGGATTTCATCTAAACTGTCAACTTGTAATATTATAAATTATTTATTGGTAAAAAGTGACAAAGAAGGCATTTTTAGATCTATCCAGAAACAAAATAAATCTGTTACTTATTTCAAAAAACTTTTATTTTATAGAATGGTGTATTTTTGGCGCCGGTAATGTCCGTTCCATTTTTACTATTCTCCGGATTTTTCGTATCATTCGACGCAATTCCGGTGTATTTGCGATGGATCACCTACCTGTCGTATATTCGATATGGATTCGAGGGTACGGCGTTGGCAACGTACGGTTTTGGACGGGAGAATTTGAAATGTTCTCAAATCTATTGCCACTTTAAAAATCCAGAAAACACCTTAGAAGAATTAGATATGTTAGATGCCGATTTTCGATTAGATATTATAGCCCTTGTTATTATTTTTATTATTTTAAGAATTGCCGCATTCTTGTTCCTTCGTTGGAAATTAAAGGCATCTCGATAAATGTTAATTATTTTTTTTCTAGGATTTAATTTTATTTATTTAAAAATTTGTGAATATTGTTTCTTAAAGGTAAAAGGATCATTCTATTTAAGAAAAATAATCAATTTTGAGAATTTTTAGATGAACAAAAGTGCCTTGTAGTGGATTCTAGACAGTTTTATAATATTATATTGAACGACTCGAGGTGCTTTAGTACAAGTGCGAACATTTTTTTAAAATTGTGATAACAAGATTCTTTTGAGTAAATTGCCGTTATTTTTAGGTTATATTTTACAAGAGACTGTGAAAGATGTTTTTATTTAGACATAACTAGAAGCATTGGGTCTAAAATACCGTAACATAAAATTAATGGTTTCACAGACCGATGTTTCAATTTAAAGGTTAATAAATTCTATAGGATTTTTATTATTTCTATTTTCACTTTTGCAACAGAATATTTGCAATTGTAATTTGTACGAAAAGTGATATTATGCAAATAAAATAATAAAAAGTAGAATTCATGACAACTTTTTTTGAATAAATTATTTGCATTCCTGTCTAAGGTGTTTTGTAAGACGTATTACGTCTTTTTGTATATGATTAAAGTGTTTTTACTGTTTTCAAAATCGTACTCATGTTGTAATGATGATAATTTTATATTTTTCTATATAATTGCAATTATCTTTTTTAATTATGCAAATTTTATTATAAAATAGAAGTTGTATTAATACACAAATCTTTATATATTGAATAATGCAATAAATTATTTTAAAATAAACGTTTTTCTTGTAATTTTTTAAACAAACCTACCCTTTCCTCCTCGGAAATCCACTGAATTAAGATTTTTATTTAACTGAAAGGATAATATAAAATGAAATAATATTTTGAAGAGAGATATATAAATTTATATTTAAAAATAATATATATATATATATATATATATATATATATATATATATATATATATATATATATATATATATATATATAATTTTGGAATTAGAAGGGGAATTATAATATATAATTTGGAATTTTATATATATATATATATATATATATATATATATATATATATAATTTTGGAATTAGAAGGGGTTGAAATGTTGTTATTACAGTTATTAAAGTTTTAAAATATCAAAAATATTGAATTTTTCACAAATGATAAAACTTCGAAATCAGCGTAAACTTCACCTATATCATCAACAAATCAAGCTAGTCTAAATTATTCTAATGTAAAAATGGCAAAAGATAAAAATAGCACTAATATGCAGCAACAATTTCGTTAAAATTAACTCCAAAACCATTCAAAATTCATTGTAATTTTTGTTAAAATATTTCAGTCCTAGTGACGTAATTAAAAACAACGTAAATCGAATATATATATATATATATATATATATATATATATATATATATATATATATATATATATATATATATATATAATTTTGGAATTAGAAGGGGTTGAAATGTTGTTATTACAGTTATTAAAGTTTTAAAATATCAAAAATATTGAATTTTTCACAAATGATAAAACTTCGAAATCAGCGTAAACTTCACCTATATCATCAACAAATCAAGCTAGTCTAAATTATTCTAATGTAAAAATGGCAAAAGATAAAAATAGCACTAATATGCAGCAACAATTTCGTTAAAATTAACTCCAAAACCATTCAAAATTCATTGTAATTTTTGTTAAAATATTTCAGTCCTAGTGACGTAATTAAAAACAACGTAAATCGAAACTATAGGTCAAATTAACTAAAATTAGTCTAACGTCATTAATAAATGAAGCAAAATTAGACGTACATTTTTAAGTTACTGTAGTTATTTTAACCCCTTTAGCGGCTATCCCGAGCACAGCTCGTCATATGAATTATACAACTTGAATGACTCTCCCGACCTGAACTCGCCTCGTGTTGGTAACTGCTATCGTAAAAGCATGTTGGTCATCTGCTATCGTAAAAGCATTACTAAAGCAAAAATTATCGAATGGGTAGGCCATATAATTATGCCCTTAAATTAAGTATTTTCAAAGATCATTTTATTTGGTTAGTTTTACATGAGCCGCTAAAGGGGTTAATATCAAAATAACAAGAAGAAAAAGAGACAGAATATTTAATCTGTTTAATTTTTGCTTTATTTGTTGAATTTTTTTAAAGATATCAGACAAAGTTTAGTTAATTTTACCTCGATGTAATTCGAAAACTGCCTGAACCGTTAAATTTACGGTAATGTTTTACAATAAAATATACCTAACCTCAAATCTTAAATTTTCAACACTGGTTGTTGCAAATATGGAGATTAGGTTGCAAAAATCAAAATCAATTGCTATTTGACAAAACAAACAAAATATTTTCGGGTCAATAAACTCCAAATTTGATAAAAAAAAGTGAAATAAAAAACTAGATAAAATTTTTAAATTTTTTTTAAGAGTCAAAAATTAAATCAATTTATGTAGCAATTTAATAAATATAATCTTCAGTATCTTCGTACTTTAAATGATAAATTTTCATTTATAAACGATTCAAACATCAGTCGTTTTGCCCATCTCTACTTGAAAGCAATTTATCGAGCACAGCATAAATTTACATAACTACAAACCGTACAAACCACACCAAAATAGACTTTGACACCGACAATTTACAACACAATGGCAATAAGTGATTGTCAATCTTTTAAATTTATATGAAATAGTCATTATCTGAGATTACGTTAGAAAACTATTATTATTAGAAAATTTTTAGCTAAAAATGGAATGGGACGATATCGTATATTTATGTTTACTATTCTTTTCGATTGGTTTTGGTTATTTTTATCGTACAATTGACGATATCGAATCAAAAAAGAAAATTGGAACAACAATCGGTCTTATAATTGTCCTAATTGTTTCTGGCGCTCACATTTTACATCCACTAATTTGCACTTTGATAAATGCATTGATCATTTTATACGCACCAAAACGGTACGTTTTTTTCAATTACAATTTTCATTCAATTTATTAATATTTTTGAAAATTTCAGACTATGCCACATTATCAGTTTTACGTATACATTTTCGCATTTAGTATTTTTTCGGACAACGGAATATTTTGGGATACCGTATCCACCGGCCCATACAAATTTAGTTCAAATGATGTTGACGTTAAAATTAGTTGGACTGGCATTTGAGGTGAATAGCGCCTATTTGTCAAAACGGACGACACAGGATGGACCAAATTCGTCTGAGGCGACCGAAAAATTGAATTATGCTCAAGTCAGTCCGTCTTTTGTGGATATATGGCATTATGCATTTAATTATGTTGGTGTTTTAACAGGTAAATTAAATTTTTATATAAAATCTAAAAAAATTAATTCAACCGGTTTCGGTGCTATTACCATCATCAGGAAAATCAAAAGACCCATTATAAGGTGTAAAGACTTCACAAAAACAAAAGATTGATAATTATCAAATTTTAGAATTAAACGCTTCAAATTGTAAAAGATAATTGATAAAAGTTGAAGAGAATAAAGGATAGACATTTAAGGTGAATCGATTACTACTGACAAATGAATTACAATGTCTATTTTTTTTGTCTATAAATAAATATAATTTATGTGTAGAAAAATAAGTTAAATTTTATAATACATGTAACAGTATTAATATCTGATTATTGTTCAATCTTCTAATTTTAAAAGTAATGAATTTGATTCTGGTAGTTGACGTGTACGCACACATAATAACTAATACATAAGCAAATATATTATGGGTGTGTTTGTGTCATTTATAAAAATTTAACATTTTTGTAGTTTTTTTTTTCTATTTATTACAATAACTAAACGTCCAATATTAAACAAAATAGTTTTTTAATGATTCAAAAACATAAAAGACAATAATTTTCAGTTTTTTAAATCTTAAAGTTGGTTTTTAATGACACAACTTACTTAAATATGTACCTCTGATTCACCTCTAATCATACTTTTGCATTTACTCGTACGTTAAAAATTCTAACTTTGAAAATTTATTTCTTCTAAACTACACGTCAGAAATTATTCAAAATAGTGTCAGTGAATGCATCATATCTTTCTCTATAATATACTAAAATTTCAAATTCTAAACTTGGAAAATTTTTTGTAATCGATTCACCTTGATACAAAACATTGTATGAAATGATCTTTTACCTTATAATGGGCAGGGTTGGGAAAAATGCTGCATAGAAACCATTTAAAATAGAAAATGGAAAATGCCTTTCAAAAATGTATTTTAAATACAAAATGGAAAATAGTCTTGTTGAACATATTTAAAATAGAAAATGGAAAATAGCTATTTAAAATAGATTATAGAATGCAAAATGGCATTTTTTTTTACTTTAAATTTATTCTATAATTTTTTGTATTAATAAAAAAATACCCCTGTCGCAGCATCTGTATAACATAGTGAATTTCCAGAGATTGGGCACTGGCGAATCTCATACAACAACCTGTATCCATCTAAAAAAGTTTAGCTCTCTAACTGTGAAAAAATTTTCAAAATCGATTAAGTAGTTAATTTTTAGCGCTTTTGGGCCCCCAGGACCCTGGAAAATCTCATATAATATAGCAATTAAAAGAATTTAACTTTTAAAAGGTGAAAAAATTTTGAAAATCGGTTGGGTAGTTTTATTTTTGGCACTTTTGGGACCCCCGAACACTGGCAGACCTCATATAACATAACTTATATTCATCTAAAATAGTTTAGCTCTCTAACAGTAAACATATTTTCAAAATCGCTGAAAAGTTAGTTTATTTTTATTTTAAAAAATGAAACAGATATACCTCATTTCAGATACAATTGATCATGAGTTTTCTTTAAAAAATTTAATAATTCTTATATTCGAAACAAATCAATCTTCTATTCTTTTCTAAAAATAAACCGCAAAATTAAAATTTACATAAATACAATAATTAAGGAGATAAAGCCAAGAAAACGGAAATTATTTAAATTCAAAGTGACGAAGCATGGTTAAATTTAACTGAAATGAACCATATAAATATTGTTATTGTAATGATAAAAACGATGAAGCATTTATTGTAAAAAAAATATATGTCAAAAAAAATGTAAAAAAATTTTGAATTCTGGCCAAATTTTGCAAAAAACCACTAAAAATGGCGAAAAATGGCCAAAATTTTGGCTTCTAAAAATCGAACGTATCTGGCTGATGAACTTATCCAAGCCATTGCAACGTTTGACCTTCTCACCAAATTTCGTAAAGATTGGATGCTTCGTTCGTCCCGGGCTCAAGTCTTTTCATGGCACCCGCTGTAATAAGTGAATTTTTCCAAAATGGAAATTCACTTAAAAGCATTGTTCTATCTTCATAAAAATTCGTTCAAATTTGGATCAAATTTTGTATAAAAATATGACCCAATAAAGTGGTTTTACAGTAGTCTAGCGCCGAAATAATCTAATCAGTTTCTTATCATAATAAACACAGGTCAAGAAGTTTAATTGAAAGTAGGTTACATCGCCTACATATGTATTGGTGACGCAAGATTCTCACTCGCGTCTCTGGTGGTAAAATTAGAAGCTGTATCAAGTAAAAATATATGTACCTACATACACGTTTAATTGGAGACATAAAATTTTTAGTAACCCACACATAATTTGTATAATATATATTTCTATGCCAATTGAACGTATACACACTACTTTTACTTCATACATCTTCCAATTTTAGCACCAGAGACGCACGCGTAACCCTTGCGTCGCCAGTAATGTGTTTTAGGACCAAATAAATAGGCAAGTATGTAGTATATTACACAACAAGAGACCAAAGTAGGCCCTTCGGTAAAGAAACGCTTTATTTTTGTGACATATACACTAGTTTTTGCAATTCTGACAATTTAAAATTATAAAATTTAAAAAAAAAAATGTTTAACTGTCATTTTACTTGTTTATCTACACGTTTTGAATTTGTTTATTGTTTTAAATAAGTAGTTCATTACCTAGCAACGCTATTTACGTTCAGTTTCACTTGTTGATTGGCCCCAGGGAATAAAAATAATTTTTTTTTTACTCATGCGGGAGAAGTACTAACTTGGCGCACACATTTCTGTACGCAAAATAGCTGTTTGCCCACTGTACTCTTCCCACATACTTTTTTGCGCGCGGAAAGTAAACTTTCCGTACGCAAATTGACAATAAAACACGCAAAATTTAATCAAAACACGCAAAGCCGCCTCTTGATTTTTTATTTAATAAATATTTCATAATTATTTCGATAGAAACCACCAACAAAATAATTTAAACAATACTTTTAATTTCAAATGTTATCGAGTGCCTGTGAAACATTATTAGTGTATGGCGGATTTTTATCCGTATTTAAACATACACCAATATTCATATGTTCACTAAATGCCCAGCTTTGGCTGATACTTGAACACTCGATGTACTATGTTTCACAGGCACTCGATAACATTTGAAATTAAAAGTATAAAACTGCGTCTCGCATTAGAGAGAGGTTGTGTTTGATTGATTACTGAATTGGAGTGGCACTCGAACAAGTGATCGGTGGCCTAGTTGGTAAGGCGCTTGGCTGGTAACCAAGAGATCCGGGTTCGAGTCCCAGCCGATCCAGTTTGGTAATTTTTCAAACACTATGTCAATTTTAATTAACATAATGAATTGGCCATTTGCCCAAGTACATCGAGTGTTCAAGTATCAGCCAAAGCTGGGCATTTAGTGAACATATGAATATTGGTGTATGTTTAAATACGGATAAAAATCCGCCATACACTAATAATGTTTCACAGGCACTCGATAACATTTGAAATTAAAAGTATAAAACTGCGTCTCGCATTAGAGAGAGGTTGTGTTTGATTGATTACTGAATTGGAGTGGCACTCAAACAAGTGATCGGTGGCCTAGTTGGTAAGGCGCTTGGCTGGTAACCAAGAGATCCGGGTTCGAGTCCCAGCCGATCCAGTTTGGTAATTTTTCAAACACTATGTCAATTTTAATTAATTTAAACAATATTGAATTCAGAAAAAAAAGACGAACACTTAAAAATATTATTTTAAAAAGTAATAAAAATGTCAAAAATAGTAATAATAATAGAAAAAAGTATGTGAAATTCGTAATAAAAAATAGTATGTGCAACTCGTGCGGGATTGTCGATTGCCCACTCAAGCGAATGAGCGCACTCACTACGTTCGTGTGCTCAACTTCGCTTTCGTCGGGCAGTCGACAATTTCCCGCACTTATTGCACAATATACTATTACTCCTTTAGGACCAAAAGTGACACTCTACTTTCTATTCTGAGGAATTAAAATATGTACTAAAATATTTTTTTTTAATTTTAGGACCCTACTATAGATACCGCACATTTCACGATTATCTCCACTATCCATTCGGAAAATATGCGGATTACAAAAAAGCAACATTGGACCGAGTCAAATGGATCCCACTGTATGCGATCATTTTCCTGTTTTTGACCAACATATGGCCAATTTCGGTAACCAAAAATATTCGCTATTAAGGGGATATTCTAGTCTAGAGGCTCGATTTTGAGGTGATTTTACGGACGTAATAAAAAAAAAAGTAAACATTTTTAGTATTCATTTTTTTAAGTTTTTTACTGATATTTAAGAAGTATAAAAATGTATAAAAATTTAGAAAAAATTCAAAATTGAAATCGGTACAGGCCGGCAAAGTGGGGACTCAAAAAAAAGGTGTTTCCTGGTTGACGTAATTCCAATCCTCCTGGTGATCTGAAGCATAAAATTTTAGTTAATTCTTAACACTTTCAGTCCCACGACTTCGGCATTCGAAACCAAACAAAACATCCCCAGAGGCCGACCGCGATCAATGATTAATTGATTAGTTGGTTACGCATTATGTGTGCGATGATTATCATCATTCATCACACGGATATCTTCCTACTCACACAAATACATACCAGCACACACTACTCTTTTGGTTTCTATGTATAAAAAATTTTAAGATGAACAAAAAATACATAAAAAATATAATTTATATTTTTAAATAAGATTGATTTGAATGTCAGTGTATATGTAGTATGTACGTATCACGTACGTATGTTTACAGTTTTACACATACATGTTGAACTGTGTTGAATATATTCAGTGTTTGAATCATTTTATTTTATGTATTTGTTTATATAAAGTTTTTTTTTTTTTAAAATATTGCCGGTTTCCGGGGAAGTTTCCTATGAAAGTGCTCGGGCCTCATAGTGTTAATAAACAAGGATGTAGAATTAGTTGGACGTAGCCGATTTGAAAAAATAAATTTTTTCACAAAATGGCGTCCATTTAAAAAAACATTTTTTCGCCTCCCTTTTTCAAATTTGGAAATTTTTTAAAAATAATAAAAAAAAATTCCAAAAACCTCTACATCGGACCGATTTTGATAGTATTAAGAAGGTCTGTGCCAAATTTCAAGTAAATCGGTGCATTAGAACTTGAGATATCATGTCAACCGTATCGAAAAAAGTAGTTTCGAATAATTTATATTAAAAATTTGAATTTAACACTGAAAAGACACACAGTACACAGGGAAACCAGAACTTCGAAAATAATTCGAATTTCCGTAAATTCTTTTAGAGGCTTATTCTTAAAGGGCTGTACATTGAAAATATGAAAAAAAATCGATTTTTTCGAATTTCTAGACTAGAATCCCCCTTAATCAATAAAACACTTTACTTATATATAAATACAATAATAATAAATAAAAAAATGTTACTTTTATTATTAAAACGTATGACATGTTTCGATCAATATAACAATTATCAAACAAATTCGCACGTCAATTCGACTGCATTCGTTCAAATTCGTGTTCTATTGTTTCTAGTACGCACACACTGAAGAATTTTACAACGATCGTTCATGGTTGTACCGACTCTGGTACGTTTATCCAACATTCACCTGGTTTCGTATGCGCATGTACATTGGTCTCACCTTATCCGAGTGTGTTTGTACAATGGCCGGTTTGGGTGCGTATCCCAATTTCGTGGAACCAAAACCGGGTGAAGGTCCCACAAAAGAGTTTTCCCGACTGCAACAATTGGGTGGGGCGCAAAATGAAGATGAACTTACGCGGGAGGAGTACAATTTTACAACGATTTATAATATTAATCCGTACGGTAGCGATTTCTGTGTCACTTTCCGCGAAGGTATGAAGCACTGGAATATCTGTATCCAGTATTGGTTGGCCATTAATATCTACAAGCGGTTTCCAAGCAAAAAATTCAGGTGGGTGTTAGAACAGACCCCCGACGGTGAGAGTCATTTACAGAAATTTGTTTATATGTTGGGTAATTCCGTGGTCACTTACATTACAATTTGATTTAAAATTGGGATTAAAATCTTTTGAATTTTCGTATTTAGTGAGTAAATCCACTAAAATTTAGTCAAATTAAATCGAATACGATTTGAACTTTTAAACAAAGGAAATTAAATAACAAAAAATGCATATAAATTTTTTTTTATAGAAGATAAAGTAGGTGGTCACTGACATTACTCAAAAAGGAACATAATTTTTCATCTTGTACACAATGAGAATTTTCTGTTCTGTTTTGATAATAAATAGCTTCATTTAAATAAATTTAAACAAATAATGTTTCAATAAATTATTTTAATAATAAATTTCATAAAATATTATATATTTTTTTATAAAAATGTAACTTTTAATCGGTCACTTACATTACACCTCTTTGATCACTTACATTACAGTCACTTTAAAACAAGTTTTATTAAAAAGTAAGTAGTTTATTAGTTTGATTTTTTGGAAAATATGATAGATAACAAAGATAAAAGTTTATTTTTATTAATTAAAAAAACGTCTGTCGGTTTTGATAGCCTCCATTACTCGAATTCGTAGCTTGACAAAAAATCAAAATAATACTCAAAACGAGTATAGTAATTATTTCAGCAGAAAGAAAACGGTAAATTTAGCTGTATTTTAATATTCATTTGAAAAAAATCACAAGTTATAGTATTTTTTTTTTATTATTATCACAAGTTATATAATTTTTTAAGCTAAATTTACAAAATAAAACAATTAAAGGTAAAACGTTGTATATCAGTGATTTAGTCTTTTGTGTATCAAGTAGGCATGATTCTGATTAATTATTTTCATTTCTTAATTTTTACTAAAATCCCATCATTTCATGGAATTGCCCTATTGTTTTTTTTTTCAGAACGTTTGCGACAACTTTTGTATCGGCAGCTTGGCACGGGGTTTATCTAGGATACTATTATTGTATTCTAAGTGTGCCTTTCTATCTTGCCGTGGAGGATCAGTATATGAAACTGTTTCGAAGTAAAGCCACTGGTTTTGTAAGTAATCCCCGAAAATCCATTTTCCATAAACATAGAGAGTCAGAAATTATTGAAAATACGTGTAAACAATCCAGTTTCATTGTAGTTCTGATAGTGAAAACGAATGTCGCTAATGTACGTTTGAACATTTTAACGTAGTACAAAATCGAATTATTAGATGGCACAATCATCAATTTCTAATTTACCCGTGACTTCATCTGCATAGTATCAAATTAAATACTTATACAGAGTGTAAACTATATAAATTTCGCTACGAAAAGCGTGGATAGATCTCACCCATGTAATTAACCCTAGAATCATACGTACACGTCAAAACGACGAACGAACTTCTCTACCTGCTCCAATACTACAACTTGTCGGTACCTGCTTGCTGTGAGATTTCTGTTATCTAATTTATTTGTTGTTATAACACATAAGACGTATTTATTTTGTTTATAGTCATTGTCGTTTTGTTTGTATTGAAATAGTGTCCGTCAAAAGGACGTCGATGTATGATTACGCGATGTTTTTTTTTAAAGATTTTGTACTTCACATATAAAAGTTTTCCAAATTTTTCTAAAATTTATTAAAGATATGCATGTTATAATTAATTTATTCAATGATTATGATAATGTGAAAGATGATTACAGCTGTTTGACTTATAGAGACGACATAATACTGAAGTTTTAATATATTGAATCGAATATATTAAATCGAATTTTTTAATTTTTATAATGAAAATTAGCTTTGATAAAAAGATTAAAAAAATTAATAAATATTTACATTAAGAAATTTTACCAAATCCAAATTTTTTAAATATTTTGTTCGCTTTTGTAGTATTATGTAAAAAAAAATGTTTTTTGCAAAGTAACTCTAAAACTCTCCGTAAAAAGTCCATCCGTCAAAACGACGTCGATGTATGATTAACGTTTCTCGTAGACCAACGTATGGATTCTAGGGTTAATATTTGCCAATAAATTTGAACCAAGACAGAAAAAATTTGATACTAAAATATATGGGTGAAAAAGGTAGCCCTTAAAAAAATTTTCTAATCCGGCTCTGACCATTTCATGTTTGTAAGATAAATTTTCTGTTTACAGACACGTTTACACGTGTTTGCAACATGTTTACAAAATTTTATTGAATTTTAGTCAATAAAATTATTTTGCACCTTTGATATTAAGAAGATATTTGCGCATAATCTATTCGGGGCCGTAATTAGAAAACTTTTGAAACATCATGTAGCCAGTTAATTTGCGATTTTCTCAAACTGTTAATTCTGAAAAAAAATTCCTGTGGTTTTAGTGTCTATAGGGTGCTATGAGTCACCTCTCAAAATAACGAGAATTATTTATTTTACACCCTGTATAGAATACTTGTCGACTCTTAGTATCATCTTAAATAATAACTTTCAATAGTAACATGATTATCAGTATCCTATCACTATTGATAATTATTATTTACGAATATATATTATTTAATACGAATGTTTTTGGGCTGGGGCGCATGTGAAAAAAATTCTTGACGCTTTAAAATTTGCATTAAAAAAATATGGCAGACTACATAATATAATCGAGGGCTATTGAACTATAAAAAAACAAATTATAAAAATTTGGTTACGTTGCTAGGTACTGAACTACTGATTTAAAATGATAAACAAGTAGCGAGTACTAATGATTAGTACCCAGCCCATGTAAATCAGGCCTAAATCTCACGTTTGAATGCTCCCTCTGCTTTAAGTTCACACTTGTGCCATCTATCGGGTGAATTTAGTACTATAAAGTAAATAGAAATCTCCGCTTAAATTTTCTGACTTTCTAGATACATTTGTATTTTGTTACTTTGACCAAAGTTTAAGCTTCAATAATTTTTTTCTGGTCTAGAATGCGATTATATTGGATTGGATTATATGGTTTGTGAAAATGGAAGGTTTTTCATATTTTGGATTCGCATTCCATTTACTCACGGTGAAGAAAGTTCTCCGATTCTACAGTTCGATTTACTTCTGTGGCGAATTCACTCTCTTGATATTGTACTTACTAGCGATTTATATAAAATCGAAAAGGCCCCGAGAAGATTCCGATAAGAAAAGTAGATGAAAAGTTACTGGAGTAGGTAAATAATAATGAGTAGAAAAAATTATTTAAAGAAAAAAAAATTTGAAAAAATTAAATAAATATATAATAAAATCGAATTTAATTTATAAATTTAGGGGAAATTGTGTTACCAACACAATAAGTCAGTGTTCTATAGAAGAACTAAATTATTTATTTAATAAATAAAATAATTACAATTTTGGAAATTACAAAACATTGGTCAACCACACATACGCCAACTAGTGTTAAAAAAAATAACTACTGCTAGTAAACATTTAGCAGCCCTGACAATGGGGTATTTTACTAATTTTGGGAAATTATTTTTAAATATCCATATTTTAAAATACCCAAAGATTCTCATTCGCGCCTCTGGTGGTAAAATTAACACTAGTATCAAATAAAAATATACGTATACATTCAATTGGTGAATTAATTACTAGTAATCCGCACATAATTTGTATAATACATATTACTATCAACAATTAAACGTATACAGAAACTTTTACAAGACACAGCTTCTAATTTGGAAAAACCAGAGGCGCTCGCGTAATCTTTGCGTCGCCAATATAAATTTAATTTTTAAAAATAATACCGAAAATCCTTAAAAAAAATTTATTTAATATTTGTTGTTAAAATTTGCGCGAAAACGTTCATTAGCTGTCCGTTATGTCACATTTTCTAGATAGCACCAGGTGTTCTGTAACTAAGAAAAAAGGGTTTATTTTTCTTATAACTAGAAACATAAATTGTTGATTTTTTTTTAAATTAATTATATTTAGATTAATTTCCATAGTTATGTTTGCGAATCGGAATTTAAAGTAGCGACACTAGTGGCGATAGTGTTGAAATATAAGAGAATTATAGAAGAGAAGCGGTTTATAGTTAAAAAATTACTTTTTTAATTAATTGTTTTAATTGTTTCTCTTTGACACTGTCAAATACCCTATTCACAAAATTTGTTCTTTTGACTTTGCAAATTTTGGATATTTTTTTATAAAAATTTATTGTTCCAAAATAAAAACGGACAAATACCAAATTTTTAATTTGACAGTTGCATAGCTGTCAATTTTAATGTACTTGCAGTAGTTTATTTTTTATTCGCCACCAGGTGTCGAAACAGTAAACTACGCCCTTATTTGGTTTCCCAGTACAAAAATTTTCTGTAATACTCCTACAGGTCCATTCTTTACTGGCAAATAGTTCAGAGCCTTTTAATTTTAAATTATCCTATCTGAATTTACTATAAATATAAAAACTTTTACTACACGCGAAAATTACGTGCAATAAAAGTCATTAATCATACTCAAATAACACGTGTAGTAAAAATTATTTGCCTTTATAAATTTTCTTTTTAAAAATTTAACAAATTCGTTGGAAAATTATGAACAAAAATAACAGAGTAGCAACTTAACCCTATTTTTAACAAAAAGCGACCACGAGCGTTCTAGTGGCTGATTTTCCTTTTAATCGATCCAAAATTGAAAAAAGAATAAGAAATTCCAATACTATTTCAATACTTACTAAATGCCGGCGTCACTGTGAAAAGTTGAAATTAATGAAATTAATAGGTAAGATACATGTATAAATTTTGTATTTGTAGTATTCTCTAAGCGCAATTGATATATACATAAAAACAAAATTATGGTTCATTTCAGTTATATTTAACCATGCTTCGTCACTTTGAATTTAAATAATTTCCGTTTTCTTGGCTTTATCTCTTTTATTATTGTATTTATGTAAATTTTAAATTTGCAGTTTATTTTTAGAAAAGAATAGAAGATTGATTTGTTTCGAACATAAGAATTATTTAATTTTTTAACGAAAACTCATGATCAATTGTATCTGAAATGAGGTATATAACATTTTTTTAGAGAGAGAAAAAACTATTGACAAATATGATATTTTAGAATGAATATGTAGACTAAAATTAAACATTTATAAGAATACTTGTCAAATTATTTATTTTTATTAATTTTTAGCATTGAAGCCGTGGTTTAATCAAAAAATAGTATTTGAATTTTATATTTTATTTTAAATTCTGCATCGATTAAAAAAAAACCAGCCACTAGGACGCTCGTGATCACTTTTTCAATTTCTAAGCATATTTTTAAGGGTAAGTTGCTAGCCTATAATGTTTTACTCAATTTTACCCGTAAGTATACCGATAGATGACATTTTGAAGGAATATTGTGTTCATTTGAATAGTTTTTAAATATAAAATTGTATTTTTATATTGCATTTATCTACTTTAGAATTGGGTTTTTTAGTGGTGTAAAAAAATATTTTTTAAATTATGATAATGCACTTAGATATTGACGGTTTCTGACATAAATTTGTATCTCAAAAATAACAAATTAAAATAAATTATTCGAATATACTAGTACAAAAAATGACCACCAGATGGCAGAAAACGCTGAATTTATGTAGATAGACTCTATAATAAATAGAGTCGTGACATGTGTGCTGAACGCTGATTGGTTCCGGCATTTTCTATCCAAAATTTGCGTAAAATACATTGGAAATAAATTAAATGTTAATAAAAAAACCATTTAGTTTAACTTAGAAAGAATCATTAAATTAAAAATTTTGATTTGTTCATTAATTCATAACTTATTAACAATAATTATGTACTCAAAAATATTTACTCAAACATGTGATAATTAATTTTGAAGCTTCCCGCTCTGTTTTGGATAGAAAATGGATGACATCTCACGATTCTATTTATTATAAGGACTCTAAATTTATGTAAATTAAGGCTTAATACACAATTAGTGAAATAAGGAATAAGAAGTATGCCATCTAGTGACGTTGAATGGAACTTTAACGTAACTGCCCATAGGTATATGTATTTAGGTATTTTTGTACATCAAAATTCATGAAAAAATAACGTTCGTGATAACTTTTTTTGTCACTAAAGTGAAAAAAATCACGAATTTTGACGTACAAAAGTACCTACATATTTGCATCTATAAGCAGTTACGTTAAATATGGTATCGTTGCTTTGTCACTTTTCACAGCAAAATAACAGAAAAACACGAGTCGACTTTCGGCTTTTACACCATCATCAGGTGAAAAACTTAACTAAAAATTGCTCTTTTTGGCGAAAACTATTTATAATATAGATCGGAGCAAATAATGCATTGGTGGGGGATGCTAGAGACAGAGACAGAGACAGATACAATCACAGTATACAATAAAATTAAAAATTTTTGTATTGTTTGCAAAGGTAGTTTACAGCGAAATTTATTTTTAAAAACTGGTTAGGTCCAATATTATTAAATTGACCGGAGCACACTGGGGAAAACCAAACACGTGAAAACAGCGGCGAACGACAATTACCAGAAACAAAGGAAATCATACAGACATCTGTCTGTTGATATGCACGAGGGGTTACACCCAGCAGGTAGCTGCTTTTGTTAAACTAAAAGGTTTGTTAAATGAAGTAAAATCAAAAATATTGTAAAAAGACTATTTAAATATTAATTACCAGGAATGGATAAAATTTTTTTTAAAATGGGTCCTATCAACTAAACTATTCGAAAACAAAACGTGAGATGCACCGTGTTATCGATTTAATAAAGGCGATTTGTTTAAATCAATTTGGTCATTCAAGATGACATGGTTTGGATCTTTGTTCAATTTGTTGGAAGCCCTGGAAATCAACAAATTGAACAAAGATCCAAACCATGTCATCTTGAATGACCAAATTGATTTAAACAAATCGCCTTTATTAAATCTATAACACGGTGCATCTCACGTTTTGTTTTCGAATAGTTTAGTTGATAGGACCCATTTTAAAAAAAATTTTATCCATTCCTGGTAATTAATATTTAAATAGTCTTTTTACAATATTTTTGATTTTACTTCATTTAACAAACCTTTTAGTTTAACAAAAGCAGCTACCTGCTGGGTGTAACCCCTCGTGCATATCAACAGACAGATGTCTGTATGATTTCCTTTGTTTCTGGTAATTGTCGTTCGCCGCTGTTTTCACGTGTTTGGTTTTCCCCAGTGTGCTCCGGTCAATTTAATAATATTGGACCTAACCAGTTTTTAAAAATAAATTTCGCTGTAAACTACCTTTGCAAACAATACAAAAATTTTTAATTTTATTGTATACTGTGATTGTATCTGTCTCTGTCTCTGTCTCTAGCATCCCCCACCAATGCATTATTTGCTCCGATCTATATTATAAATAGTTTTCGCCAAAAAGAGCAATTTTTAGTTAAGTTTTTCACCTGATGATGGTGTAAAAGCCGAAAGTCGACTCGTGTTTTTCTGTTATTTTGCTGTGAAAAGTGACAAAGCAACGATACCATATTTAATATGGATTTTCACAAAGTAAACCTGTCTAGTATTAATTATTTGAAAAGTTACGTTAAAGTTCCACTCAACGTCACTAGATGGCATACTTCTTATTTCTTATTTCTTATTCCTTATTTCATTGATTGTGGAGACACCCTAAACGGTTAAGTGAGGCCATTTTTAATTTGGGGTGCTCAGATTACCGAAACTGGTAAACAATAATCTTAAATTACCGTAAACGGAATGAAACGGAACCAGTTTTGAACTTGCGTCAGAAAACCATCGATATAAGGTTTCCAGAACGAGTAGACTTATTTATTAGTATAGATAGAAATTGGTGTATTGGTAAGAGAGGTTAAGAGAATGCTATAGTGCCAAAATGAAGTTTTGAAAAAACCAATTTTCGAAATTTATATTTTGCTTTTGTGAAGAATCGATGTTTTAGAAAATTTTAAAAATATAGAAATAATATTTTTAGATACTGAATTTTTAAATAAAATTTTGAAAAATAATTACTTACCGAAAAATAGTTACCGTAGCAATTTTAATGACCTGAATGAAACAATATTTATAATAAAAGACAATTTTAAACAGTTTTAACATAAATTTTTAAATAATATTGAAAGTCTTGCCACAAATATATTTTTAGTAAATAGTTATAACACAGTGTTGTAAATATTTTGAAATAAATGACTCAAAAAGCTCAAAACGAATAAAGTAATGTATATTGACATATACATGTAAGCATGTGGTGCCATCATAAGATTTTGAAACTATTGTATGTATAAATAAAAATAAAAACAAAGTTTCAAATTAACAACATATTAATCCATTATTTTCCTGATTTTGACCAACATATTATGGCCAAATTTCGGACCACATTTTCAGAATCTGTAAAATAGCCAGAACAACCGTAGAGGAAGACCATCGCGACCAGTGATCACACATGTGTCGGCAAACAGGTATGTATTGATTTACAACAAGCACACGCTCTGTGTGTTGGTTTTTGTAAACATTTATAAAAGAATAACATAAACACAACACTTAAAAATATAATTTTATATTATCATTTTTTTTGTGTTTGTATTAAAATGCGTATATTTCAATACAATTACAAAAATCAGTGTGTTTGTCTGTTATTAATATTGCTTTTATTAAAAGAGTGTATGTTTACACATGTTGAATTATTTCGTGAATTTTTGAGGATTTTTTTTTCAAATTCTTTCAAAATATTGTGGGTTCTGGGGAAGTTTTCGGTGAAAGTGCGCGGACTGTATAGTATTAATAAAATCGTAGTTTAGAATAATAATAGTATATTGTGCAATAAGTGCGGGAAATTGTCGATTGCCCACGAAAGCGAAGTTGAGCGCACGAACGTAGTGAGTGCGCTCATTCGCTTGAGTGGGGCAATCAACAATCCCGCACGAGTTGCTCATACTCTTTTTTATTACGAATTTCATATATTTTTTCTATTATTATCACTATTTTTGACATTTTTATTACTATTTAAAATAATATTTTTAAGTGTTCGTCTTTTTTTCTGAATTAATTATCGTTTAAATTACTTTGTTGGTGGTTTCTATAGAAATAATTATGAAATATTTATTAAATGAAAAATGAAGAGGCGGCTTTGCGTGTTCTGATTAAATTTTGCGTGTGGAAAGTTACTTTCCACACGCAAAAAAGTATGCGGGAAGAGTACAGTGGGCAAACAGCTGTTTTGCGTACAGAAATGTGTGCGCCAAGTTAGTACTTCTCCCGCATGAGTAATAAAAAATAATTTTCAGTGGGCACGGAAATATTTTGCAGACTGTACAAACCCAACGTCTTTAAATGAACTTACGTATTTTATTTCCTTGTGTATTTATAGTTAGATAAATATATTAGAGTACACACCTGTCAAAAAGTGATGGATTACTGTTTGAGATAGTGAGTGAGTGTACTTGGTAAAGGTTACATGTTTTTATGTATCACTTGACAACATATTTTACAACATAGTTACTTACAGCAACTAAACTAAATTACATTTTCTGTATCTAATTGTAAGAAGTACTCTGTTCTGATAAGTGACGTAGTTTTTTAAATTATTAGGTAAATGTCAAATGTCAGGTGGCAAATTATTTTTTTTAGGATTCCGAAGAAAAAATCTCAGAACCCGTGTGATTTCGTCATGTCTGACTGTTCGTCCCTCTGTCACATCCTCACAATTAACATAATATAACGTAAAAGCCCCCATTATGGAACGGTATCTAATACTGGAACACTTTTGACATTTACATATTTATTTCTTTAATTAAGTAAGGAAACATTAAATGCGAAGTGAATTTAAATTGAAAAACAATCATTCTATTAATAATAATTTTTGTTATCAGACGTTTCTTTCAGAAATAACTTCATTAATATGTAAATGTCAAAACTGTTCCATTATTAGATACCGTTCCATAATGGGGGCTTTTACGTTATGGCAAAAAAATTGTCTCTTAGTCTCGAGGTAGTTCCGCGTATTGGGAAATGGGGATGAAAATTTTTTTCACGTTGAACAACATGTAAGATATCGTTAGGAAGGGTTCTTAACATCTTGACGGTCATTGACGTCATAAGACGTCAAGTGAATCCTTATTAACTCATACACCACGGCGTACGACGTCAAAAATTTCATATAAAGTGTATTAGCTGTCAAAATAGTATACCAGTTGGTCATTTTGACATGATTCTTCATGACCGTTATCGTGTTAAAATGAAATCGTGTTTCTTTTGCTATTTTTACGGTTTCGAGGGGATATATTTCGGAACCCTTATAAATTCGTCATGTCTGCTTGTATGTCGGTCAAACGCCCATAATTCTTGCATCTTTTTCATTTCTACGTCCCGTTTGCGAAATATTTAGCTTCAAAGTGAAGTTTTTTGTAAGCTTTCGTAAGCTTTAAATCGCAAAACCAAACTGTATACATGTAAACAACCAAATTTTTGTTAGATGAGTAAAAAAACAAATGAAGTGAGGAAATGGTCCCCAACAATCCGACAGCGACAAAATTTTGCACTAAAGTATGTTTTGGTATTAGAAAGAATCCATCAAAAAATAAATTAATAAGGATCATTAAGGTGAATTGATTACTACTGACAAATGAATTACAAAGTTATTTTTTTCTTTATAAATAAATATAATTTATGTGTAGAAAAATAAGTTAAATTTTATAATACATGTAAACAGTATTAATATTTTATTATTGTTCAATCTTCTAATTTTAATAATTTTAAAAGTAATGAATTTGATTCTGGTAATTGACGTATACGCGCACATAATAACTAATACATAAACAAATATATTATGGGTGTGTTAAAAATTTGACATTTTTGTAGTTTTTTTCTATTTATTACAATAACAAAACGTCCAATATTAAACAAAATAGTTCTTTAATGATTCAAAAACATAAAAGAAAATAATTTTAAGTTTTTTAAATCTTACAGTTGGTTTTTAATGACACAACTTACTTAAATATATACCTCTAATTCACCTCTAATCATACTTTTGAATTTACTCGTACGTTAAAAATTCGAACTTTTAAAATTTATTCTAAACTACACGTCAGAAATTATTCAAAATAGTGTCAGTGGATGGATCATATCTTTCTCTATAATAATATACTAAAATTTCAAATTCTAAACTTGAAAAATCTCTTGTAATCGATTCACCTTAAGCCATACACTAACATAAGTGTTCGTTCGTTGGCCTATATTCAGCACTTATAAACTTATAACGTTATAACAACATTGTCGAAAGCCGTTTATCCTAAAATCGGTGAAAAACTCGAGCTACATATTTTGGAACCCTAACATAATGCGTATCCAGCACGCAGTTGGCGAATTTTTTCACTACTTACTAATTAAGTAAATAGCATTTATTGTGTGTTTTTTTTAGCCTTCAGACTTTATGGTTACCATAGTGCCAAGATAGTGCTATGGTCAGACTGCAAAGTCGCTTACTTGTATAAATTTTACTTACTTCCTTTGCAATGTAATATACTATTTGGGTCTTGAAAATAAATTAGTTTCATCAATAAATTTTTGATGAAAGTAAAATTAAAAGTGAAAAATTAAAAATGAAGGATAAAAACTCTGAAATTTTTTTTACATATTTGGTCTTTTGTTACAAAAAAATTTTGTAAATCTTATCAAGCGAAAAAATGTACTAAATGCATCAAATATGCACAAAAGATTAAATTTCTTTATTAGATTTCAATAGGCAAGCCTATTTACAAATACTTTTTTTTTCTATAAAATATGAATAAAAATAATTGAATCACATAGTTGTGGAGTGTTTTTTTCAAAAGAATTCCAAAATATATTCAAATAAAAAAAATTCCATAAGATTATTTTACGGAAGCCAATGAAAGAAAAAATATTTGCACCTGAATTAGTCCAAGTACGTGAAGTACGCAATACTGTTTATGCGTAGCAAAAAAAAATCTTTCTCCGTTTACTCTCCGACAGAGATAAAAAATATTAATAAAACTAAAATAAAACAGAAACACCCATACATACTTTATTCAATTCTTTAACTGCTTTAACTGGTGTATGATGTATCGCATATATCGCATTGTATATCATAAGTGGAGTCCGGATTTTGTAATTCATCGTATAAATCAATCTTCAAATTTTCAAAAATTTGAAAAACATTTAAAATTATCAAGGAGGCTGATAACAATGGATAAAAGTAAGATATGAGTATATGGCTAACAAATTTTATTATTTTATTTACTTATTTTTTAAAGTATTTTTTTTGCTAACGATTTGAATCGTAAATTGACGTTTACGTAGTATGTATGGTTATATTTATCATTCTGTTTTGTGGTTATAATAGTTACAAAAAATAACCGATCATAAAAATTTACTTATCTTCCTAGGTACGTCAGTAATCGCTTACCGTCAATTAGTAAATTGATTTCTCGATGGAAATAGTTACTTATATTGTGTAAATTCCTAGGGTTCACTTTTTCGGAGTTGGGGTCTTTGATTTTTTTTCTTTTTCGTTTTTTGTAACCTTATCTATTGTACTTATCATTTGGCAATAAAAAGTCCGGCATTTTGAGACAAAAAAATTTTCCTATATGGTTTGTTTAAAAGTTTTAAGAATAGTCTGATTTTTCAACACTAGATGTCATACCGCCATTCGACAGTCCCAGTAATTACTAAACGGCTTAAACCCCTGACGGAAAATATAGAAACTATTTGATGGTTTTACGAATGACATTACGAACATACAAAGGGCAACTTCAAAAATGTAAACTTTACCGCATCGATGCAGCATCATGATTTTTCTGATGCGTCTAATACTACATGATTTGAACGGGATATTGGCATCATTTAGCCTCTGATTTGGCTATAGATAAGACAGATAATGTAGCATAATAGACTATAGATAATATAGCAATACAGTCCTTGTATAGGTATATTATCTTTGAATTTCAACTTGAACTTACTTGAAATTGAAAATATTGAAATTATTTGAATAAAAAATATTACATACCTATTTTGAGTGCAAGATGTATTCAAATAGTTTAAACAATTTTAATGAAAGATAAATACATTAATCTTTTTCAACAATTTGTTTTTCGGAATTATTCCTGTTGGTGTTAATACCTACATAATATGGCAAGTAGTTATAATTCTACATTATACACATCACATGCATCTTGGACACGCATCACCAAATTTCTTGATGCATTGTTTTGACGCATCAAATGCAAAAATGAACTTTTGATTTTTCGTTGTGATGCGTCTGATGCGTTTTTGAACTTTTGACTCTGCCTCATGCAAGCAGTGATGCATTTTTGAAGTTAGCCAAACTTACATTTAATTTTAACAATACGATTTATGGAGACTACTATAAAATCCTAGCGTGAATCATACGTATATATCTTTTGATATATTGAATAGTGTTGGAGTGTGTTGGAAAATATACAAACACAAACGTATTCTACACTACACAAGTCACACAACGGCTACAACAACCGTTTACGTTGCTGCGGAGGCCTGGCTGTGCGGAGATGAACGTTTAAGCCCGGCAATCTGTCAAGAGCCATTGCATTACATTTCATTCGTTATTAAATAGCGATACAAAAACGATACGAAACCGATTTTACTCGATTGATTTTCAATAAAAACAATTTTTATTTTGTAAATAAATTACAGAAAACAAAAAAATTAGGATTACATAATCTTACGTATAACAATTAAACTATACATGTATAATAATGTAAATATAATTAATTATTGTGTAATTTAAAACAAACGGTACTCGTAATATTTAAATTAAATTTTCGGTTTTCAAACAAATAAAATGCGTCATTGTTGTGACATAAACATGAGTTGAATTGGATAGTTCAATAACACTGAGGCTCAGTTGTAGTGTTTTTTTATTGATATTACGTATTTACTATAGTTTTTTAAATATGTGTGTAGTTTTTTCCATAATATTACAGCATCAAATGAAATCTATTTGATGCCATCTCTTTTCATTCAGTTGTATTATTATTATTAATTTTTGTGTAACAGTATTTTAAAAAAAAAAAAGTGTTTTCATTTTTTTTTTTTGTTTGATAAAAATGTTTTTACGATTGTGTTTTGTTTTTGGAATTTAAATTTCTGGTTGTAACGGAATTTAAAGGGAGAATTGAAAAGGAATTTTCACCAAACGTAAAGGTTTGTTTTAAGTAATTTATTGTAATTTTTTTTGTGAGAAAATGTTGGTTGCTGTTTATGTTCGTTTAACGATTGTAACCAGGGTTGCCACCTGGCCACTTTTCACCCGGGCAAGAGGCGGTATTTATGTGTGTGTGTGTTGCGTATGTGTATATGTGTATGTGTGTGTAGTCTTCAAGTACCGGTTTTTGATAAGGCTTGTTCATTTTCAAAATGATGTTTATTATTTTTATTTTATACATGTAACGAATTTTTTAAAAAGCTAGCTAGCTACTTAGATGTTTGGAATTTAAATTTTTTGAATTGAAAAACATCAAACACAAACGATCCAAGTGCTTTTTGTACCTACAATAAAAATATAAATACATATTTTTATAAATATTTTCCAGTTAATTTATTGATTTTATAATTATTTAAATGGAATTTTGGGAAGGAAAAAAACAGTTAATTTATGTAAATGTCATAATTTTGCGTTTTATTTTGATAAACTTTAATATATGGCTCTGTATTTTTATGTTTACCATAAAATTTAAGTATTTATTGACCTAAAATTTAAAGGGGTTGTACTATAGTTAGGCTTTTTTCCAAAATGTTTAACAGGATTAGATAGTAGCACTATTTAAAATTATTCTTATAGGACATTTTTAGTGTTCCATATCAAAATTGGTAAAACGGGATGCATATTTATCGAGAGAATCACTTTATTATACGGGAAATGGGCTTAAAAATTACTGTTTTTCACTCCTATCTTCAAAAGGATCGTTCAGAAAAATCTGAAAAAATCATAAATATTACGAATGGGGTGTGTTAATTGAGGGGAAAATTTGGGATTCAAAATTTTAGCACGAATTAAATAAATTAGATCCATGTTTAAAAATTGTAAAGAAGTTATTGGACAGAACACTATTTGCGCTAATACGACTTGCACTTGACCGAATTTCTGTTATTTTTGGGTAATAATCTTAAAATCTAAAGATCTAGATCAGGGGTGGCCAACCCGCGGGCCGCATGTGGCCCGCCTTGAACTTTTTTTGGCCCGCGAGATTCATCACACTTATACAAAATATATTTATTTTATAATGACCAAGGTAGTGAAAACTAACGTACTAAAAAAAAAAATACATAATTTATGGGAACACATAATTTACATGCGGCCCGCGGAGTTCACTTCCAAAGTGGCCCGCAAGATCATTTGGGTTGGCCACCCCTGATCTAGATAGTACTTTTTCAAATTTTATTATATTTAAAAAAAATCGAGGGGAGAATTTTCTTTGCATTAAAAAATAAACTTTAAATCATATTATTTATTGGAAGGTCTTCTGAAAATTTATTTAAAGGTTTTTTTTTATCCAATAAAAATTCAGTAAGTTAGTATTAATAACCAATTAAGAAGCCGCAGATTAATGCCAATTGTTTTGTTAGGTCTATAATTAATACATAGGTGGTTCTATTTTTTGTTTCATTCGCTTAAGGCTTAACCCGCTTAACTCTAATTTCCTACCTGAATTTACTTGTGAACTATACATGTATATTACAACCATTACAGCCATTGTGTTCGGACAATTTTGATTTGTTTATTAATCAAACCAATCAAAATGTGCGATTTTAATCGCCAATAATTTGTCGGAAAAAATTCTTTAATATTTATTTTAAAATTTTAAGAATAGAATAGGTAGCTTACCTATTTGATTAAAATTTAAAAAAAAATTTAAATGCCTTAGCTTTTCACATTAAAAAAGTCTTAAAAAAAATATTTTAATTTTATAAGAAAAAATTTTTATTCTTTTCACATAAAAAAAAAGCTTGAAAAAATAATTCTTATTGCAATGACGTCACAATTTAAAAATAAACGTCAGTGACAGTCGTTATAACCTCAAAACTTTGATTGCATTCATATAGATAAGATGTCAAAATGAGTATTTATTTGAATTCTGATTAATTTTTACTCCCTACTATGTACTGAAGTTAATAGAAATTTTGAAAATAAATAGTATATTATAGACAAAGCGACTAAAGTGTGATTTTTGATCCCTAGTGTGAGATTTGGGTTTTGTTATCAGGGGCAACAATTTACACGATTAGTTCCGTTGTGCATGTACTATTGTTTCCAATTCCGGATAATTTAAAATTTTAAAATCAAAAAATTATTTAAATGTCATTTAAATTGTGTGGGATAATATAACATCAAACATACTTGCACAAATTAAATAAATTAGTACATACCATTCTAGGAATTCCGCTTGCTGATTGACTAAACAGCGAAAGTAGAGGTAATTTTGTTCCCTTGGGACTACAAGTGACACTTTACTTCCTATTATTAGCAACTATAAAGTATGTATTTTAATCCTGGAAGTGTAAAAACATAATTTCATGTCATCAGTTAGATATTAGAATCGAATTTTGTTTACAAATTGTGACGTCGTTTCTAATTTTATTAATTTAACATTTAACACAAATTTTAAGCACAGTTAAGTACTTTATATGTATAACAAGTATGTAAATCGCGTGTTTTCTATCCCAACCTCGTATATCAAAAATTACATGTTTTAGGACACACAAAAAACATATTATATACTGTATTTATATATTATATACTTATCTGTATATATTTATATATATAGGTAGCCAACATCAAAGGGTGTAATTGGCATAAATCTTAAGTTCATAGTGATGAAAACATAGATTTAAATAGGGTTGGGCGGGGTAAAAAAAAGACAGAATCAAATCTTTTCATTTTTCATGTAGAAAATATTTGAATTTTTAGACAAAAAAAAATACTGTATGATGTTAAATTGTTTGTATTTTAAGATTTTGCCTGTTTTTTCATTCAAGCTAATGACATAAATCTATAAAAATATAAAAACCATGTCTTTTTTTACCCACCAAGTGGGGTAAAAAAAAAGACAGTGGAGGGTAAATAAAAGACAGACCTCTAACTAATAGGATACTGCAAGTACATGATTGGAAGGGTAAAAAATAGACAGCTTGGATAATTAGCAGTACAACACTTTTTATTTCACAACTCTATCTACTACAAAATTTTTTATAGATATATTTAAATTTTATGTATTTTACCAAAAACTTTAGCTAAGATTAAGCAGTAAGCGAAAAGTCAGAAAAAGTTAACTGATGCAAAAGCTTGAGTCACAGGAAATTTCTTTGGACTTTAAATATTAAAATAATTTTTATTTCACAAACGTACAACTAACACAAAATTTTTTGCAGCTCATTAAAAAGCCAAATATGTAATTTGAGGCTGTCTTTTTTTTTACACCACTTTACATAAAGTAAAAAAATATATCAAAATAATCTATGAATGAGTTAAAAATACTAAAGGTGTGCAGTAAAGCATAGTTATACATTATAAAAAAAAAAAATAAATAAATTTTCATGGGTCAAAAATACAAATTTCCGAATGAGCTGAAATTGATATCCATGAAAACCGTCTGCTCACTAACAAAAAATTGTTTTATTGAAGAATCAGTATTTTTGTAATCCATAAAATATACATAAACATGCCATTATCTAGTTTTAAAATGAAAATCCTTGTCAATAATTTTTAATTTTTCTAAATGTTAACCCCTTGTTTTTTCTTTTTTTACCCCACTTTTTTCTTTTTTTTTTTTAACATATAAAAAAAAATTACAAGCAGTCGGATTATTTAAATAAAACTTTGTACTTTACGTTACTAAAGCATGTAGAATAACAAGAAAAAAATACAGCACTGTATCTTGTCAGATTTTTTACTTACTGAAAAAGTTTATCGTCGCGGAATGAAAGTTTTTCGTTAATGAATAACAGAGGTTTGGGAGAAAATTTTTTTATGTTATAAAGCCCGTTCCAAAAAATAATTTTTTTGGCCCAGACAGCTTAAAATACTAATGTATTTTATTGTAATATTTTTTATTTTTTGAATTTAACACTTGAGTTTAATATAAGTATGTCTTTTTTTTACCCCGCTCGAGCAGTGTCTTTTTTTTACCCCGCCCAACCCTACGTTTTTTTTGTGTGTTCAAAACTTGGGACTATTGGGATACGAGGTTGGGACAGAAAACGCGCGATATGGTGTTTTGAACGTTCTTTGTGCACTGAATATTCTACAAATTTTTAGTGTTTCCGTGTAGATCGTGTGCTGTAAAACCAAAAAAAGGAAAACAATGTTCAATTTGGACACACTGTAGAGTCACAATGAACTATCTATATGTATACAGGATGAATTTTATTCGGGACATTCTGTACAATATTGAATTAATGAATGGAGACAACTTGTGTGTTATTGATATGTAGTGTAGTGCAGTGTTCATAGTGCTAGTCACTATAATATTTTAGTGGGCTCTTGAAATACATAAATAACATTTGTGGGTGTATTTATGTATATTCTGTTCTAGATTAAAATAATCTCAGTCAGTTCTCACTATAGACCAAGAGAGGTGACACATTTTATACGAAGAGTTTTGTATTCTGGTTTGAAATTTCCTATAAAACCACTGATCATGATCCCAAAAGCTCCATAAAAATCTGTCATTTGTTCAAAATTGTAAACGATAATTTTTTACAAATATTTGTTGAATAGAAAATGCATAACTCAGAACCTTACGATTTCCGCAAAAAATTGTTTTTCTAAAAAAAATAAATAAATAAATAAAAATTAATTTACTACACATGGCAACATTTTTAAATAATTTATTTTATTTTTATAATATTGTAAAAATTGCAGTATATACATAAGTATATGTAAAGGTAATGTGATGGTGAAATTACAGTAAATTAATCTTCAAATTTATTTATTTATTTATTTATTTTTTGTACATTATGGCAAACTTTGATAGACATTTTTTTATATACAGGGTGTAAGTGAATAAGTGCGAAAGATTTTAACAGGTGAGGTTCTTTTATGTAAAAAAGTTCATAACGCTTAGTTTCCAAGATAAAGAGAAGAAGGGCTATTAGAATGCCCATACCAGTTTTGTGGTAGGAACAGTAATTGGAAATCAGACACAACTATGGAAACCAAAAATTGCAATGTAAAATCAATGGACAATATTTGACAATTCGAAATGTCAAAAAGTTTCACAGGACTAAAAATCAATAATTTTGGTTTTGGGGCGATTTAGGACAAAACTAATTATACAATATTGCATTGTCATCAAGGTTAGGCACGTATGCAAAATTTGAAACCTCTAGCTCAATTAGAACCTGTCTAAATTTTGATTCCAAGATTTGATCTAAACCAACATACTAACATATCTAGTTAAATAAAAGCTTTTAACAATTCTATGGAAAGTCAATTGATTCCTTACTTCAATATTATTTTAAGTAAAAATGAAAAAGAACCGCCAGCTTTGTTTAATAAATAGATTTTTATATTTTTTTTTCATGTTCCGCTAATTATACCGGTGTGTGTATTTAGAAAAATAAAAAAGATGAGAAATTGAACACCTTACATCTTGGAAACTAAGCGCTTTTGGACCTGAGTTTATATGAACTTTTTTACATAAAAGAACCTCAGCAATTACCTGTTAAAATCTTTCGCACTTATTCACTAACACCCTATATATTTGTACTGTACAAAAACTTGTATAAAACTCTTTGACTAAAATGTTCAGCAACTCGTGGACTATACTTAAATATAAAATTGTATTATAGTTTTATTAGAAATATGTAAGTAGTATGCAAGTCAAGACGTAAAACAGTTTTACTTAAATCCACTTTTACTAAACAAAAATTGAAATGACATTACGTCAATTGTAAGATATTTATTTTATTGTTTTTGGATAATTGATTTTTTGTTCCCATTTTATTGAAAATTTTACTGTTTTGGATTTATCTTTAGAGGCGTGTCAGATTCAACAAATAAATTCAGAACATGTGAATTTTCTTTACAATTCGGAAAAATATAGAATCATGAATATATATCAGTATTCCCTCACGTCTCATTTTATGTAGCGTTATATTTTTCGCGTCACGGATTTTTACTTTAAGGTTCGTAAAGCTATAGTGTATACTTGCATAGCCAATTTTCATCGGATCTTGACGTTTTGGGGCCTAAGGGATTCAAAAAAACAAAAATCCGAATGGAAATTTTCCGGACCTGGACATTTTTCCGAATTTTTTAAGCTAGAGACATGAAACCAGGGTCTGATTCTATATGGGAGGCGTTAAAAGGTGCAATATTTTAACGCATTTTGGCCATTGTTTCTAGAATTATTGTCGTTTTTAACTTTTTAGAAAAATCGAAAGATTTTTTTTCGATTTTCTACGGACCTCTGGACGAAGCGATGTAACTTAGACAAAAGGCATAACAAAATGTTCCCTAAATTATTTTTAGGACAAATTTTTTTTTTAAATAATTCATATTGGAAAGGTTTACTTTGTGAAAATCCATATTAAAAAACATGGGATCGTTGCTTTGTCACTTTTCACAACAAAATTGTATAAACACGAGTCGACTTTGTTGTGAAAAGTGACAAAGCAACGATCCCATGTTTTTTAAAATTTTTTTTGTCCTGAGACCTTTATCGTCCTTATCAGAACTGAAAAGTTTCTGAATTTTCCAGTAAGATAAGAGTTGTAGTATACTTCCAATTGGCGATTAATTTTTTTCAAAATGGCGTCACAGTGAATGGAAGTAACTTGAAATATGAACTTTCCCTCGTGTTTTCGACAATTTTTCTTAAAAATTCATTCATCTTCCCAAAAATCGTAAAATAAATTTTGATTCTTTGTAACATTTGAACGGAATGGTCTTTTTCATTAAGGTTTTTTTTACTATGCGGTTTGTAAAAAATGGCCATTAGAATGCATAATGTGAATCAAAATCACGAGACAGTAAGAAACTTAAACAATTACTATAATAACTTTGATAAAAATACTTCTTAACGGCTTTTAAGCATTTAATCAATACATTCAATAAGAACATAAATTATTGCATCATTTAATTTTGTTACAGATGTATTTTTCAAAATTTTTATAATATTATAAAATTGAAATAAAATATTTCTACGTGTAAATTAATGCTTTATCTTGTTTATAGAAACAACTTCTAAGAAAATTTCTAAGTTTTGAGCGTTTTGAGTGATGTTTTTTCGTTGAAACATTTTTATGCGGTCCCGACCAACCGCATAAAAAAGGTTTTTTGTACAATCTGGATCGAACTATACTTTTTATAGCTATTTATGAGATTTTTGGATATATTTTTTTTGTGCGATTTTTTTTATGCGGTCCCTATCCACCGCACAAAAAAAGGATCAACTGTATATCAATTCTTTATCCTGGTACCCCCTACCTTCAGCAGGTTTCAGAAAATAAAAACGGGCCGGGAAACTACTACCCCTACCTACATTGTCAACTTTTTCACTTAAATAATTAAGTTTGTATTTGAGCCAGTAGTGTTTTTTCCAAACCTGTATAAATTGTATAAGAATAACCGTTGTATGATGAACAAAATATATGTCAGTTAATTCATAAGAGTATAATTAATATTATATAGTTCAGTTATTGCTTTGCTGTGATGTTAGTTGGGATAGCACCAGGAGCGAATCCAGCTCCCAAATTAGGCGGGGTCAAAATTTTTTCCAGCTTCATCATTTTGTTATTTCGTTAACGGTTTTTAAGGCATTAAAATATTTTTTAACAAACTTGATGAAGTCATCAGATTAAAAAGTTTCTTTTTATGAGAGCAGTTTGAATTAGGGTGATTAATTACATTATGGTAAATTTTTGATATAAAAATGGCCAAAATCCTTTTATAAATGTGATTGAATCAACAGAAGATCTTTTTTTAGAGGTCCCATTTACAGCTAAACCTTTTTTTGTGCGATTTTTTTTATGCGGTTTTAAAAAAAAAATGGACATTAAAATGTACCTATAATGTGTATCAAAATCAAGAGATAGTAAAAAATTTAAACATTTACTATAATAACTTTCTTTGATAAACGTACTTTTTAATGGCTTTTAAGCATTTAATCAGTAGATTGCATTTAGTTTTTTTTTTTACAGATGTATTTGTCATAATTTTCATAATACTATAAAAATGAAATAAAGTGTTCCCACGTGTAAATTAATGCTTTATCTTGTTTAGAAAAGCAACTTTTAAGGAAATCGTGAGGTTTTGAGCGTTTTGAGTTATGTATTTTCGATGAAACTTTTTTATGTGGTTCCGATCCATAAAAATTTTTTTTTTTTACAATCTGGACCGAACTAAACTTTTTGTAGCTATTTACGATATTTTTGTATATATATCTTTTGTGCGATATCCGGTCCTTATCTACTGCATAAAAAAAGGTTCAGTTGTACTTAATTCTGGTAATTCGCATCCAATTTCTTCATTCTGTCATTCTTTTTTTTTTACAGAATTGAAAAATTTTAATAATCATGAGATAATGTCATCAGATAAACCACGATAAAATGCGAATTAATTCCTGTTCAGATTGGGGGGTCATGTCCCCCATGACCACTCCGCTGTATCCGCTCTTGTATACCATCAGCCAACACCAGCCAGGGAGTAGCAAAAAAGCGCTGCAAAGTGTTGTATGAATGGCATTTGTATACGAATAGTTTGGATATAAGTACAGAACACTATAGAAGCAGTGTACATATAAAAATTTGTCGTTCGGAAGGTGCAGTGTTGTGTCACCGCTTCTGATTTAGTCTGTTACTGTTCATCATAGGGGTCACATCGTTCTTAGTGTCATTGTTTTTTAATCAACTCGTGAAATTTAAACAGAAAAAATATGAAGTGTGTCATCGTATTTAAGTGTAAAAATTCTATTGAATAAAAAGATTCTCAAAATAAAGGGATATCTTTATTAAAATAAAAAAATTTATTTTTAATTGTTGGTTGTTAGTCACATTGGTCGGCCATGACAGTATAATATACTATATACTGTGTGAGTTTTTCCAGAGTTGCCATTTTTATTACAGCCAAACCGTTGATTTAATCGAAAAATTGTTCAAATAAGAGTTGTAGATATCGACGGGGGCAACCGATTGCTATTATAGTCAGGAGCATTATAGCTCTTATGGTTTTCGAGCTATGATACAAACTTATAGATTTTTAAATGAGACTATATATTAATTTTTCGATAAAACTGATCTAATGAATTAATTAACAACATAAATAAGCAAAAAAAATTCTTTTTTCCCAAGTTTAATTTTTTAATTTTTTCTTTAATTTATCAGTTACGCGGTAAAAATATGTATATGTACTTGAGGCTAATTCAACCGATAGTGTTTTTCTTGGTTACATTTCCATTACATCCAAGAAAAGAACCTTTTCCAGTACCATTTCTATCATAAAAATTTGGTTGTAATGGAAATGGCAACTCTCAAAAAACTGCAAGCTGTATATGCAAGCTGCGTAGTCATACATTACACCATATTGCACTAACACATTCGTATGTTTGTGTATAGATACAATTGATGTGTTTTATTGTACGTATCGTAATCGTTTGATAGGGGAAGCGGTGTCCACGTCATTTGCCGACGACAGCGGCCACGGTAGTTATGAAATAGGAAATTTTTGATCTTGTATATCTATGGGATATAATTATGTATAAAACTTGGCCACAATTTATAAAATATGTATTATAATGGGTGGTATCTCACGACTATATTTCAAACTGTTGAATTATAAATATGACCTAATTTTCAACCAAAACGACAAACTGCAACAAAATTCGGCTATTAACAATAATTGAATACGAGTAACACGTAATAATAACATTTCGTTCCGGATTTTATAATGGCAGTTTGTTGTACAATTTACACGTTAACTAAAAATCCAACATAATATACAGAGTGATTCATGTGCGAGCTACATTCATATTACCCATAATTTATTCGAGGATTTATTCCCTTACATAAATCAAGTTCATCCAACTCAGTGCCCAAATTGGGTATGGTATTTCAACTATGTAAAAGTTTTTTTTTTTTTTGAATCCTTATGAAGTCATGATTTCTGCGTTCGCTGCGTGGCCTTCTCGCACTTCACCAGTTTTACAAATAACAGTAGCACCCGTTTGTATGGAGTCATGGAGGGTTTATTTTGAATGGAACACCCTATAATCCTATATCATTCACATGCTAGTTTCATCCGCCTTGATCAAATATAGTTGGGAAATTTATTTTTAACCACTTATCGCATACGAAGCCATATATGGATTCTAAGTTTTACTATTTTTTTTCAACATATTAAAATATTCTTTTTAAACTAATGTTAAATCCTAACTTTATACTCCTTCGAGTAACGGAACGTAATTTTTGTTGTCTTTGGTAAGTGCGGGTCATCAAATTATTTGAAGTTATGTTCAGAGTGTCCGACCGTTACAGTGCAATTAATTGGTGCTAATTTTATTTGTGAAAACTAAAAACAATAAAACGGTAAGTACCAAAATCAAAAATTTTCAAAACACATTCTTTATATATTCAAGAACATGGAATAGTTGTGATTCGTGTGTGCTTTCTTGTTTTCTTCGATTTTTGGGGCTTATTTTGAAGTTGCCATATTTAGCTTCGTATGCGAGTAATTTCTATACAATAAGACTTAATTTTTTTTTTCTTAATTTGACTACTAAAATAAAAAAGTGAAAGACATTTTCAGTAAAAAAATTTCTTTCATCACCTCCTTCATAATTCATGCAATAAGGGGTTAAATATGTTTTTAAAAATCAAAACGAATAGTGAGGAATTTTCCCCCAAAAAACACAATTTGAAACACTGAAATTTTATTGTTACATCTTGTCATTGATATCAGAATATGTATGTACCATACAATAGATGGAGTACACATTATCTTTTCTGAAGCAAATCGCCACATTGGTTAACACCATGTTAGCACCTTTCATAACCTATAAAGTGTCAGTGGTTAAATCTTTTCTAATTTGTATACGATTTTTGTTGTAATTTGAGACAATTTATTAGTAAATATTCTAACAATATTTATAACAACAAATATAACATCAGTAAATATAGAAAAATGTTAAATCCAACTTTGTTTAACCGTCATATTGGTCAGCACTTTAACCCTTTTTTGGCTTCATTTTACATTGAATATGTACCTGTACTCCCTCTATTGAATACTCAGTCAGAGCATCTCGTAAACCAAGATAGCAGCCATTTGCAAATACTCTTAAACCTGCTTTTGTGAGGTGTTTTTGTGCGATATGAAAAATTAAGAACTTTGAAGATTAATTTGCGGTAAGATCGGTTATTGACTGTCCAAACGTATTACATTACTGCATCATCCAATTTCTTTATATATTACTTATGTATGTATTGCAATTTGTGTAATATTATAAAAATGAAATAAAATATTTAAAAATATTCCCATGTGTAAATTCAATTTTTATCTTGTTTAGAAAAACAATTTTTAGTGACGTCGTGAAGTTTTGAGTTATGTATTCTCGATGAAACCTGTTTTAAGCGGTCACCGATTTACCACATAAAAATAAGGTTTCAGCGTATTACCATAGGGTACTTGATTGGAAATCAGAAAACTATTCTAAAAGCCTTGTTTTTGCATATTAGTTACGCCATTTTCTTTATTTTTGATAAATTTTATAAAAATCATCAAAAAATAACTTTAATTTTAAATAAAAAATTACCGAGAAAAAATAACTCATTATAATGACATCACAATTTGAAGACAAACAAACGTCATTGATAATCTTTATAACCACAAACCTGTTTATAAATTGTGACGTCATTTTAAAGCAATGGCGTGCGTTTTTAGTTGTTTGAAGTGTTGGAAAGTTAACGATTTTCAAAACAGAATTTCTTACCTAGACTTAAATTCTTTTTTATTACTCATGCGGGAGAAGTACTAACTTGGCGCACACATTTCTGTACGCAAAATAGCTGTTTGCCCACTGTACTCTTCCCGCATACTTTTTTGCGTGTGGAAAGTAACTTTCCACACGCAAATTGACAATAAAACACGCAAAATTTAATCAAAACACGCAAAGCCGCCTTTTAATTTTTCATTTAATAAATACATATTTCATAATTATTTCTATAGAAACCACCAACAAAGTAATTTAAACGATAATTAATTCAGAAAAAAAAGACGAACACTTAAAAATATTATTTTAAAAAGTAATAAAAATGTCAAAACTATAGTGATAATAATAGAAAAAAGTATGTGAAATTCGTAATAAAAAATAGTATGTGCAACTCGTGCGGGATTGTCGATTGCCCCACTCAAGCGAATGAGCGCACTCACTACGTTCGTGCGCTCAACTTCGCTTTCGTGGGCAATCGACAATTTCCCGCACTTATTGCACAATATACTATTTTCATGTCTGCTTCGAATAATTTATCTCTCAGACGGCTTCAAAATTTTCTGGATCGGTAGTTTCTAAATTTATCTCCCTCATATAAACAAACTCACACCCCCTGTAATATTTTCATCTAAAAATACTGACACGAGATGATTCAGTGTACTTACACTGTCCACCCACGATTTTAGTAAAATTGAACAAATTTATTAAATTTCTGACACAACACCAAATTTCATTAAATATATTATGACGTTGACGTGGTAAGTCATAAGAAACTTGCACATCTGTGCATAATCTATGAGTGTAGTTACAGCGTGTCCGTAAATTGTTGATATTATATAACACTTTTCTGGTGTTGATCGTTGACTTGACTATATGAGCAGGCTAGAATCAAATCGCACTTGCTCCAAAATTATCGAAAATGAGATTGTTGTATATTTCAATGTGGAATTGTCTGAATAGAGTAATAATCAGGTCGGTTTGAATATTTTTTTTTTTGAGAAAGTCGGTTTGATTCTAGCCTATTCATATAATATGAATGATTTTATGGACGTTCAGTACTTTTAATAGATTTGAGCGTTAATTTATGATATTCTATATTTGATATTAGTAAATAAAAATACTTTACTTTACAAAATACCACTTTTATTGAATATTGAAACTCTTATGACATGTTTCGGTCAATATGACCATTCTCAAATGTGTAAAGATTATATTCAGATACATAAATTATCAGTGATGTCCCTGACACGGAAAGTATTTGGGTCGCATCTGTTTTTTCTGCTATTCTTCTTCGTTCAATCTTATCACGTTTTGACTTTCCCTATTTTTTATGGGGTTCGCTATTTTAACATTGTTTTTCCGTTTGTCAGTTTGACATCCAATTGATTTTAACGGTTATGTCCTTTTAATGTTTTTTTTATTTCTCAGTTGTTTCACAATTGAGTTTTTTGATTCCCTGAAGATGATCATTATAATGATTGAAACATGTAGAACAATTTTCTTTTAATTTTTCTAATATTTTTCATGCAGGTTGTTGTAAACTTTGATATTACTCATTCAGATACATGCCTATTTATTCTAAATCTTATAAATTGTAGCAATGCATAATGGGAAATTAGTGGGAATAGAAGTAGTGGGCGGAGTCAAAAACAAGGAAAACAAGTTTAGGTGAGTTAGAAGCATGTGACATATAAACAAATAAAGTAGGAATTACAGTCGTATACAAAAATTATAAAACAGAAAATAAAGTAGAATTATAAATATCGGTATAATCATTTCAAAGTAATTCAGAATTGTGTTTGTCAATTTCTACTGCTTCTAAAATATTTAGTCTGGGTCCTTTATTTGCTTTGTGTAAAACTGTAACGTTTCCCTCCGGTATGTGTCCTGTGTCGACTAAATGTTTGGTAAAAGCGGATTCAGATTTCTTGTTTCTGTATAGCATCTGAAGTGTTCAGCTCTGCGGGTTTCAAAAACTAATAATCTGGTCGGTTTGAATAATTTTTTTTTTTTTTTTGGAGAAAGTGCGGTTTGATTCTAGCCTACTCATATAATATGAATGATTTTATGGACGTTCAGTACTTTATTTACTTATTATTTACGTATGGGTCATATATTTACTTGCACACCTGTCCTATTTTTGTTGGGGTCGTCCACGCATTAACAAATTGTACATCTTCCGGTCTTGGATATATGTAAGTGTATGAACCCACATTTATATTATGCATAAATGTTTTATTTTTATTTATTTATTTTTTGCTCTTACAGTAAATTAATTTTCTTGCAAACAGACATACGTGTTCCCATTGAATGAATCGGGATTTCGACTGTTAAGTTGTTCCGTGAAATATGTTCCAAAATTCAAATATATTCGTAAAAGTAAAAGATTCATTGCTTGAAGGATTAATATTTCGTGTAGGACATTTTTTTTTTACAGGCAGTTTCGGAAGCAATATATTAAAATATTGAAATTTATTTTCAAACATTAACAAAAAAAAGCATTAGAGGTAATTTTTATGATATATTTTTGAAAATTTCAAAATAAAGTGACGTTTGATTGTAGGGTTACAAATAATTTTGCTTCCGAGACTACTAAAGTAGTGGAAGCATTGTGATCACTTGAAAAATAAAAAAGTCTTTTCCCTCCAAAATAAAATTTTTTACGCACATTTTACGTTCTAGAGCTTCCTGAACAATTTTGCTTTGGTGTCTGTCCGTCCGTCCGTCTGTCTGTCTGTCTGTCCGTCCGTCCGTCCGTCTGTCTGTCTGTCTGTCCGTCCGTCCGTCCGTCTGTGTCCCCTACAAATTTCATTGTATTTGGAGTAATAGTATCCACGGTGCTACCATGAAATCCCATTAAATGTCAATATCTTATTTACTGCTAGTCCCACTTCGCTCAAAGTTTTAAAGTATTTAAGTTTGTAAAATATTTTTGCTGTTATTTTATAATTTAGCCTTTACCTAAGTATTTTGAGTTACAACAATTTTTTTATGAACTTTAAGGCGAAAATATAATTTCACGGTATATATTATATTTATATATATATATATATATATATATATATATATATTTGGTAGAATACTGTTTTAATGTAAATAAATTGATACCTCTATTTTCGCCAAAACATTTTAAGCTTGTAATTCCATTATTGACTTTATTTGGCGATATAAAACTCAATATTAAGACCAGCAAAAAACAAACAATTTTTAAGCAATCTTAAACATGTCGACCGGTTTCGGTGTCTCAAACCACCATTCTCAAGACAAGAAAAATACACAAAAAAATGAAAAATTTAGAAAAAATTGTCAATAATTAAAGAAAAGAAAAACAAAATCTTTGGATCAAAAACGGAACGGAACAACCATATCAAAAATAGCAACTTTTTTACAGCAACTAGTTGCTATTTTTGATATGGTTGTTCCGTTCCGTGTTTGATCCAAACTAAAGATTTTGTTTTTCTTTTCTTTAATTATTGACAATTTTTTCTAAATTTTTCATTTTTTTGTGTATTTTTCTTGTCTTGAGAATGGTGGTTTGAGACACCGAAACCGGTCGACATGTTTAAGATTGCTTAAAAATTGTTTGTTTTTTGATGGTCTTAATATTGAGTTTTATATCGCCAAATAAAGTCAATAATGGAATTACAAGCTGTTTTAATGTGTTTTACGAGTACGACGAAGCTGTATGCCACATCCCATTGGCAGCGTATTTTTTATTATTTTTAACCGACTTCAAAAACGAGGAGGTTCCCAATTCAACCCGTATGTTTTTTTTTTTTTATGTATGTACACCTATTTCTCCCACATTTTTGGCCTAATTTTCGCCGTTCTTTTTTTAGTTAGTAGATAAAATTCTCCAGGTGGTCCCATAAAAATTTTGTTGACATTGGTTGAGTAATGTTTTAACCATCTTCAATAATATGAACAATATGAATAATTATGGCAAATATAAAATTTGTATATGCAAAATTATTTACTTTTATATCTATAGTAACATATTTTTAGTCGAATTTTCTCCGAAAAATTAGACTTATACAGTCTATACGATAAGAGCTGCGAGAGGCGAGACCAGGGGCGCTATCCGTTTTCGGACCTGTAGAACACGATTATGTAAAAAAAAAGATGTCTGATATATATATATATATATATATATATATATATATATATATATATATATATTTTCCCGCAAGCTTTTAATATGTGTAGGGCCCCCCTATGGAAGTTAAGAGATGAAATTTGGTAAGTGGGGCTTATTCCGATGCACAACAATACTATCAAAGTGGGGTCAAATTTTGGGCAAATTTTTTTTCGGACCCGGCCTTTAAGGGGGTGGTGGGGGGCGGAAAAGCAATAAAACTTTTCCAAACCGGTTTTAAATAATGTTTCGGTCAATTATCTACAACATATCCAAAATTCAGCTTCCTAGGATGATATGGTGGGAGTAGAGGGGGGAAAAACGATTTTCGCTGGATCTAACAGGCCCCCAGCCCCCCAGAATTAACGTAGAGGGTTGAAATTTGGTGTGTTGATAAAGTTCGTACCTAGGTTGTGCTTTTTGGAGGTTTTAATATTTTACCCCCACCCCCCTCATTTTTAAGCTACAATTTCATGCATTTTCGACGTTTTCGAAGTTTGTACCACTCGCACAGGTCACCCGAATAAACCTAGAGGGCTGAAATTTTGTATTCGGATTGAGTTAGTATCAAGGGGGTGCCTTTTGGGGGTCTCGACTTTTAACCCCTACCCCCACCATTTTTATACCCAAAAGAACATGATTTTTCTTGTTTTTTAACAGTTTCGTTCGGGTCAAAATCTCCCCAAATAAACCTAGAGGGCTGAAATTTGGTGTACAGGTTAAGCTAATAGCCAGACACTGTTTTTTGCAGGTTTCAACTTTTAACCCTTACCCCCACGATTTTTACGCCAATATTTCCTTAATTTTTTTGCTTGTTTTCTAACACGTCTAGAGACTCCATAAGGAAACCTAGAGGGCTGAAATTTTGTACGTGTATTCAGTTAGTATCCAGCTAGTACCTTGTAGGGAGTCCACATCACTTTTCCCCCCACTTCTCCCATTTTTACATCGGAATTGAATGCTATTGTTAAATGTGTTTTAAAAGCATTATGTTTATTCTAAATACAAGTAGGCGAATAGTAATTTTAAAAAATTTAAAAAAAAGTGAATACAATTTTTTAACAAATGAAATACATACATATTAAGTAATTTGCAAATGTTATTAAAGTCACTGTTTATTTATTTATTTAATTATTATTTAGGAATTTTGGATTTTTATTATTTATAAAATAGAAATTTTGGATTTTTTTGGAAAGAAAAAATATCTTCATAAAAGCCTTCCAGTTTACTATTTAAGTTCCTTTTTTAATATTTAAAAGTAAAACACAAAGGCAATTGGCGAATAAGCATGGATAGAAATGCCCTCGTACGAATTGTTTTGGCTTTTTCCCTGTTAACTTCTATCGGCACAAAATTGAAATTTACTGAGATTCAGCCCTTAAAAACTTAAAATCTTTTTATAAAGCCCCGATCAACCGGACACTCATTATCAGTTTTGAAACCACCAAAATTACAAATCGCTTGTGGAGTTTCAATTATATTTCGCTTGTAGACACTCAATACCGAAGAAATAATTTTTTTTTTATTTTTTTTATTTTTTATTTTTTATTTTTTTTTTTTTTTTTGAATAAAAAAATATCTTTATAAAGGCCTTCCAGTTTACTATTTAAGGTCCTTTTTTAATATTTAAAACTAAAACATAAAGGCAATTAGCGGATAAACATGGGCAGGAATGCCCTCGTACCAATTGTGTTGGTTTTTTTTCTGCTACCTGTTTTCGGCACAAAATTGAAATTTACTGAGATACAACCCTTAAATACTTAAAACCTTTTTTTAAAGCCTCGATCAGCCGAACACTCATCACCAGTTTTGAAACCAACAAAATGACAATTCGGTTGTAGACTTTCAATCACATTTCGCTTGTAAACATTCAATACCGAAGATGAAGGGGGAAATTCGACTACCGTGATGGGGCCCCGCTGCTCACGGCGTTTTTTTTTTAATTTATGTTGATCCAAATATCCTAAAACTAGTTTTCTGTCAATACCTAGTTTAGACATTATTAATGTTCCAAATTTCAAAGCAGTCAATGAGTGCCCAAAATTATGATTTTTGGACGCTGGTATTTTGGAAACTATTTCACCTAAACGTATGAAATTTGGAATAAAAAAAAATTAAAAAAATAAACAAATTAAAAATGGGGTGGACTCATAAGCGTTGTCACTAAAAGGTATAAAAAAAAAGCTCTTTTAAAAAATCGACTTCAAAAAGTTAAAAATAATGGATAGTACGAATTTTGAAGTCAGGCGGGAAGTAGTATAAAAAAAATGTAGATCTTGAAGAATTCATGAATTTTTCAAGCACATCCGATCACAAACTTTCATACGACGCCCCGCCTGACTTCAAATTCCGTACTATTCATTATTTTTAACTTTTTGAAGTCGGTTTTTAAATGAGCTTTTATGTAGAATCTAGTAAATAGACATCATAATAAGTACTCACTTAAAAAAAATCAAACACAGTATTTAAAAATGTTCTTTTTCATAAAAAATTGTAAAATTATCTACAAAAAGTGTCCGGATAAACTGATATATTTGTGCACATTGAGCGCTGTAATTGAATTTCGTATCCCCTCCAGACAAAAGCTCATAGCTTTTATAATATTGTTTCATATTTGAATAAAATAGTGTTCATTCATTCGCAGTGGGGTTAAAATGCAACGCATACTAGAATGGTAAATTATTACTAAACATTAATATGAACATAATATTGTAGAAGATGTCTGCAGAAGACATCTTAAAATGTGCGGCTGCTGAATGTCAAGTTGGTTGGCTGGTTACATCGTATAAATGTTAAGTTAATTCAAGTATAACTAACAAAATTCTCGTTGCTACAACATATAGGGTTAATAGTATATTATTATGTGAGTTATATGGAAACACTTACACAATTCTCCTATCGTAAGTATACAAATAACCAGAGCATGACTACTGTCCGTGACAATCAAATATACAAAATGTTGTACGTTTTACTTGGTTATGTAACGAGTTGACGAGAATTCCTCGACTAAAACGATTGTTTAGATTATGTACAGTGAACGACAAAATTGGCTTGATATTAAGTAGGGTATTCAGTTAGTGATGTCGGGCCGAGAAGCAGTTAATCGATTAATCGACTAAAATCGTTTTTCAGATAAAATTAGTCATTAATCGAAAACATCGAGCACAGAGTAGTCGACTAATCGACTAAATTTTCAGTCAAAGTCATGAATAAGGTAACCGAGAACCGAGGTTTTGTTTCAAAAATGTGGTTTTCTTTTGAATTTAATTATGGATTTTTAATATTTTTCTTTTAAGAGAAAGAAAAACATGAAATATCACAATACCTATATTAATCACATAAAAGTGAAAAATCATTCAAATAGATAATTTTTTAGTTTCCATTTTTTGAAGTCCAATAAATAATACTTACTGAAAAATTGTTAAATTAGTCATTTTTAGTCATTAAAAAAAAATTAATCATTTAATCGAAGGTAAAATAATCGACTAAAATATGACTAAATGTAAACAAAATTAGTCGACTAAACCGATTAATCGATTAATCATCCGACATCTCTAGTATTCAGTCTCGAATGGTGATGTCGGATGATTAATCTATTAATCAGTTTAGTCGACTAATTTTGTTTACATTTAGTCATTTTTTAGTCGACTATTCTATCCTCGATTAAATGACTAAAATGATTAATTTTTTTTTAAATGACTAAAAACAACTAATTTAATAATTTTTGTGTATTATATAGTGGACTCCAAAAAAAAAAAATGAAAACTATCAAAAATCATCTGTTTGTATGACTTTCACTTTTATGTGATTAACACATTGTGATATCACATATCTTTCTTTTTCTTAAAAAAAAATTAAAAGTCAATAATTAAATTCAAAAGAAAACGTCATTTGTGAGTTACGTAGGTTACCCTATTCGTGAATTCGACTACAAATTTAGTCGATTAGTCGACTATTCTATGCTCGATATTTTCGACTAATGATTAATTTTGTCTGAAAAATAACTTTAGTCGATTAATCGACTAACTGCTCCTCGGCTCGATATCACTAAATCTCGAAATCATGGAATTCACATCTATAAAATCTCTCTCTAATTCTCAAAATTTTTGTTTGAATTTTTTTATGCATATTTTTCTTAGCACAGTTTCTTCAATGCTTTTATCCGCAGTTTCCTTTTTTCGTTTCAAATACATTTTTTACCGGAATCAGATGTTTTCCCGAAATAAAAAGTAGCCCATGTCTTTTTTCACTGTCACCTCTGTTAACAATATGCAAAATTGGAAATCAGTTGTCGTAATCAGTTATCGATAGTTTCGTTTTAAATACATTTGTGACGTAAACAAACAAATAAAATAACGTTCGCGTTTATTATAGTTTTTAGCGAATTTTCGAATTGAAAATTCAGCTATTACGGCCACTGTCATGACGCGACTTGATTCCGGGACTATGACAGAAATTTATTTTAAGGTCCTTAGAAACCGAAAATAGTATTCACTAAAATTTAAATATATATATATATATATATATATATATATATATATATATATATATATATATATATACCTACATAATATATATTTATGTGTGTATATATGTATATATGTGTCTACACGATAACTCGAACGAAATGTCCTATTTTTACGAAATTTGATGAAAATGTTGGAAGTCTCAAACTCTTGGATAAGTTCGTTAGCTAGACCCGTCCGATGTCCGGAACATGGTTTTTTGAGCATTTTTCGTGAAAAAAATTAGATTTTTGCCAAAATTTGTCCAAATTCAAAGGCTACCTGTACACGATCAGTAATACTGTCAGTATTTAGAAATACTGACAGCATTACTGATCGTGTATTGATAATACTGAAGTATTCGTATATATAATTTATATTATAAAAATAATGATTCATTATTTTTGTCATTAAATACTGACAGTATTACTGATCGTGTACAGGCAGTCTAAAGTTTTACGACAGTTTTTTACACCATTGAAAAGAGGAGAAAAAGGTCATTCAACTATTATTCCGTGTCAACTAGTTTCCGAGAAAAACTAATTTTTATAAACAGAAATTCGCTATGTTATGCAGGATGTTGCGACAGGGGTATTGTTAATTTTGCATTTGAGTGTATTTATCAGTTTCAACGTTGCTGTGTGCTGCTATAGTACGAAATTAACCGACCTTTTGATATTTTTGTAAAGAAAAGGAACTTGATCCAAGGAAGAATAGTTTCAATGAATACTGAATAGGTATGCATAGCGTAAGGAGTACAGGTGGCTGAGGCCTTACTGCGCATACTGAATACATGGTGCAGCGGGGGTGACTTGAGATACTTGATGAAGATTTAGTACACAAAATCGTATCTGTTTGATTGACAAGGAAATGAATATATATGCGTAATACATTCTCTCTCAGCCGTCTGTATTGCTTGTGTTAAATATACATTATAAACTAATTACTAATACGGCCCATACACGGTTCAACTTGTTGTAAAACTTGGTTGAGTTGTACAACATGTTGAATCGTGTGTGAGGCAGTTGGTCAACTATTTTGATGGTTGCATAAACGGTTGAAGTAAAATCAAAATATTTTGATTTGACGTGGGCGGAGCAAATGGTCTATGAACATGTTGTACTGTGTGTGGAGTAGTTGAACAACAAAACCAGTACATATATGCTGTAAAGAATGTAATCAATAAAATATTTACAGCGGTAACAATTGGAAAGTTTAAATATTTTATTTTGTTTGTTATTTCCAATAGCTTGCGGTGATACCGAATTCGAAAATTTTAAATTTTTGAAAGAATTTCCCGTTGCAAGAAACCTTAATGTAATTTCCAAGTGGTTTTTGCAGAAATTGCATCACGCATAAACGTATCTTCTTTGCTTCTGAAAGGTGTTATTTTTACTAAAATATCATTAAAAATTTCTTCGTTCATTCGCATATAATTTTTGTAATCGTCTGGTTCACATTCACTAATTTTTTTAAATAGTTTTTCATTAGAAAATTTTTTTCTCAACCACTCTTTGCCCTGTTTTCTTTTTTTTCGTTTACTCAAGCTTTCTTTACTAATTTCTGCAATTACTGCTAAGGCAAGAATTTTATCCATAATTTTAACGAAGTTCTCTTTTTCAAAAATTGTGAATAACTGAAGTTGGACAACAAGTTGAATGAATAGTTTAATATTGTATGGCAAACAGTTCAACTTGCAGTACAACAAGTTGAACCGTGTATGGGCCGCATAAGATACATTTATATGTAGAGTCAGTATGAGCTTATAGAAGACTGGGATAGATTGGTCCACCGAACACTATAGTAGCACCCAACATTGTATATGTATGTATGTATGTATGTATGTATGTACTTGTTTGCCGAAGAGATACAATTTGTTCAAAATGTGCGAATTGTGAAGAGAGTTAGTAGTTCTCTATTGTAAACTAAACCAACAGAATTTTTGAACGAAAGTTAAATTCATTTGGGATTAGCGTGGATCAACAACGAACGGCTAGGTATAGAAATATAAAGTTGAAGAGACAGTGAAAAATCACCTCTTTTCATTCGATTTTTCCTTTAAATATGTGTGTGAATGCGCATGTATGTGAATTTTCACAGAATAGAGAAGTAATTGTATCGAATTTACAAACTCATCTTGATGATCCCAGTTGTTTGGTCGAATTTTTTTTTTTTGCTTTAACTTCGGTGTGAAAAGCTAAAATTCTCACAGGCTTCACAGTTTTGCGGACCTTTAAGTAAGTATATAGTTTGTGACGTCGTAAAGATAAAAGTTTCGTTTTTCTCTTTGAATAAAACTCTATTTGGGAAGTTTTACTTAGATTAGCTAACAGTTTCAGGGTAATTTGACCATGATCTCTCCAGGAAATGTTATTCACTTACCGAAAATCACATTTTTAGCAGAGCGATCGTTTTTATTTGATCAAAATTGGAAAATTTGGAATCGAAAACGTGTACTTAGCTTCAAACTTCATTAAAAATCATATAGTGATTGAAAAATCATCAAACTGAATCGGCTGGAATTGGAAACCAGAATCTCTTGAGAACCAGGCAGGCGCCTTCCCATTAGGCCACCGATCCTCTGTTCTAGATCTATTTATATGCTTGATAATACTCAAACTTCATATTTCTGCGAGTCATATTACAAATTTTACGGTTTTTCAAAATTTTAAATCTATTTAATGACGTCATAAAGGTAAAAGATTATTTATTGCAATTCCGGACATGATTTAGTCCCTCATAATAGGGGGTAAAGTGCCACTTCTAGTCCCAAGGTACTAAAAAATTCATTTTTAGTCCCAAGAGATTAGGAAATTATTTTGTTCCCGTTTTTAAACCAATCAGCAAGCACAATTTACAGAAATTTAGCTTAAATTAAATAGCGTTGCTAGGTAATTGAGAATAATAAACAAATTCAAACTTGTAGATAAAGACAAATAGTTATATTGTATTGTACAATTCGATTGATTTATCCAAAATATACTTGATGGAATATTATTACATACAATTTGATAATTTAAGTAATATTTTTTTTTTAAAGTTTTATAATTTTAAATTATTTGGAATTACAAAAAATAGTATATTGGAGTATACCTACACCACAGGACTAAAGTGTTTTTTTTCCATCCCTCGTGTGATTTGTTGCCCTCAGACGTATACAGGCCCTCTGGCAACAAACTTCACACTCGGAATTAAAACTCACACTTTAGTCCCTTGTTGTATAACATACTATTTTCTCAAATGAAGCTGAGATCAGGATATACCTATCTTTTGAATTAACGATGTTTTCTGGGGATAATTTTTTTAGAACTGAATCCAAATTGAGATTTTCTCTAAGAAAATATGATTTAGTTTCAGAATAGATTTTTTATTTTCAAGAATAAAAACTTATCTTCAAGTTTCATGCTCTTGTATTTTTAGTCTATAAGTAAATGATGGTGACTTTTTGAACGCCTTGTACAGTTGCGCAAATGCAATTGGACTATGATTGTGAGAGCTCATTTCTGGTTCACATCATTCTTGTCAAAGGATATAACGATAATCTAAAGATTATCGTTAGTTTCGTTCAAGAGCAGTCATCGAAAACGATGTCACTAGTCTTACTAATTCTATACCACTTCTATAAGTCAGCCTGGAGTCAATTTATTATGCATATAGATCGTTGCATTGAAAACCGTCAAGAGGCCGCTCAGCGCTTTGTGCCTCTTCACCAAATGATGGAAACTGTCTGTGAAAATCTATATCAATGTATGTACATATATTTATGAAATGAAAATATCACTGTCAGAAATAATAGTGGAAATTATATTATTGACTAGTGCGAGACGATACGGGATTATTTGGTTCTTAAATGGATCATTCTAGAACGTATCGGCTATCTTTATGGCGGATGTATATGCGTTTAATTGATATTTTAATATGGATATTTTTTTTGCGGGCAGGGGACATAGCAAATTTAAGAAAAATTTAGCTGTTAAAGTGGGCGACTTCATGAAATTTTTCACAAGTCAAACATATTGGACACCCGAAATCTGAAATCTAATATTTTATAGGACAATAGTTCAAAAATGTATCTCATGTGATTTTTTCCGTTCTTTACTATGGTGTAAAAAAATTTTGAATTTTGGCAAAAAATATACAGTGGAACCTCTCTTAACCGGACAACATTTTTACGCGAAAAGTTCTTTTAAATCTATATTTCGAAATTCTTCTCAAAGTTAGTTATTTATTTTATAGTTCTCAACTTCGTTCGCTAATGGACTCAAAATTAGTCATTTTCATATTTTAATGGTAATTTTCACATGTAGATGCTGTCCGGTTAAGAGAGGTTTCATTGTGTTTTTTTGATGTACCTATAGCATATCTAACGTGTTTGGCTGAAGAATTCATCCAAAATTTTTGGACTTCCAACTAAATTTCGTACAAATAGGTATTTCGGTCAAGAGTTTTCCCTTGAAATTTGGACTAGTAACCTTTTTTTTTTTGCTTGTCATTTAATTTTATATATCACTTCAAAATTTAGAACCGTCGTGACCTTGAAAAAAGTTTTCTGAATTTTAATTTATTTTAAGACGATAAATTTTTCAAAATTTATCGTTTTAAAATAAATTAAACAAATCTCTGCAAGGTGGAACGCCACTGACAAATAGTGGAACTCCATTGCTGGAAAATCCTTGCAAGTTGGAGCACCGTTTCACCCGAAATTAAGCCCTGGGACTTATGTAAGCGGATTTTCGAGATTTTCGAGAAACTGATTTTTGAAAACGGAAACTCGCTATATTATACAGGATGCTGCGACAGAGGTATTTTACTATATCCCTACCTATTTTAAATATATTTTTGAACTGTCCTCCCAAACTTTTGATTCTACGTGTACCATTCGGATCTTGTTAAAACATCCTGAATAGAAATTAACCAGCACCACGTCCGATATATCGAAAACCGCAACCAACACAATCAATTTACCTATCCATGTACGTCGGGTGATTTGAATGACTTCTTGTTTTTTGTGTTTGAACTCTCGATCATGTGCATGTAGATATTGATGAACTTCTGGTGCTGATGGTGTTGTACACTATAGGGTTGACCGGGGTAATTGTGAATGGATTTTTCATGAATTCAGGATAAAAGCGTTGTTTTAAGTATTTTTTATTTTATATATCACATTATGGTTGATTTTTTTTTAAATTCTACATTATTCAGGATGCGCCACACAAATTTTGAACAAATTCGTATGGAAAACGAAAATTTTATAAGCCATTCACATTTCCCCGGTGCGGTTTTGCAAATTTTATGCATTTTGGGGTAAAAGTGAATGCCATCAGAAAAATTATTTAGAACGGATTACATGAGAAGTGAGGTACATCAGAGTAAAGCCCAACTCAAATTATTCACATTTACCCCACTTTCAAATTTTTCATCATACTTTAGCGGACACAATTTCTCTTTGTTTAATGCAAGTTACGCATACTTCAAATTTGTACAAAAAATCAATGTTAAATAAAAATAACAAAATTTGTAGGAACAAATTTATTACAAGCTAAGAATGATATTTTGTCATTTTATCATATAAAAAATCAAAAAATTACATGATTTTCACACAAAAACAAGGAAAATGAGACTTTTTCAAGGAAATATATTTAGTTTACATGAATAAAAAAAAAACAAATATCTATTTGGCCTAATACTGTAAATGAAAAAAAAAATGGTTTTGTGTTAATCCTACTGCCCTTGATCTCTCACAGAGACATTGAAAACAAGTAATTTTTCTGTTTTTGTAAGTTGTTATTGGGTAAGGGAGCACAGCAACGATTTCGTAGATTGATACACAAAACATATCGCTCTTTACACAAATTTTTTTTTTGTATTGTTTGTGCAACGGAAACTTGTACAATGTCACCACCATCTTCATCAACATTTTCAACTTCGAAAAGGACACTACTGAAATTTTTGACCGAATGGGGGCATTTGTGAATGACGTTCACAATTACCTCACAATTTTAAAATCATGGGGTAATTGTGAATTAGTAATAAATTGTCCAATTTCTTTAGTAGTTAATAAGGAACGCTGTCAAGGTGTAGACCACTTCTTTAGAAGCACTTTTAACCATTTCTTACTTTTTAAAAAAATAAAATGTATTTAAAAAAGTTTTTTTTTGAGGATTGGTCGGAGTAAGATACACAAAATTTTGCAAGGGTTTTTTCAAATTAAAAAAAAAGATACTAATGCTTGGAGAATTGTTATCAAATTTTAATAGCATATTAAGAAAGGACAAAAAAACACACTAAGAATTGATTTTTAACAATATTAATGTTATTTTAGAAATTATAGGCGCCGTTCACAATTGCCCCAATTCACAATTACCCCGGTCAACCTTACTACGATAGGTGGACAATCTACTTGAACGGCTGTAATAAATTCACATTAAAACTAGTTATATAGGATATCCTGTAAAACCGTCAGTGAGTGGGTCATTGTCGGGACGTTTTAAACAGGCACTCACACTGAATGGATACAATTAATTGTGCATATGTTATGAAAACCATAAAGTTTTGATTAGTAAATACGAGAAATCAAAATTGTGGAGCTTTTTGGGGAAAATTATATTAACACGTTGATGATAATTGACGCTGTACGACGTCAAGTGAAATCTGGAACCTGATTAATTGACACAACGCTGTATCGGGTCAACAATTCCATAAAAAATGTACTAATTGTCAAAATAGTGTACTAGTTGGGTGTTTTATCATTATTATGTTATAACACTTATAACCAGTGCTGGATTTACACTAGGGGCATTAGGGGCTAGTGTCCAGGGCGGTAAAATTTGGAATGTAGGGCGCTCTTTTTTGGTCCGTCATTTATTTTTTTAGGGAAATGTTTTTAAAAAAGTGAGATTAAGAGGCCTGAGAAAAGTAAAAAAATTTTTTTTTCCTCGTTGAATTCGTCTCGGACGAAATTTTGTGTTCGATCCCTGTAGGAGGGAAAATTTATATTTCAAGTCACCCGCACCAGTGGTGGATTTACCAGCAGGCTGAGTCGGCTGGAGCCTAGGGCGGCAGATTTTAGAGGCGGCTTTGGGCAAAAAGGGCAGCAAAATTTAGAATTTGAAGTTTTTTTTGGGCTCGTCAATTACTTTTTTTAAGAAAAAGTGTTCAAAAGTTATTAAAAAAAAATTTTTTGGCTTTTTAGGGGTGGCATTTTTCCCGGAGGCTAGAGCGGCACTTAGGGTAAATCCGCCATTGATCCCCACTCACTGCGACGCTTAACCAATTTTAATGCACTTTTTTCTAGTTTGCAAGCTGTGATAACTGTGGGATGGATTTTCCCCAGATTTGATGAAAATTGGTTTAACCGAAAAAATTCTAGACAGTTTCAAATAAAAATATTTTAAAAACCGTCCACGGAGAGAAAATTCATATAAAAATTACTGTGCTCAGCACTACAATCGACGTGTAAAAGGCGAACATATTCCATTTTGTACGGTAAAAATATAAAAATTATAATTAATCATAAAAAATTTAAAGGATAGAATATTGTTTCCATAATATTAGCTCCGTAAAATTTGCAAAACGGCACAGTAAAAAGTTCCATTGCCGACAAAAAAATATTTTTTAATTGTTTTTCTTACAAAAATTACCATGCTGTATTATAATATTTGAAACGTTATCTGCTAATAGTAGAAAGAAAAAAAGAGAAAGAAGGTTGTGTGTTGTGAACGCTGTTGAAATGTACCTCACTCATAGCAAGTCACATAGCCAACCATAGGTTTGGACGACTAACTTGATCGGACGAGTCGGACCAAGCACCTTGATCCATTAGACTGTCTTACAAGCAGCAAGCAGTATTCATTACACTGTGTTAGAGGACGGGGATGTCACCGTTTAATTCATCATTTTGTTACTTCACTATCTTTAGTATTAGAATATATTGTTGGCAATCATTTTTGTATGCATCATAAAGTTCTTACAGGTTCGAAGTTTTTACAGGTACCGCCCAAGCAACATAAGGTTGCGGGTCAGATGCGCAAATGAAAGAGTACGATAACAAGAATTAAACTATAACATATATGCATAAGAGTGTGATAAAAGTTGTGTTAGCACATTAAATTTTACCATGCTAGCACATATTTTTTTATTTTGGTCGTCGATCGCGCACGCATCATAAAAGAGCATGGTAATTTTTCTCAAATTTTATCTACAAAAATTATATGATTTTTCTCTCCGTGTACGACCACCAATAGAAATTGTGTAATTTAATAAATTACAATGAAATGTGGAATATGAAGTTTCATTAAGAATATGAAGTTTTATTTGTAACATTTTAGAACTTTTTCCTGGTGGGTTTTTAATTTAATTTAATCTTTTAAATATTTGGCATTACCACGGGATTGGTTAAAGAAATACTTTTTGTTGTTGATAAGGCCTGATGAGGGGGATTCTAAAAACCCCGAAACGTACGTCACGTGAAATATAAATTATTTTCAAACATTCAGTTGGTGATTATTTTTCCAAAATATCCTTTTCCTTAAAGAAATACTGTAACTCGAAACCAGTATTGAAAAGGCTGGGACACTTTTGGAAGAAATTTCAATTTTTTTTTTTTATTTTAAATTTTCTGTAATTGTTGTGTGTAAAAAATTAAGAATGGGACAGTTACTTGATTTTTTTAGCTAAAAATATGTGGAGCCATGCTTTTGCATAATTACCAAAATTTATTTATTAAAAGTAGGCCTAGTCGATCTGTATTAGTCTTTACATGCCGACTTCAATTACTTAGTTATAGTGACCATTAATTGAAGTAATTAGGTATAATGAATATATTCTTCATAATTATTATATTAAAATTTTATAAGTTTGTTAATCAGAGCAAATTTTTTTCTTAATAGTTTAATTAATGCGCTAAATTAATATTTATTTTTCAGAGTACGTTTACCCGAAGGCGAAACTGTTGTACATGTATTTTAAAATCAATCTGCTCCGTCTAATAGGCTGCTGATGAGCTCTAATAGGCATTACTAATTAGCGAATTTATTTACTAACCCCCGGCTTCGATATAGTAGTATACATAGAACATATTTTATCTATACGAAAAACTTATATTGTCTGTAATATTTATTTTATAAAAAAGTCAATAACAGATTGAGATGTATGTACTGTAGTTACATAGTCATGATATGCGTACTGTATACGTATTTTTATTATAAAAATGTACACACGTGTATTATAAAAATTTTCAAATTTAAAATAATTAAAAAAAAAAAAATGTTTAACTGAATAGTATTCGCCGAATATTTGGCTATTCGGCCAGAGTGCGGGCCAACGGCCGAATAGGGTATTCGCTGCAAGCCTATTGATGATGAGTCATTGTATGTCAAATCATCCAGGAAGTTTAAAGTCAAAGGCCCACCAACAGTGATGAGCAAAATTAGTCTTGGTCTTGCAGTCTTGTCTCATCTTGCATTTTTTGCAAGACCAAGACCAAGACCAAGACTATGTATACCGAGAGCAAGACCAAGACTATAAGTACGGCTGCAACACCAATACCAAGACTCAAGTGAGCAAGACCAAGACAAAAGCAAGAAAAAAGCAAGACTCTTGCTAAACTATTTAAATAGTTAGAAAGTATAATTAATACCGTAAAGAGAGAAAACTCTGATTTTAGAAGGAAATAATTGGGTAATAAAAAAATGCAAAAAAGTGCAAGATTTTTTAGCAATACCAAGACCAAGACCAAGACTGCATTTTGCAAGACCAAGACTCAAACTGCTCTAGCAAGACCAAGACCAAGATTCTTAATGCAAGAACAAGACCAAGACCAAGACTGCCAAGTCTTGGTCTTGCATTTGCTCATCACTACCCACCAATTTTATTTCACCATTCTGTAGAAAATTTAATCTAATTTTTGATGATATAACTCCCGATTTGGGTTCAGGAATCAGACTCTAGTTATTGACCAAGTTTTTCCAATTCCAATTCATTCTGTAACTCAGAAATTAATAAATTAAGATATTAGAAAAAAATTTGGTGTGGTTTCTTACATCTGTGGTTTGAACTAACTCACCAAGCTTCATCAAATTCTGACAACTTTGGGTGTCGATGTGTCCTTTGGCTGGATGATTTGAAACTGAAATGACCCCGCAGTTTCAATTTTTTTTTTCAATATCTGGATTAATTTCTGACTTATAGAATGACAAAGTTTTGGAAGAAACTCGTTAAAAGCGTGGCATTGGTCACTTTGGGATGCTGCATCGTTTTACGTTTTTAGTAATAATTCTATTATTTATTAAGCTATAGAGGTCCAAGTTGTACCATTTTTTTCAGAATAAAATTCCGAAGTAAAGTGTATAATAGATTGAATCTAAATCCATACCCAAGCTCCTTAACTGAGCCCTAAAGTAAAAATTTAGACCACTCTCTAAAATTTGGCATGTGTTCAAAACTTGATCAATAACTAGAGTCTGACTCCTGAACCCAAATTTGGAGTTATATCACCAAAAACTAGATTGAATTGGCTACGGAATGGTGAAATAAAATTGGTGGCCTTTTGAGTTTAAACCTCCTGGATGATTTGAAATGGAATGACCCCTGATGCTTTCTGTAACTTGGTTACATACTTCCTGTTTGACAATATTATAAAATTACGACAACAACTTCTCTGACAATCAGATATATATTTTTGAATCACAGTGTACTTTGTATGCGGTAATACAACGTTTATTTAACTCTTCAGCTTCCGGTACATTACACTGATCTGATTGTTGCCTTGAAAATGATTACTTACCTGTTTTCTGTTCAACGGCTAAACTCAACTCAACTAACTTGTATACCTATTTACATCTAAAAGATGTCTACTAGTAAAACCAGTGTACTTGATCTTATTATTGGCAATTAATTGTAATTATTTTCAAAAAACAATTTAAAGTGATTTTTTGATTAAAATTTTATATCATTTACTATTACACAAGTTTTATCTATAAAGAATTGTTGATTAGCAGTGGCGGATTTATCCTAAGTGCCGTTCTAGGCTCCGTGGAAAATGCCACCCCTGCTTTATCCAAAAAAGGTAAAAAAATAATTCCTTAAGAACTTTTTAACACTTTTTCTTAAGATACCATCACAGTGTGATCGGCCGAAAAATAGTCAATTTTCAGAATTTTTTTCGGATGGATAGCATGGGGAAATGGGGATGAATTTTTTTTTTACGATTAATACCACTATTTATTTTTATTTATTTTTTATAATTATTATAATTTTTTGAAAAAAGTGTCTTTAAAAATGGCCGAAATTCGGTGCCCACGATTGTGGCCGTAGTTTTTATCTAAAAAAAATCAAATAGACCATCATTCTGTACCTATGGGAGCTTTTTTTGAAATCTTCCTATTTTTCACACGGAAAACTGTAAAAAATTTTGTACTTTTTATTCAAACCGCCGTCATTTTTTCAAATTTCAAAAAAAAGGTCCCATAGGAACACAGCGGTTTACCTACAAATTGATAATCTATTTGATTTTTTCGCCCTTTTTTAAAGACACTTTTTTCAAAAAATTATAGTAACTAATTATAAAAAATAAATAAAAATAAATAAAAAAAATTTGTTTGTATTGTCAAATAGTGGTATTAATCGTAAAAAAAATGCATCCCTATTTCCCCATCCTATCCATCCGAAAAAAAATTCTGAAAATTGACTATCTTTCGGCCAATCACACTGTGATGGTACCTTAAAAAAAGCAAGTGACGAACAAAAAAAAAACTTCAAAGTCTAAATTTTGCCGCCCTTTTAGCCTAAATTTGCCGCCTCTAAAATCTGCCGCCCTAGGCTCCAGTCTACTCAGCCTGCTGGTAAATCCACCACTGTCAATTAGCAACAAAAGACGGCGTAGCTGGAGTATTTTTATGCCAGTTGGCAGTTCTTTGGGTTAAATTACTTTGAGAGATAGTCATGCAAAAATTGAAATGGACCGACAAATTTTTGACGCCCACGGATTTTTTGACGATGCTCTCAATATTTTGATTTCTTTGAATTTGGCGCTATAAAAATGATTCATTTTCAACAAATTGGTATACAATTCAATTTATTTGGACAAAATCAAATAACCGGAATTTTCTATTTCTTTGAATTTTTTTTTTTTTTTTTTGTAAAAAGTATAAAAATATAATAAAATACTTGGAATTGAATGATGTAACTCTTTCTCACGACCTAACTGTTTTACGCATCATATTTTATGAATTAAATCTTGTAGTAGTAATTAGCTATGTAGATAGCTACGTTGCGTCGACTTAACTGACTTAAGTAACATTCACTCGCGATATTATACAATTCTTGTGAATCACACAACATAAACTTGTAACAAATATTGTTAGCCTTCAAGCATTTTAATTCAACACCGCGCATTTTACACATAAAATAAAAGTGAATTCTGGTACAGTTCCACTTAAAAGTGAAATGATAAAAGCAAGTTATGTAGATATTATATTATGTGCACAAAACATGCTCTTGCTTTGCTAATAAATTACAGAAATCCGCTGTTCGTTTGTGCTACTACTAGATTTATTTATAGCCAGGTGAAATGGAAAAAAATGAACTTGAAATTTTATAAATAAATTTTATTTTTTATTGTGGGAAAACTGTTAATTAAGATATTATGTAAATGTGTTAGGAGTAGTGATGAGCTAATGCAAGACCAAGACCAAGACTTGGCAGTCTTGGTCTTGGTCTTGTTCTTGCATTAAGAATCTTGGTCTTGGTCTTGCTAGAGCAGTTTGAGTCTCGGTCTTGGTCTTGGTCTTGCAAAATGTAGTCTTGGTATTGGTCTTGGTCTTAGTATTGCTAAAAATCTTGCACTTTATTGCATTTTTTTATTAGCGAATTTTTTCCTTCTAAACTCAGAATTTCATCTCTTTACGGTATTAATTATACTTTCAAACTATTTAAATAGTTTAGCAAGAGTCTTGCTTTTTTCTTGCTTTTGTCTTGGTCTTGCTCACTTGAGTCTTGGTATTGGTAATGCAGCCATAATTATAGTCTTGGTCTTGGTCTTGCTCTTGGTATACATAGTCTTGGTCTTGGTCTTGCAAAAAATGCAAGACCAAGACTAATTTTGCTCATCACTAATTAGGAGGTGTGTGTCTTCAGTAATTTTGACGCACGAGTAAGTTGAAATTAAGGCAGTACTCTAGTCTAGAAATTCGGAAAAATCCATTTTTTTTCATATTTTTAAAGTTCAGACCTATAAGAATAAGCCTCTAAAAGGATCTACGGAAATTCGAATTATTTTCGTAGTTATGGGGATTTTTTCCCTATACATATATTGTGCATCTTTTCAGTGTTAAATTCAAATTTTTAATATAAATTACTCGAAACTACTTTTTTCGATACGGTTGACATGATATCTCAAGTTCTAATGCACCGATTTACTTCAAATTTGGTACAGACTTTCTTAATACTATCAAAATTGGCCCAACTTATGGGTTTCTGGATTTTTTTTGTACCATTTTTAAAAAAATTTCAAAGTTGAAAAGAGGAGGCGAAAAAATGATTTTTTTTTAAATGGACGCCATTTTGTGAAAAAATTTATTTTTTCAAATCGACTACGTCCGGCTAATTCTACATCCTTGTTTATTAAGAATAACCTAAAATTTTATATTTCAGATCACCAGGAGGGTTGGAATTACGTCAACCAGGAGACACCTTTTTTTTGAGTCCCCACTTTGCCGGCCTGTACCGATTTCAGTTTTGAATTTTTTTTTTAACTTTTCAAATATCAATAAAAAGCTGGTAAAAAAATGGATACTAAAAATGTTTATTGTTTTTAACGAATTTCCAAAATGGAATTCAGCTATTACAGCCACTGTCATGACGCGACCTGAGCCCGGGACTATGGCAGAAATTTGTTTTGAGGTCCCTAGAAACCGAAAATAATAGTCACTAAAATTTACATATATATATATATATATATATATATATATATAAATATATATATACATATATATATATAAATATATATATATATATATATATATATATATATATATATATATATGTCCGCGCGATAACTCTCGAACGAAATATCCAATTTTTACGAAACTTGGTGAAAACATTGGAAGTCCCAAACCCTTGGATGAGTTCGTCAGCCAGACACGTCGGATGCCAGGAACATGGTTTTGTTCGTGCAAAAAGTTAGTTTTTTGCCAAAATTTCCATTTATTTAAAAATTTTTGCGAAATTTTTTTACACCATTTTAAAGAGAAGAAAAAATTACATAAAAAAGGTCTTTAAACTTTTTTTGTATGTCAACTAGTTTCCGAAAAAAACTAATTTTTATAAACGGAAATTCGCTATGTTATGCAGGATGCTGCGACAGGGGTATTTTTTGTTACGTCCGTAAAATCACCTCAAAATCGATCCTCTAGACTAGAATACCACCTTAAATAGTGAGGATATCGTCGAATATAGTTGTTCCAAATTACCACGAAGTTGGTAATCTGAAATAACTGAATAACTGAAAAGTTATTTTATATATTTTTCGTCTTGAAAATGGTGTTTTTGAGACACTGAAACCGGTCGACAGTTTAATTTTGATTATTATTTAAAATTGTATCGTCAAATCAAGTCATATTTGCAAAGATTTTCTAAAGGTTTAATTTTGTCGAAAACTAGAGGTACTTACTTAATGTGTTGTCACTGGCACTTTTGAGCTGATAGGTCGCGAACGCAATTACTGGTGTGTTGAACCCCTAAGACAGGATTCGGTTGACGACATTTGTATTTTTTTTCAGTTTTCCTCGAAAACTAATTTACATAGAATAATGGTTTAAAAAATCTGTTTTTTTATGAAAATTTCAAAAAACCTTGGAGTTTTGGAAATTTGTTTTTTAATTTTTTTTTCGAAAACTAGTTTACTTAGAACAAGCGGGGGTGTGTATTTAAAAAATTCATCCCACGGTTTGGGGTTTCCAATGTTTTCACCAAATTTCATAAAAATAGCATATTTCGTTCGAGAGTTCGAACTCTAGGGACTTAAAAACAAATTTCGGTCACAGATCCGGGCTCAAGTGTTACTATGAAAGTAGTTGGAAATTCGCTAAAAGAACAATTTCATTCATCCTTAGCATAAAATTTAATTGTTCTGTTGTAGTAAGACTATCGACTTATGTCACTTTTCTTATTCCACTCATAATGATGTGGGTGGCCTCTGTACCCTTACCGTATGAGTACTCTTACCGTATCTAGCAGGAAATAATGAATTTAGCAGAAGGTAACAAGGTACCATTGTCGTAATAACCATATAAGAATATGTTTTTAAATTGTTATGTCGTTAATAAAGTGTTTAATTTTTTGTTTATAAAATTTTAGACTGGAATTACGCCTGCAGCTTCAGTACGCTCGGTAAATTTTTTTTTTTTTTTTTGATATATTGATACACGTAGTAATTTACATATATTAATTTAGTTCAAACACCAAAGTCATTGGCTTCAGTAAGTATAAACTATTAAAAGAATTTTCTATTCCTATACCAAATGTTCCACAAGCACTCGATAATATTTGAAATTTGAAAAGTTGTAACTGCTTCTCGCATTATAGACAGTACATACACATAGGTGTTGGAATGTTGTCTGTATGGGGCGCCTGTCGAGCAAAGGATCGATGGCGTAATGGATAGCACACCTGGCTAGTTACCAGGAGATCCTGGGTTCGATTCCCGGCCGATCCGGATAATTTTTTCAATCACTTTGTGATCTTTAATTTACATATTCCTATTTACCAAATCAAAAAGAGATATCTAGTTGATGAGTAGTGACCTCTGGAAGAATTAATGGGACTTTTTAGAGTTTTTAGAAAATCGAGATCGGAAAATCGGAGAATTTTGGAGAATCGGAGTCCTTATAGTTTCACAAATTCATCTATTTGCATCATTTTTAATGTGAAATAGAATTCTTTTGGTCTAAAATTATTTCCGCCATTAGTTGGAATAATATTAGGTCGTGTAATATGAAATGTCGTTTTCGGGCCACTTGGCCGACCATGTAATTCAGATAAGTATCGACACTTTCTTAAGGAGAAGGTAAGGTTAATTCGTACAAAAAAAGCATGTTTTTGTTATTTTTTTGTGACGACACAGTTAAAATCTCTTTATTAAAACCAGTGGTACATTAAAATATAACATTCGAAGAATATTTTATAAAATTTTCACGAAGAAATATTAAAAAATACAGTAATGGAAGCAATTATTCGAACGTGTCTCGGAAAAAAGTAGAATTGCGGTGCCCCTCATAACTTGGTGCTGGATCATCCGAAATAAAAAAAATTAAAGTTCATTCGTTAGATAATAGTTTTCCTCAGGTAACGCTGGGAGGATTTTTCAAAATTTCAATTTTTCAATTTTTTGGAACACTTAGAACGGAAAAACACGATTTTTGCGAAAAAAATTGGCTAATTTGTTATTGTGAAATAAAAATTATTAACAAATTTGAAAAAAACTCTCTAGTGTTACCTCGTAAATTATGTACAAAAATAGTGTTCAAAATTTCAAATGGATCGATGCTGTAGTTTTGAAGTTATGAGGGGCATCGACTTTGAAAACGTGAGCTGTGGGGAAAACGCTTTAAAGTTTTAAACACTTAAAAATTCTTGTATAAAACTGATATAGAATACTTACTACTAAACTAAATTTTGTACCCTACACTGACAAAATATACAGTACAGGTATAAACACGTTAGTACTTCCATTGAAATTTCTATAATATAACTGATTGTGAGAGAGAGAGATGTATAGAGAGCGAAACATCTGCCAGGTAACAACAAAAATGCTTATAACTTCGTCAATTTTACTCCAATCAACTTGAAATTTTGAGACAATATTCTTGAGATATTATGCATTCAGTTAAAAAAATAAAAAAAATGCAAAAAAATTTATTTTAATACCTTACCCTGCCCTTAAGCATTAGAGAAATGTTTAAAAGCCGTTCTTTAATTTTAAATAGAATTCTTGTAGCCTGGAATCATGTCGGTCATTCGTTGGAATAACATTTGGTCGTATAATATGAAATGTCGTTTTGCGACCATTTGGCCAATCATGTAATTCGGATAAATATCGAAACTTTCTTAAGCATTAAAGAATTGTTTATAAGCAATTTTTTAAATTTAAATAGAATTATTGTAGCCTGGAATCATTTCCGTCATTGGATGGAATGAGTTTAGGTAGTGTTTTGGTTTTTTTTACAGCCAAAAACTATCTTTGTGCCTAAACTTAGCCCGGCCAGTTTATTTTTTTCGAAAGTAAATAAAAAAAAAATAAAATTAATTTCAAAACACACGATTTTTATCACCAAAAACCTTTTTTTTTAATAAAGTTAGTCCCGCCAATTAATTTTTTTAAAGTAAAAATTAAAAATTATAAACCGTTTTGTAATTCATTATAATTCACATATCTTTCTGCACACCGGTCAGATATTTTCGCAGCTCGGCGATTGGGAAACACCGCTCTAAACGTTTCCACCAAATTTTTTCTGCCTGTACCTCAACCCCAAAAACATTTATCCATGCCAAAATCTCTAACTCCACTGCGGAACCCTGACTTACTGCGCGCCAAACCCACACTCGCCAGATTTTTATAATTAGTTAATTTGCTTTCGGACGTAACAGATTTTCAGTAAAACATAATTTATCGTTGTCGGCGAAAAATATTCAAACGGATCATTCGTAAAATTTTCAATTTGAAAAATTACGCCGTGACAGTTGTGAGTGATAATTTTTCGACGCAGATGTTCGCATCATCGCATCGCATCGCATCGCTCGTGTTACTTGCACGGTGTGTAAAGTTCAAAAGAAAAACAAAACTTAAATTTCTTATTTCCTCATTAGTTATGAAAATTAATCATTTCAGAAAATTATTTTTAGCAATTAATATTATAATTAGAACGCGGACATTGCATGATGACGTGAACCAGATGCGCGGAGATGAATTGTTTTTACCAAGCAGCAGGCCCGGATCTACGATTTTTTAGAACCGGGGCAAAACTTGAAAATGGCAAGAAAACTCATAAGTATATACGTCCTTCATAAAACTCGAGGATTTTGTAAAGGATCAATATAGGTGAAAAGTTGATTTTTTTATTTTAATAAATCTACTCCGAAAGCATTATAAGTTGTGCAAATTTCAAATTTTTATCACCAGCCCCATCAGTGGTACAGGGGCGCAAAATTCCAAAATTTCAGTTTTCGGAAGTTTGTAAAAATTAAAGGATACAAGTTTCACAATTGAAAGTGTATTTGTTTCATAATGGGTAGTTGTACCCGTATACAGCTATTCTCATAAAAAATACTAAGAGGTTTAAGACATTCCTTCTATAAGAAAAAAAAAATGTTTTCTTATGGAAGAGACGAAAATAGGTTAAATATGGACACCACTTAAAATAAAGAGACATAAATTTATTACCTTTAAAATGGTTTTTATTTCAACCTTTTAGGATGAACGGATGAACAAAAATCAGTGCAAATTGGAAAACAAAAATGGCTACCACGCTTAAACGGTTCAAGATAATTTTTTTTTTAAGAATTGTTCTCAATACTTCAAATATAATAGAAACAACTAGAAGAATATTAATTTTTTCTAAAATGGTCGAGCAACCAACTTTCTTTTTAGACCATTTGATATAGACCGACCTAGTATGATTTTGGCGCCCTCTGAAACTGACGCCCGGGGCAGGGGCCCCGGTTGGCCCCTTTTAAATCCGGGCCTGCCAAGCAGATGATGAAACTTCTTTAACGGGCCGGCGATTTACAATATTTTCAAGAATTACGTTCCTTGGTTGCTCAGTGTTCAGTGAACGAGCTACTACAGCTAGCAAACAAGTTGTGGAACGTTACACGGCGGGGCTATACGACGTAATAATATTTAAAAGTGAACTTGTCTAACTCACTACACAAACAAATGTTAAAAGTACATATTTATAATAAATTCTAAACCGGTTTTATGTAAGAGTAATGTTAACCTAACTTTGTACTGGCTTTATAGATATAGAATGCATCGTATTTTGTATAGGTACAATAATTTCATACATCAGAAATACGTTAGAAGTACAGAAATTGGGCAAAGTATTCGTACAAATGATAATTTATTGGGAGTTCACAGGCTTAATAGTTACTAATCCACCAGTAGTTGCTATCACTGAGAAAAAGATATTGTTAAAATAACCTACATATAAGTTAACCGAACTAAATGGTTTAGTCATATATGGCGAACGAAATTTTTTGGTTCAAACTACTAAATTATTTGTTTAAAATATAGGGTCATTCTAACTACACGGAGAGAAAATTCCTATAAAAATTACTGTGCTCATACTACAATCGACGTGTAACAGGCGAACATATTCAATTTTACCGTACAAAAAAAGTCGTCAAGTGCGTGTTTGACACGCATTATTTAGGGCTACTCAGGAATTATGTGTTGTATGTTGTATGAATCATTACATGTTGTATGATTAGTAAGAAACCTGCAAAAAATTTTGATAATTATACCATAGCTACAAGTTAAGGATATTATGGAGGTACTTAAAAATGGTGACAGTCTTATGAAAATTTGTGCGAATAATGGTTTTTCTAAATTTAATCGACTGTGAAAATTTAAATTAGATTCACTACAGCGTTTAAAAGTTATTGCAGGTTTAATTTTTGCTCACTTTTAACATGCAGTCTAATTGAGTTTTCAATAGAAATCGAATATAAACCAGCTTTTAATGCTTAGAAAAAATGGTGATAAGGCTCTTGTTTTTGTTTTAGATGTTAGGAAAAACGCTTATACAACTTTTTTTACCCCCAAATTTACCAAAATATCCCCTCTAGTAGGTCCGACTCTAGCTTTGTATATATCAGTAGAAAGCTCTCTAAAAATGAAGTGTTGTGTCAATTTAAAATTTTTCTTTATCTGCCGCAGTTTTCAAGTAATCTAGCAAAATTGAAATTTCACCCTAATTTTGAGGGGTAATTTCACTTCTTAAATGGCGACTGTGTCAGATGAAAAAAATCGGGTCCGTTATTTTGGTCGACCCTACCGGTTGTCCCCATTTACTCTTTTCTCGTCTCTTTTGATCCCAATTTTTCACAGAGAAGAAATTATACGATTTTTGTTAATTTTTCAAAAACCACCAATATTTTTAAATTTTTTTGGATACTGCTGATAAAGTGACCATCTTCGCGTAAATTTTTAATATATTAAAGATTAGGTACTCATAAAATAAATACAAAAAAATACGGTGTGAAGTCTGAATGCGTACCTATTCATCCTTGTCTACGGTAGCACATTTTTTATTGACATAAATATTAGAAACGCAGGAAAAGAGACCAGGAATCAACATAGAAGTGGATTATGGTACGATATATTTTCTGAAAAAAGTGCTTAGGACCAAAGTTATAGAATTCAAAGTGAAGCACTTGATGATGACTTTGAAGTTGACCTTGAGGTCAATTTCCAAAGTCATTTGAAAATCATTTAATATTTTTCAAAAGGAGTAGCTTACTTTTCACCCCTAAATGGTTCAAAGTATATTCGAACGAATTTCACATGCAAGATAGAAAATAAGTGATCAAGAAGTAATTTTGAAAAATACTTGCTCAATCGCAATCGGAAAAATAATAGTTAATCATATGTTCAATTGAATTCCTAATATGATAACTATAGAGTAGCAATAAAAATTTTAAAAAATTTTGAAAATTTATAATATAACATAAAGTTAATGTTTAACTTACAATTAGAGTGATATTAAATCTTTTCTTAACTTTACTTCTAAAATTACTTACAAAAATGTTTTCTTCTAATTTTTTCTATAAATCAACTTTGAAGATAGATTGAGTTAATACATGAAATTACTGCTTATAGGTACAGGATATGGTCAAACTTCGGCAATGGCTAATCATTTTCAACTGACCTTGAAAATCGATTTCAGGGTCACTATCAAGTGCATCGCTTCAAATTCTACAAATTTGGTACTCAGCCCTTTTTTCAGAAAATATGTCGTTTCAAAAATATCTAGCTATAACTGTTTTCATCTACAGAGGTTGAATGGTGTTTTCTACCCCTAAAAAGCGTATTTAGCCGAAATAAAAATACCCCTGTCGCAGCATCTGCATAACATAGCGAATTTCCAAATCTTGGGCACTGGCGGATCTCATCTAAGACCTGTACCTATTTAAAATAGTTTAGCTTTCTAAGAGTAAAAGAATTTTTAAAATCAGCTGGGTAATTAGTTTTGGTAGTTTTGGGGACCCAAGAACCCGAACGAATTTTGTGCAGCATAGTTGTATCCATCTAAAATAATTTAATTCTCTAGCAGTGAGAAATTTTTTAGCATCGGTTCGATAGCTTATTACTGGCGTTTTCGGATCTGCAAGATCCCGGTGGACCTCATTAAAAAATCAGCTCGACCGTATATTCTAGGCGGACTTTATGTAATATATATATATATATATATATATATATATATATATATATATATATATATATATATATATATATATATATATATATTCAAAACCCGTTGTGTAGCATTCTACGCCGCATTTGCATCCGCAGGACAGTTGTGGATCTCAGATAACACAACCTGTACCTATCTAAAATAGTTTACCTTGGTAATAGTAAAAGGGTTTCAAAATCGGTCAGTTATTTTATTTTTGACACTTTTAGGTCCTACTGACATTTCAGACCTTACATAACGTAATCTATATGTATCTAAAATAGCTTAGCTCCCCAACAGTGAAAAAATTTTAAAAATCGGTCGGCTAGTTTATTTTTGACGCTTTTGGATCCGATGGACCCTGGCAGACTTTACATAACGTAATCTATATTTATCTAAAATAGTTTAGCTCTGTAAGAGTGAAAAAATTTTCAAAATCGGTCGGTTAGTTTATTTTTACCACTTTTGGGTCCCATGGACCCTGGCGGACCCTAAATAACGTAATGTATGTCTATCTAAAATAGTTAGTTCCCCAACAGTGAAAAAATTTTCAAAATCGGTCGGTTAGTTTATTTTTGACACTTTTGGATCCATGGACCTTGGCAGACCTTACATAACGTAATCTATATTTATCTAAAATAGTTTAGCTCTGTAACAGTGAAAAAATTTTCAAAATCGGTCGGTTAGTTTATTTTTGACACTTTTGGATCCCATGGACCCTGGCAGACCTTATATAACGTAATCTATATTAGCTAAAATAGTTTAGCTCTGTGACAGTGAAAAAATTTTCAAAATCGGTCAGTTAGTTTATTTTTGACACCTTTGGGTTCTATGGACCTTGGTGGACCTTACATAACGTAATTTATATTTATCTAAAATAGTTTAGCTCTGTAACAGTGAAAAAATTTTCAAAATCGGTCAGTTAGTTTATTTTTGACACTTCTGGATCCTATGGACCTTGGCAGACCTTACATAACGGAATCTATATTTATCTAAAACAGTTTAGCTCTGTAACAGTGAAAAAATTTTCAAAATCGATCAGGCAGTTTATTTTTGACACTTTTGGGTCCTATGGACCGAGGCGGACCTTACATAACGTAATCGATATTTATCTAAAATAGTTTAGCTCTGTAACAGTGAAAAAATTTTCAAAATCGGTCAGTTAGTTTATTTTTGACACTTTTGGGTCCTGTGGACCCTGGCGGACCTTACATAATGTATTCTAAATCTATCTAAAATAGTTTAGCTCTGTAACAGTGAAGAAATTTTTAAAATTGGTCGTTTAGTTTATTTTTTACAATTATGGGATCAGTAAATCCTGGCGAAACTCATACAAGTCTAGTACTCTAACAGTAAGAAAAGGGTTCTAAGGATCTCATATAATCTATGGCAGTCCGTACGCTTCTTGCGGACATCATTTAATTAATTAATTCAAATACTTTAACTTACTAACTGTGAAAAAATTTTTAAAATCGATTGGTTAATTAATTTCTGGCCGTTTTAGGTCCCGAAAACCTTGACCTCACATAAAATACCTTAAATACATTTGAAATGGTTTAATTCTTTAACATTATTAATTATTAGTGAAAAAATTTTCAAAATCGATTCAAAATATTTTTCCGTGCATACATATGTACATTATACATACTTTGTTTTGTTTCATATATTTAATAATATTATATCATAACATAATCTTCAATTTCTTGTTTACTTAAAAATTCAATAAAAAAAAAAAAAATTCTTCATTACATTAGCTTAGAAAATCTGTTTAATTTACATTTTTTAACATGGGATAGAACCATGCTAATTATAATGCAATAAATGAGAAACAAAACTCTATACATGTATGTGTGTTATATCAAATATATGTGAATAGTTTTCACTTGTTCTCACAAAATTCTTTAATAAAAAAGTGAAATATTTTTATACTTAATAAAGAACTGAGATATAAATATAAATTACTTATTAGACTAACAAAGAAAGAATAAAAGTGAAAATACATTTTCTCGAAAAATACTTAAAATAGAAAGAAAATTATAAGAATATTTTCTTCATAATTTTTTTTTTCCTTTTCAACGATGTAAAAATTGAACTGCCTTATGATAGGATCGAATGATAAAAAATGGCCAGAAAACCTACTTCTGGGCATCCGACGTGTCTGGCTAACGAACTTAGCCGAGCGAATTCAGAATCCAGTCCGCACACAAAATTTCATAAGCATTAGACGTTTCGTTCGAGAGTTATCGTGGCGACACATATATATATATATATATATATATATATATATATATATATATATATATATATATATATATATATAAATTTTAGTGAATATCATTTTCGTATTCTAGGGACCTCAAAACAGATTTCTGCCATAGTCCCGGACTCAGATTGCGTCATGACACCTACTGTAATAGCTGAATTTCGAGTTTTCGAAATTCGCTAAAACACGTATTTAATATTTTTCGCTGTTTAATAAGTATGTTAAGTTTCATTCAAATTGGCAAGTATTAGTTGGGTAGTGTTATTTGTCAGAATGTTTTGCCGATCTAGTTTTTTCAATATTTCTTTGCTCGTTTTCAGAATTTGTATTTTAATTTCTACGGACAAATAACTCATTCTTTTCTTCGATTTGAGTAACTTTTATTTGCTGATGTTGACCATTAATTGATCGAAACATATCAAATATTTTTCAATGATTTTTTTAGCGAATGTCGAAAATTTTGAAAATTTTTTCACCGTTAGTAAGTTAAAGTATTTGAATTCATTAAGTAATTAAATGATGTCCACAAGAACCTTACGGACTACCATAAGTTATATGAGATCCCTAGGACCCGTTTTTTACTGTTAGGATAAACTTTTTACTAAAATTATTTTAGATGAATAAAGGTTATGTTGTATGATTTCCGCCAGGGTTTACTGTTCCCATTATTGTAAAAAATAAACTAACCGACCGATTTTGAAAATTTTTTCACTGTTAGAGAACTAAATTATTTTAGATGGATACAACTATGCTGCACAAAGTCCGTTCGGGTTCTTGGGTCCCAAAAATATCAAAACTAATTACCCAGCCGATTTTAAAAAATCTTTTACTCTTAGAAAGCTAAACTATTTTAAATAGGTACAGTTCTTAGATGAGATCCGCCAGTCCCTAAAATTTGGAAATTCGCTATGTTATGCAGATGCTGCGACAGGGGTATTTAATCTGACAAACACAAAAATATTGCAGATCCATGGTAACGCGATTTAAAAATGAAATATTATTGATCAAAAAGTGTCAGAGATCACATTGATCCTGAGAAAAATTTCTCACCATACTTGCCCCACGTTCGATAAATCTGTTTCCAGCCTGTATATGTAACCGTGTATGTATGTAAAGCAGCAAACACTCTCGGAAACCGCGTAATGTTATAAAAATTTTCTTTAACTTGCGCCTTTTCGACGTCAGTTGTTGGAAATTTAATGAATTCTTCACGCAACAAAGCAATTTTGTGTGACACTAATTTCACTACTTTGCTAGTAGTAGCTTTGAAAACTTCTCCTTAAAAAAAACATTATTTCTGAAGATAATGTACTATTCCTAAAAAAAAGATACATTACTGCTTAGTTGAAATACTTATTATTTAAAAAACAGCATACCAGTTCGTTTTGTGTTGTATTCGTGGGCGAATTTTTTCCAAAATAAAAATTCCTTTCGCATTCGAAATTTTGTGTAAAAATTCAAATCGTCGCAAATATTAAAATGATTTGGATGAAAACATATTGTTTTTTTTTACATAAACGTTAAGTCATACAAATAGGTTATGTTATAATATAAGAATCTTTTGACAAAAAAAAGAATAATTTATTTTAAAAAGATTATAAAGGTACGGACACACGACACGCTTTTGGTGTAGAAGTTTTTTTTTTTACAAAAGGACAGAAAAGTTGATTTAAGATACTACCAACAAGGTAATCCTAAATTGTGAGACGCATCCAAAAGATAATACAGAGATAATATTATATTACAACTCTAAGAAAAAAGTAAACGCAATAAAATTTTACAAGTTGGATTTACACTATAGCAAAAAATGAAATAAATTATTTTCAGTACGAAACTGCCGTCTTGCAGCAACATTTATAAAAATATTAGTTTTCAATTCAAAATAGAATATGGCAATACAAAATACGATTTAGAAATGTTAAATTATAATCTAAATCAGGTGTTGTGTGAAATGTCTGACACTATTCTATTCGCCGTGTGTGACACTACTGTGTAAACAACCTCAAATATTTGCTAGAGAAGTCTAGCAACTCGAGTGTATACAACTGTTCTAGCCTTATCTAGACTGCAAATTTAAGCCGCTGCTACACGATGCTACGAACACCTTCCAACATTCGACGTTGGATGGTTCATAGCATCGTGTAGCCGTTGTTCGAACCTACGAGTGTCCAATGTCGAGCGTCAAACGTTCGCATTTGGTCGTGTCCCGTTCGATGTCGGTATTTTTGCACCGAGTCAAAGGGGTGCTTCGAACATTTGAAGGTCAATGTTGGTTCGTTGGTTGGTTCGACTCAGCAGCTGCACGCTCGTTCATGTGAAGAGAGACAACATCAGTGTATAACATTAGAGATAACATCAGACAGATAACATCGTCCACTGAGTACCAACACATCATCATTCGTATTGGATCAAACATTCGATTCACCGTGTAGCAGATACATTCGTCGCACCAACTATCGAACTTAACTGCCTCAAACGTTCGATCGAATGTTGGAAGGAACGTTCGTAGCATCGTGTAGAACCCGCTTTACTTGAACGTGTAAACCAACGGGCCAAACTACTATATGATAGTTAGTATTCCGACTGTAGCAGAAAGGTGACGTAAAATCTCCTCCACTTCGCATCACTATGCTGTGTAAGTACAAACTGTTTGTAGTGGTTTAGGCTTGATGTTTGCTTCTGTGTGAGTATTTACACACACAATTACAAAACACGTATTATCGGACAGAGCAACGTGCAGGTCAAGTAACAATGGTCTTACAATACATAACAATCGTAGTGGATTCGATGACCGACACCGACTGACTAAATGCCTTAAGCTGTGACAGACCAACAAATGACTCCAAGCGAACTAAACTTTTTTGATATTAGTTTGCTTCTAGTGTTCTATAGTGTAAACATTGCACACAATAATGCTAATTTAGATGTCTCGTGTATCCGTAGCTTTATGTACATATGTTGTAGGTACCTATCATGTATTATATACTGTGTGATACAAGGGGACAAACTAGATTGGCTTTGCCTCTGTTCCACTTGTAATGAGTTTGTGACGTAGTCTGTTTGTGTACATACACACTGTTTGCAGTGTATTAGTTTGGTTTTTTGTAGTAGTATGTGTATACACGCATACAACCACACACACGTATTACCAGAGAGAGCTCTTCAACGTGTTCAACTAACAATGGGTATATTTTTAATATAATGGTGTGTTGACTCGACGACGACTACTGACGGACTAATGCCTTAAGCTGTGACTGGCTTACAAATGACTCCAAGCGAATTTCACTTTTTTTATGTTAGTTGGCTTCTAGTGTTCTATGGTATACTCACTATATATATAGGTAGCATGTGTAAATTACGTATGTATATTTTGAGTAAAATTTCAAAACGTCAAATGTCAAAAACTAATATATTTAAATAGCAAAATTAATTGCAATAATCGCAATTAAATTGAATTTGAATGAATTTAAAAAATATTGTTAAAGTTTGCATTTTTTTGATAGTAATTTACTGTTAATATGTAGGTAATATTAAAATCATTTAGGTAATTTAATATGTAGGTAATATTAAAATCATTTAAATATCCATAAACGACACAGTAATAATCATGTACCTAATAGTATAGGCGTCAATTATATTTTTTTTATTTATACCTTACTGCTAACAAGAAAGATTAAAAAAAAATTAGCAATTACGAAAAAAATCTAATTAATTTTTAATTTTATACGTTCGACTATTAAATAATTAATAGTTAGGTCCAGAATTAACGTTTTAAATCTTTATTTTTGTAATAAAGAAAAATACCCCCTTTACCCCAAAAACTTGGCGAACTGAGTTCAGCAGAAAGTTTGGTGAAGTGCAAGTTGGTCACACGTTAGAATGTGGAAAGTGCAAAACTATGAGGGATACTCAGAGGTCAAAATCTCTGAGTACCCCTAAAAATTGGATATGTTCGCCTGTTATACGTCGATTGTAGTATGAGCAGAGTAATTTTTATAGGAATTTTCTCTCCGTGTATAATTTGGTTGTATTAATGATACATATTGTTCAATCAAAATTTGATATATTAAAACGTATTACTATTAGTTTAAACAAATAAACACTTAATATTAAAACAAAAATATCCTTTAAATGAAACAAATAACTTGAAAAAGTCATTTCAACTGTATCAAATAGTAGTTTAAAGTTTTATCATATTAAAATGTTTCTTTCAATTTTATGATTTGTTTAATGTAATAAATCATATTTGGTTGATACTTGGATAGTATGATATCGTATTACGCAACTTAATCAAAATATTCTTTGAGATACACACAAAATTCCCTCTATTATATTCCAGCCTCTAGTGAAAGTTTAACAATAAATGAAAAAGAAATTACGCTCAGTAAGTCCAAAAAACTGTATAGTATGGATGTAAGGCTTTGTTTTTGTTCCATATTTTGCTAAAAAAGACTAAAAAGTTATTGTTAAAAAAAATTATTCAAAAATATTTAATTTACAGTTTAAATTAAGTACGTTAAATGAAATGAGAGTACAAATTTCATTATTAATTTTACCGGTCTTATGGCCGGTTTTATATTCATAATTTTAAAGGTCCTTTAACTAAAGCTACTTTTAATTTAAAGTCGACTTGATTTTTAGCATTGTTTTACAATGATCAGGTCTGCTTACTTTTGTTAAAGGACTTTCAAGTGTTGCATGGATAAAACGAACTATGAATGATCGTAGCCAATCTTACATTTAAAAAAAAAATAACTATAGAAACGAAAATAGCAACATGATTGAATTTCAAAAAATATTTTCAAAAAATTATTAGTGTATGTAACACTAATAATGTTTCACAGGCACTCGATAACATTTGAAATTAAAAGTATAAAAAACTGCGTCTCGCATTAGAGAGAGATTGTGTTTGATTGATTACTGAATTGGAGTGGCACTCGAACAAGTGATCGGTGGCCTAGTTGGTAAGGCGCTTGGCTGGTAACCAAGAGATCCGGGTTCGAGTCCCAGCCGATCCAGTTTGGTAATTTTTCAAACACTATGTCAATTTTAATTAACATAATGAATTGGCTATTTGCCAAAGTACATCGAGTGTTCAAGCATCAGCCAAAGCTGGACATTGAGTGAACATATGAATATTGGTGTATGTTTAAATACGGATAAAAATCCGCCATACACTAATAATGTTTCACAGGCACTCGATAACATTTGAAATTAAAAGTATATATAATGAGTGTGTTCTTCAACAGGAGTAGAAAAACTACATTATTTCTTCTTAAAAGAAATTTATCATAAATACAATGAATCATAAAAGAAATCGCGGGTAACCCAGAAATCGTTCAGCCAGTTTAACCCAAAAGGAATGTTTGATATTAAACCAAGACGTAAAAATAATCAAAAATATTATTGAAAGCAAGCAAACAAATAAAATTTTTATTTTATTTATTTAAGGTACGAATATTTTATTGAAAAATTTTGCTTATAAACAAAATTCAATGATAATAATCAACAATAACAAATATGTTAAACCCAACTTTAAGCAGTAAAAGTCGAGATAATTCTTACTTTAGTTTAAAGTCGACTTTTACACTAACGGGGCTTTAAATTTGATTGTAAAACAGTACTAAAAATAAAATCAGTTTTAAAGTTGGCTTTAGTGTTAAAGTCGGCTTTAAATGTGAATGTAAAACCGGCCGTTATTAATTTCATTGAAAGCTTTTTTCAGCATACTGTCGAATTTTCTTAACTTGCATATAATTATTTCGTTCAATGCACTTACGGAGCACTGACAAATTAATTCTTTTAATGATATCCAATTTTTGGTTTTACTTTCGCTAATCTGATCAAATGGTGCACATATATGACTCAATAATTTCCAGTGCATTCTTGGAATCTGTGAGTAAATTTTTAAAAATTAAAAATTGGTAAACAACTATATACAATTTTAAAAATAGGCGTAAATAACTGAATTATTCACCTTAGAAATTTCATTTGTCCTCTCCCTATTGAATCGAAAAAAGACAACGGGTATTTTTTTTACAAAATACTTTAACCTATATATGTATATCTTTTCACCATGTGTTAAGTAAAACAGTATATTTTTTGTGTTGTATTGTCTACATTAAACACCAATAACCTGTAAAAAAAATTATCTGAATATTTAAATAATTAATATATTAAAAAGTACTTACTTATTATGTAAACAATATTATTAATTATTATTAAGTTCGCATACATTATTATAATAAACCAAATAAAAAATGTAAACTGCCTAACAAACGCAGATGTGACTGCAATGGCGTCAGTAATAAAGCGTTTAATACAAGTTTCAATCTGCGCATGTTCAATAAATAAACTATATATATTGTTAAAAATACTATTTGTATTATTATTATAAACAATTTCATATAGTCAACTAAACTATATTGAGATAAAGGCAAAAAAACATGGCCATCAAATTCATTAAAAAATATATTTAGTTAAAAGAACCTTTGATTGTTGATTAAACCAGCCTTATTCAAATTTTTAATTGAAACGGACTCTTTTAAATGATTCACTATATATATATATAGTTGTTTCAAACAAATTTTTTAACTATATAATAAAATATTCCGAACTAAATGATGTAGTAGTTTTTGTTTATATATTTTATTAGTCTTACCAATTTATAGTTAAATAGGAGGGGTCCGGTTAAGAGAGGTGTCCGTAATCAGAGGTTCTACTGTAATACTAATTCCGTGTAAACAAGATCTTATTGTAGGTACCACTCAGAAGATTTTATTGCACCAAGAGCGTACTATAGTGTGAAACCGACCTTATTGTTTTTATAATTTTATCAATCCAGAACCAACAGACATTTTTACAAAACTCTCGTGTCAAACATTTTTGTCGCCAACTGTACTTGAATCAACTGATTTCATTGTCCTCTTATTACTTACTGGACAAACTGAATGTGGAAGTAGGAATTCAAACACTGAAGAAATACACAACATAATCTATACATATAATAAAATTGTAACGAGACCATTTCTGCACATGTAATATTTTTTGAAAATTGTACTGGTACTGTAAATAGTTATCGATGTAGATACCAAAACAGCGATTTTTAAAATTTTTATCTGTCTGTCTGTTCACGCATCACGCAAAAACTATTGGACGGATTTTAATGAAATTTTGTGTGATGATAACTTATTACCGGGGTCAACATCTAAAATACTTTTTACTCCGGGAAAATTTCTCATTCCCACGGGAAAATGGAAAAACCATTTTGAGCGTGTGCACACATTAGGCAAAAACTATTGGACGGATTTTAATAAAATTTAGTGTGGTGATAACTTATTACCTAGGGCAACATTTAAGATAATTTTTACTCCGGGGAAATACCTCATTCCCACGGGAAAATAGAAAAACCATTTTGTCCATGTGCACGTATTACGCAAAAACTATTGGACGGATTTTGATGAAATTTGGTGTGGTGATAACCTATTATTTGGGTCAACATTTAAGATACTTTTTACTCCCGTGGGAAAATTTCTCATTCCCACGGGAAAATAGAAAAACCATTTTGAGCATGTGTATGCATTACAGAAAAAATTATTATTCTTTGCAAGTTTTGTATAATTATTACACTTAGGTACATACTTCTCATTGAGTTTATAACAATGCTTTGCGCGAACGACATCGCGGTTACGGCTAGTCTCTCATAAAAATATATTTTATTTCCAATTGATTTATGATTTTGTGATCTAATATTATATTTTTTTTATTGTTTCATTCAGTGTGTCGGACAGGGACAGCCAAGCGGGGTGTGGGGGCGACATTATTTACAACATAGGTGTTGGGTTGAATGACGGTTAACAACACATAAATAAACTGTACAAAAAATGTTTGCATTTCAAATGAATTTGCATTCTTTCAATATATTTGCAGTTCAGGTATCACATACAGATTCATAATATGTTACCTTTTGGTGATTGGAATTTTTTTTTTTTGAGAAACGATCAGAATCAAAGAAACCTTAAAAGTGATTTATGTTGAAACAGAATGGTATTGAATGGCTTTCTAAAAAAAGTGAGGGTAATTTTTTGTAGATACTTATTTTAGAATTATGGTATTTAAATTGTAGAAAAGTTCCCATAGACTCACCTGCCCTTCGTGATTTGATAGTAGATACAATAATGGACAAAAGAAATATGACACTGATCTCGTCTGCAAAATATTGGGCTATTTGATTAGAAGACTCGCTTTGAGTTCGTGTGATGGACTCACAATCATAAAAATACTATTAAAAAATTACCTTTTTAGAGACCTTAATTTATTTTATGACATATTTTTAAAAAAAATTTATCATCTTAAAGTTAAATATTTTTGAATTGTGTAAAAAAATTTTAAGGTCTATATGGATTTGTCTGTAACTTAACTAAAAGTTAATATTATTATAAAAAGTGTTGAAATTTGAATAATAGCGTATATAGGATGGTTTTATTCCGACTGAAGGTTCCCGGTGGATACCAAACTAATTGCTCAATCACGTCCAACTTAATTAAACCGAATTCGATGAAATTTCGTACACAGACGGACACTATCTACCCTGAGTTAGTACACCTTATCCCGATTAAAGGTTCCTGTGGGATACAAAACCAGCAATATAATTATGAAATTATTGACACGGTAAGTATAGGGTTTTGTCGCAATTGGCCAGATTTTACTTGACACGGTACAGTGTCCACGACCATTAACCACATAGTGATTGAAAAATTATCAAACTGGATCGGCTGAGAACCGAACCCAAGGTCTTTTTTTAATAACCAACCAGTTAGGCGGCTTGCTTCTAGGCTACCGATGCTTCTTCGAGAGCTTTAATGCGAGAAGTTTTGCATTAAAGAGAGTAATATCTGTGATTGATTGATTGTCAAACTGTATTGTGATTGATTGATTGTCAAATTTACATATGTGATTTTTGGTCATGTTAACCAAGGAAGTCGAGTGTTTAAAGTTTCAGTTTAGCTGAACGATAAGTGAACATATGAATACTACGTGTGTTTAAAATGCAGACAAAAGTCTGTCATACGTAGTAGTGTTTCACAAGCACTCGATAATATTTGAGATTGAAAAATTGTAACTGCTTCTCGCATTATAGAGAGTACATACACATAGGTGGTTGAATGTTGTCTGTATCGGACGCCTGTCGAGCAAAGGACCGGTGGTGTAACGGATAGCACACCTGGCTAGTTACCAGGAGATCCTTGGTTCGATTCCCGGCCGATCCGGATAATTTTTTCAATCACTTTGTGATTTTTAATTTACAAACTGTATTGGCTCTTGAACACGGATCGGTAATATATTGGCAAGGTGCTTGACTAGTAATCAATCCTTGGTTCGAGTCCCAGTCGATCCAGTTTGATAATTTTTCAATCATTATGTCATTTTTTATTATCTATCGAATATGTTGTGTTACGTGCAAGTAACATACGTGAAAGAAAGTAGGTATACCCCCTTAAATGTAGATTAGTGTAGTAGTGGTCAAGTTACCGTAAGTTGACCACACTAACGGATTTCAATTGTTCTTTCTCACGTAACTTAATTACTTTTTAATTAAACCAAAACTAAATAGATTTTTAAATATCCCCTGTGAAGAAAATAATAAAAAACGTCACTAGAACCAGATTATTAGAAATTAGAAAATTGAAAATCAAACTGTCACTGAAAATCCAATGACACTCTTAGATCATTAGTTCCGTTCAAAAGTTGAATGGCGGTAAGAAAGGTTCAAATTTAAATATTTTTACATTTTCAATAAAAAAGGAAAAGTTTTTGTCCTCAATGGAAATCATATGCATACGATTTTTCTTTACCCAATGTAAAAGTATATTTAAATTTTCCCATTTTGATATAATGACAGAAAAAAGTCGGGCTTTAACATTTGTACTTTAGAGTAGTTTTTTTTTTCTTTATTTAAACGAAGAATTGATTCGGTTGAGCTTTCGTCGAAATACATTATTTGCATAATATGAACTTTTGTCAAAGATTTTACAAAAATTCAACGAAGAAAATATTTTCTTCGTTGTATTGTTTGGTTAAATTGAAATGTTTGACATAAGTGGCACAGGATACTTTAAGCGCGGGGGCACATGGGGCTCTAGAGGGTCCCGTGGCGTATAGTTTACTTGAATATATATTAGCAAGTTTACTTATTATATCGCAGTGTCTTAAAACCGTAACCAAAATGATAGAAATGAGTTTTCGGTTTTCTAAATCGTTCTTTCCGAAAAGGAAATCGTCATTTTGATAACAAAAATGAAAATTTCATACCAAATTACCTTTCAGTTCAATCAGTTTTCTTAATTTAGATACAAGATCTAAATTTCTTATTTCATAACTACTGTGCCCACTGTCGTCGGCAAATGACGTGGACACCGCTACCCCTACCAAACGATTATGATACATACAACAAAACACATCATATACCGTGTGAGTTTTTTGAGAGTTGCCATTTTGATTACAGCCAAACCGTTGATTTAATCATAGATTTTTAAATGAGACTATATATTAATTTTTCGATAAAGCTGATCTAATGCATTAATTAACAACAAATGACAAAAAAAAATTTTTTACCTAAGTTTAATTTTTGAATTTTTCTTTAATTTGTCAGTTAGGTGGTAAAAATATGCATCTGTACTTGAGGCTACTTCAACCGATAGTGTTCTGGTTGGTTACATTTATATTACATTCAAGAAAAGAACCGTTTTTAGTACCATTTCTATCATACAAATTTGGCTGTAATAAAAATGGCAACTCTCAAAAAACTCACATGGTATATATATATATGTATATATATATATATATATATATATATATATATATATATATATATATATATATATATATATATATATATATATAGTCGACTCTCGTTAATTCGAAACTCGAGGGACTCTTAAAATATTACGAATTATAGAGAGGTTCGAATTATCGCAGGTAACAATTTTAATTTTTTAAGCATTTGCGATGAATGAACTTGAACTTGTCTTAAAATGTACTTACAATCTTTCTGTCTCTTTCTGTCTGCAACTTTGAATTGTCGAGTGTTTGGCGCCGATGAGTTCGAATTAACGCGTCGTTTTGTTACGTAGCAATGATTTTTTCGTTCGAATTACCAAGTGTATAAAAATGTATTGTTTTAATTCGAAATATAAAGAGATTTTGTTGGGAACTCGTGATACCTTTGAATTATAGAGAGTTTCGAATTATCGCAGGTTTGAATTAACGAGAGTCTACTGTAGTATATACTGCCATGGCCGATCTCTGTGAGTAACAACCAACAATTAAAAATAAATTTATTTATTTTAAGGAAGATAACCCTTTATTTTGTGAATTTTTTTTGTTCAGTAGAATTTTTACACTTAAATTACGATACACTTCATATTTTTTTCTGTTTAAATTTCACCGTGAGTTGATTAGAAAAACAATGAATCTATAATCGATGTGACCCTTATGACGAGCAGTAACAGACTAGATCAGAAGTGGTGTAAATTGACACAACATTGCACCTTACAAACGACAGATTTTTATATGTACGCTACTTCTATAATGTTCTGTGTAAAACTCCCCTCTAAATTGAGAGGTGGGTCCGCCCCTGAGACACTTTGATGTGTTTAGGTGTGACAGTGTCTGACTGGATTAGTGATGTTGCTTATTATTATGTATATTTTTAAATGACATAAATATAGGTATATTAGATTAAGATTTATATACTGGAGCTAGTGGTGTATTTAGGTTACCGCAACATCCTGTCTATTTAAAACTAAATATGTCTGGCTGTCTGCTACCGCTTGTTATATCCACCTATGTATCTTTACCTCAACAGATTTTTAATGAGAGGTCTTCGCTTAGATGCGCGGTAGCGATTGGTGTATATATATGTACATACCTGCTTAGTTATTATTGAAAATTGTTACTATAATCAAATCAAATTTATACATAATTGTAGTATATGTACAGGGTGTATCAGATTTTACCTCAAACTTATCTAGTCATAAGTTTGTTTGCGCAGTATGTAGGAAACTCAAAAACGACTGACAAGGAAAGGTTCCCAGGTGTCCGCCTCCGATTTCAATGCCGCTGAAGTATGTTATTCTACGTCGAAATCTAAGAGACACGTATTTTTTTTTATCGGCGGAAAAATGGTATGAAGGGGTGAAATCGCCATTCAAAAATTGGAGTAAAAATTGAATTTTTAAAATATCTCGAAAACAGTAAGAGATAGAGCAAAAGTTTAAATTGGCGATATTGCTCTTTTTTAAAGAGTTATCTATTGATATGCAATTTGTTCAATTTGTAGCTTGAGTCGGTAGATTGTGTACTATAACAGCACCAAAGATCTTGAATATCAAATACCCCTGTCGCAGTATTCTGCATAACATAGCGAGTTTCCGTTTATAAAAATTAGTTTTTCTCGGAAACTAGTTGACATAGAAGAATAGTGGTGTAAAAAATACATAGTGTAAAAAAATTTCGCAAAAATTTTTGAATAAGTGGAAATTTTGGCAAAAAATTAATTTTTAACAAGAACAAAAACCATGTTCCTGGTATCCGACGTGTCTGGCTGAATAACTCATCCAAGATTTTGGGACTTCCAACATTTTCACCAAATTTTGTAAAAGTAGGATATTTCGTTCGAGAGTTATCGTGCGGACACACACACACACACACACACACATATATATATATATATATATATATATATATATATATATATATATATATATATATATATATATATATATATATATATATAAATTTTAGTGAATATTATTTTCGGTTTCTAGGGACCTCAAAACAAATTTCTGCCATGGTCCCGGGCTCAAGTCGCGTCATGACAGTGGCTGTAATAGCTAAATTTCATTCTGGAAATTCGCTAAAAAAAAAACAACTGTAAATTCTGTACCATCATTACGTGATAATTATAACTGATGATGGAACATTTCTCAAAAATATATTTTGAAAATTTAAACGAATAAGGGCCAATTTAACATAATTACATATTATAATATTCGAAAAAAAAAAAAACGAAAACTTATTAATAGCCTCGAAGAAGAACTGTTTGTTTCTAGCGAAATAAAAGATTTATAATATATTCGTTTGCATATTGTCGGAACACCGTGGGCGAGGTTCGGCAACGTTCGTACACGTACCGATCGATACCGGGGAACCAGCAAGCAAACAGTCAGGCACGCAACTGAAGTTGGATAAAAATAACATAACTGTATAACTACAGCGCTAGTCAGCATTCAAATGGCATGACGGTAGTTACTGTAACGTCCGTCGCTTGGCAGGCAATTGGTAGTACTGATTGTGACGAGCGACACGTCACGTCACGTCACGGCACGAGCAAAATGTGTTGATCATTATTCGAATCAGAAGAATGGTTTGGAGTCATTCATGAAAAATTTTTAGATTTTACTTTTGTATTATGACTTAAGGGGAATCACACTAGTGTGACCGCCTGAAAAAAGGGTGATTTTTGGGAATTTTTTTAAAGAAAACTATTGTATGGAATATTTTAATATTTTAAGGATATATTCGTTGATATATAATAAGTTCATGATAAAATTTTTGGACCAAAAAATTGAACATTCAGTGAGTTATTCGCGATCTCTCAAGGCTCCAAAAAAAAAGTTCTCCCATTGCTGCACTGCCGTGTCACACGAATGTCATGTATCTGTAACGACCGAATCGAGGAGGGGAAAATGAATTCCCGCTACGGAATTCGGCGGGTTGGCCTAAGTTGGTCTCGTAGGGTTAGTCCCGCGATCCTAGTAGTCGCGCCAAGGACGCAACGTATAGTTGTATCCCGGGGGTTGCAACGGGGAAGGGAGATAACAATAATATTGACACTTACTTAACTTTAATTTTATTATCTAGAAAACTAAAGAAAGTTACATAAAGAAATTTAACATATGAAAATCAATACAATTATATATGATGATAGTAATGATGTCTTTACTAAAACATATAACTGATAATGGCGAATTAAGATTAAAAAAAAAAAAAAAAGAAAAAAGTAAAAATAAATGTATAACGGCAAAACTATAAGCGAATTAAGAAATCCACTAATTGACTGGATGGTACGCTTTATCTTAAAAATTATCTCTTGACTGTACCTCTTCAAAGCGTTCCAAACCTATCATCTAGTAGAATTCGTATTTTCTAAACAAGTAATTGTGAAAAAAAAAATTGTTCCCTAAATAAATAGTTATCAAAAGTGCCCTTCTTAACTAACTACTCCTTAAAATAAATTCCTTAACTAGATCAAAGTAAATGGAGGGTGCGATTGTACTTACGGTTTCCTTTCCCTTCTACTCTGGATTAGCCGCTGATGGGAGTCCCTTCGACTTCTCTATTCACTTTTGCTCTCTCTGTGGGCTTCTCCTATCAACCGCTTTCACCCGCACACACCGCAAGTTAAACACACACTGCCGCGCGATAATTTTTTCTTCAATCAAATAAAATTTCCACGGTGGAAATTTTGTGCAAAATGTGCATTTAACTTGCCCGTTCGTTCATTGACATCGCACACTCAATCACTCACGTTGTGCAATGTCTATACTACACGTTCCTTAAGGGGGCTTGGACTTCACATATCTTTTGATACAGCAATTTCGCGTAACAACGTTTAAAGGATTCTACTCAATCCCTAGTATATATATTGACAATAAAATTAATTAATTTGTTAATAATAATATAATAATTATCTATTGTATTTTTAAATTTTTATTTTGATTGTATCACATTCCTTATTTCTTATATTTTCAAATAGTATATTTATACGTTATTAAATCAATACTGCAACATTGAATCAATAAATCATTTCTGAGATACGTGAGATCAGTGTGACACGGCAGTGCAGTGATAGCGACCTTCACAGTGCTTGATATTAAAAAAAACCAAAAAGCCTATTAAACTAGATGATATTGCCCGTGCCATGAACCTCAATCAAAAAAAAACTTTAAATTTAACAAAATGGCGGAGATTTAAATAAAAAAAGTTTCAAATTTTGCGGGAAAATTTAATGATTATTGGCCTGCAAAAATTACATTTTTTATTCGATCGGAACACTGGAGGTTCATGGCACGAACAAACATATATCAAAGAAGCTGCAATAAGAATCAAATCGATCGAATGATTTGTCTTTGAGTTATAACTGCGGCAAATTTGAAAAATGTAGTTTTTCTTTACTTTACCTTTTAGTTTTAATCACTGAGAATTTTTACTAAAATTATTTACGATGTACTCACTATAACGGTCATAGTAAAACTACAGCTAGACCCTGACACGTTTAAATGTGTCAGGTTCTAGCTGTTCCACAACATGTGACTGGCAGCTACGTCCCGAAACTCCCGAACTATCAACTTTGATACATTTCTCAATACCTGAAAGTTAACAATGAAAATCAGAATCCGCTCTTCAGATGGCTGTAACTCAAAAACTATTTGAGATATGCGCTTGAAATTTTATTATGTTATTTTTAAAGGTATAGACTATCGATTTAGACCAAATTCCCGATTTTTTCAAAATGTCACACTAGTGGCCCGCTTAACAATAATTCGACCAGATTCGGTGTCATTTTTAGTATCATCTTCAGGAAAATCATTCTAGATTTTTTTTTTAACAATGTTTGTTTGGTTTGCAAACAATTTTGATGTATTAGTAGATGAAGTAACAATTAATTTTTCTAATTTGTAACCCTTTCACCCCAACGGAACCTCTTTGTGTTTGTCTTTTTGTTCCTTAAAATTTAAATTTATTCCAAACCGTTTTATATACTTATTTGATACGATACAATATATCAAATAAACAAATCAGTTACGGAGCGTGACCGTTCACCAGTCATGTCTTTTTGTAAATACAGTTTTGGACAAAATAATGCTCACAATACGTACACTAACTCGTGAGATCGTTCGCGATGATATCAAGTTATGGTGTCATTCAGGGTTACGAAAAAAATTTTTTTTTTTCTATATTTTTTTTTTCATTATATCTCAAGAATCATCAGTAAAGAAAAAGAAGTACAGTTGATTCTTTTTTTGTGCGGTGAATGGGACCGCATAAAAAAAATCGCACAAAAAAATATATTCAAAAATATCATAAATAGCTATAAAAAGTATAGTTCGATCCAGATTGTACAAAATAAACTTTTTTTGTGCGGTTGGTCGAGACCGCATAAAGAAGTTTCATCGAAAAAACATCACTCTAAACGCTCAAAACTTAGAAATTTCCTTAGAAGTTGCTTCTATAAACAAGATAAATCATTAATTTACACGTAGAAACATTTTATTTCAATTCTATAATATTATGAAAATTTTGAAAAATACATCTTTAACAAAATTAAATGATGCAATAACTTATGTTCTTAAAAGCCGTTAAAAAGTATTTTTATCAAAGAAAGTTATTATAGTAATTGTTTAAGTTTCTTAGTGTCTCGTGATTTTGATTCACATTATGCATTTTAATGGCCATTTTTTACAAACCGCATAAAAAAAATCGCATAAAAAAACCGCACAAATAACGCACAAAAACCGCATATAATTTATACCAGAGAGTTGCCTTTTTTATTACGGTTAAACTATTAACAAAAAAATTGTTTAGGCAACAGTTGTAGCTACCGCTGGGAGTGATCGATTGCTGTAGCTAGGAGCTTCATAGCTCCTTTAATTATTGAGCTATGATGTGAAATGTTAGTTTTTTAAATGAGAATCTATGTTTAAGTTTTTTTTTTTTAAATTTATTTTATGAAATTATCGGTAATACTCATATTTCCATTATTTTATCTCATGTTCTTGAGTAACTGAGTTTTAAATATAATTTTTTTTTTAAAGTAAACGTTGCGACTGAATTCAGACAACATAAAAATATATAGTTTCTGGCTAACGATATTGTAGTGTTGATAAAAATATAGCCTACAAACCTAATGATCATTTAACTATAGTGAGGTTAAAATGTTTAACATTTTTTATTTACTGAACTAAAAAAATAGAAAGGTAAATAATTTTCAGTGAATTAATAAATATGTATCAAATTATTAAATTAGCCGTTAATTTAAATGCTACCTTTTAAATTTATTTATTTTGTTGCAAAAAAAGAAACTAAAACCATTAAACGTTGAGGTGTGAATCTATATTTTACAAGATAAATTACCTGTTGGGCTATCTATTAATTGTTGGTTCGTACCCAAATCCGAAAGTTCTACTGAACTTTGTAAGATGACAATCAAAATTATAAGGTTCTTGGTGTGTGCAAAGATTTAAGTCGACTGGTTAAACGGTTGAAGACGAGAAATAACAATGTTTTAAATATATTTTGTAACAGAAATTAGACATATTTTCGGGGTAAAAGGTAGTCTATTATATGCTTCTCCGTATATTCAGCTGTCACTGTGTGGAAAGTTACAAGTCGATTGGTTAAACTGTTGATGTTGTGACGTGAAAACGAGACAAACAAACAAACTCATTCACTTTTATATTTTTAAAAGCTTTTATTTAACTTGCTATGTTAGTATGTTGGTTTAGATCAAATCTTGGAATCAAAATTTAGTATTTTGACATTTCGAATTGTCAAATATTGTCCATTGATTTTACATTGCAATTTTTTGTTTCCATAGTTATGCCTGATTAGGGTAAATTAACCGATTAAAATATAGGTAAAAAAATTACTTCTTAATTTTTTTTTTTTAATCAACTGTAATCAGACTAAAGAGTAGAAAATAAAATAAAGTAAAAAAATGTTTTTTAAGAAAAAGCTTTTATTTAAAAAATTAGCTAAAAAAAAAATAAAATAACTTTTGAGTGAAGTTTGAAGCAATATGCAACATAATTTATAAAAACTTGAGGCGTTTAATTAAGTTTGGTAAGTACTGAAAAGTAAAATAGCTACACTTATATCCAAAACAGAAATAATTAATGATAACGCCTCAAGCTTTTATAAATTATGTTGCATATTGCTTCAAACTTCACTCAAAAGTTATTTTATTTTTTTTTAGCTAATTTTTTAAATAAAAGCTTTTTCTTAAAAAACATTTTTTTACTTTAATTTTTTAATATTAGTGTAAAGTATGATTTGAAATTTTTAATGTTTAGTTATTTCTGTCACCCACTGTACACAAAATACAGTACATAACCAAAATGATATTGTAATATGTACCTAAGTATATTGTTTAAGAATGAAAGCAAATTCAATTTATTACGTTCGACTGGTTGATTTTTGATTTGATGTGAAAATCTGGTGATGGAAATCTAACGCTGTTTTAAACATTATCAATACAAATGATCAACTAAACAACTTAATCATACAATTTTGCTCTGCTACCACCGCGCACCACACGAAAGCTTCGGCGGAAAACTTGAAAGCTTCTCTCCGTTCTGTCCGTTCCTTTTACCAAACAAACAAAGCACAAACAACTTTTCGGGCGAAATATTGTGGAATAATGTTCTATTTGAACGGAACTCATGCGGAAACTAGTTCATTTGATACAAAAAGATTAAAGAAAAAAAAGTTCACCGAGTGTGTGTTGGATGCGCATTATGTCAGGGTTCCTCAGTGGTTGGAGTTTCTCACTACTTTCAAAATAAAATATAGGGAGAATTCACGTTTGAAAATGGTCATATTGACCGAAACATGTCATAAGAGTTTTTATATACTATAAAAGTGGTATTTTGCAAAGTAAAGTGTTTTTATTTACTATAATAAACGGTTTTGCCCGTTTCTATTGATGTATCGTATTTCGATATATTTTTCAAAATCTAGTAAAAGTGAAAAATTCGAAAACAAGTTGAAAATCACATGGGAAAAATTTAGATATTTACAGTCGTCTCTAAAACGCAGTTTCCTTTTAGTAATTACTTGCTGTGTAATTTTTTTCGAAATTTCTCAACCGGAATTTAGAAAAAATTTCTCAAAATACAGTTTTTCTAAGTTTTTGAGATCATTTTCGAAGATAGATATGACATATGGTATATCGATAGAAAGGGGAGAGAAAAGTAGTTTAATTGTGCCCAAATTTCAGAGGCTTAATTACAAATTTTGCACCCTTGAAGGGACTTAAGCCAAGCACTCCTCTAATAGGAGGAAGAGTCCATTTTCCCCGAAAAATACAAGTGCAGTGAGCCAAAAAAAAAGAAACGTCGCTTTGGCTCTACTGCGCCCTGTTTCTTTTCACCTATTGCGCTCCTTTTTATCATGCGCTCTCTGCCAAATTTAATTCACATTCTATAGGAAAAATAACATTTCGGAGTCATAACTTGAAAAAAAAAGGGTAGCTATAGAAAAATTCTAAGAAAATATTTTTTCTACTGCTGTTGAAGAACACACTCATTAATGTGTTCACTCTGTTAATTGTTGAGAAAGTTAAGCATTATTCAAAGGTGTAGAGGAATGACCATTACTCAATACCTTTTTGACCAATGAAATCACCGTATTAACCATTATTCAATGGGTTTGCGATTGTTTTATGTATGATGTATGTATCAAGTTTTAATTTAATATATGTTACGTAGTAACGTTCAAGTAAACAAAGTAGTATATATTTTGTAACATTTAATCAAATTAGAAATAGATTAAAAATCTGATTTAAAATTTATATTCAATTTTATTTAAATTAAAAAGGGAAAAAACCGTAGAAAAATATCGTATGCTACTCGCTTGCAATGGCTATTACTCACTCAGATGCATTACGACACTTGCCTCGTGTCGCAATTTCATCTTCGTGGGTAATAGCAATTATTACTAGCTCGTTGAATAATATATTATAAATTCTACGTAAAAAATGCTATCAAAATCATAGTATGTAATTACACCAGTAAGTAATTTTACAAGAACAGAAAATTTAGAATTATGGATTTTTTGGGTTTAGCTCCTAAACTGGACAGAATTTGGGAGGTTTAGAGATAGAGATCTAATGCTTCTTCTTATTTCATTTAATTTACTCGAAATTATATCTTTTACCGTTTACGAGATTCCCATACTAGTAGTTTTATTAAGGACTTTCTGTATTTCAATTGGGATTTAGGTACCTACATTTGAAGGCTAGATTTCAAAAACAGGATAAGTGCCCGCCCCCCCCCCCAAAAAAAAAAAATTGAGTTCGACCTGAACAAGGAATATAAGTGCCATTTTACCAACAATCTAGACAGCATGCTAAAATTTCATTTTTTTGGCACTTAGCCTGTTTTTGAAGTCCAGCCTTCATTTGTAGCGTATACATTGCAAAACTTCATGCCCATAGACAGACCAAAAGATTAAAGAATGCAATACCGTGACTTTTCTTCGGAACCCAAAAAAGAAACAACTGAAGATATAAACTAGATAGTTATTAGTTTGGATTCATTTTTGATTTTTATAGACAAAAGCAAAAAGTGGAATGGACTGACGAAGGAGATGTGTGTCGTGGTTCGCTACTTTGTTTTGTATGTATGTTTGCCGGTTAGGACAAAAAACTTACGCTGGGATTATTTTATTAACAGCATAATACACGAGAAAACGAGGCGCATTCATTGTCACGAATTAAGGACAAATTGTCTTTCTGTGCCTTTTGTTTTGTTTTCTGTTTCATTTAGAAAATGTATTTAGAGATGCTTATTATGGAGCAAATAATAATAATCTAGGATAGCGTTGGGACTTGATACGAATCGACAGTTGATTAATGAATCGAAACGAACGAGCAATGGATTTGGATTTTTTTGTTTGTTTGTTTTGAATCCGGTGTTTACGCTGGAGTGGATAATGCTTTTCGACACTTTTTTATTTTTAAATAGTAACTGAATGATTTTTAGGGTTCCGAGGTAAATATTTCGGTACCCTAAAAATATTTAAATAATTGCATTTTTTGCAAAATTTTTGTGGAAGGGCATGACGCAAAAGCTGCCACCTACGCAAAATTATCCATAAATCTAAAAATGGATTTAATTAATAAATAAACATAGTCTATTTAATTAATAAATGAATATAAATAACTAATTGAAAATAATAATTGGTTTGCCACCACCATCAAAAACTATTCTACTTTTCGTAGTTTTATTATCCTCTTTTATAAACCAGCGAAGTGGCCGAGCGTGCTTAAGCACTAACTGGCACTTGCGACTGGTAGGTCGAGGGTTCAAATCCCGCGGCCGGCTATGCTTGTGAAGGTTTTTCTGCAGTTTCCCTTCACAATTCCAGATGAATATCGGCATAGTTCCTTAAGAAGACGGCTGCAGACGCATACCTACCAAATCCCAGCCCTCACACCACTTTCCTTGTCCTCCACCCACATCATAATTGTATAATGTGAGGAATATTGTAAATGTTAAAAAATAATAAAATAAAAGATACAAATAATGATGTGGGTGGCGTCTGTTATAGATTAAAATGTCTAAAAAACGGACGTTAAACACATTATTATTATTATTTATTTATCCTCTTTTATAACTGGGTGATGAGCCAAAAAATATACTGTATCATTATTTAAGTCATAATGATTAATCTTGTAAACTTTAGCATGACCTAAACTGATATATTCATTAATAAATTTTGAATATTCTTTGAATAACTCTTTACCTTTTTGCAATCTGTTTTCTAATGAATGCAGTCTTTTTAAAGTAATGGAAAATGAATCACCAAGATCAAGTTGAGAAAACTCACATTTTAACGGCAACTTAACCTGAAACCTGTTATTAATGTTTTCTACAGAATTTTTGAATATATTTTCACATGCTTCAGCTTCAGTAGAAAATTCTTTATAAAATTCAGGTACTTTTTCAGTTTCCCAAAATTTAGTAATAATGTTTTCTAAATTTGACTCATTGTCATCATTTATAAATGAATGTAAAGCAACAGCATTACAAACATTGCTATTTTGTATATCATTAATATGTGGAATGATACCACTCACAATAAATCCAAAATATGTATTTTGTAAAATCAAATAAATTAACCCCTAATTTAATGGTTCCTGTTAATAAAATTTTAAAAAAGATATCAGCACCTAATAATAAAGAAATTTCTCCAGGAATATTGAAATCATCATCTGCTAGTAATGTGTGTTTAGGAATAGTTATATATTATAAAAGTACTAAATTCATATTGAGGTAATTTTGATGTTATAGTGTCCACAACTGCACACTTATTGATTTTAATAGAATAATTTAAACACAAGATTGAATTTCTACATTTGTTGATTGATTTATCTTTTTAGTAATATTAGCAATTCCTAGCACACTAATTGAATTATCAGAAGTTTTGAGGCCTAACTGATTGACTAACTTCTTTGAAACAAATGAAGTCTGAGACCCAGAGTCCAACAGACATTTAACCACTATTGAATTATGAGGACCTATGATCCTTACTTTGGCAGTTGGTAGCAAAACTTTATTAGGAATTTCTTTATTAATAGCATAAGCTAATTGACGTGTTGAAATTATTTTGGTTTCATTGTGCAACAAAGTATTATGGTTTTGTTTGCAAATTGAACATTTAAATGAAAATGTACAATTTCCTTTATGCTTATTTAAGCAAATATTACATAAATTATTAATATTAACAAAATCAGTTCGACTATCTATATCAGTTTCTTTAAATTGGACACATCTATAAACTTTATGTCCTTGTTGATCACAAAATAAACATTTGTTAAATTTATTTTTCTTATTCAAATTTGCCGCTAAATTAATAGTTTTATGAATTTTATTGTTGCTGCATTGCAAGCAGCAGCAGTTTCTAAAGCTGTGGCTCTTTCTTCTAAAAAGTTTAAAAAATGTTGTAAATTAGAACTATCCTGAAAACCCCGTGATAATTGGTATGCTTTATTTGTATTTTGATCTAATTTTCTTGCTGAAATACAGACCAAAATGTCATCCCAATATTGAATTGGCACATTAAGATTTTTTAATGCTGATAATTGTTGGTTTACTTTTGAAAGAAATTCTCTTAAATTTATAGCATTATTGCCATTCACTATACCTTGAATATCTAGTATAGCAGTTATATGCGAATTAATAATCAATACGGAATTATTAAACCTTTTACTGAGAATTTGGAGGGCTTCATCATATGATTCATTGACAAGAGGTAATTCATTGATTATTTCAAGTGCCTCAGCTTTTAAGTATTTTTTCAAATAGAACAACTTTTGTACATTAGATAATGTTTTATCTTTATCAAATACAGCAAGAAACAAATCAAAAAATGGTTTAAATTCATGAATTCTTTTACCATCAAAATATGAGATATCAATATTTGGCAACTTTAAATGAGAAACTTTTGAAATATTAAATTCTATTTCTAACCTTTCTTTTCTTACTTTTGCCTTCAACATTTATGTCTGCTGCATGTTCGTCAATATAATTTTGAAATTTGTCTATGCTTCCTTTTAATTGTTTCCTTTTTATCTTTAATCTTTTTAATTCAGCCATTGTAAGTTGTAATAATTATAAAATACCACCACCAAATCAGTTATCAAACAGTGAAATAAATCTTATTTTGAAAAATAATCCTTTTACAAAATGTTAATTTTAAATAATATAAAATTATTTATAAATATCAAAAGGCAAAGCAAAAATTATTGAAAAAGAAAAAAAATGTTATTAGTGGTTGCTATGAAAATGATCAAAAATCAAACCACTTGTTAAATGTTCACGTAAAGTTAACTTCTTAAACTAACTAATGTGTTTTACAACAACAATAGTCAAAAGATAATAAATTAAACCAAAATTAAAGCATAAAGAGTTATAACAAAAGAAAAATAATAAAAAAAAGCTTATCTAGAATTAATTCGTTGCTAGCATAATAAACCACGGCAACCAAAAGCAAACACTTTTTATTTTTTATCTATTGATTTTGTTTTTGAAAAAAAATTTCTCTTTTTTCGAAATTTTCTAAGATTTTCAGGGCGAATTGAAAGCACAATGAAACAAACTTAGCACAACTTTTGAAGCACTAAATACTTATTTCACTTATTTTTTTTCGATGAACCCATTCAAATCTCATAGGCTTTCCAGATCTTCGTTCTTATTTCTTGCATTTCCAGAAACCACAAATTTCTTCTTCGATCATCCAAAAGATCCGGTATAATGAAGGACCAGTTTCAGGTATAGCATGAAGAATTAACACTGTTAAAAATTATTCACTACATAATATTTCTGTTGTTTAAATAACTTTATTAGTTCACAAAAATAATTGTAGTTAATATTATGATAATTTTATATTGAAAACATTTTTAAATTAAAAAACGCCGTGAGCAGCGGAGCTCCATCACGGAAGTCGAATTTTTCCTTTCATCTTCGGTATTGAGTGTCTACAAGCGAAATATAATTGAAAGTCCACAAGCGATTTGTAATTTTGGTGGTTTCAAAACTGATGATGAGCGTCCGGTTGATCGGGGCTCTAAAAAAAGGTTTTAAGTTTTTAAGGGGTGAATCTCAGTAAATTTCAATTTTGTGCCGATAGCAGTTAACAGGGAAAAAGCCAACACAATTCGTACGAGGGCATTTCTATCCATGCTTATCCGCCAATTGCCTTTGTGTTTTATTTTTAAATATTAAAAAAGGAACTTAAATAGTAAAATGGAAGGCTTTTATGAAGATATTTTTTCTTTCCAAAAAAATCCAAAATTTCTTTTTTATAAATAATAAAAATCCAAAATTCCTAATTTATAAATAAACAGTGACTTTAATAACATTTTCAAATTACTTAATATGTATGTATTTCATTTGTTAAAAAATTGTATTCACTTTTTTTTAATTTTTTTAAAATTACTATTCGCCTACTTGTATTTAGAATAAAAGTAATGCATTTAAAACACATTTAACAATAGCATTCAATTCCGATGTAAAAATGGAAGAAGTGGGGGGAAAGGTAATGTGGACTCCCTAAAAGGTACTAGCTGGATACTAACTGAATACACGTACAAAATTTCAGCCCTCTAGGTTTCCTTAGAGAGTCTCTAGACGTGCTAGAAAACAAGCAAAAAAATTAAGGAAATATTGGCGTAAAAATCGTGGGGGTAAGGGTTAAAAGTTGAAACCCCCAAAAAACAGTGTCTGGCTATTAGCTTAACCTGTACACAAAATTTCAGCCCTCTAGGTTCATTTGGGGAGATTTTGACCCGAACGAAACTGTTAAAAAACAAGAAAATCATGTTCTTTTGGGTATACAAATGGTGGCGGTAGGGTTTGAAAGTCGAGACTCCCAAAAGGCACCCCCTTGATACTAACTTAATCCGAATACAAAATTTCAGCCTTCTAGGTTTATTTGAGTGACCTGTGCGAGTGGTACAAACTTCAAAAACGTTGAAAATGCATGAAATTGTAGCTTAAAAATGAGGGGGGTGGGGGTAAAATATTAAAACCTCCAAAAAGCACAACCTAGGTACGAACTTTATCAACACACCAAATTTCAACCTTCTACGTTAATTCTGGGGGGCTGGGGGCCTGTTAGATCCAGCGAAAATCGTTTTCCCCCCCCTCTACTCCCACCAAATCATCCTAGGAAGCTGAATTTTGGATATGTTGTAGATAATTGACCGAAACATTATTTAAAACCGGTTTGGAAAAGTTTTATTGCTTTTCCGCCCCCCACCGCCCCCTTAAAGGTCGGGTCAGAAAAAAAATTTGCCCAAATTTTGACCCCACTTTGGTAGTATGAGGTGCCTCGAAAATGAGCCCCATTTACCAAATTTCATCTCTTAACTTCCATAGGGGGGCCCTACGCAAATTAAAAGGTGGCGGGAATATATATATATATATATATCAGACATTTTTTTCTACATATTCGTGTTCTACGGGTCCGAAAACGGATAGCGCCCCTACTCTCGCCTCTCGCAGCTCTTATCGTATAGACTGTATAAGTCTAATTTTTCGGAGAAAATTCGACTAATAAAAAAAATCATTACACTACACCATTACATTGATGGTTATATAAATGGAGCGCACATATGCATATGTGTGTTCTGTTTGAATTGTAAATTAATAATGAATTGTTTTTAATTTTTTATAAATAAATTGAATATTTTTATGTTTTTACAAAGGTTTCTACAAATTAAATTGTTATTAAATTAATAACAAATATTTGTTTAAAAAATAACAATTATTTTTGGAATGGTTTCCAATAACAAAAAATATGTTGGAACATTGTTCCCAACACACAGGATCGTTGGTCTAATGGTGAAGATACCGGGCGATTCTGGGTTCGATTTCCGGCCGAACCGGATAATTTTTTCAATCACTTTGTGATTTTTAATTTAATCTTCGAGCTTTCTTTCACTACTTAAATGTCGAAACGAATTTTGAAAATTCACTTCTAATCAAAAAAAAAAAAAAAAAAAAAAAAAAACAACAAATATTTTACTTAGCAAAAAATACTTTTTTTGTACTAGTGTCATGAAATTTGGAACAATAGTTCTAGAATAGTACAAAAATCAATATTTAACAGTTTTATGTATGACATTTAGTGTATAAAAATACAAAAACATAAAATCGAGTTTATCTTTTTTTTTGTAAATTTTATCCACTAATGAACAAGAGAGAGTGAACATTGGCACTGGCAAGGCACAACATAACTGTCGAATGACACAAACACATAGAATTTTCTGATTAGCTAAAATAATAATATTTTGTGTTATCTTTTTTGCTATTCATATATGTATCAGGTACAACATGCCTCTGTAAGTGTTAGAAAATATAATGAACAATTTCTCCTGTGGGCCATACAGGGTGTCCCAGATAATATTTTCAGTAATTCTACCAAACTTGAATGACACACTGCTCAAAATTTCTAGTTTTGAACCTATGTTGAAAAAATGAATCGCACTCTGCGTGTTTCGCTACTGGGTCCCAAGGGAGCTGCTGCGCCGGACACTGTGATGGCTCCTATGAGATGTTTTTACCATTGATTATCGTTAAATGTTATATTGGTATAATTTGGCCAATTTTGAGGCACTATAGCTCTTGAACTAGTTGAGTCTTCATCACGAAATTTCGTAGGTCTATGTCATAAAAAGGTGTGACCTGTATTAATTTCATAATTTTTCGCTCAGTACCTTTTGAGGTATTCAACTTTAAATTTTGCAAAAATACGGTTTTGACCATTTTTGAAAAATTGAGCTAGAAATTTGCGCAGCTAGTAGCAGGGTCAGATTTACCCTAAGTGTCTCCCTAGGCACCGTGAAAAATGCAGCCCCTGCATTTTACCTAAAAAGTAAAAAATCTAACTTTTCCTACTTTTTTTTTTAGAACTTTTCCATAAAAAAAATAACTAAAAGCCAAAAAAGAAAAAAAACGTCAAATTCAACTTTTGCCGCCCTCTTTTTAAAAATCTGCCGCCACAATGGGGCCTAGGTAGGCTTGGTGGCTAATCCGGCCCTGGCTAGTAGTCCTATAATAAGTCTATACAAGGAAAAAGATTGAAGAGGCTTTTTTTCTTTTAATTTTTTTGCAGCTTTAGAAGTCCCGTTTTAGGTTAATTTTTACTTTATATTTATTAATCCTCCCCGTTTCTTACTACTTAGCAATATTATATAAAGTCAAGAAACCTAGAACAGCTCATTTTGATAATTTTGATTTTTAGTTCATCTTGATATCTGTAAAATTAACAAAGTTAGATATCGCACGTTGGCTGTCTCTACCTCGTATATCAAAAGCTACATGTTTTAGGACACACAAAAAACATATTAAATACTGTATTTACATATAAACTTATCTATATATATTTATATATATATATGGGTAGCCAACATCAAAGGGTGTAATTAGCATAAATCTTAAGCTCATAGTGATGAAAACACGGATTTAAAATATGTTTTTTTTATGTCCAAAAATTGGGAGTTTTTAGATACGAGGTTGAGACAGAGTACGCGCGAATTATGTACTTGGATAAAACTTTTTTTCAATCAAAAAACACTCCCAAAGCAGACTCAAAATGGCCACTAAAAAAAAAGTATGAATCTAAAAATTTTTTAAACCCTCGTTTTGCACTTACCAATTATTTATGAATAACTGGTAAATTACGGAAATCTTCTGGTTCACTTCTATTGGATTGACCCAAATCTTTTTCCTGTACCTATTTATGGGATCCACACTCTGGAAGTGTGGAAATGTTATTGCGGGACACATGGTACACGATCCAGAAAGAGATCTATGTTGTCGGTATAGAGAGTTCTGTTGGTAAACAATGAACTAGATTTTATCAACTCTTTTGCAGCTAATAATACACATTTTCAATGGGTAAATTTGGGTTATAAGCTTCAATAACTTGTTATAGTTTTAAATCATATTATGTGTATTTACAGTACAGTAAGTACATACATACATACATTGATATGTGTGGTTGGTGGTGGGGGTAGAACAGTAGTGGGGGGTGAGATATATTTACATACCTACTAGGTATTGTATTACTTAAGAGTAAGTTGAACCGTGTATTTTTATTTTATTGGAATGTAAGTAAATTAAATCGATTTTGTTACCAAAATACGTAATTTTTAACACTTCCACCATAATATTTGATAACAATTTTCAATGCGGTGGGTAGGGACCGCATAAAAAAAAATCGCACAAAAAAAATATATTTAAAAATATCATAAATAGCTATAAAAAGTTCAGTTACAACTCTTATTTGAACAATTTTTCGATTAAATCAACGGTTTGACAGTAATAAAAATGGCAACTCTCGAAAAACTCACACAGTATATATGTCCGCACGATAACTCTCGAATGAAATGTCCTAGGTTTACGAAATTTGGTGAAAATGTTGCAAGTCCCAAACCGTTGGACAAGTTCGTTAGCCAAACACGTCCGATGCCAGGAGCATGGTTTTTGTTCATGAAAAAAATTAGTTTTTTGCCAAAATTTCCACTTATTCAAAAATTTTTGTGAAATTTTTCTACATCATTTAAAAGAGGAGAAAAAATTACATAAAAAAAGGTCTTTAAACTATTATTCTATGTCAACTAGTTCCTGAGAAAAATTAATTTTTATAAACGGCAATTCGCTATGTTATGCAGGATGCTGCGACAGGGGTATGTATACATATATGAACGTAGGTATTTATACATACTATGTAAAGGAATTTATGTGTGTTGTATATTAGCTTGTATATAGTCATATACATACATATGTATATGTTTGTATATTATATGCCTTTTTTTAGGGTTCCGAAGAAAGTCCTATCTTTTAGAGCTCCGAAAGAAATCTCCCGCGACTATAATAGAAATTTGTTTTGAAGTCCCTAGAAACCGAACATAATATTCACTGAAATTTATATATATATTATATTTATATTTAATCCCACACCGTTGGACAAGTTCGCTAGCCAGCCATGGCGGATGCCTGGAACATGGTTTTTTTGGTCATTTTTCGTGAAAAAAAATTAGTTTTTCACCAAAGTTTTCTCAAGTTAAAAAATTTTTATTTACACTATATTAGAAAGATGAGGAAAAATGACTTAAAAGCATGAAAAATCACAGAAAAACGGATTTTTATAAACGGAAATTCGTTATGTTGCTGCGACAGGGGTATTTTAATCTACGATACTAATTTATTTTCCTTCAAAATAAAACATTTAATCTTGTTTTATGTACATTTCCCCTTGTACCTATTACATTTCCTTAAATACAATTCCTAATAATAATTAAGTAAATGAAATCCTGGTGCTTTGTATCAGTTACACTGAAACGCGGTTAATTAATTGTCTAATTAATAAATCTGTGTTTGGGAACACTTTGAAATGTACGATGATCGATATGTACCCGTAAACTCCTCCACTGGCTCCTCACTCACTCCCCGTGTTCCCCTGTTACTTGTCTATGTACCGCCAATGACGCGGTTTGGTCCCGCCCATGACGTCATACACTTGTCGACCATTTACTTTACCGGGTAGGTATATATATGGTAAGTAATATGCATAATGTTTCACCTTGATATTATGCTTTCAGCATTTACCCACCCCGTACCTACTACTCGGGGATATATTATATTGTGGTACATGTACAAACGACCCTTGTGTAACCAGGGGTGTAATAAATGTTAGAATGGTTCGATATAAATATGTACATATTCTGTGCTTATGTGTGGAATATAATCATTTGGAGCAACAGGAGTACTTATTTTTATTTTTTGTTCAAAATTTTTTTCTGATAACACTTTAAGCTTTAAGGTATTTGGTGCGAGACAGTCAGGTACAAAAGTATATCTCGAAAAAAAAAATTTCTTTTATCAAAAATTAATGTATTAATAATTTTCAGTTATTATATTTGTATACCTACCATTTGTTTTTTGCTTCCGAAACTACTAAAGTAGCGGAAGCGATGTGATCACTTTTGAAAAATAAAAAAATTTTTCTCTCCAAAATAAAATTTTTTACGCACATTTTACGTTTTAGAGCTTCTGTCTGTCCGTCTGTGTCGCCAGTTTGCACCAAATGGCATAACTTCTGAACTACTCGATTGTTTTTAATGAAATTTTCAGAAATTATGCAGTTTGGTTCCTAGATGGTCCCCTATGAATTTAATCGAAATCGAAGTAACGGTAGCTACACCGCTACCATGTCATTCGATTAATATACTAAATTGCACCAAGCGGCATAACTTCTGAACTATTCAATTCTTTTTTACGAAATTGTCAGAAATTATGCGATCTGGTTCCTAGATGGTCCCCTACAAATTTCACTGCAATCGGAGTAATAGTATCCACGGCGATACCATGAAATCCCATTAAATGTCAATATCTTATTTACTGTCAGTTCGGTCAAATTTTTAAAATATTTTGGGGGTTAGTTTCTAAAATATTTTTGCTATTATTTTATAATTTAGCCTTTATTATTATTTTTATGAACTTTAAGGCGAAAGTATAATTTCACGATATATGAGGAAGCTGTGTAATATTAAAATTACAAGTTAAAATTATAAAAATATTAACCACTAGATTTGTTTGTTTGAAATTTGGAAATTTATTTGTTAATTTTTATTTGTTTGAATTTTTTGCGTAATCGTAAGAATATGTAGCAAATACTTTCAGCTCAGGGGGGGGGGGGTCATGGCCCCTATGACTCCCCCCCTCTGGATCCGCCACTGATTTTATTGAGTATAAATTTGATTTCAACCGTGTGATACGAGTGTCACCTGTACATGCATGTGTATGAATACATCGTGTTCATTCAGGCGGTCATGATTAGCGGATTCTCAACGGCTTAGTTTATTTAAACTTATTTTATATTTTATTCAAATATAGACATTTTTCTCCCGATGGAGAAAAACCTGTAAAATCATATTGAAATACAGGATATATATGTATAGTATGAAAATATCACATCACATAACGCGAGTACAACATTTAATTTTCTTACAAAATGTGGAAAAACTCAATGGAAATAGATACTTGAAGTTTTTCTTTTTTCATTTCATGTATAATATACTATCTTTCTCATTCAAAAAACCTAAGTATAATAAAATAATGTAATCTAATAATATCCATAATTAAAATGTTAAATACATATAGTGTGATTCAAAAGTCACTAATCACTTTTTTTTTTTACGAAAGCGCGGCAGGGGAATTGAAATTTTTTTTTGCCGGTTGTTGAAAATTGTTATGAGAATATCAAAGTTCAAACTTTTACTATGTTGTTTCCGATTAAATAAATATCAGGGGTGGATATTTGTAGGGAAATGCTCGTGGGACATGTACATATAAAAGAGGAAACTGGAAAGGAAAGTCAATTCTCTATGTTCTATTTTCTTTTTATTGTGTTGTGACTACCCGCGGGAAATAAATACGATTGTTGTCTCATCGATCATTGACTCACTCTGCTCTCGACTCAATTCGTTCGAAGAATTTCCGTTCAGTTATATAAGAGGGGTGATTTTGATAAGATGAAGACTAACAACGGGAGTATCAAACTTGCGAATCACAGCTTCGGGAGAAATCAGTATACAGTAGAACCTCTGATTACGGAAACCTCTCTTAACCGGCCCCCTGTCGCAGCATCTTGCATAACATAGCGAATTTCCGTTTACAAAAATTAGTTTTTCTCGGAAAATAGTTGACATATAATAATCGTTTAAAGACCTTTTTTATGTGATTTTTTCTTCTCTTTTCAATGGTGTAAAAAAATGTCACAAAAATTTGATATTTCGTTCGAGAGTTATCGTGCAGACATATATATATATATATATATATATATATATATATATATATATATATATATATATATATATATATATATACATATATATATATATATACAGGATGTAAAGGAAATAACTCCTATCCTTTTGAGGGGTGACGCGACTGTTAATTCCGAAAAAATTCCTGCGGTTTTAGTGTCTACAGGGTGCAATGAGTCGCCCCTCAAAAGATGGTCACTTATTTCTCTGACACCCTATATATATATATAGGGTGACACCCTACGTATATATATATATATATATATATATATATATATATATATATATATATATAAATAAATTTTAGAGAATGCTATTTTCGGTTCTAGGGACTTCAAAACAAATTTCTACCATAGTCCCGGGTTCAAGTCGCGTCATGACAGTGGTTGTAATAGCTAATTTTTCGATTCGAAATTTCGCTCACATGAATATTTTACATTACAACCGCCCAATTCCCATAAAGTAATTTAAATAAAATCAGTTTTATAATGTTTTATTCACGGAAAAGGGTCTTTAAAGACGAGTATATACATGTATACGTATTAACAGACATAACATTAATTTTATAATATGCGACATTGATTCCCGTCTAATTGGTAACAGTTAATTTTTACGTATTCAATTTTAAATGATCTTCCATCTCCCTGCCGGGTGGCCTGGCTGCCTGGCTGCGTGTAAAAGTTATGCAAATACTAGATTAGTAAGAGATTAAGCAATTTAACCGTCACACAATATAAAATGTATATGTAATGAATATATAATGAACGAATTTCAAGTCAAGTATTTATATTGCTTTATGCAGTAAAGATGCTATAATATGGTCCAATTTAACTATTAAACTGACAACGTATTCGTTTATTCTAATTAAATTCGTTTTTGACTTGCCTGTTTCGAAGTTTTCGAAGTACCAGCACCATCAGCGTGAGCAGACAATAAAGGTGCGTTCTGAGCTTACAGAAAATTGCACTGTTTGTTTAGCTTGTTAGGTTTCTGTACCGCAGTTACCCGGGGTAGCTTCTTCAAATGTGCTATGGTATCCTATGCTATGCTGTGATTAGTTCGGAAACAAACACAAAGAAATATATTGAATAATTTTTGTAAGTTGGTAAGTATGCATTACTGTCATGGTGGCCACAGATTTTTAAAGATCAAATTCCCTGACTTTTCCAGGTTTTCCAGAAATTTTATTAAAAAATTCCCTGACTATTTTGTGAAAAATGTCGCCGCCCCTACTTTATCCTAAAAAGCTTAAAAAAATTTCTTAATAACTTTCTAAACACTTTTTCTTAAAAAAAGTAAATGAAAAGCAAAAAAAAAATGAAATCCGCGCTAATTTTTAAATCTAATCTTAAAACAAAATTATAAAAATCAATTTTTTTCCAGTCTTCTGGTAAAATTCCCGGACTTTTCCAGAAAGCTTAGAATTCCCTGACATTTCCAGGCTTTCCAGGTTTTCCAGTAATGTGGCCACCATGACTGTGATCATTACAGAAGGTTACCTAGAAAGTGGAAAATCCACCGTATTAGGGCAAATGTTGGAAAATGAATAAAATTTTCATTTCTCCGTATTAACTCGTCCAATAACTCCACTTGCGTAAGATACCGTTAAACAGATCTTTTAAAATGAAGCTAAGTTTCCTTTTATCTTTTTCCATTTTTAAGCCCGATTTTTGAAATAATAAACTTGAAAACAGTGAGTGTATCCCTTCCTTGAACTCTTCAAGGATGGATCGAAAAAGTTCGATAAGAGTGATTCGCGAAAGAGTGATTACAAAACGCAACCAATTACTACGAAACTCTAACTTAACACGTGTCCAACATGCACTTGATAATTTTTTTTCCCCATATTTTGATATTGAATTACGTAATCATAAGTTTTTTCTTTTACGACACATCGTATATAAATTTGATTAAAAATACTACCAGACCCCGGCCCCCGCCTCCCCCCCCCCCAAAAAAAAAGAAAAAAATCTATCAGTCGAATAGAGATGACAAAAGTAAAACTAATAAATCAATCACAAAATATTATTAACCAAAGAAAATTGTTACATTATGTACCGTGCCGTCTTCTCCACGACTGTCATGTCGCCGTACCCACCAAATTCAATTGTATCTCAAATTTCATTATTTCCGTAAGTAATGGAATATATTTTGACTACCTATAGTAGGTAGTAGTGATAAAAGAAAATAAAATTGCGTGGTAAGGTAGATGGGCTATGCCGTCAATGCCGCCGATTGTTCCGGCCACCTCCGACAAAGTGTTACTTTTTTAGCTCTTTTTCAAGTCAGAACCGAACGTACGAATCGCGGAAAAGTAGTTTTTTACCAAGTAATATTTTAATTTCAATATTATTGATGTGTTTGTGAACATATTCAAGCATGGTGAACTTTTGTTCGTATTTAAACATACGTTAATATTTGTATGTTCACTTTCTTAGTTTAGCTGTGTGATGGGAAATTTTATAACCGGAACTAATATTAGTGATAAAAGAAAATAAAATTGCGTGGTAAGGTAGATGGGCTATGCCGTCAATGCCGCCGATTGTTCCGACTACCTCCGACAAAGCGTTACTTTTTTAGCTCTTTTTCATGTTGGGACCGAACGTAGGAATCGCGGAAAAGTAGTTTTTTTACCAAGTAATATTTTAATTGCAATATTATTGATGTGCTTGTGAACATATTCAAGCATAGTGAACTTTTGTTCGTATTTAAACATACGTTAATATTTGTATGTTCACTTTTTTAGTTTAGCTGTGTGATGGGAAATTTTATAACCGGAACTAATATTAGTGATAAAAGAAAATAAAATTGCGTAGTAAGGTAGCTGGCCTATGCCGTCAATGCCGCCGATTATTCCGACTACCTCCGACAAAGCGTTACTTTTTTAGCTCTTTTTCAAGTCAGAACCGAACGTAGGAATCGCGGAAAAGTAGTTTTTTACCAAGTAATATTTTAATTTCAATATTATTGATGTGCTTGTGAATATAATCAACTATGGTGAAATTTTGTTCGTATTTAAACATACGTTAATATTCGTATGTTCACTTTTTTAGTTTAGCTGTATGATGGGAAATTTTGTAACCGGAACTAGTATTAGTGATAAAAGAAAATAAAATTGCGTGGTAAGGTAGGTGGCCTATGCCGTCAATGGCGGCGATTGTTCCGACTACCTCCGACAAAGCGTTACTTTTTTAGCTCTTTTTCATGTTGGGACCGAACGTAGGAATCGCGGAAAAGTAGTTTTTTTTACCAAGTAATATTTTAATTGCAATATTATTGATGTGCTTGTGAACATATTCAAGCATGGTGAACTTTTGTTCGTATTTAAACATACGTCAATATTCGTATGTTCACTGTTTTAGTTTAGCTGTGTAATGGGAAATTTTATAACCGGAACTAGTATTAGTGATAAAAGAAAATAAAATTGCGTGGTAAGGTAGTAGATAGGCTATGCCGTCAATGCCGCCTATTGTTCCGACTACCCCCGACAAAGTGTTATTTTAGTTCTTTTTCATGTTAGGACCGAACGTAGAAGCCGCAGGAAAGTAGTTTTTTTTACCAAGTAATATTTTAATTTCACATTATTGGTGTGCTTGTGAATATAATCAACTATGGTGAAATTTTGTTCGTATTTAAGCATACGTTAATATTCGTATGTTCACTTTTTTAGTTTAGCTGATCATTAAAAATGACAGGAAATTTTACAACCGGAAATAGTATTATATTAAGGCGTTATAGCACTTTAAAATGTCAGAAAAGAAAGTTTCGCCTCTGCAACGAACAAGGCACTCAATATAAAACTTTTTAGAGTATATTATACGTGATCTGGGGCACACAAAAGATCGTTCCCCTCAATTTACAAAACAAAATGACGGCGTGAGCTCAGGGCAAACACAGACTTTTTTTTAAAAGTTTTATAGTGGTCAGTATAACAATTTTCAAATAGCAGTCAGAAAATAAAAATAAAAATTTTCATCATTTAGATTAGTTTCACTAAAGCGGTATACAAAATTATTAAAAATATTGATTTATTGCTAAATGGCATCAGTTAGAAAAAATTTCAGAAATTGGGTTCAAAACGATTTTTAAAGTTTTCCCGCACTCATAATTATTCATTTTGAATGTCATTTTAGAAATATTAATATATCATTTAAGTCAATAAAAAAAATTTTTTTTCTCAAAGTAATATCACCCTTTACGTTCATACAAGTGGGAAAAGGGCGGAGAATTTAATTGGGGCCATGAACGTAATAAATTGTAAATTCAACCCTGGGTGTAGTTATGTTTTGTGAATTTAATTTTAGACAAATAGAACCAAATTTATAACCACTTAAACCGGATTCAAATTTTTGTAAATAAATAAATCAGTTTATTTATGTAAATGTCAAGGATTTTGATTTGGGTTTGTGTCTATCTGACTGATATTTTCATATTCAGAAAATTGCATAAAATATTAACAGTTACATTCGTTTATATGATTTATATTTATAAGGAAAATATTTTTCGGTTTTAAAATAAATAAATAATAAATAAAAATAGATACGATTTTAATTTGAAAACCGAAGAGGCATGTAAGTAATTACCAGGTATCGGATTTCTTTCGGATCAGACAGTTTCGTCTTTAGCATATGCAGGTATACATATTGCACTCCTTGTGACCAAAAGTTCAAAGTATTTTCATAAAAACAACGTACACAAGTTACAAACACATACGTGTATCAAAATATTATTTATACGTATTTTATCTAAACATCCTTTTTTTCTTTTATTTATTACCTGCACAATTGAAAAGTGCCACTGTAATTTTAATTGACTATCAAAAGTATTTTTGTTTATATTATGTATGTGATTTATGTGACATCTCATTTAAATTAAATAAATTCATCTTTTTTTATTGTTTTTAATTTTGAGAGATAGAAGTATAGTTGTTTGTTAAAAATTTGTTTTTCCATAATAAAAATTCTTAATAAATACGTACGTCTTAAGCCGCTGCTACACGATGCTACGAACACCTTCCAACATTCGACGTTGGATGGTTCATAGCATCGTGTAGCCGTTGTTCGAACCTACGAGTGTCCAATGTCGAGCGTCAAACGTTCGCATTTGGTCGTGTCCCGTTCGATGTCGGTATTTTTGCACCGAGTCAAAGGGATGCTTCGAACGTTTGAAGGTCAATGTTGGTTGCGTGGTTGGTTCGACTCAGCAGTTGCACGACTCGTTCATGTGAAGAGAGATAACATCAGTGTATAACATTAGAGATAACATCAGACAGATAACAGCCCGTCCACTGAGTACCAACACATCATCATTCGTATTGGATCAAACATTCGATTCACCGTGTAGCAGATACATTCGTCGCACCAACTATCGAACTTAATTGCCTCAAACGTTCGATCGAACGTTGGAAGGAACGTTCGTAGCATCGTGTAGAACCCGCTTTAGCTATTATAGTGGACCGTCTAAATATTCAACAACTTTTCAATATATTTTACAAAAATTTTTTCCGATTTTTTGAATTTTCTTACTTTCGTCAAATAAAAAATGCTGTTAGTATTCTAAATGGTGAAAAATGTAATTTTTGACCAATTATATTCATTCAAATGTGCATAATTTAATGTAATTTAGTTGCAAAATTTTATTGAAATCAGTACGGTCCTGACCTGTCCGAAGAAACCCGGTACTTAGTAATTAATTACAGTGGAAGTTCTCTATGATGCTCCGTGTTCTCAACTCTTGCTCCATGTTTTTTTCTCTTTGAACTCTTTTTTAGCGATTAAGAAAAAAAATTATTTCTTTGGTATTATTTAGATTCGTATCAACACGCACAATTCAGAAACATTCGACCAGTTTTTCAGAGATCGTACGAGTACGTGAAAAAAAAATATTACTACATCTCATTCTATATGTATATCGTTTATTTAAAAATAGTTTACAATGTTTTTATTGCAAAAATGTCAACGATTCTTATAAAACAGACACTTAAAATTCATCTATGCTTGACCTATTTAATACAGTTTATTAAATATTATTTATAATAAAACTTCTTTTTAAATTTTCTATATAACAAGTTTTTATTTACATTTATTTATTTATTTTTTGCCTCATTTTATTACGCCCCATCCACGCCATCGCAGGCAAAAAGGCTACCAAAGTTCATTTAATGAGAATAATATTACATTATATAAATTTTATAAAAATATCCACGTCATTACCTTAAAGCGAGAGAGGTATACAACACGGGATGTACGATGTTTAACTCCAACCAACGTCTAGTAAAGTTATTATTTTTATAACGCTAAACGTCATCGTGACGTCATTCCACGAACATTCTACCATGGAAACGAGTTTTTTTCTAATTTAAATTAGAAATTAAAATCTAATAAAATGGTTTGTTAAAAATTAAGCCAGTATTCTAGAAGTATAGACTTTTAAAAATGTGTTCTCAAAGCAAAATTAGAAATTTTGAAAATTTACAAAGTTATAGCCATTTTAGTACGGTAGGTTCCGTTATCATGTATATTATACATCAAAACTATAACGTATTTTTCTTGAAACTACATTTTTCAAGCTAATCAGCATGATATCTTAAGTTCTATTTATCCGATCGACTTCGAATTTGGCATGTACCTTCAACACATGTTGCTTTATTGTAAAATTTTAATTTTCACCATTTAAAAAAAAAAAAGAAAAAAATAAATAAATAAATCCAAAAAAATGTTTTTTTTATTACTCATGCGGGAGAATTACTAACTTGGCGCACACATTTCTGTACGCAAAATAGCTGTTTGCCCACTGTACTCTTCCCGCATACTTTTTTGCATGTGGAAAGTAGCTTTCCACACGCAAATTGACAATAAAACACGCAAAATTTAATCAAAACACGCAAAGCCGCCTCTTCATTTTTCATTTAATAAATATTTCATAATTATTTCTATAGAAACCACCAACAAAGTAATTTAAACGATAATTCATTCAGAAAAAAAGACGAACACTTAAAAATATTAGTTTAAAAAGTAATAAAAATGTCAAAAATAGTGATAATAATAGAAAAAAGCATGTGAAATTCGTAACAAAAAATAGTATGTGCAACTCGTGCGGGATTGTCGATTGCCCCACTCAAGCGAATGAGCGCACTCACTATGTTCGTGCTCTCAACTTCGCTTTCGTGGGTAATCGCCAATTTCCCGCACTTATTGCACAATATACTATTTTAAACAGTCGTCATTTTTATAATAGATTTTTAATTTTTTTTTTCATTATTGTTTCTGTCAGAATGACAACTTTTCTAAATCAGAATCTTTTTCTTTTTTTGTTTCAAATGGAAACAAACACCAAAGTTATGTCAATCGCTTTGGAGCCAACTCATGCCAAAGTCTTTGAATTTTCATTTTTTTTTTGTGAATTTTTTTTTTTACATATTCTTAGAATATCAATAAATAGATGATAAAAAAATGGACAGTAAAAATATTAATAATATTTTTTTTATCAATTTCTAAAAAAAATTGAAATTTTTGCTCTCAAAAGTCAAGTACCCCCTTAAAGCGAGATAGATATACTAACATGAGATTTACCGAGTTCACGTAGCAAAGTTATTATTTTTATAATGTTAAACGTCATCGTGACGTCATTCCATGAACATTCTACGATCGACAGAAGCTTTTTTCTAATTTAAAATTAGAAATTAAAATCTGAGAAAATGGTTTTGTTAAAATTTAAAATGTAATATTATTTTAAACATTTTTATAACTTCTTACCATCAAGTTTATTGATGTAAGCAACTTATAAAATATCAAATTTATAGTTTTATTGATGTAATATTTTTATATTTGTCGAAGAAAACTATTCTGACTTGTGAAAGAAAATCATACCGGTGTGATGTTGTTACTGATAACTTTTTCAACTCTCCCGATAGAAACTTCTTATGTACGTTCTAAAGTTTTATTTTATATGGAAGAAATTTGAGATTCGAGACAAATGAAATTATTTGATTCCACCTTCGCAACTTGTTGTGATCAGATCTGTACACCAGAAGCTCCTGAAGTTAAGCATCGGCTTGCCAAAAAGGGAAATTTTAAGTAAAGTACGACAAAAGTGATTTTGGTGAATAAATTACATATTATAACTCATCGAACGCAGACCGCAGGGGGACTTTAGGTCGATCCGTTTTTCGAATTTATAAATTGAAGGTGGGGATACAAAATTTTCTATTTGAAACCCTCCTTAAGTAGAAAAAAAATTTCAACAAGCAAAATAATCATAAATAAAAATGTTGCTTTTTTATTTGAACTCTCCCCTTAAGAAAGTGTCGATATTTGTTCCGGTATTTGTGACCGATCCGTACAAAAATATCCGAGATTTTACTGGGCCGTGACTGGAAAAAAGTTGAGAAACGCCGGTCTGGCAGAAACAAACGTTTTTCCGATACTCTAGGTATATATATTTTTTTTAATGATTTCCAAGAATTTTTGAATTTCTTTCCGAACTGAACTGAACTGAACGAAATGACAGTTTTTTTTTTCATTAAAGCTCGTACCGAAAAACCACATGTGTATTTTATTGATAAACATAAATTTTAAACGAACGGAAAATCGTCGTGTATCATTTAATAAATAGTGAGGTTAGACGTACTACCATAGATATACTAGATTAAGTTGTATACATATAAAAATCTGTCGTTCGTATAAGGTGCAATGTTGTGTCAATTTACACCGCTTCTGATTTAGTCTACGTTACTGTTCTCCACAAGGTTCATAAGGGTCACATCGTACTTAATGTCATTGTTTTTTTTTTAATGAACTCGTGAAATTTAAACAGAAAAGAATAGGAAGTGTGTCGTATTTAATTCTCTTGAATACTCAAAATAAAGGGATACATCTTTCTTAAAATAAATAAATTTATTTTTAATTGTTGGTTGTTAGTTACATATGCAAGGTACGCAGTCATACATATATAAGGTGACCAAACGTCCCGGGAGGACTACCGAACCCTCCTTTTCTCATGGTGGTACTTCGTATCCACCAACCAAAGCCCCCGGTAAGGTCAGCTGTCCCGTTTTGACTCTTTACAAAAATCTAGTCACCTTACACATACACCATATGGCACAAGCACATTCACCTGTTTGTGTGTATATACAATTGATGTGTTTGAGTGGTAACGTGTTGTATGTATCATAATCTTTTGGTAGGGGTAGCGTTGTGGCGTCCTTTGCTGGCGACTGTGGTCACGGTACTTATGAAATAGAAAATTGGTATCTTGTATATCTATGGGTGCTACGTTATTGTTGTTTGGTGTTTTGTTTTATACCTTAATATTATTTTACCTACGTATGTACGTATTGAAAATAAAAAAAAATACTCGCGTTTACCTCTTGTGCTCCTCGTAACTGCTCACCCGTTTCACGCAAGTAAGTGTTTTCTGGGAAAGTTATATAACATTAGTGAAAGCTGCATAAAAAGATGTAGGTAATAAATAAATAGGAACGCGAAATATTAAAACTGTATACAGAATGGACAAAAAGTCATTTGCAGGATACAATAAGGCTTCACATCTTTCGATTCGATTTCGAAATGGATTGAGAATTTTGGAGGAAAAAAAAAACAAACTAAAATACACCCTATACAAGTACGGATAGTCAAAAATAACGTATAATTGTAAAAATTTGACTATATAAAAGTTTGGTAACGTTGCTACGTAATGAACTACTTATTTAAAATAATAAAAAATTTTAGTAATTGGATAAAGGTAAACCGTTGTATTTTATCGTTTAGTTTGTTTGATTTATCCAAAGTATACTTGATGTCATTTTATTCCGCACAAATTAAACAGTATTTTTTTTTTTAAATTTTAACTAGGATATTTTTTTGACTAGGCTACAGATGATCGCCAGTGAATAGACCAGATTAGTAGTTAATATTTGTTGTTGTTTCTATGTGTACCAAATTAAACTTATAAAACTGTTTGAAAAAAAAAATATTTTTTTGACGATTTAGCAAGTTTTTATGTTTTTTTAAAATAGTGAAACTAAAATTTCACAATATTCGTAGTGCCTATCGTAGAGCAATATGAATTGAAGGTACATGCCAAATTCAAAATCGATTGGATAAAATGTCGGTCAGCTTGAAAAATGTAGTTTTAAGAAAAATGCATTTAAAATTTTTTATAACACCCGCTTCTAAAGTTCAGTATTCGAGCGTTGTGTAGTGGGCGTAAAGAGCAGTTTTCATATCATTGTAAAACAAACGACAGTAACTGTGCGCGAAAGTACAACTGTGCATGAAAGTAACTAAAACTATGCGAGAAAATAATCATATTCATTTGTCAGTGATAATCATATTCAAATTAAACATGGAAACGATCAGCAAATTAATAAAAAAAATAAAAGTGATCTACAAATTAATAAAAAAAAAATTTTTTTTCATAAACATTATAAAATAAAATTAACCCTAATATTTTCTAAAATTACTTAAAAATAATTAATTTTTTTCTCTCTATTAAACTTTAGAAGCTGTCGTTATAAAAAATTATGTTCGATACGTATGCGTAAAGTGAGGTATCAAATAGGCTTAAACTGGGGCACTCGCTAAAGGGACTGACGCATACACAACGAGATCTCGTGCGCTTACCCCCACTCGCCTGACGGCTTGTGGGGGTATACAGCGCACTCGGTCTCGTTGTGTATGCGTTGTGTATGCTAGAAATGAATCTCAAGCTGGCAGCTCCAGCTAATTAATTGTGTAATTGTTGCTTCTCTAAAATTCAAAGTTATTCATGAAGAGAATGTTGAAAGGATCAGCTCTGAATTTTTTTATAATTTTTGGGGTGGTTTTGGAAGAGGTTAGAGGCCCAGAGTTGTAAAAAGATAGCCTCCGCTGGCTCTCTTTTGTTTATAATTAATCGTGTAATTTTTGCTTCTCTGAAATTCAAAGTTATTTACGTAGAGAATGTCGAGAAGATCATCTCTGATTTTTTTTTAATAATTTTTGGGGTATTTTTGGTGGAGTTTAGAAGCCAAGAACTGTTTATAGGATCTTTTAAACAGTTCTTGGCTTCTAAATTCCACCAAAACCACCCCAAAAATTATAAGAAAATTCAGAGCTGATCCTTTCAGCATTCTCTACGTAAATAACTTCGAATTTTAGAGAAGCAATAATTACACGATTACTTGTAAACAAAAGAAAGCCAGCGGAGACCCCCTTTTGCAACTCTGGGCCTCTAACCTCTACCAGAACTACCCCAAAAATTATAAAAAAAAATCAAAGATAATCTTCTCGACATTCTCTACGCAAATAACTTTGAATTTCAGAGAAGCAAAAATTACACGATTAATTATAAACAAAAGAGACCCAGCGGAGGCTATCTTTTTACAACTCTGGGCCTCTAACCTCTTCCAAAACCACCCCAAAAATTATAAAAAAATTCAGAGCTGATCCTTTCAACATTCTCTTCATGAATAACTTTGAATTTTAGAGAAGCAACAATTACACGATTAATTAACTGGAGCTGCCAGCTTGAGATTCATCTACTAGAATACCTCTCTTTACGCATATATATCGAAAATAACTATTAAAGTACTGTATTAAGGTGGCTACAGGTTTATAAATTTTCAATATTTTTAAGTTTCCTTTTGAGGACACATTTTTAAAGGTTTATGCTTTCAGAAAATAGAACAAGAAAATTCGAATTTTAAAAAATTTTAGGCTAGAATACTGCCTCTCTAACTTGGAATTTTTTTGTTTTAAAATCTATCCAGTTTGGTTGGTTTCAGTTGTTTTTCATTATCTCCTTCGTAGCAATCTTTCGAGCTAAGTTTCTGGGGGCTTTGGAAAGGATAATACTTCAGTTCTAATACTTGGGGGAAATGTTATGTAACTTCCTAGCCATCATATTTTTAGAATATACCGTCCTCTTCCCCTCAACATCCATATTTATAAATTTCTATTTATAAAAAAAAAAGAAGAAAAAACAACATAAGTAGACACTTTCCATTGCAATAACCAACGATTTTTAAAACGAATCTATTCATCATACTGTTAAAGAGGGTGCATATTGTTTTAAAATAAATTAAATTTTTTTTATCCATTTTGTTGTAAATAGAACTTACAATGTACAATATAGACAATACTGTTTTGTGGTAACAACGCGGCACGGGGCGCACGGGGGAGATGAGAACGTAATGTCATTCATTGCATTATCAAAAAAATAGTTATAACGATAGTTGTTTTCTAAAAAAAATGTTGGAGGATTTTCCATAACCTTTTTTCCTGCTCTATTATGTGGAAGCTTGTTATGCTTTTGAATCGGATTGTTTTTCTTGTATGTGTGTACACAGTGAAAAAATTTGTGTTCTGCGTAAAAAAAACTAGTGGTTAAAATTTTTGTGTTTAATAAGTAACCCAACCTTGTGTTAATGTGTAACATTTAGTGTTTGTGTTAAATATTAACAAAAATTTTGAATTAACAGAATTTAAATGTTAATCTGTTTTGAACAACACACAAACAACATAATTTTTGTGTAAAATGCGAAAGAATGTCATAAATACACTTATTTGTGTATTTACAACACCCGTTTCGCTCGCATCTATTGCTTTAGTTATAAGAGCGGGGGTAGTGGTAACTGATACCATCGGTCCCATCGGTATACATAACATCATTGCCATAATCATTGAAGTATTGGACACTGTGCGACGTGCGTTCAACAGAAACATATCTATGTATAGAAGCAGACGGAATATTTCAAAATCAAAAGCGTATTCCTAAGGTTAAATTGGTTTTAATTATTTAGATATTAAATATTGGTAAGTTAATTAAACATATTATAGATTAGATACATATAGATAGAAAGTACTGAAAAATTATTTTTTACTATTTCCTTTCATTTAGATAATAAATAAATAAAAAAAATACTAACTTAAAAAAATAATATACCAACACATTTACTGAGTGAACTTCTGCATTCTAAATCAGTAAATTTTACACATAATTGTGGTAAAATTATAACTAAGTAGTTGTGTAAAATTAACACAAAATGTATGTCCTCTTGTGTGTTAAATCATTGACACAAATCTTGTGTAAGGATTTGACACATATGCTTTGTGTTAAAATAACACAAAAAATTGAGTGGACCGTTATGGACATGTCAAATGTGTTAATTTCAACACAAATTTTTTCACTGTGTATGTATGTGTGTGTGTGTTTGATCATGCCATTTTTTTTACCGCACCTGAGGGCATTCATTCATTTCAATTTTATGACGAGGTTATGTAATTTAAAATAATGCAAGCAGAAAGGTAGGGAGAATTAGGTTTGATAACAAGCTTTTCATCAGAGGATTTTTTCGAGGCAATTATTCACATTTTTAAAGAAAAATTTTTTTTGGTATTTGTGAAAAAATATTTTTGTTTATTTATTAGTGGATTATGAGCTTTCAAAATAGAAACAAAAAAAAAAAAAATTCAGCAAAAATAAAATACTACTTGTAATGATGGAAGGATATTAAAAATATATTTATATTTCAAATTTATCGCCGAAATGTATGTAATTCATATGACGTCATTATACTTTTTTTTACCTTTAGTGCTAGAACTTCTAAAACATTTACTATAGAAAGAAAGTCTTAAATAAAATTTAAAAATGAACTATTTTAGATTTAAGGGGGTATTCTAGTCTAAAGGGCTCGATTTTGAATGATTTTACGAGCGTAATAAAAAAAAGCAGTAAACATTTTTAATATCCATTTTTTAACAGTTTTTTATTGATATTTTTTGAGAAGTATAAAAATGTATAAAAATTTAAAAAAAAATTCAAAATTGAAATCGGTACAGGCCGGCAAAGTGGGGACTCACAAAAAAAGCTGTCTCCTAGTTGATGTGATTCCAACGCTCCTGGTGATCTGAAACATCAAATTTTAGTTAATTCTTAATAAACAAGGATGTAGAATTAGCCAGACGTACCGAATTTGAAAAAATAATTTTTTTCACAAAATGGCCTTTTTTCAATTTTGGAAATTTTTTAAAAATAGTAAAACAAAAAAAATTCCAAAAACCCCTATGTCGAGCCAATTTTGATAGTATTAAGAAGGTCTGTACCAAATTTCAAGTAAATCGGGGCATTAGAACTTGAGATATCATGTCAGCCGTATCGAAAAACACTGAAAAGATAAACAGTACACAGGGAGAAAATAACCATAACTCCGAAAATAATTTGAATCCCCGTAAATCCTTTTAGAGGCTTATTCTTAAGGGTCTGAACTTTGAAAATATGAAAAAAAAATCGCTAACCTCAATCGCTAATTCAGTTTAGAAGACAATAATTGGTATCTGCAGTGCTATATACGAATTTGAAAAATCACCCCCATTCGATTCTTATGAAAAAAATCCTATGAGAAGTCCTATCCAGATCTCAGTCTTTCAAAAGATTAGATTTACTTTTGATATTGTTCGTTCCAGAATTGCGGTTCAGCATTAATTTAGCAAATTAATAGTAGCGTGTTGAGTTACTCAATTATTGCGAGTCATTCTAAATGAGTAACTCTTTCAAATATGAAGTGTGCGACTCTTAGAGTTACTAACAAGTTCTGCCAGGAGTAAAATGTACACATATTAACACATTCGCACAGTGTGCTAGTGTACTAAACATTCTGTGTGCTCCAGAGGAGTCACTCATTCTGTACGACACACTGCTGGTCGGAGTGCTATGCGGTGTGCTGCGTAGTGCTGAGTTACTCAGTTATTGCGAGTCATTCTAAATGGGTAACTCTTTCAAATATGAAGTGTGCGACTCTTAGAGTTACTAACAAGTTCTGCCAGGAGTAAAATGTACACATATTAACACATTCGCACAGTGTGCTAGTGTACTAAACATACTGTGTGCTCCAGAGGAGTCATTCTTTCTGTACGACACACTGTGTAAAGCTGTTGCTGTGTGCTCTGGAAGAGTGACTCACACTCTGGAGGCGACACACGTCACTCTGCGAAACTGAAATTTTTATCGACGTAGATTCTTAATCAATTCGGAGTAGTATAGAAAGATCCATAAAGTTTCTGTTTAATTTCGCTAAATACATATTCTAGATCCCGTAGGCAATAATATACCTAACTAATGTACATGTGCATTGTAATATCAAATTATTAATAAAATATGCCGCATCCCGCATCGTATGCATATCGTATGTGCATTGTGCATATAGGAACCAACCAAGTACAATATTAAATATTTAACCTTTTGATATTGCCTCAGTGCATTGCAGCAATACAACTATCCGAGTCATAGATAGGATAGTTTTCGTTATATCTATGTATGTACCGATGTATTGCGACGGGCGGGGGAGGGGCACATAAACAGGATGTCTCCAGGTGGTAGTGTAGTGCGGGGAACAGGAAACAAATATTAAAACGACATAGGCTATGTTTATTTTATTAGTATCACGGACTATAGAGTAAAATGGACTTGCCATTAGCTAAGTTTTGGGATACCAACATTGAAGCTTTGGAAGTGTGTAGAGGGGTTCACTAAAAGTTCAGTGGTGTCGATTTTTTTTAAAATTTTATTTATACTATGTACTAGGTATAAAAATAAGTTACATAAATTACTCACTATATGTAAATATGTATGTAACATTAATAAATATATAGTTTGATACTATATATCATAATTATGTATAGTGTACCTATATGTTTAATACATATATAATATAAATTTGAAAATAAATTTATATTTTTATTTACGTTGAAAGTTTGTATCATAGCTTGAAAACCATAAGAGCTATAAAGCTCCTGACTATAGCAATCGGTTGCCCCCGTCGATATCTACAACTCTTATTTGAACAATTTTTCGATTAAATCAACGGTTTGGCTGTAATAAAAATGGCAACTCTCGAAAAACTCACACAGTATATATACTTTCCCGATATGTAGTTTAATAATGTAATTTATTATGTATACAAAAAATAACTACGCCACTGGTACATTAATGTCATATATTAATCAACATGGAGTCGATGTGACCGATATATTTTAAAATAAAATTTGACTTGATACTTACTTGTGAAATGAAATTCCAGATTTTTGTTTTAGATCTCTTCTACTTTCACTAGTACACATCCATACAGCGCAATAAACTATATTCGTATTGTTTTTATTTTTTAAAAAATAATTTGTAATATTGAATCTTTACACTTCCAATAATATTACCGTGGTTACATGAATGACAGGTACGACATACTCAAAGCTTCACCAACATACCTATATACAGCTAGTCCATTCTATTCTATAGTCCGTGATTAGTATCTACACATATAAATTGTGCTTTAATTTTTTCAAAAAATAACTGATTTTTTTAGCTTTTCATACCCACAAACCGAAAAATTTTATAATTTGGGTGATACCTATCATCGTTTTGCATGGTCCGACACACACTTGATCACTTCTTAATAGTCTATGACGAATAATTAAAAATTTTTTAAGCATTCAATTATTTTAATTTTAATATTATTGATGTACTTGTGAACATTGTCGAGTATGGCCAAACTTTTGTTTATTTTTTGTGTTATGACAAGCTCTAGGGCTAGCTACTCTGACTACGAAACGCTGACTTAATACGTGTCTAACATGCACATGGCGCTTTATTTTTAGCAAAATTTGATTTATACCGATTCAGTATACCGTCTATATGAAGTGAAGCAAACTAAAGTGACCTTTGAGCTTCGGTATTATCAAGTAATACAACACAATACATATTCTAACTTTACTCTCATAATATAATCATGACGTGTTATGTATTAAAACCAAATATGTAATGTAATATATGTATACAGGGTGGAAGGTTTTCATTGATTTAATAGGTTGTTGGGTTGGGTGAGAGTATGATAGCGTTGAATAAGAAGATAGTATAGTACGTAACTTATACTTTACCGGGGAGGATAATCGAATCTATCTATAAAATAGAACAGAAAGTTTTGAAGAGATATACATTTTATTTGAAATCTAGAATCCACAAATGCATGAATTTCTGAGGGTTACTCAGTTTCGGACATTTTGAAATGTTAGAGCTTACCTGTACTTATTTTATCCCCGCACAATCAGGTTCTACACAAAACTGATAATAAATGCCTCAAATTAGGAGTAGAATAGGAAAGATAGGCTTTTTTTGCTCATCAACTGATTTTTCGGGGGAAAATAAAGAAATTTCGAAAATTTCCGTAATTTGCTTTATTTCTTACGAGGGACCTCCACAGATGTACTTAGGGACTTTCACATGTCAAGACTCAGGGATCTCTCAAAGGTAAATCCGACTCTGGGATCCAAATCAAAAACGGCTCTTTTATAGGTACCCCCACGTGATTTAACCTCACGTGATGTCTTGAACCACGCTTGTGACAGAGAGGACTCTTTCCTGATCTCATAGTAAAATAATACTTCTTTGAGATATTATGCCCAGTGAGCAGGCTATAAGTTTTCAGACTTCCTTCTGTAGCCATTGTTGATACTTTTCAAGATGAAGCTTGAACAAGATCTTTAGGACTGGCCCTGACCTATTAGAGTTGCGCCCTGCTTAACAAATTCATCTACCCTCTCTCCATCTATCTCAGTATGGTTTGTGGTAACCGTAAAGTAATTGGACGATAAACTGAACCTACAGTTATAATAAGTCAAGATAATTTTTCCACCCTATATATATATATATATATATATATATATATATATATATATATATATATATATATATATATATATATATATATATATATATATATATATATACCTGCTCACTGGGCATAATATCTCAAAGAAGTATTATTTTACTATGAGATCAGGAAAGAGTCCTCTCTGTCACAAGCGTGGTTCAAGACATCACGTGAGGTTAAATCACGTGGGGTACCTATAAAAGAGCCGTTTTTGATTTGGATCCCAGAGATCCCCATATATATATATATATATATATATATATATATATATATATATATATATATATATATGTACATATATGTCGAGATAAAACAGTAGTAAAATGTCGAAACCACTTCCTTGCATATATTTTAAATTCTAATTACGTTAGCAATTATCAAAATTTCTGTTGGGTATATTATATTGAGTAAATATATTTAGAAACTAGAAATTACTTCACTTAAGAATAATTTATATTAGCCAGATTAAAAATGAGCGATTTTGTGATTTATCTGCCCCTAAGTTTCTAATTTTCCTGCCGTGTGTCATTTAATACGACATGACCAGATGTTGCCAGATTTTAGGTTAAATAATTCATTTATTCCAAGAATTAATTTTTTTCAGCAATATTTTTCATAATCTCTTTTAAACTTTGTACGCATATTTTAACTAAAATTTTCAATTTTTAGCATCAATATTCATTAGTAAATAACAAAAATTCTTCATTTTTCATAAGAGTAGAGTGAAAACTCTTTTTATGCGGTTGGTAGAGACTGCATAAAATGTTTTTTTTAGAAAGAATATTATTATTGAGCTTCAAAGTCGCGAATAGCTTTTGCGCCCTTCGGTAATTTTTAAACTATCCAAAAAAGAAAAAAGAAATTAAAAAAAGAAAACATTCGAAGTTTTGAAAATCAAATTTTTTCAATCTTTAGAAAATGAAATTTTGTATTGAGAGGTGTTACGATATTAGAAAACATTCATCGAAAATTCAAGTCTAAATCACTAAAGGAAATTCTGTAAATTGGATAAAATTTTCGTTTTTCGTAAATAATTCAAGAAATAATTCCACGTACTCAATCCTGCGAAATATCGTTAGAAAGTTCTTTCAAAATAAAGTTGAAGTTCTTTTAACCACTTTTCATTTTTAAGCCTTGTTTGCAAGTAGGGTTGCCAACTGTCCCAATTTTAGGCCTATGTGTCCCGCGTCCCGACAACAGTAGTGGCGGGACGCTAATTGTCCCGATTTTTAATATCTATAATTTTTTTACATTTTTAGTCCCGCTAGTCTTGCTATTGTTGTTTCCAAATTATCGCATGTCATGACGGCCAAGGAGGTAAATATATTTGCTGTACCTACTGATAAAGTATACTCTGTCTACTGATTTATAACTTATACAGCTTACAGTGTTGCTGGATTAACTCATTAAAATATCTTCATTAAAATATCTCCAAAAAATGACGTACATGAAATACGTCAACGCCAAAGACGGTCAACTTTATGAAAAATGTTTATCCACAAAAATAATAAAGTTGATGAGCAAAAAAACATTAAAAATCTAAAAATTAAAAAACTTAATTTTTAATTTAATAAAATAAACTAAAGAAATATTATTGTAATATTATCTTCAAGAAATTGTTTTGTTTAAAGGTTTGTAAGATCATGGTTTAAATATGTAGCTGTTAGTAACAAATAATAAAAATAAAAAGATACATATCTTTCCTATTGGCTGATTAAAAACTTTTTTTTTTTAACAGTCCCGATTTTACTTGTTTCGTCCCGATTTTTTCCCCATTAAATCCTGAAATATTCAATGGTAGAGTTGGCAACCCTATTTGCAAGTAACATTATCGAATATATTCATTTTTGTAATAAGCTATAAAAAATATATTTAAATGTCACATAACGTAAAAGCCCCCATTATGGAACAGTTTTGACATTTACATATTTATTTCTTTAATTAAGTAAGGAAACATTAAATGCGAGGTGAATTTAAATTGAAACACAATCATTCTATTAATAATAATTTTTGTTATCAGACGTTTCTTTCAGAAATAACTTCTATGTAAATATCAAAACTGTTCCAGTACTAGATACCGTTCCATAATGGGGGGCTTTTACGTTATTTTATCCTGAAAGTTGTGAAAAAATTCTATCACTGAGGAGGCCTAACTTAATGCGTGTTCAACACGCATTTGACGAGCCTTTTTCTTAAAATTCGAATAACAAATAATCTTAGATTACAATGAATTTAATTGCAATTAATTTGTGATAATTGCTTAATGTACTCTAGCTAATTTTACTTACAATTAAGGAAATCAAATCAGTGTCGTTTTTTTCTGGTTTTTGTATCCAGTACAAAAGAGTAGGTTTATTGGTTAGTAACAGCGTCCAAGCAATATGTGCTGTATGGATAGCAGATACTGAACAACCAAACTCTGTTAGGACATCGACAGTTGTAGAAAAGCAATGTTACACATATTTTCGGTTGGTTACAGTGAACATCTTTTAAGGGCACTAGACAGTGTTGTATGTGTGTTACACTCAAAGAACGAAAACGTGCATTAAGCGAAAGAATCGATGTAATCTGTTAGAATTATCCACAATGCACCCACAGCCCGAAATTCGTGTCATGGCTTTTGTAATATTTAACCACTACGCGATGTGGTGATAAGAGAAGCCATAACGCGTTCTGGACGGTTAATTGGTAGATACGACGGACAGGTTGTTACTTGTCAACTGACGCACTGGATTCTGACTATTCATCATGATCTTATAAGAAAATTTTATTATTTTATCACATACTGAGCAAGTAATAAGTAACTAATCAACCATCAGTGTTGGCATTAATCGATTAATTTTTTAGTTAACTAATAACACAGCCACACAAAAAAAAAAACTTTCTGACCTGGAGGTCTCACTATATGTACTATATGTTTTTGGGGTCGCTGAATCCGAATTTGGGGTCAGTTTCATTCCATTACATCTGGATTCGGCCATAACCTCAAAAAATACCCTCAAAATTAACAAATATAGCAATTTTGAGGGTGTTTTTTGAGGTTATGGCCGAACCCAGATGTACTGGAATGAAACTGATCCCAAATTCGGATTCAGCGACCCCAAAAACATATAGTACATATAGTGAGACCTCCAGGTCAGAAAATTTTTTTTTTTGTGTGGCTGTGTAATTAGTCGATTGATATTTTTTTGATCGACTAACTTATTCAACTAAATTATTCGTATTACTTAAAAAAGTTAATGAAAATAATATGTGTAGTTGCAATTAATCTTTTCAATTTTTAGTTATTAGTTATAGTTTAGTTTATAGCTTAATTATAACTAAATTTGTGTCCACATGATGTTCACACTATCCAGTACAAAAAATATAAACATTTTTTTTTAAATTGGTGATTTTTTTCCAAAAAAATTCCATGCCTAATAATACATTACCAAAAATCCTTGATAAAAAATATAAACCAAATTGATGTGCGCCAAACCGTGTATTTTTTTTTTACTACAACAAAAACAAACATTTTTTTAGATATTTTTTACCCTAGTAAGGAAGATATTAATACAAATAGGTATTATTTGAATTTAAAAACAATAATTTGAAACACGCCCTATTATTTCAAATTAAAGTCATATTCTCCTAATACCACACTACTTTATTTGTTTCTTAACCATGTCGAAAAATTTTGCACAAAGCAGGACCCAGCCATATACAGGCTGGGCCATTTTAATCTACGCATCTAAATATCTCGCCAGAGGCGCCACCTATCAAAAAATAACCTTCACAAAAGTTGTTAGGTACGAAGGGGGGGGGAAGATTAAATGGTGACCTTAAATTTGACCTTGACCTTCATTCTCAAGGCCATTTTGAGGTCAAATCGATGCATAGATTAAAATAGCCCGCCGTGTATTTTCTATTCGTAAAACGGTATTTGATTGCAGTGCGCTGATTCACAAGGAACTAATTATTTAATATTATATATGTGTATATTATTTGGCATTTGGAAAAAAAACAAGAGGCCTTGGCCACATAAACGATTTTAATCGTATCGTAGTTGCATCAATTATCGTCCAGAACCTATTATCATTTTTCTTAATGACTACGTCGCACAATGGCTAAATATTACGAAAGCCACAACGTGAATTTCGCGTTATGATCTTTTTCAGTTAGGCACAACACGAATTGTAACACACCATAACACACTGTGTTCGATTTTGTCGTTCAGTGAGCGTTTTCGTTCTTTGAACGCAACATATACGTATACATACTTCTTCAAACTGTCCCTGAATCCGACAAAGATAACCAACCGTTCTCTAAGTCTCACCAATCACAATAATCTTCCTATAATAACTCAATTCCTTATCGAATCTTTGATTTTCTGGCCATCGATACTCTACTACAACAAACTGATCAAATTTTACTAAGAAGAAAATATTCCTGTCGCAGCATCCTGCATAACATAGCGAATTTCCGTTTATAAAAGTTAGTTTTTCTTGGAAACTAGTTGACATAGAATAATAGTTTAAAGACCTTTTTTATGTGTTTTTTTCTCCTCTTCCAATGGTGTAAAAAAATTTTACAAAAATTTTTGAATAAGGGGAAATTTTGGCGAAGAACTAACTCTTTTCACGAAAATTGCCAAAAAAAAACCATGTTCCGGGCATCGGACGTGTCTGGTTAACGAACTCGTCCAACGGTTTGAGACTTCCAATATTTTCACCAAATTTCATAAACGTAAGACATTTCGTTCAAAGGTTATCGTGCTGATACATAAATACATAAATACATAAATACATGTATATATATATATATATATATATATATATATATATATATATATATATATATATATATATATATATATATATATATATATATATATATATATATATATATATATATATATATATATATATATATATATAAAATGCCGCAAAGCTAGGAAGAAGCCTTGGCTCTCCGACAACATCAAGAAAAATCGTTTAGAATGGGTTTTAAGACACCAGCATTCGTCTGAAAAAGATTGGTCCAATGTGGTATGATCCGACGAATCTAGTTTTGAAGTAAGTTAAATTCTATACCATCGCATTAAAAGATGCGTTTAGATTTGCCGGACCACACCACATTGGACCTATCTTCTTCAGAAGAATGCTGGTGTCTTAGAGCCCATTCTAAACGATTTTTCTTGATGTTGTCGGAGAGCCAAGGCTTCTTCCTAGCTTTGCGGCTTTTTAAACCTGCTTCTGTGGGTCTTCTTCTTACAGTTCGAGAACTATAATTGGTTTCCCAATGTCTCCCGATAAAGCTGCAGTGAGCTCAGAGGAAGTTTTTTTGCGGTCCTTAAATGGGTCACGGATAAGTTTTCTACACAGAGAGAAAATTCCTATGAAAATTACTGTGCTCATACTACAATCGACGTGTAACAGGCGAACATATCCAATTTTTGTACGGTAAAATTGGATATGTTCGCCTGTTACACGTCGATTGTAGTATGAGCATAGTAATTTTTATAGGAATTTTCTCTCCGTGTAATCTGGCGGTCAGTAGTAGCGCGTTTTCTGCCCGTTCTCATTTTGTTTGTGTTAGAGCCAGTCTTCACGAACCTTTTAATTGTAAATTGCACTGCACATCGTCAAACTTTTATTAATTTAGCAATCTCTATTTGAGTCTTCCCATCTTCATATAAAATCTGGATTTTTATTCGTGTTTTTGTGTTAAGTTCTGGTTGTTTCGGCATTTCGTATTACAAACTGTCTCTACTATACGAATAATCAACACTCAGCAGCTTCTTGTTATCATGAAAGTTAATAACATGCTAACAAATAAGTTACATTATTTTTCAAAAAACTTCAAATTTCACATTTTGTGGGCCAAGTGTTTTATGGTACCTTAAAATCCTTTATCAATTGTTTAAAATTAAGTCTTAGTATTGCCTTTCATTCTACTATTAAACAGAAAAGTCATTTTTAAATTAATTTTAGAGTTACAGGTGTTTTATGGGGGTGCTCAATACTTTTGGCCAAGGCTGTATATATAAATTTTAGTGAATATTATTTTCGTTTTCTGGGGACCTCAAAACAAATTTCTGCCATAGTCCCGGGCTCAAGTCGCGTCATGACAGTGGCTGTAATAGCTGAATTCCATTCTGAAAATTCGCTAAAACCAAACATTGTGTACTGAGCCAGCAGCGTGTATTCACTCGTATGCTCGTATAACACATCCTTTACAAACGAAACCGAGAAATAGTTCATAATAAGGATGCGCTGTCACGCGTCCGCGATCAATATACGGCGGAGGCGCGCGCGACGGCGGTCGTCGTGGCGCTGGTGCGCAGTGGCAGACACAGCTCGAAAGAGCAACCCCAAGTCGCGCCCTTCTAGTGGCGACACGAGCTGCCCGTTCACAACATACCGTTTTCGAAAACCCGTTGTGTTTTAACTGGGCACAATCATACAGTAATATTTCAACAACTGGAAGGAGAAAAAGCTTGGCGAAACGGTTTCATGTGTGATCCGTTTTGCTGCTGCTAATCAATCGGGTCGTGGTCTTAGATTCGGACCAACAAATTGTGTTTAAAGTGTAGTTTGTCAGAATTTTTTTTAGCAGTATGCTGAGGCTGCCAATTTGTGATGATATCTTTTTAATGACCAGTCTGTGTGAAACGATTTTGTGAAAACATTTCGGCAAGGGACTTTTCCGCCGAGAGACTTGTGGTGAAAATTTTTAAGTGTTTCACACCGTAGAGGATTTTTGGACGCACAAGACCCAAGAAAAGCTACCTACATTTTTTTTTTTGAAGAAAGTGAAATGTTGTTTAATTTATTGACGTAACATTTGATTGTTCGCTTGGCAAGGTGCGTTCCTTTACATTTTTCCACATGCCACGTACAACGTGTTTACATATCATTTGTCATCACTGTACACTGAAAATTATTAATATAAATACACTGTAGTCGCTCGTGTTTGATCTATATTTCATTGAAAAATGTCACTCATATTTTTAGTTGAAAATTTATTTTATTCGTCTTGGTCTATAAACAGATTCTTGTATTCATGCCAAATTATTGATTTAACGATAATAATAATTTATTTGAAATGAAAAATTTTCCAATCCATGCATGCACTAGTAGGTAATTCGGTTACCTAGTCAGTATAAGTGGCTGATAAAACTGGATAAGGTTATTATTTTAATCGTAGACAAAGTATGATTTATCGTTAACTTTACTTGGAAATGATTGCAGACAATTCTTAACCTCGAATTTTTTTTTTTTGTTAAACATGCAACCAGCGCTTTATACAATCGAAAATGACCACACCTTGACACCTAATGGATTTGTGTTTGATGAATCTTGGCGATCATTTTTATAGATTGCGAAAAATTTAACATTGTTTTCAATATTTCCGGCTTGTTTTAATAAAATTTTTAACAACAATTAGAGTATCATTCTGCAGAATGTTGAAATTTAAATCTTAAAATTTTGATGGGAATTGAGTTGATATTTTAATTGAAAATAAAAATTATGCAAATAACAGACGTTAATTTTCATGAAATCGAAATCACTGTCCTGTGTGGAAATATAATTTTACAAAACAGTAAAAAAGAGTGCATAAACTTTTGATGGGTCCTGAAAGTCAGTTGAGATTCCAAAATTTCGAAACTGAGTGCGTTCTTAACAGTAGATTGCAAATTTTGATCGAAAAATCATTACTGGGCAAAGATTCTCAATTTTCTCAAAAAAATCTGAAATTTGGAAAGTCTCTAATTAAGTAAGAATTAACCCCTTATTGCATGAATTATGAAGGAGGTGAAGAAAAAAATTTTTTTTACTGAAAATGTCTTTCACTTCTTTTATTTTAGTAATCAAATTAAGAAAAGAAAAATTAAGTCTTATTGTATAGAAATTACTCGCATACGAAGCCAAATATGGCAACTTCAAAATAAGCCGCAAAAATCGAAGAAAACAAGAAAACACACACGAATCACAACTATTCCATGTTCTTGGATATATAAAGAATCTGTTTTGGAAATTTTTGATTTTAGTACTTATCGTTTTATTGTTTTTGGTTTTCACAAATAAACTTAGCACCAATTAATTGCACTGTAACGGTCGGACACTTTGAACATAACTTCAAATAATTTGACAACCCGCACTTACCAAAGACAACAAAAGTTACGTTCCGTTACTCGAAAGAGTATAAAGTTAGGATTCAACATTAGTTTCAAAAAAAAAAAAAAAATTTTAATATGTTGAAAAAAAAATAGTAAAACTTAGAATCCATATATGGCTTCGTATGCGATAAGGGGTTAAGATAAAAATTCAATTTTTATGAATACTTTTTTCCCACAGTCAGTGGGAATTTTTTTTGTACGATCAAAAAGGAATAATACCTTCTTTCGAAGTTATAGAGGTTTTAAATTGCAGTTCATATAGAAGTATCTGCTTATTACCAACTACTAATGCATTTTTCCAAAAATCATTTTTTTTTAAATAAAAAGAATCATAATCGAATGAGTAATAAGGTATCTTGGGACTGGATATTTACCAGTCATCTCCAAAATTTGTAGGCTACCTTATTCTTCATATTAAAAGCTTATTTATAAAAAAAAAAATAAAAAAATAAACATTTTGAAAGAAATATTTTATTTTAATTTAAAAAAAAATCTTTTTGAATTTTTTTGAATAAACTGTGTATTCCTAACGAAAATTTATTGCCTAGGAAATTTAACAAGAAGAACTGTTCTTCGATTTAGATTGCTTTAAGGCAACAAATGAAAGGGTCAGTGCATGAAAGGGTCATGTGACATTTTTTCAAAAAGTCATATTTTGTAAAATTTAGAAAAAGTCTATGCTGGTGAAGTATCATGTATTAAAATTTGATTTGATTACGTCCAGTAGTTCTAAACTTTCAAACGCTTCTACTGTAAAATTATAAAAATAATTCCTTCATGCATTTGCCCTGTTGCCCCTTCAAATTGGGTGAAAAATTTGTCCTGTTGAGTTAAATGAGTTAAATTGTGTTTTTAAACATGTGATTCTATAAAATTTTTCGTACAGAGTTGAAATTTTTCTTTCTAAATTTAAACGTAACCATACTAGTACATTTTAGGGTTACCTATTTGTAAACGAAAAGCTTGTGACAGTTGTTTCGAACATTAGTTGTTCACTTTCCGATAAACTTTGTTTGAAAATGAACGATCGAGTAATTGAATCTGAAACAATAATTGTCACAAGTTTCTGATATTTTGCAAATTATAACCACAAGACATTTAAGAGATTTCACTTAACTCATGTATATTAAGTCCCAAAAAAATATTGAACTTTCTTCATTTTTACCGTGGAGAAAAGTTAACACCTTGACGGTCATTAATATAATAGGACGTCAAGTGAAATCCTACTAATTCACACATCATGTCATAGGACGTCATTAATCATTAAAAATTATGACCGTTGAGGTGTTAAGGTAGATTTTTATAGTGAAAAAAATGATAGGAAAACTTTTCATTGGTCATTTCATTGTAAGAAACCACGGAAATATTAAATTATATAATGGATTTTGATAACTTATTCTATTCGTTAAATTGTCTTACCGTATTACACTCAAATTTTATCTGTTTTCTGAATAAATTTGCGTTTTCTACAATTCAAATTTGTTTTCTAAAAGCAATTTAATTCGAAAAACTGTCAGTCCAAAATTATTCCAGATATATTATCGTATTTTTGCCCGTTGTACAGTTCTTTTCACTAAATTGCTAGACAATCACAGATATTTGAAAAAATTATATAGTTAATGAAAATTAATATTTTTAACAAAAATTTTGATCTGGTAGCTTGTTGACCAAAAAGCCGCCTCTGTCAACTCCTTAACAAGAAAACTATCGATTATTCTGTCATAACATGTTCATGTTTTCACATACTTAATGTCCTATTTAAATAAAGGAACCGAGAATATTAATTAATTTTAATTAATAAAAGGAAAAAAAATCAATTTTTCTACATAACAAGTTCGAAAAAACTTTGACGTTAATTAACTATAATAATGTTTTTAAATTACTGGCGGGGCGCTTGTACTATTATTTAGATGGTTAAGTGTGGTGTGAGACTTTAATGAAAGTAAAAGTGAAAATAATATTGATTTATTTAAATTAATAAATAAAAAAAAAGTGGATGTAGAATTCTCAGTAGGAGACTGTTGACAGATATCATCATTACTCATTTTGTTATTAAAGAGGTTACACAGAGAAAAAATTCACCTAAAACAGCAAGAAATCATAAAGATTTCCCTATGGTTTTTATCCAAGAAGGAAATCTTTATAAAATAGTAAAGAAATTCATCTTAGAATTACGAATAGTAGTTTATAAAGTTTTCACTTAAAATTGAGCAGTAATCCCAATAATTATCTTTAAGGACTGCACCTTAAATCAAGAAGAAACCTTTATGCAAGAATCTTTTTAATTTAAAAGGAGAAAGCACATAAAACATTTAAAGGGTAATCTTCTTAATTTAAATAAACTAAATAGGGCTGTACATTAAAATACAAATGTATTTTTTAAAATATTTATTATTAGAAAAAACAAGTAAATAATATACAAACTTAACATAAAATTGGGTTAACCTAATTTTTTTCTAAATATAATTTTATAATTATAAAATAAATGTTATAGTTATCTACTAAACACTTTGCCTGCGTGCGGAAATGCCAAAATCCAATTTGTAGGCAAAGAATTTAATACAATAAAAATTACAACAGCATTTTATTTAAGTTACAAATTTCCAGCCGCGACTGGCATATTTGATATTACTAAGGCTAGAAAATTAGCTAAGACGGCTAATATGTTTTCCTGCCATGTGGAATACATAATTTTAAGCAATACAAAATAATATTTTTCTTACCTTCAAATTAACTTTCAAATTATTTATATTCTATAATAAATAAATAGGTTGATTTAATTTTCTAGCCTATTTATATCAAAATTAAGATCTTTTGCAGTAGTAACTTAGGTATATTCAAATTAATCATAAAAGTAACATCTTCAAAATATTGAACTAAGCTAAGTTGGACAGAAGAATGTATACCAATTAATTTGTTGCACAAATCTTATATAATCACATTTTTCGAATAACCTTCTCTGTATACATCGAGCTGATGGCGAAATAGCACCTCTATCACATTCGATTCACGATTGCTTTATTCTAAAAAATATAAGAGTATTACCTTAAAACATGTCAAAAGAAGCCCTAAGGTTAAATAACATTATATTATATACTTACTTGTCCTTCTCTTGTAGAAACACCTAAAATATTTCGAACAACCCAATTCAGATAAAAATTTGTCGATATATTTTAATTTCATCCTTTTCACAATTCTTTTTTTATTTATTCCAGAAATTTTTGGGAATAAACTAAATATATTAAATAAATATAAAATGTAAATCATTAACTTATAAAAGCTTGAATGCAAACTGATACATTGTGTCCTTGCATCTACACGTTTTACGAATACAGAAATCTATTAATTTTTTGAATTATTTATTTTAAATTAACAAGAATTTTTTTTATTTTAAGCAGAAACACTTCTTAATTACTTAAATAACTATTCTAATAGGATGTTCTTCACGGAATTAAATAGTTCACACATTAACTTAATATGCTCTCTTTATAGATTTTTAAAAGGATTTTCTCTTTGAAAGTATAAATACTTCTTAAGAAGAAACCATCTTAAACAGTGATTTTTAAGACGATTTCTGTATAAAAAAGTCAATGTGGAAATCTTCTTAGTATTATGTGCAGTTTTTTTCTCTGTGTATGTTGCTACGAAAAAACTACCTCCCCCGCCCCACAGAACGGATGCGCCTGTTGTTTTATAAACTATTCAAATGAGGGTAAAGACACACTTAATTGTGACAGAAAAGCAGAAGTCATTAGTATTTCGTAGTGTGGTACCGTCTATATGAAAACGTTAAAAATGTCTGACGTTCAAGCAAATTAACCCTAAGAATGTTCTTAGTATGTAAAAAATGCATATTTATTTTTATTATTATTGAAAAAATTCATTAAATGTGAGATTTTACTGTAATCGAGTTGAATCTAAGTTCAAATAAGTTTTTCTTTCTCTTTTTCTGTATCGATGGTATTTACTGAATATTACTGATACTGATGTAGGACGATTTTCGTGAGACGCACGGGACATTTTTGCAATAAAAACATTTTTTTTTAAAAATGCATTTAATAATATTGTAATCAATACATATAATAAAACTGTAACGAGACCGTTTCTGTACATGGAATATTTTTTTAAAATTTTACTGCTACTGTAAATAGTTATCGATGCAGATATCAAAACAGCGATTTTTAAAATTTTTGTCTGTCTGTCTGTTCACGCATCACGCTAAAACTACTGGACGGATTTTAATGAAATTTGATATGGTGATAACTTATAACCTGGATCAACATCTAAGATACTTTTCACTCTTGGAAAATGTTTCATTCTCACGGGAAAATAGAAAAACCATTTTGATCATATTCACACATTACGCAAAAACCATGAACGGATTTTTATGAAATTTGGTGGGGTGATAACCTATTACCTCGGTCAACATTTAAGGTACTTTCCCTTCCAGGAAAATATCTCAATCCCACGAGAAAATAGAAAAAGCCATTTTGAGCGTGTGCAAACATAACGTAAAACTGTTGTTCTATGCAAATGCTTTATAATTATTATTATACTTATATTTTTCTCAATGATTTTATGCGTGAACGACGTCGCGGGTACAGCTAGTTTAATAATAAAAATTCAATTGCAATTTTTTGAGTGTATCCTAATTTATATCTGAAATCCAGTACTCAAAATATAAGACATAAATTTTTTATTTCGTACTATCTCCAGTGCGTGTGAGTTTGCATTTTATATCCGTCTAGAAAAAAATCAAAAAATTGCATAAAAAGGTTATAAAAAACCGCATAAAAAACTTTTTTTGCTCAATAGAAAAATTTGAGATTATACTTAAAATAGAAATCCTAAAACTTCCTCTGATCGAAACCGAAAATGAGAACCGAAAACGAAAATAACTACAATAGAATAGAACCCGTAATCTTAGCTGAAATCGTTCAAACAATCGAAAATACAACATAAAATTGCTGCGGTGGATCGGGACCGCATAAAGAAAGTTTCATCGAAAATACACATAACTCAAAACGCTCAAAATTTTACGATTTGCTTAGAAGTTGCTTTTCTAAACAAGATACAGTATTTGATTTAACCATGGGAACGTTTTATTTCATTTTTATAATACATAGGAAACTCCCATATCGCACGCTCCCATTTAGCAATTTCGACGCACACAAGGTGTGTATAATGGCACCCCTCTGTGTTTTAAAGCAAATATGTTTGAATGTGTTAGAGTCTAAGTAATAGTTTGTAACAGTAAATCATACAAATATATGAATCAGAAACATTGACGCCCGTGATCTTTGACTTTCAAATTTAGCAATTTGGTCCCAGTGGATTGCGTAATGGGAGTTTCCTATGTATTATGAAAATTCTGAAAAATACATCTGTGTAAAAAAACTTAATGATGCAATAACTTATATTCTTATGCAATGTAGATACTGATTAAATGCTTAAAAACCACTAGAAATTAATTTTTTCAAAGAAAACTATTATAGTCAATGTTTAATTTTCTTACTTTCTCGTGCTTTTGATTTGTACATATTATGCACTTTAACGTATTTGCTCTGAGATAGTCAGGGACAAAAGTATGCCTCAGTGAAAAAATTTTCTTTTACCAAAAATTAAATAATAAATGTATTAACACTTGTTTTTTTTAATTTCCGCGCACTTATGTTGTAGCAATATAAAAGCATTATTGAAAAAGCGTTGTAAAAACGTTGTAAAATGATGTTTTTAAATTATATTTTAAAAACGGCGTAGTGAATAATTTTTATTTCTTATTAAATGTGGTTTGTAACTTTGTATTTTATCACATATTAAATTTTTATCAAATTCCTTTGACACGTTTTCATTTTATTCAAAAAAAAAAAAAAAAAAAATAGAGTTTTCCCATAAGAGGCCGTGTTAAAATTACAAAACTTTGAAATCGTTTTTTTCAAAATTGGGACGGTCAATTTTTTTTTTTTCCGTAAGGGCTCGTATTATTGGTATTGAATTAAATAAATATCTAGAGAAGTGTCGTTAAAATCCTTTGAAAAAATCGTTTTATCGACCAACTACCTGAATGGACATTTTTTCAAAAATCGCACAAAAGAAGACCGCATAAAAAAAACGTTTAGCTGTAAATCTGAAATTCTAGAACAGTATAGGACATTCAGCTTTTATATGTCATTATTTAATCAATTACAACATATTTACCGTTTATATCGATTATATGACAAAAGCACGGTAGATAAAATGCCTTCCTCAAGATCTATGTACTTAATATGTTACATACATTACAAATACATATGTAAGTGTCTCTGGCGCTCTCGACTCTAAGCTTGCTGACTATAATGTGTGCAACATAACCTTTTCATATTAAGCTTGTCACTCACAAGTTTATCTAGTAGTATGCTGGTTGTACCTACACCATATGCTGCAACTGACATATGACCAGGAATAGAAAAGTCTGGTGCTGAAACAGAATCGCCATATAAAATATTTTGGATTGAGGGGCTATAAATTTTATTACAAGGTTGAGGATTTTCCTCTAGATTTGAAGACTAGCCTAAGGAAGCTTTTGAAAACAAATCAGTAAAAATTAAAAATTACTTTTTTTTTATAATTTAATATATAATTCTAACTTTAAAAATAATTTTAAAAAATTAATATTGAATAAATAAGTGGTCAACTGTAATAGAAATTAATTTAGGCGAATTCAAAACATTTATAATGTAAACAATATCTCTATTTCCTTTGTGATTATTTAAATAAAATGTATATCTCACCTTCTTTATACACCTGCTTAATATAAATAAAATGTATACATAATGTATATATCAGGTACTCTAGTTGTCCACTTACAAGTTTGAACATGTTTTAGTTTTTGCGTTAGAAAAATATAAGTACCGTAAAACCGTCTAGACCCGGACACTGCAACAATCTTCAAAGTAAGTAGTTTCTACATTAACCTGCTACAATAAACATTTGTTCTTGACGTCATTAGAGAGAAAAAAACATCCTTTAAACAGCTGTACCAATAAAAACTACGGATTTCAACTTTTACCATCTCATTTTACAGGATTACTATTCTCCAGTTTTTCAAAGAGATAAAATGTGTGCCTAACTTAGACATGTAATTTTCGTCATAATTGTCATATTGTTTTAATTTTGATATGTATTTGTTCAGAATTTTATTGCGCATCATTTAATGATGTTTGAAGTTATATTCGATGTATATATAAAAAAATACATGCTATATACATATATCCGTTTAGACTCGGACACATCAGTTTATTACACTATGGCCGCGATTCGCACCAACTGTAACTTCCACTATCCATACGTTATATTCCCGCCTGAATTACGCGGTTTATGCCTCCTTCTGGTGTCATATCGCATGTTTACTTCATAGAGAGGTATACTATGTATTGACCCCTCTCCCTTCCCACAAAATGTTTTGAAGCCTTTGACAGGTTCAAAAACATCAGACGATATAAAACACTGTCCTAACCCCGACGGGAGAGGTTAGTTTGCATGTTATTACATTATTTAAGTAAGTGTCCGGGTCAAGACGGATTTGGGGTGTAGACCCGGACACTTACTAATTTTTTTTTTTTTATTTTTACTTATAATGAAACAAATGGGTCAGGGATATAACAAATAATATACGCTCTTTCTAATGATAATACTTTTATTGGTGATATCTATGAAGGAAACATGTATAAACATAAAATTATACCAAAAATGTAAAAAAGTGTCCAGGTCTAGACGGTTTTACGGTATATGTATGCACAGCTAGCAAACAAAATGATTCATAAATATTGGGAATTAAAAACACAAACAGACACACACAACGTAGATGATGTAGTATTAACAGTAAAACGTCGTAAAACTGATTTTTAAAAAGATTGATAATATTTTTACGTTTTATGGCAACCCCCCCGGTTCCATTCGTAGCCCCCCAGTACAAAATATTTTATATGGCGATTCTGTTTCAGCAACAGAGATTCGCTAGCTGCATGTGACATAAGTAGTGAGAATGCAAATTTCAAAAATAAATTTTACATTGTGAAGCACCTATCGACTACCATTACTCATCTAGTGTAGACCAGCTAGCAGACCTCGGTTTGGTGCTCTAGTGTAGACAGCACCATACATTATTGTATTAATGTATGTAGTATAATATACATATATGATATGTTGCATTCATTTTAATGAATTCTGCTAACAGACGGAAGCCTTCAACCTCATCAAGTGCCTTATAAATTACGGATGTCCGTCCGTTCGTTCTTCGTATGGCAATCAAGAATTTTAAATTTACATACGAAATAAAAGTAAAAAAAAAAAACTTTGGTTGGTCGTTAACCCTCTAAAAAACGGAAGTTTAGTGGAATTTAGAATGGAAATTTCTTGCACAGACAAAACAGGAACTCACTCTCATTTACAGAAATTTTTCTCGAAAACTATTTAACGTAGGAATTTGGCCCAAGACGAAAAATTTAAGTTATACTGTGTGAGTTTTTCGAGAGTTGCCATTTTTATTACAGCCAAACCGTTGATTTAATCGAAAAATTGTTCAAATAAGAGTTGTAGATATTGACGGGGGCAACCGATTGCTATAGTCAGGAGCTTTATAGCTCTTATGGTTTTCGAGCTATGATACAAACTTATAGATTTTTAAATGGGACTATATATTAATTTTTTGATACAACTGATCTAATGCATTAATTAACAACATAAATGAGCAAAAAATTTTTTTTACCCAAGTTTAATTTTTGAATTTTTTTTATCAGTTAGGCGGTAAAAATATGCATATGTACTTGAGGCTACTTCAATCGATAGTGTTTTTCTTGGTTACATTTCCATTACATCCAAGAAAAGAACCTTTTCCAGTACCATTTCTATCATAAAAATTTGGTTGTAATAGAAATGGCAACTCTCAATAAACTCACATGATATATCGTGTGACGTATCGTTTGAAAGAACTACCTCTAAGGATTCTAAAAATTTTTTTTTCTTTTTAATAACTTTCGGTCCAGTGATTTTAGAAAGATATACGTATAGTTCAGAGTTTGCTAGGAATGACCGTGCTCTGATCTCCTAGGATTCTAAAGCTAAAATTTTGATTTTAATAGAATTAGTAGATATTATTGACTCATCAAATTACCAGAAAACTACAGAAAAAAATTATAACAAGGAGAAACAATAATAGATAACGTACAAGGAGAGAAAAAAAATTTCTATAAAAATTACTGTGCTCATACTACAATCGACGTGTAACAGGCGAACATATCCAATTTTACCGTACAAAAATTGGACATGTTCGCCTGTTACACGTCGATTGTAGTATGAGCACAGTAATTTTTATAGGAATTTTCTCTCCGTGTATTTACTGTCTATGTGTCAGTACAATATGGAACTATACATAAATAAAAGAAGTTTAATTTGGTCTATTGACCACGCATTGTACGAAACGCTAATTATGCGAGCCCGACTCGCTCTTGGCTGATTTTTGAGTTACGTCTCGACTTGACAATTTCTCAATCTTATCAGACTTGATATTATATTTTTGAGCAAAATAACATAATTATATTATAGTAACTTTTAGACGCCTTCTAAATAATGCCTGTGATTGTGAAACAATTTGTTTAATTTTTGTTGCTTGGGAATGACATTATTGAGAGTGGCATTATTCCGACGAGGCAACTCAAAATTTCACTTGGAATAAAGAGTTTAATGTTTTTTGTTATTTATACGCTTATGGAGTGTTTTAAAATTTCAATTGGAATGAAATTGTATGACAGAGGGGAGACGGTACCTCTAATCTAAAAGAAATTACATTGTACAATTTAGTGACGTCATCCAGTTTATTATACTTTTTGAAATTTGTAATTTTAGTAAAACAGTCATCAAATATAATACTGTATCTAGATTTTCGTAATTATTGATTTCATTTTTGATGAAAGTATCCTTGTAAACTAGTAATAAAACCGATTTCGTTAATAAAAGTGCCATTTCTTGAAGAAATTTTGTAACTTTGGTAACAGAAATGAAAAATACGCTCCAAAATTAGCCCAATACCATGGTCTTCTCGAAATTGAATCATTTTTATAAAAACAGATATAAAAAATATAATTATTTACCGTTATGACGTCATTAGGTTTACCAAATTTTTTTTTAAACCGCTAAAAATCCTAATTTGAACGACGAGAGGATAAAATTTTTAGGCCAGTTGTAAATTTTTGCTACCATTCTTTTCATCTTTAACAAAATTTCCTAAATTTTAGTAGAAAACTAACTTTTGTTAACTACAAAATTGAAAAGTACAGTAGCCGTCCAAGTTAGTCACTTCCAAGATAGTCACACTTCGAGTGAAATAGACATACACGTACGTCATCCATATACTATGTTTACTCTTGTCTATACGGACATGTGCGTCACATGTAATACTTGCATACTCACTACATACATACCCCGTGTACCTGCTGTGTGGTACTTTGTGAGGTAGCTACGTCGTCAAAAGTATGGTGACACCTTGACCCAAGGGGGTGCTCACAGTTTTGACGCGGTACTGTACTTAATGTTGTGGTACACTGCTGTGTAAAAAGTGTGGGACCCCCCTGGGTCAAAGTGTCGCCGTACTTTTGACGACGTAGTGTGTGCTAGAACCCACTATAAAAAATTGGGAACAAGTTTGTGCAGACCAATGTCTTCACTATTCATACTAATTTAAATAATAAATATTTGTAATGTTGTCTTTTTCTAAAAATTCAAATATGTGACGTAATTATGACGTAGATGGCGAATTGCGCAAAAAAAGCTTATTTTGGTTTCAAATGTAGTGTACCATTCTCTGTCCACTTTGACTTGAACATAATTTTTTATAATTATATTGTAGAAAAAATTCCAATTTGCTATGTTAACTAAACATTTACCCCACCTGACGGACGTCTATGACTTCCAAGATAGTCACTAGAGGAACATTTGTGTGACTATCTTGGACGGCTACTGTAATTCCCCAAACTTACATACCATCCAGTACGATAATTTTTTCTGATATTAAAGCTAAAAATAAAAATATTTACCTTAACGATATTATCAAATATACAGAAATTTTGAAAGATCTAAAAATAACATACACTTAACCCTTTTTCATTTAATGCTATCAGGTTTTTGTTTTTTGTTCTTCTTTTTTAATAAAATAAAAAATCTTTAAATTTTTCCATCGTAATTTGACCACCAACAAAGTATTTTTTTCAAATATTTCAAGGGCGGTTATCGAAATAATTACATAATTGAATTTCTTTATTCAGTTGATTACACCTATTTATGGGAACCTAAACATATTTCTTATCGCCATAACTCTATATTACACAATTAAGATTACATAAAATGCATTTATATGACTTACCTGCACAATGAGAATGTTTTTGTTTTTTTTCTTAAAATAACTGAAATTTTTTTCTTTAGGCGAGTACATTGATTCATGCTTACAGTGTATTTAAACATTCTTGGAAATTTAAACCTTTTTGGTGGTGAGATTGAATGCAGTTAATCAATATTTAAGTCAGTATGGAAAGGGGAGATTCTTCAAATAAAACATAAAAAATCAACCATTTTTATTATTTTTTTTTTTTTATACAAATAAATATTTTATTAAAAAACTAAATATACAACATTGTTTCTAGGGTTGGGCGGGGTAAAAAAAAGACAAAATCAAATCTTTTCATTTTTCATGTAGAAAGTATTTGAATTTTTAAATAAAAAAATACTGTATGATATTAAATTGTTTGTATTTTAAGATTTTGCCTGTTTTTCACTCAAGCTAATGGCATAAATCTACAAAAAAATAAAAACTTGTCTTCTTTTTACCCGCCAAGTGGGGTAAAAAAAAGAGAGTGGAGGGTAAATAAAAGACAGACCTCTAACTAATAGGATACTGCAAGTACATGATTGGAAGGGTAAAAAATAGACAGCTTGGGTAATTAACAGTACAACACTTTTTATTTCACAACTCTATCTCTACTACAAAATTTTTTATAGATATATTTAAATTTTACGTATTTTACCAAAAACTTTAGCTAAAATTAAGCAGTAAGAAAAGTCCGAAAATGTTAACGATGCAGAAGCTTGACCAACGGGAAATTTCTTTGGATTTTAAATATTAAAATAATTTTTATTTCACAAACGTACAACTAACACAAAATTTATTGTAGCTCATTAAAAAACCAAATATGTGTCTTTTTTTACACCACTTTACATAAAGTAAAAAAATTAAATAATCTATGAATGAGTTAAAAATACTAAATGTGTGCAGTAAAACATAGTTATACATTATAAAAACATAAATAAATTTTCATGGGTCAAAAATACAAATTTTCGAATGAGCTGAAATTGATATCCATGAAAACCGTCTGCTCACTAACAAAAAAAATTGTTTTATTGAAGAATCAGTATTTTTTTAATCCATAAAATATACATAAACATGTCATAATATTGTTTTAAAATGAAAATCCTTGTCAATAATTTTTAATTTTTCTAAATGTTAACCCCTTGTTTTGTCTTTTTTTACCCCACTTTTTTCTTTTTTTTTAACATATAAAAAAAAATTACAAGCAGTCGGACCATTTAAATAAAACTTTGTACTTTACATTACTAAAGTATGTAGAATAACAAGAAAAAAATACAGCACTCTATCTTAGCAGATTTTTTACTTACTGAAAAAGTTTATCGTCGCGGAATGAAAGTTTTTCTCTCATGAATAAAAGAGGTTTGGGAGAAAATTTTTTTATGTTATAAAGCCCGTTCCAAAAAATAATTTTTTGGCCCAGACAGCTTAAAATACTAATGTATTTTGTTGTAATATTTTTTATTTTTTGAATTTAACACTGTTGAGTTTAATAAAAGTATGTCTTTTTTTTACCCCGCCCAACCCTACATGTTTTGAAGTTACAAAAAAATTTTTTTAAAACAAAATTCAAAAGTGAACTGAGTATAACTGGCTTTAAAGTCGAAACTGCGAGATTTTTCCACCTTGATGGTTCCTCGGGTTTTGAAATCCCCCAGTGAACCAAATTCAAAAAATCAAGAATTTTCGGAAAATATACATATACAGTTATGGCACTAACTAGGATCTATGAAAAAAAAAATAAAAAACTAGCGAGAAATCGCGTTTTGAAAATTAATTTTCAAAAATCACCGCTTTTTCTTGACTATAAACAACCGCCATTTTGAAAATGTATCACGGAACCAAAAGATCCTAGCTCCTGTCAAAGTTACGGTATCGAGGAATAATATACACTTTGATTTATGTCGATATCTCAAAACTTTTTGAGATATACGAGGAATCATGTCGAAAAACGTACTTTCGAAAAAAAATCATTTAAAGTTTTTTTTTTTTTAAAAGTTGAATTAAAGTGCGTGCTCTAAAATGCCCATAACTTTTTGATTTTTGATTTTTTTTTAAATAAAATTTTAGGAGAATATTTCTAACATTTTAAGGAACATAATTACGAAGAAAAAAAATCAATTTCTTTTTTCTTTTTTTTAGTGAATCTCCCCTTAATAGGGAAGTTCCTTGCTAAACTGTCTGTTAGGCATACTTTTTTATAAAAAAAAAATTTTTAAACTCACGACGAAAAAGTTCGAAAAAGTTTCAAATAAAAATTCCTAGAATTTCATATTCCAGATTTCATTATAATTTAATCGTAGAATTAGCTAATTTTCATTAATGTGTATGACTTGTCTTGCCGTGTATTTTATAGTGTAGTATCACATATAACGAATAAAAATTATGGAAAATATGGAATTCCAAGAATTTTTTATTTTAAACTTTTGATAGCTTTTTTATCGTGAGTTTTTAAAACTTTGTTATTTGAAACTTTTTAGAGATTTTTGCTGTTGTTTGTTAAAGTTTTTAATTTTACCTTTATCGTGGAAATCCTAGAATATTCTGCGAATGGCTGGACCCATTTTTATAAAACTTGGTTAATTACCATCCCACAATTACCACCTTTTAAAATGGGTTTTTAAAATTTTTAATTTTTATTTTTATCCTAGAAGAACTATTCTTGAATATAGTCTCATTTAATATAACATTTTCATGGAAAAATATTATCATCGATGAAAATATTCCCTGTTTTCAATAAAAATTCCCTAATATTTCCCTGATTTTTCTTGGTTTCAGAAAATGACCATCCTGTCCAATTAGTTTTTTCAACTTTTACAGAATTTTTAATATCGATACTTTGATTTTTAGTGTTTCGTAGTCATAATACCACGGAACACTAATGGTTTCATCACGTCTAGTCTCTCATCGCTTTGGGCGACTTGACATGCACTTGATCAATTTTTAATAAACAGTATACCCTATCTTAATAATGTAAAAAATTCGTCAAATACATGTTAGACACGTTTCAAATCAGTGTTCCATAATTAATGGCTAGAATCTTTCACATAGTTTTCTTTGAAATCACTACGACACCCTAATTTTGCATGATTCATCGCGCACTTGGTTAATTTTTATTTCAAATTAAAATAATTACTGACGTTCTCAATAATAGAAATGAATAAGAAGGCGTATTTACGCATTAAATATAATTTATTTGGGTGTGTTGATAATTTTCATTTTATTTGTAAATAATTTTTATAGATATCTTAAAATTCTCAGTAGCATGCCAATTAATGATTTCAAAAAAAAAGTAAAAATAATGTTAAAAGTTCATCTTATCAGTTAAATGTTAAAAACATTTTCTTAATTTTATACTAGTCCACGAATTTATATGAATATTGTGTTATTTTGCTTTACTTTTGTCATCAAAAGCCTTAAGAGCAGGATCGGCGAGAGGGTAGGGCAGTTGCCCGGAGGCCCGAGTCTAAAAAGGGGGCCCGCAGCCTCGATTATAGGCCCGGAAAAAGTGAGACGACTCACAGTATTCGATATAGCTAATTTAACGGGACAAAAATAAACAACTATTATATTTGACTGAATTTTTATTTATTGCTTTTTTTATGGACATTTGAGTTATAAAATACAGAAATAAAGAATTATTCATTCATTCACTTATTTAATCAAACACGATAAACTATCTATGGGCTTTGTTGAACGCCGTATGTCAAAAAGCTCTTCTCTGATTATTTGACGACCTGTAAAAATAAATACATTAATTATCAAACTACGCACGACTCCACACTTTAAATACATATTAATTGTGCAGTACAGTAACTAAAGTAACGTTTAAAACACTTTTGGAATTCTTGCTACACCTTGCAGTATAACTCTTTTTTTTAATTATTGTACAAACTGATATTTTAACAGTAACTTAATATTCTTTAGTTTAAAGAAGCTAATTAGTTGACTGTACAATAATATAAATAATAATATAGTTACGTACCTTTAGAAGATGATTCCATTTTAACATTAAACAAAATAAGTTTCGGAACACTGTAACAACACCTCTTTCTTCAAAAATCGTAGTCAGTCTGATGGCTCCTTCAAAACCAACGTTTAGTTAGTACTATTGGTATAACATGCACGACATGTACGGGTGGTGTTTTGTTCGTTGTCATAATAAGTGTACCTAACATTCAGCTAGACAAATAACATATTGGTTTAAACATCTGTTTTACTTTATAAATATACCTTTTGTCCCGTTAGATGGGTCACATCGAATACTGTGCGACTTTTTTTGCTGGTAAATTGTATTTTTAGAAAAAAAAACTGCTTGAAAATGTTTTATTGTGCCCGGGGGGGGGGGCGTCATTTCTCTCGCCGGGCCTGCTTAAGAGTGCTATTGGTCAACGGAAACTTGGGTATAATTCTATTACCATACAGTTTGAGAGTACTGACAATTGTCTAGGTCAATCTAGAAGAGGAATTCAAATATATCTACAACAGTAAAGCATTCAAAGATACACTTATTTAAATTATTCACTTTACAAGTAGTCAGTCATTCTATTATTGCCTTATTGTCTACTTGAAGCAAAAGTATTGTCTACCTACTTCAAAGAAGAGTGAAGTGGTATCATTAAATTTGACTGCTAACTTTCTATATCGTATGAAATTTGTTAAAAATTGTAACAAAAGAAATGCAAATATTTTACGAATATTTTTATTATAGATTTTCATTGAAACATTAAACGGAAATAGCAATTTTTGTTGTCGAAAAAATAGAAATGTCACACGGTTTCACTCTTAAATACACTAGCGGAAAAAATTAAAGGATCAAAAAAAAATTGCTAATTTTTAGCGATTTTTCGAATGGCTGTATCTTTGTGAAAAATGGTTATATCGGAGTCGTAAGCAAAGCAATTTAAAGCTGGAAGTTTCTAGTTTTCAGATTTTGCGATAAAAAAATTTTCAAAGCAACGTGTATCGCTCAGTCCTAATAAATACACAGAAAAAAAATTTCCGAAATTTTTTCGGTTTCTTTTTTTGGTCCACGGACTTGGAAAAAAAATTTTCCGACTTAACCATCATATGGACCGAATAACTTGTTCATTCAGCTTTAATTTGCTTTTTTTAGACCTTTATACGACCACTTCTCAAGAAAATCAAGAAAAAAAGAGCTTTTGGTAGCTTTTTGGAAAATCAAGCGCTGAATTAAAAATTTCGAGAAAACCATTAATGTTAAGTGCGTCTTTTACAGTTCAATATACCCACAAAAATGGCTGGGTGGATTAAATTAAATAGCTGGGTGGGGTTTTTGTGGGTATATTGAACCGTAAAAGGCACATTTAACATTAATGGTTTTCTCAAAATTTTTGATTCAGCGCTTGATTTTCCAAAAAGCCACCAAAAGCTTCTTTTTTCTTGATTTTTTAAATTCATGTAGAGTATGCAAAAAAATTTTTTTCTGAAAAAACAATGGCTAATCCTTGTAGAGAATTTATTCGAGTTTTTAAAACACACATTCAATTTTCTCTGTGATCATTGGTTGCTGAGATATCGATGGTCAAAGACGAAACGATTCTTTTCCATTCCAAGTCCGATATCTCAGCGAGAAGTGGTCGTATAAATGTCTAAAAAAAAAGCAAATTAAAGCTGAATGAACAAGTTATCCGGTCCATATGGTGATTAAGTTGGAAAATTTTTTTCCAAATCCGTAGACCAAAAAAAAAACCGAAAAAATTTCGGAAATTTTTTTTTTCAGTGTATTTATTAGGATTGAGCGATACAAGTTGCTTTTAAAATTTTTTTATCGCAAGATCTGAAGACTAGAAACTTCTAGCTTTAAATTGCTTTGCCTACGACTCCGATACGACCATTTTTGACGAAGATACAGCCATTCGAAAAATCGCTAAAAATTTGGAATTTTTTTTTTGATCCATTAATTTTTTCCGCTAGTGTATATCTACTTTAAATAATAATAAATGTAATACAATAGGAAATCTTACTACCGCTGCTGTGCATTGATGAACAAATGAACGCGCGTGGCTTTAGTCTTTTACGCATGCTCACAAGGTTAACTGTTACAACAGAGTTCGAGCTGTTATAAAAAAAAAAAAGAATTATGAAAACTAGTGGAAAGCTACAAAATTATACCGATTTTTTAATAAAAGGGAGTCCTTTAAATTTTCATGTTAACTAGAAAACTTTATGTAAAAAAAATTAATGACAAAATACATATACGTATTCTTATGGAAAATTTTTGAGCTAAAAACAGAAATGTATCATATGAACCAAAAAAAAGCTAATAATTTGAAGAAATCGTGACTGCCAATGCCAGAACAATTTATTATTAAAGTATCATATTATTATGGTTGGTTAGAATTATCAATGTCACTAAATTTTTGCGGACAAGTGAAGTTGAGAAATCTTTTTGTTTTTGATATAAATTGCTACCAAATTGCTCTATTAAAATGAGTAATTGCTCCACCAAAACCTAATTATTTATAAAGAACAAATTTTTGTCCCGGTAATTTAGCCATTAAAATCTTGCAAAATAATGTTTCTCTATGCCGGTTACTCCCAATTTACTCTTTCTAACGTAAAAACTAAATACTATTTTTTTTTTCAAAAATAATTATTAAAATACGTAATATATTGTTTAATTATAACATAATATCCATTTAACAAAATCTAATTACCCCTAAATATATGGAAACAACATACATAGTGTATGTCTGATTGCCTATATGTTTTAATAGTGGCGTAATTATCAATATTATATTTTAATTATTATTCAGAATAATTAATATTTAATTTTTAAATTTGATGAAACAAACTGAGAGCAATTTATTGGTGTAAAAAAATACTTTCGTGACAGAAACCCTAAAAATTTTTGTAAATAATTAAGTTTCCGTTGGAACAATTGCTGATTTCAATAGAGCAATTTGGAAGCAATTTAAGCGTATAAGAAATGAACAAATTTTTCATCTTTTGGCCTCAACTTTATTCACGTAAGATGGTGTGGGTTATGAGTTATTCCGCGAAAACGCGTATTAAGTAACACTTTGCGGCGCTCGTACGCCGAAACTATTGATTTTACGAAAAAAATTGTTAAGACATAAATTGTAGGAAATTTTCTCTAGTTTAATTTTGTATGTAGATATTTTCCTTGTAGAATGACTCAGAAAGCAGATATCGTCAAAAAACTGCTTTTCGACGCCATTTTTCCAATATGGCGGCGCGAGCGGCAAAGATACGAGGTGGCAAAATGGAAATTCAAAAAGAGCACCTCAAAATCTATAAAATGACCCATTTTCAAAACTCCCGGAAAACTTTCCAGGTAAAACTACCAGATGACTGTACTAACTTCTGCATCTCTAAAATTTTTGTACATCTTCTGTGTTGTCTACTTGGGGTAATTCCATGATCACTTACATTACAATTTGATTTAAAATTGGGATTAAAATCTTTTGAATTTTCGTATTTAATGAATAAATCCTCTAAAATTTAGTCAAATTAAATCGAATACGATTTGAACTTTACAAAGGAAATCAAACAACAAAAAATGCATATAAATTTTTTTTATACAAGATAAAGTAGGTGGTCACTTACATTACTCAAAAAGGAACATAATTTTTCATCTTGTATACACAATGAGAACTTTCTGTTCTATTTTGATAACAAACAGCTTCATTTAAGTAACTTTAAACAAATAATTTTTCAATAAATTATTTTAATAATAAATTTCATAAAATATTATATATTTTTGATAAAAATGTAACTTTTAATCGATCACTTACGTTACATCTCTTTGGTCATTTACATTACAGTCACTTTAAAACAAGTTTTATTAAAAAGTAAGTGGTTTATTAGTTTGATTTTTTGGAAAATATGATAGGTAACAAAGATAAAAGTTTATTTTTAGTAATAAAAAAACGTCTGTCGGTTTTGATAGCCTCCATTACTCGAATTCGTAGTTTGACAAAAAATCAAAATACAGTGTAAACTCCATATAACGAAATTGAAGGGACCGGGTATTTCATTACGTTATAAAGAGTTTTCGTTATATGGAGAGTAAAAAAAACAATATAATTTTACGAATACAACTTACGAATTTAGTAAGTGGTTTTAATTTTGACTGAATTAAATGACACTTTTTCGTCAATACACAAACTTTTTCTTTTACTCGCCATGTTTACAGTTAAAAAGTTTGAAAGCAACTAAGAATATGATAACGTAAAGACACCAATAAGACAGTAGTACGGAAGTACAGTAGGCAAAAACATGTGCTAGGCAATTACAACAAACAAATAAACGGATTTCTAAGAATTCCTTTGTGCGTACGAAATATTTACGACTCTGTATCACTGTTTTGTTTGAAAATCAGTGAAATAAAATTTTTTTGGCTTAAAAAATGACGTATTTTTCGCTATTGAGAGTGGCTATTACGTTATAAAGAGTGTTTCAATATACGAATGATAATGTAAACCAAACCTTTGAAATTTCTACGTTTTAAGGAGTTTTTCGTTAAATAGAAGTTCGTTATATAGAGTTTACACTGTAATACTCAAAACGAGTATAGTAATTATTTCAGCATAAATAAAAAGATAAATTTAGCTGTATTTTAATATTCATTTTAAAAAAATCACAAGTTACAGTATTTTTTTTATTAAATAATAAATTTTTAAGCTAAATTTACAAAATAAAAACAATTAAAGGTAAAAAAATAAAAGAAAACGTTGTATATCAGTGACAGTCTTCTGAGTATCAAGTAGGCATGATTTTGATTAATTATTTTCATTTCTTAATTTTTACTAAAATTCCATCATTTCATGGTATTGCCCCTTGACTCAATTCCGCATAATATGTACCAATAAAAGTTTGTCTTTGTTTATCACAGATATGATATCACATTATATTATAAATAGGACAAAATTCAATATATCATGCCATCATCATAATTGTTCTGTTTGAATGGCGACGGAAGCTATTTGACAATCCTTATTAGATCTAACACAGTGACAACAATAGATCTGATACACACAGCATAACAATCACAGCAGATCAATTCAATTGTTCAACACAGACAACAGACACTATATTTAAAAAGACGGCTAGCAACATTAATCAAACCCAACTTGCAAATGTTAAGAAATTTTTTACTCACTATTATTTCCATAAACTTCCAAGCAAAAAAAAAGTGTTCATAAATTATCAATTTTTTTTTTATTTGCCTACAGGTGACAGGTGTACAATGCGAAGGCTATAGCAGAGACTATGGGAACAGAGGGATGGGCATGCGAGGGGACCAAGGGGCCAAGTTGTGTCGCCAGGCAGTGACTCATACCCTCGGCCTCGGCTTCCTTCACCTCTCGGGTGCATTTTTCTTACTTGTCATCGTCACAACAATCGGTAAGTAAAAATGATAGATTTTCGCCATATATAGGTAATCATATTTGTTACTGAGTGGTATAGATGTATATTTAGTAGATAAGGGTAGTGCTTTTAGAGGAACTGTGGGAAATATTCGTGTGGAATTGTGAAAGGAAACTGTAGAAAAATCGGAAAATGTCGAATTTTGGCTTATCAGTTCAAATACCAGTGATTTAGCACGATTAAATAATTTAATTTGCTACGATTAATTCTCATAAAATTCAGTCAACAATTTTTTTTTTTTGTTACGTTTTTTAAAAACTAATTATGTGCAGAAAGTGTTACTAGAAAATGATGTTTTCTACAATCATAGTAGAAAGAAGGCTTTTGCGCTCTGTGAAGCAAGCGAAAAACATATGATTGTCGAAGACACTTTTCGCTTTAAAGCGGAAAATAGTACTTTGTCGCTCGCTCAACATACAGTGGCTATCCAATGGTACGTACTCCGATTTTACGTAGTGACGTCAGCGATTTAGTGGGGTTCTCCTCTCACAGATATGTTGTTGTTTGTCTGTGTTGGCGAAAGTTTATGTACCAAGCCAGAGTCATGGCCGTAGGTAATATTGTCATCAAAATGTTCAGAAAAGTCAGGAGATTAGAGGAAAAATAAATTTGGTTAATTATCACTTCGTGTTTCTATGTAATGCTTTGTTAGACTTACATTTTGAGACATTTTTTAATCGATAAACAAAAAATCTTTAAAAGTGATTATTGACCAAAGGCATAGCAGTAACCGTAGTAATTTTTTTTAAATTTACCCTAAAAATGTAAACTAAAATAATCTGGAACAAAAATAATGGTTTTTTGCCCGCTAATATTTTTCAGACAACGTCCGACGTCTGGAAGCTCAAAAAACGAGCTTTGTGGAATAATTTTCCAGAATTCAAAAATTTTGTTTACACCATTGGAAAGAGAAGAAAAAATTACATAAAAAAGGTCTTTAAACTATTATTCGATGTCAACTAGTTTCCAAGAAAAACTAACTTTTATAAATGGAAATTCGCTATGTTATGCAGAGTGCTGCGACAGTGGTATATACGGCGACCATTTATAAAAGTTAGTTTTTCTTGGAAACTAGCTGACATAGAATAATAGTTTAAAGACCTTTTTTATGTAATTTCGTCTCCTCTTTTCAACAGTGTAAAGAAAACTTTTGAATTTTGGGAAATTATTCCAAAAAGCTCGTTTTTTGAGCTTCCAGACGTCGGACGTTTCTAAAAAATATTAGCGGGTAAAAAACCATTATTTTTGTTCCAGATTATTTTAGTTTACATCTTTAGGATAAATTTAAAAAAAAATTACTACGGTTACTGCTATGCCTTTGGTCAATAATCACTTTTAAAGATTTTTTGTTTATCGATTAAAAAATGTCTCAAAATGTAAGTCTAACAAAGCATTACATAGAAACATGAAGTGATAATTAACGAAATTTATTTTTCCTGTAATCTGTCCTGTAATGACTCACACGCCAGTTGAAAACTTGTTCTGTGAACAATTACGTTGCAATAAAAAATTTATTTTATCCCGAGTACTTTATTTATGGTATTGTACGAACTAAAGTTCCAGAAAAACACCTTATTTTTCGATCAATAGATGAGAATTGCCCCTTAATAATCCTCTTTAATTTAAATTGTTTGTAAAATAAGAGAATTCAAGTTCATTTTGATTCTTTTGTTATTGGAGAAGAAAGTTTTCGTAAGTTTTCTTCTCTCACTTTTCATAATTTACAATCCGTAATTAGAGCTTATTAAATATTTCTGTTAATTTTCTAAAACATTTCTTTCAATTCACACTAGTACAGCTTACTAAAAATTTAATGCAAATAAAAGTTTTACGCTTAAATTTATACCCTTTCTTTCTCCACTAAAATTAGTTTTTTGGTTCTTTTAGCGAATTTCCAGAATGAATTCAGCTATTTTCTTCTTACTATACTAAATTCGATCATTTTTGTGAATCGTACCTTGTGAATTCGAAAAAATCCTACGATATTCATTAACGAAACTTGCGCTTTGAGAATTCCAGCAAGGGAGAATAGCATCCTGCGTAACGTAGCAATTTTCCTTTTTTGCAACCAGAAAGGCAGAAATCTTTGACCGGTACATGCTGTGGGTGCATATTTACTTAAAAAATTAGCATAATGAGACCTCTTTGCCCTCTGCATTTCAAGACTTATTTTCCTTACACCCTGTATAAATCTTAGGCAAAATGTAAAATTAAAATTAGATTTTTTTTAAAAATTTTTCTCTTTTTATTGGTGTAAAGGTTTCAAAAAACTTTTAATTTTTGAAAATTCGTTTTTAATTTTTAATGGTTCGAAAACCCGTGCTATGTAATTGTTTCCACTCTTTCCGACAGTTTTGGCAAAAAACTCATCTTTTTGATAAAAAAGAAAAAAAAAAGAAACCGCCCAGAAGGCTATGTTCTGGATAGAGATGATCGATATTAGAAAAACATCGATGTTAACATCGATTCAAGAGTATCGATATACGATATACATATATCGAAAGAAAGACATCGATGTTCGAAAACATCGCTGTTTATGTAGCAAAATAAACAACCATTATAATCTGTTATTTTATTTATTAAAAATTAACATTGCCAGTATTTATTTGGTACACTTTGCAAAAAAATCACTTTGTTAGAAATTTCCCTTTTAATATGTTCCTTTGCATACACAAATGCTGCCCAGCTTTTGAAAAAAGTCTCTCTGAAGCTGTTGAAATTGCTGTGAAACACAAATATTTAATGGCAATTTTTTTCAAGTTTGGATAAGTGGATCCTAGAACATTCCATAAAAGTAATGGATCTTGTTTTAAATCAGTTACAGGACTTTTTAAATACTGGATAGCTTAGAGTAATATCGATGTTTCGATATTATTCTCGTAACATCGATGTGTCGATGTTATCGAGGACATAACATCGATGTTTTTACATCGATGTTTTCCCGCTAAACATCGACATCCCTAGTTCTGAATGTCGGACGTGTCTGGTTGAAGAACTCATCCAAGGGTTTAGAGTTTCCAACGTTTTCACCAAATTTCATAAAAATAGGATATTTTAGTGAATATCATTTTCGAATTCTAGGGATCTCAAAACAAATTTCTGTCACAGTCTCGGACTCAAATCCCACTAAAAGTGGCAAAAACCGTCTGGAATCTCTTTCCAAAAACTGTAAGGTCTCAAAGACCGTATAAATTTGCGAACATCCCTTATGATATTACACCCCCCCCCCCATAACTTCACCCCTAAACTATTTTCTACCTACATACATATGCATACCCTGATTAGTGTGTTCATTGCAATATTTTTCACAGCGAAATCACCACGACCGACGTCCTTGATTCTTTGTTCCAGTTTATAATAATCTTTATAATTGATTGACCTATTAAGGGGGCGGTAACAACTTTAAAATACTCTCTATAAATACGCATTGTTGTTGTGGTGCTGTTTGAATCACCTCATTCATTCCTCCCACCACTCGTGTTCCCCCACCACAAACCTGTCACCCGGCTGCACACAAATGTAATTAATTGTACGTATGTACATAATAAGTAAGTGTATGTAATGTTGTAATTGTTGTATAAATTTCTGGTCGGTAACGAATCAGTCGGTCTCGGTATTGTTTGCATGTACGGTAGAAATTTTTCCCCTTACGGTATTATATGGTGTGATTTATTTATATTATTTACAAGACTAGTATCTCGCCTTGACCCACTTCACCATATATTTTTATTGAATTGTTCCATGCATATTGTAATGAAAATTTTATTTAAATATTGACCGATTTTTTTATTTCAATTTTTTTGCTTTGTTTTGTTTCAAAGCACACTTTGTTGTTACGTACATCATATTGGTTTGACAATTTCTCTATACGATTTCGACTCCTACGATATATGTAATGACAGGCCCGGATCTAAGGGGGGCAAACCGGGGCCCCTGCCTCGGGCGTCAGTTTCAGGGGGCGCCAAAATCATACTAGGTCGGTCTATGTCAAATGGTCTAAAAAAAAATGGGTTGCTCAACCATTTTAGAAAAAATTAATATTCTTCCAGTTGTTTCTACTGTATTTGAAGTATTGGGAACAGTTCTTAAAAAAATTATCTTGAACCGTTTAAGCGTGGTAGCCATTTTTGTTTTCCAATTTGCGCTGATTTTTGTGTTTGCAGCCATCTATGCCAATGCACATATTTCGTAATAAATGTCTCTTTATTTTAAGTGATGTACATATTTAACCTATTTTCGTCCCTTCCATAAGAAAATTTTACCTAAAGTTGGATATCAAAATTTAGCAAAATTCACTTTTTGAACATTTTTTTCTTATAGAAGGAATGTTTTAAACTTCTTAGTATTTTTTATGAGAATAGCTATACGGGTACAACTACCCATTATGAAACAAATACACACTATTTCAATTGTGAAACTTGTATCCTTTAATTTTTACAAACTTCCGAACACTGACTTTTTTCCAAATTTTGGAATTTTGCGCCCCTGTATCCCTGATGGGGCTGGTGACAAAAATTTGAAATTTGCACAACTTGTAGTGCTTTCGGAGTAGATTTATTAAATCAAAATATCAACTTGTACCTATATTGATCCTTTACAAAATCCTCAATTTTTATCATTGCCGCAAGGGAAAAAATTGGAGTTTTATAAAGGACTTATATACTTACGAGTTTTTTTGACAATTTATGTAAAAACGTTGGAGAGGCGGGCGCCATTTTCAAATTTCTGCCCCGGTTCTAAAAAATCGTATATCCGGGACTGTGTAATGAAATTTAATTTTTTTTGCAATGGTAGCCGTCAATTAAAATTGGGACATTAAAATGAACACACCTGTTTTCTAAATTTTGTGCACGCTAATCACTTTCTTTGAAGCCTACACATCTGAAATGTTGATGTTGTTTATTAAATGTATTTATTTTGGTAACAACTAATTTTTGACATAATCAAACAACGGCTTAAAATTCTCATAATTCTCTATTCACAGCAAAAAAAATTTCTTAATTTCTTGAGGATTTTCCAAGTATCGTTTTAAAGGAGTCTTAAAATGAATTCAATGCATTCTTTTTACCATTTTTTAGCGAATTTCCAGAATGGAATTCAGCTATTACAGCCACTGTCATGACGCGACTTGAATCCGGGACTATGGCAGAAATTTGTTTTGAGGTCCCTAGAAACCGAAAATAATATTCACTAAAATTTATATATATATATATATATGTGTGTGTGTGTGTGTGTCCGCGCGATAACTCTCGAACGAAGTATCCAATATTTACGAAATTTGGTGAAAACATTGGAAGTCCCAAACCCTTGGATGAGTTGTTCAGCCAGACACATCGGATACCAGGAACATGGTTTTTGTTCTTGCAAAAAATTAGTTTTTTGCCAAAATTTCCACTTATTCAAAATTTTTTGCAAAACTTTTTTACACCATTTAAAAGAGGGGAAAAATTACACAAAAAAGGTCTTTAAACTATTATTTTATGTCAACTAGTTTCCGAGAAAAACTAATTTTTATAAACGGAAATTCGCTATGTTATGCAGGATGCTGCGACAGGGGTATTTTTCATTTTTAAGCCCCATCTGCGAAATGTTTAGAGTGGAATGTTTTAAAAGTTCTATATTTTTTCCCGAAAGCTGTGAAAAACTCTAGCTACTGAGGAATCCTAATTTAGCCGAGAGTAATACGCACTTGGCATTTTTTAACATCTAACATTCATCCATTTTGAAAATTTTGTTCATAAATTATATAGGTAACAAAATTATTACCATTAAAAAAAAGATTTCAAGATTGTGACGTCATCAATTTCAGGATTTTGAAACCATAAAAACGAGAATTTTTCGTAGTTGGTTGTTCAATTTTTGACAGAACTCTAGGCATTAGATTGATAGAATGGTAACTTTCGCAGAAATAAAAAGTACATAAATCCACGGTATACACATATTACGTAGACAAGGCAATATAATTAGAAACTGACAGTCGCCATTCTAAACACTGATTCATATTATTATATATAATAATTATATTCATAATATTTAATTATTTTAATAAAAAAAACTGCTTCTTATTAAGTAAAAATTATTTAAAAGCAGCAATAAAGTTTAAAGTAAATGAATAACGTAGATGAAATTCTTTTTTGGCATTGATGACGTCACAATTGTTTATAATGGCGACCGTCAATATCTAATTACATTGCATTGTCTACATAATATATGTATACTGTGCATAAACCCAAATTCTTCCCAACGATATTCAATCAAACTAATTGTAAATTTTTTCTTTTTGTTTCAGTCGATTGTATGCAAGATGCCGTTCACATCACAGCAATACTTGGTGAGTCAGTGGTATTCAACTGCCACGTGGAGTTCCCGGGGGAACATCCTGTCCCATACGTGTTACAATGGGAGAAGAAGGTAGGCGACACGGTACGATATCCGATTTCTTCTGCTCTCTTACATGGTCGTTCGTGCCCCTTTTGAAAACAAAAACGGGCGCCCGTCGTTTGTTTTCACAAAAAAACCAAAAACAATTATTTTGCCAAAAACCAAAAACAAAAAAAATTTGTAATCAGTATTTAACCGTAACGTATAACTTCAGTATTTTTATTATTATTCAAATGTTTCTTAAAATCGCATCTTTTTTAATCGTATTATTTATTTTCTTATTATCTCAGTGTCCTTAAGGCGTATAAATAGTTAATGTTTTAAGAAGTACTACTTGACACTGGCGCGACCAACACCATTATAAAGCTTTAAAAAAAAATGATTTTCAATATTGATAAGTAATCAGTTAAACAATAGAGGCGTCTGAGAGAGAAACTACTGCACATATATTATGTTCTTTTCTTTGTCACTTAAAAATATACAAAAAGTACCATCAAAAGCACATAGGCGGTGCTGCTGTACTTTTAAAAATTTTCAGTCAATTTAAAAATATTTAAAAATACACTTTTTTCACCAAACTAAAATAATCACTAATATACATCCGTTGACGGTTAGTGTATTGTACTTGGAAATGTTTCAAATCATTCCCCTTATTCCCCATTTTCCCTACTTATTTGTATAGAACATGCGCGCAGTGATATATATCTTAACCGCGCCTGTCATTATAGAGGTGTTGTCTTTTTTAAAAATCAGTTTTAGTTCGATTTTCAATTCTTGATTATTATATTAAGAATTGATTCAACTTTTTTGTTGCAAAAATGGCGGCAATTTTAAAAAAAAATTGAAGTTCGAAAGAATAGAATATTTTTGATACCTTTAACGACTTTAACGAGAATATCACGTGATTAGCTCTACCGTTTATATATTTTCTGTACCGGTAATTATTTTCAATTTATTTTTTGAAAAAGGTCGTTACCGCGATTTCTATGAAATTAGAATTGATGCGCAGATCGATTTCAAAATCAAGACATAAAAAGTACTTCTTATGACATTAACCCAGTATCAAAGTCATATTAAAATGATCAAATTTTATTTTATTTATTTAAAGTATCTGATTTTTGAGTACTTACTATAAAGTTGAGATTTTATTTTTTAATTTTATTAGTTATTTATGATTGTGTTGCGTGCCTTGCGTATACTATGCGGCCGAAGCGTGACAAATGTGCCAACCACTGTTCACGCTCAAGCCTACTATGATATAATAATCTTATTCTATTTGGTTTTGGATTTTTTTTTAAGTTTTGGTTTTTTTTGGAAGTAGATTGATTATATAATAATTATCAGCTAAAGTAAGAGGAAGACTTGATGATAAAGACACAATATAACAAAAATGGCGCGATAATTTGAAAAAAATAATTTTTGATATTTTTTTTTGCCACAGTGTACGACCAAAATGATTAAGTATTTAAACAACATTTCAAGAGAGAGCAGCAGATTACAGTAGTGACAGTAAAAATATGAACAAGCGAAAATTTTTTTAATGTAATTCATTTTGAATCATTTTGTGGAAAGAACTATCTGTCGAGAATTCTAGTTTCCTTGAATTCAAATTAAATTTTTTTTTATTTTGGCGTGTGGTTATAAAAGCCATTAAACTTATTGTACCACAAAATTGAATCTAAACAATTAAAATTAAAACGACTGGTAGTTCTAGACGAGCTTGTATTGGCGCATGTGTAGCTAAAATTATTCCAGTTAAAGTGGAACTTTTTTGCATAATTTTATTTTACACATAGTTTTTAAGTTCATGTTACCACTTAATATCTTGGTCAAAATTTTTTTTTTAAACCGAAGTTGTTTATACAAATGAGAAAAGAATCTAACACGGATTTTTTTTTTTTGTTACAAAATTAATTTTCATATCTCTAATTATATTATATGATTGGACATTAATTATATTATTAGAAATAATTAATTTCATTATTAATAGATCAATGTAGGTGAAGAAAATTTATTTATATTATTTTTAGGATTCCGAAGTAGCAACACTTCTTCGGAACACTAACGTTTTCATGATGTTTGTCCATACTTCTATTAAGCCGGGTCTACATATAACGAACGAACGCGAATGAATGTGAACGAACGTGAACGAACATGAATAAGCAAAAACAAACACAAACGAACGCGAATGAGCAATTAACGTCAATTCGTTGATGTTCGTTTATGTTCCGGCTACACAATAATTTTTTAAATAACTTCAATAAATTTTGAAATGGAAAGTTATGGGCTACTAATATCGCCCACATTATGACGCCAATTTTATGCGATCATAGCGACGCCAATCGCCATACGATCTTTAAAAACCAACAAATCAAAAAGATGTTGGTAGATTGTTTTGTTTCATAAAAGCAAAACTCATTATAATGCCTCTAGTTTACTAACTGATTTAATTTGTGAAAATTCCTAATTTTTTGGAAATTTTATAAGATTGTCACTATCGAAAAGCTAACTGAAATTTAGTTGGACCAAAAATATCTAAACAAAATATATACTTATTATCGGAAAGCAATTCCTGTTAAAGAAAGACTTCAGTGTTATTACACATTCCGACTTCTGTTAATCAGATTTTCCCTCCAAAGATTTCCACATGTCATTTCTTTTTCTGACAATTTTGTAAAAATCATCTAAAATATTCACAACATCGGAATAAAATTTCAAATCTTATCAATTTTAAATTGTTAACTGAATTTATTTTAAACTCTATCTTAATTTATTTTTAGAATAATTTTTAATCGTCCACATCTGACAGACACAAACGAACACGAACGAATATTTTTCTTTGATGTACCGATAACAAATGGAAAACATTCGTGAGTGTTCGAGACTGTTCGTTCGTGTTTGTTCGCTTTCGTGACTACGTCCACATTTGTTCGTTACCATTCGTTTGCGTTTGTTCGTTATATGTAGACCCGGCTTTAGAAACACATAGACGTGGCATTTTTTTATAATATATATATATATATATATATATATATATATATATATATATATATATATATATATATATATATATATATATATTAATCGTTGGCGACTTTGAATGACTCGATCGATCGAAGTCATATTCACATAATATATATATATATATATATATATATATATATATATATATATATATATATATATATATACTATATACATAATATATATATATATATATATATATATATATATATATATATAAATATAAATATATATATTTAAATATTTTTATATACTTATAATCAGGCCCGACGATATGGGGTGTAGTCTCAGGCTCGGGTGCCAAAGGGGACTCAGCCTGGTTCACCAAATCATATTTTGGCATCATGACGCTGGCCGGAAGTTTTTTTGTAGTCCAAATTTAATAATTTCAATCGATTGTAGGCCGTTTGTAGATGTTTGTAGTATATTTATTTTCGTTTGTAGCCCTTTACTTTATTGGTAATTAACAATCAAAATTTTGTACTGAAGTTAGCCGGAAGCAATCGTGAAGGTAATTTTTTTTGGTAACAATAGAAAGATTTTCGTTTGTAGTGTCTAAATATAACGGTAAAATGTTCGTAGGGTCGTCTGATAAAGCATAATTAATTAACAAAATTCACCAAGTGCGTGTCGGACACGCATTATCACTGTTACATGTGTTAGTTACTATATATATATATATATATACACATATATATACACATATATATATGTATATATATATATATATATATATATATATATATATATATATATATACATATATATATATATGTATATATATATATATATATATATATATATATATATATATATATATATATATATATATATATATATATATGTATATATACAGTGCGTCCAGTAGAAGATTACACATAGGAAATTTAAGAGATAGTGTTTCTAGGGAAATTAATAATAACACTTCATTTTTCTAAATTTTGTCAGAATATTCTAAAATAAATCATTTGCAATTAAAAGTAAAACATATCAATTATTAAACTTCAAATGAAAGAAAAATGGAAAATGAAAAAAATGTGTGTGGTACTTTAAGGCAAGAGAAATATTGGCTCGTTTTCACGGCAAATATCTCTATAAACAACAATAATTTGTTAATTTTTGTTTCTTAAATAAATTATTCAATAAAATTTGCTATTCAGTAATACTAATGTGTAATTTTCAACTGAACACCAATACTTTCAAGAAAATAATAATTGAATTTCCATAGGAACACTATAAAATACCATTGAAATTTTCCCTATGTGTAATTTTGAAGTGGACAGTCATATACTATAACTATATTATATTATGCAATGTGTAATCTTGAAATGAACGCACTGTATATATATATATATATATATATATATATATATATATATATATATATATATATATATATATATATATATATATATATGTATATATAATAATTCGTGGCTCCTTTTTGCATGTGTAGGGCCCCCTTATGAACGAACTGAGCTGAAATTTGGTAAGTGGGCTGACAAAATGGGGAATCAATACTATAAAAGTGGGGTCAATTTTTGGATCCGATCTAACCTTTAAAGGAGTGGTGGGGGGCAACAAAGCAATAAAACTTTTCCAAACCGGTTGAAAATAATGTTTCGGTCAATTATCTCAAAAGAGTGAAAAATCGACCTACGTGGTTCTAGTAGTAATCCGTCGATACGTACTATTAAATTTCCTACATTTTATCCTAAAAATTGCGAAAATTAGCTATTGAGCACGTAACTGTGATAATGCGTGTCCGGCACGCACTTGGTGAATTTTATTAATTAATTATGCTTTATCAGACGACCCTACGAACATTTTACCGTTATATTTAGACACTACAAACGAAAATCTTTCTATTGTTACCAAAAAAAATTACCTTCACGATTGCTTCCGGCTAACTTCAGTACAAAATTTTGATTGTTAATTACCAATAAAGTAAAGGGCTACAAACGAAAATAAATATACTACAAACATCTACAAACGGCCTACAATCGATTGAAATTATTAAATTTGGACTACAAAAAAACTTCCGGCCAGCGTCATGATGCCCATATTTTACCTAATTTTTACTCTTTAAACAGCTTTTATCCGCATTGTTCTGTCATCTAACGCTGACACAAATTACAGATGACCAGGATATTTGACGGGAGGTTCGGCATAGTTTGTCTCTGACACCCTTGATAACGAATTAAAATCAAGCAAAATCGTAATTTTTTCTAACTCGGTATAAATAATTTCGGTTTACAAAACCTGGCCAGGTTGCCAGGTGGCAACATGACTACAGTACTATGTATAAAATAAAATTGTACAAAAAAATTCTGTAGAAATAATTTTGGCCACTTAAGCGCCAGTGCGTTCGCCTATTCCAATTCCCATCATTTAAATAAAATTCTTTGGAAAAAATTGTCATTTTTTCATCCTCCATAAGTTTTTTCACAATATTTTAAGGCTAGTTGAAAATCTTTCAAATTTTCAAAAATTTTTGAAAGATTTTTTTCATTCCGAAAAAATCATTACCCAAAATACGAAATAAATCATTGTCGATAAAAAATCGATAAAATTCACTGTTCTATTTGTAAATACATATTTCGTTCACTTATTTTTTTTTTAATTTGAATAAAAATATTTGTTTCCGAGCACAAATTACTTTTTATTAGTGACTAAGCTCTTCTCTGTTTTGACTCTATTTAAACCATTATAATTCAAATACTTACATTTCACCTAAAAACAATTTACATAACCTTACATTTTGTTACCAGAAAATCGTTTGTACAGTTTTATTCTTAATTCACTATGTATCAAAGTGAGTGTCGGACGCACTTGTAATAACAGAAAACACGAACGCATAAGAGTTTTGTAGTTGTACTACGAAATGCGAATAAATGAGGATAAAACTGTACCAATATTTTTTGTGATTTAGAGTTCAATTTTTTTTAAAATTTTTATTTAACAAAATTGATACTTTTTCCACTTTAAAATTTCTGACTGATTGTCATCAATGTCTACACAATGTAATTTTGTTGTTGTTCTGAATTTTTGGGCATAGATGTTCAATTTTTTTTTTAGATCGTAAACAGAAAAGAATATTTTATTTGGTCTAATCGAAACAAAAAGTAGACAGGTAGCATTAATTAGGAATCAAAAATTTCAACCTTTTCCCAAAATAATTTTTGTGACGAACACCAGTAACCAGTAACATTAGGTGTAGCGTAACACGAACTGTTCGTTTCGATGTGAATCCAGCCTTAGAGTGAATCCTTATGTAGGACAAATTGATCAAATAAAATATTGAACTCCTTGTTGAATTATTTGATTGTTGAAATGTGTATGTCTGTTCATTGTTGTCGTTCCTTTTGAACAAAGGACAATCAATTCTAATTGTTGCATACTTGACAAGTAGAATAGAAACCTTTTGCATTTAAATCCTCTGTGTCGCTGTCTCTCTCTTCTCTGTGGCCTAACTAGTGACTAATATTTTATTGAATAGTTGAACTTAAAATACTAGAATTAGTTTAGAAATGCTTGCGTGAAATGTGGCTTATGTAGTTTCTCGCTAATGTTATTAAGAATTTTGATTTTTTTTTTTCAAAAAATTCAGCTAAAAAATCTTATCTGGAAAAAGAAGCGCATATTGAACAGTTCCGTTTTCTTTTTTACTCCTTATTCCTAACCAAATTTTTTTCCAGCCTCACTCCACATCCTGTGTCCAATATGCCAGTTTAAAGTCCTAGAAGTGTCTTTTTTACAGCAGTTATATATTTTTTCATTAAAGCAATTTATTTTCAGTAATTCTTTTATTAGATAAATTATATGTTTGTATGCGCATGATTAGTGTAAATTGTTAAGGTTTATTCTTTTTTTGGCTTAAACCAGGGTGATATAGGCTTAATTTCTAAAAGAAAATTCTGAAAAATATCCCAGGCCATAAAAAGACTAAATTTAAGGCACTTGTAATTTAAAATAAGTATTGGTTCGTTTACTAATACACTTTAAATAGATTGAATAAAAACTGAAATTGATATTTTTTCTACTTCTTATTTTATATTAAATATTACATAATTATTACATTAATCACCCTATATATTAATGATATATTTGCAATATGGCAAGTGTAAAGAGGGACTTCCACGTGTAAGTTTATTTGCATGCAAGTATATTTTTAACTAGAAATTACGTCTACTTGTTCGTGTAACCATCATTTTCGTGCAAGTTTACTGTCATACCTTTAAAAATATTTCTACTTTTGTTGTTAAAAATAAAGTTCAGGTAAATTTAAAATGGTGGAATCTGACAAAATATTACAACGTCAGAGTACCTAATTCGTTTTTATGAAAAGTATGAGAAAGTTATCAGAATTTCTATTAACAATATACTAGTAATAGAGGATGCCTTTGCTAAATTTTCATGTACCTAAAAATGTTTTCTGGTTCGGGACATGTTCCTTTTGTCTTTGATTAGGTCAACAATAAATATAATTAGATCAAAAATCAAATAAAATTTGAAAAAAATATGTATTTTGGCTTTTTAATGGATACTACGGCCACGCCCCCTTAAAACTTTATGCAAGTATATTTGTACGTGGAAATCTAGCTTTAGAAAATTGAACGAATCGAAAGTGCAGTTACAATTTATTAAAATTAATAATAATAAAGTGGATTTTCTGCAATGTAAAATTGTTCTTTCTTAAAAGAATTAGGAAATATATTTCTTTCTTTCTCACATCTGTATTACCAAACAAACCAATACTGTATGTAATACAGTGCCGTCTAAAATTGTTGCCTGTACTAACAACTAAGTACTAAGAGCATAATGCTAACTAAAAAAAATGTTATGAAGCACTTTGCCACATTGCTGCATGTGTTGCTGATGACAAGCATTAAGCATTGAGCATTGTTTTAAATCACTCATAGTGCATTTTAAAGCTCAGTATTTCTACACACACGAAAAATTAAATATTCTATTCAAACACATTCCATCATTTTATTTGTGAAACTGAACCAGTGCATCACCAATAGCCAAAAACATTCCCACTACTGTGTGCGTAGTGCTGCGTATGGTGTGTCGAAATACTTCACTTTAAAATAGACATGTCTTATTGATTTCTGTGATGTATCATGTGGTTATTTCAAGGGGCAGGAGATTCCTATATACATATGGTACGACAGTTATCCCACGCATAGCGGCGAAGGTTATGAAGGACGGGTGTCACGTGTCTCGCCGGATTCACCGTACGGTGCCGCTTCCCTTAACCTGACCAACATCCGTGAATCTGATCAGGGATGGTACGAGTGTAAAGTTGTGTTTCTTAATCGTTCACCAAACCCAAACAAAAATGGTACCTGGTTCCATCTGGACGTGCATGCACCGCCCCGATTTAGCGTTACCCCCGAAGATATTATTTATGTTAATCTTGGAGATGCTATCATCCTTAATTGTCAGGCTGAAGGAACTCCAACGCCCGAAATACTGTGGTACAAAGACGCCAACCCGGTGGAGTCATCAGCGACCATTGGCATATTCAACGATGGTACCGAACTAAGAATATCGAACATCCGACATGAGGACATCGGCGATTACACTTGCATCGCAAGAAATGGAGAAGGCCAAGTGTCACATACGGCTAGAGTGATAATTGCCGGGGCAGCCGTCATTATGGTGCCGCCAACGAATCAAACGAAACTCGAAGGTGAAAAAGTACAATTCACCTGCGAGGCAAAAGCTCAACCGGGAAATGTGACAGTGAAATGGTTCAGAGAAGGTGCCCCGGTACGCGAGGTCACCTCTCTGGAAACACGCGTGTCAATAAAACGTGACGGCTCGCTAATTATAAATCCCGTCAGCGCTGATGACTCGGGAATGTATTTATGCGAAGTATCGAATGGAATTGGAGAGCCGCAATCTGCCTCTGCCTACTTAAATGTTGAATGTAATGATATTTGATTAATACAGGATGGATAAATAGGGAGTTGCCTAAACTAATCATTTATAATTTTGAAACGAGTGTAGGGAAAAATATAATAAATATACACCTATTATTTTTGGCTAGAGGATAACTATTTTAAATGATAAATAGTTTTAAAGTGATCTCCATTTTAATTTACACAATTATCAAGCCGTTTTTGGAAAGTATGAAAAACTTGTTCAATTATGGATGAATAAATACTAGAAAGTCTTTTTGTAATAGCTTTTCTTAAATCGTCTTGGGTTTTCCTGCATAACAATAATCCTTCAGGTAACCCCATAAAAAAAATCATATGGAGTTAAGTCGGGTGAATGAGGTGACCATTCTCTACTTCCATGCGCAAACTTAGGATATCCTAAATCGATGACGCGGTCACCATAAACTTCATAAATAACTTCAAATACATCCTCAATTCTATGCGACGTAGCACATTTTGTAAAAAATAATAGTTCCTGACTAATCCTCGTTTCTTAGCGAAAGAAAAAAATTTCGAAATTTTGAAAATGCTTGAGAATTTTACTAGATAATTCGATCATGCGATGAAGTAAGATATATTTTTTTTAATTCTTACCTTTTAAGAGTGTTTTGACTGTTTCAGTATAGTTTTTACCTCTGGAATAAAAGCACTTGATGAGATACATTTTTTCTTCGTTTGTAAGGTTACTCATTTTAAAGTACACGTACTGTTCCCAATCTCAAATATAACTATGGAGGTCCAGCCTCATACGATAAACTAAGAGGGGAAAGAAATAGGCAATTTCCTAGGGGAAAGAAATGCCTGTACTTTAGGCAACTTCCTATTTGTCACTCTGTATATGTATTTTCAGTTTTCTGTAACTTTTTTTTAATTTGCTTAACACAAACTCCTTTTGCAGATCCAGCAAAGGTTACATTCACCCCCACAATACAGTACTTACCGTTTCGTTTAGCTGGAGTTGTACAGTGTTATATAAAAGCCAATCCCCCCTTACAATATGTTACGTGGACCAAAGACAAGCGATTACTAGAGCCTTATCAAACGAAAGATATTGTTATCATGAATAATGGTTCTCTGCTTTTCACGCGCGTCAATCAGAACCATCAAGGCCGGTACACATGTACACCGTACAATGCTCAAGGGACACAAGGTTCATCGGGACCGATGGAGGTGCTCGTGCGCAAACCGCCCGAATTCACCATAGAGCCGCAACCAATGTATCAGAAAAAAATTGGTGCAACAGTAGAGATGCACTGCGACGCACAAGAAGCTGAAGGCACACAAAAACCGAGTATACAGTGGCAGCGACGGGACGGGTCACCGTTGCCAAAAAATCGTATCCGTGTCGCCGGCGGGAATATTACAATTGAAAATTTAAAAAGATCCGATTTTGGATTCTATCAGTGTGTGGCCACAAACGAGGTGGCAACAATTGTGGCAACGACTCAACTGGTTGTTGAAGGGACACAGCCACATCCGCCGTACAACGTTTCCGGCACGGCGACACAATTTGGCGTTACACTCTCGTGGGTACCTGGATATAGCGGTGGTCCGGATTATAAACAAGACTACACGATATGGTATCGCGAGGCCGGAGTATCTGAATGGTCGACAATCCCAGTTACTCCCTCCGGTAGCACATCGGTTACCATAAACCGTTTATCACCTGGCACAACGTACGAATTTCAAGTGGTCGGCAAGAATGCCATGGGCGACGGAATGCTTAGCAAAGTAATTACTATCCGTACCTTAGGTATGTATATTTTCGAATTTTTTTTTTTAAATTATTGAATTACTTGTATTGGAGCTTCTTCAACATATTAACAAAATTTCATTATTTCTGCCAATCCATTCTGTTAACAACGACAGACGTAGGGGAACCTCAACAAATCTCGATCACACCAACTCCTTCAGATAAAATATTTCAGTCGCCTTCAGGTTCGGGTAAGCTCATGGACTTCATTGGATCATCCACGCATGGCATTTACGTTTTTCTTTCCCGTCCATATTATGATATGACTAATTTCGCTTCTTCTTAATAACCAATGATTTTTTTATTTTTTGAATATTCATCAAAATGTGCATGGTTTTTACAACATTGTGTTTATTTATTTCCAGACTTTTATGATTTAAGCATTTTTATTTTTCCAACTGATTCTTCAGGAGCCACTTTAACTCCACCAGCTCTTAGACCCAAAGGTATTTTATGTTTTGCAGATTTTTTTCAAGCTTCCTTTTTTTTGTATTATTTTATAATTTATAGTTTAATAATCTTTGTTTTTCTTCGCCCCCCATAAATATATTATTTATACAGCGGTGAATTATTGAAAAGTTGCCATTTTTATTAGGGTTGAACAATTATCTTAATAAAACATTGTTTAGATAAGGATTATAGCTACCACCGGGGAAAATCAATTACTAAATAGTCAGGAACTTTATACAATCACCTTTTGATATTTTCATATTTTTAAAATTTCGAAATATTAGTGAAATTAACGCAAATAAAAATATTTATTTCAATTTTTAAGTAATTACTTTATTGATACTAGTACTGAATATTGCTCTTTTAAAAATAATATCACTCAAAATTATAAAAATTTTAATTAAATTACAGGGTTTACGCTAATAATGACGTAATCAGAAACAACAATCAGAAATAGCTTACGTCACAGACCAGTATAATCGTTATTTGAGGTTATATATTAAAATTTGGTCAAAACATTAAATGTGAAATTTCTCTTCTTCTTTTTTTCGTTATTAATTATTTTATTATAATAAAATAAAAAAAAAATAACAATATATACAAAGTTCGGAAGTGTGAATGTTACGAATGTTTTACGATATTCCTAAGAATCTCTTGTCAAATTTTTGACAATACTGGCACGTGACGTAATAGCAAAGATGATCAAGAAAAAATGTGTGTATTTTAGAGGGAAATTTTAAACTAATATATAAACAAACATTTTTTGCGATTTATCAATAAATTTTCGTCAAAAATAATTTTTTTCACTTCTTGAAAACTGTCAAACACTTTTTGAAAACTGTCAAATACCGTATTAGCAGTTACTTTCAATCCGTATAAAAAATATTAAAACCATTAAAAATTAAACGCGACATCTATATTTTAAAACATAAACCAACTAATTAAATTATTGTTTGTTTCTTGGGTAAAAAACTGTTCCGTTTAATGCCCTTTAAAAAAGGATAAAGTTGCATCATAATTCGAAAATTAAAACAGTTTGAAAGCTCCTGACAGTATTAATTACGTTACCTCCGGCCTGTTTGGCCTCCCTCCTCAAATGGCAACCCTCAATTATTCACTCTCTATATACATATACAATTCATCTGGTATGTTTTTTGAAAAACCAAAGACAAATCTGTTTTTTGTGTAGGGCCAAAACCAGGTCCACCGCGAAATTTAACCGTAACAGAAATAAGTAATGGCTTTTTAATATCGTGGCAACCGCCGCTCGAACGAGCCCATTTAATACAACATTATACCATAAAATATCGTACAGACGGTCAGTGGAAGACGTTAAACAAAGGTCAAATACGCTCAGAAGAAACTTCGTACTTAGGTACATCCTGCGCCATTCTTGATTTTGATCACGTGATACATAATTAATATGAAATTTGATATCGATTTTCAGTAAAAAATTTAGTTGGTGGTCGAACATATTATTTCCGAGTGATTGCACACTCGCTAAGCAGTTTTGAAACTAGCGAAATGGTGAAATATATAGTGCCTGCACGAGTTAAACACAAGGCGATTACTGCTGGCGTGGTTGGTGGCATCCTGTTCTTCATTGTCGCCATTATATTGTCGGTGTGTGCCGTAAAAATTTGCAACAAACGAAAACGACGAAAACAGGAGAAAGGTGAATATATAGTTCGCTAAATAAACGCTCTCAAATAGTTATAAGCTCTCAATAATGTCATGTTCCCCTACATTTCAGTCACATAGTTCCGTTCTGAACGAGATTTTGAAGTGCTACATCTAAATAATGCCATTCCCAAGCAATAAATAAATAAAATATTTTGTTTTATTTTAAAATTTTTAGATTATTAATTGTCCACGTGAATATTTTTGTAAAGTGTGTATGGGTAACTTCAATAATGTAAACTTTACCGCATCGATGCAGCATTATGAGTATTATGACTTTTCTGATGCGTCTAATACTACATGATGCGCTGCTGATGCTCTTTTGAAATTTGATGCACATTAGATGTTTTTGAACGGGATATTGGCATCATTTAGCCTCTGATTTGGCTATAGGTAAGACAGATAATGTAGCATGATAGACTATAGATAATATAGCAATACAGTCCTTGTATAGGTATATTATCTTTGAATTTCAACTTGAACTTACTTGAAATTGAAAATATTGAAATTATTTGAATAAAAAATATTACATACCTAGTTTGAGTGCAAAATGTATTCAAATATTTTAAACAATTTTAATGAAAGGTAAATACATTCATCTTTTTCAACAATTTGTTTTTCGGGATTATTCCTGTTGGTGTTAATACCTACATAATATGGCAAGTAGTTATAATTCTATATTATACACATGACATGCATCTTGGACACGCATCACCAAATTTTTTGATGCATTGGTTTGACGCATTAAATGCAAAAATGAACTTTTGATTTTTCGTTGTGATGCGTCTGATGCGTTTTTGAACTTTTGACTCTGCCTCATGCAAGCAGTGATGCATTTTTGAAGTTAGCCTATGCTTGTTACCTATCATTTCTCTATCACAATAGTGTGAATTTTAATCCTTGGCATTATTTTAAAAAGAGTGAAACAATTTTGGCATTATAGGGAGCTTCCACTGCAATTTATAATTTAATTTTTTTTTATTGCTAATAATACAATTGCTAAGGAGTTGTTGAGTTACCTCAGGCGCAAATGGACATTTAATTTTTTCTTTCGTTTGACGAATTATTTTCTAGCAAAATAGATATTGGTTTACTTTTCCATGTTGTTACAGAATTACGGCAACTTGATCGATATTCATTTAACTTCGAAAAGAAGCTTGAAAATCGGACTTCATTATAATGTAAAAAATTGAAGTTCCTAATTAAATTAAAACTTATAAAAAAAACAATATACACTGACATTTAAAAATTAGACAATATCAAAGAATAAAATTAAACTCAAATAAAATTTTCAGCCTACAATATGGTGGCTTGTCGTATAACAGACGCAAGAAACGGCTCACACACACCAGCAGAAAGTCAAGTGCCTTTGAAGAAGTAAGTACCACTTACCAAAATTATGTACCTTAATCTAAAAAAAAAAAAAATACTAAAAAAAACCAAAAAAATAACCAACAAATAACACAAAATAATACAAAAAAAAAAATACTAATAACAGTACCAATATTAATAAATATTATTAATTAACACTAATTAACCTTTAAAATTAACAATAAAACAAGTGTTTATTTTGAATTATTTATATTAAGTGCACAGTTATTGAGATAATTGTGCCGTTTGATGTATAAAACGTGTCTGTTGTTGCCCTATAGGACAGTTGAAAGCGAGTCTTACCGAGATTACGAGAGCGTGTTTATAATTCCTGGAACAAGCGTTCACATGAACCGTAAGAGTTTCACTCCATAGGGAAAGAACCCGTAGTTACCAAATACTTTTACCAAATCGGGATATTGTGATATTGTTTCGTTTTTAAAACTTGTTTTTATTTTAAAAACACAAAAGGGTGTACCATACAAATAAAATGAAATAGAAAAATGATTTGTTTAACAGCGAATGACTGATTGGATGATGGTCGGTAGTGGTGAAATTAATTGTATCGACAATAGCGATGTGGTGCCATCTGTTCAGTAATTAGTATACTTTGGGTTTTAGTTTCAAAATTTTTACTGAAATATTTTTATCTAGAATCGACTACCAATCTTTTTTTCAGACGCCGTGTTCGCAATTCATGTCTTAAGGCGGAATACTTAAGTCTTTTATTTTCAACAATTTGTTCATTTGAATATAAGAATTTTCAGTAAAAATTATTTCGGGTAATTCTGACCGTTAATTTTAAAAGTTACAAAATTATGTCTTATTTTCAATATTTTGTATTAGCCTGCATAATAATCAACTATAAAGAATTTAAATAATTACTCACTTTTACTCGCTTTAAGTTTTGAGGTTACAAAGATTTACATTGTTTTCAAATTATGACGTCATTATAGGGAACTCTTTTTCAGGCCAATTTGTCCAATTGAAACTGACGTTATTTTTTGACGATTTTTACAAAATTTATTAAAGTGACTTAATTATTAGTATGAATAAACAAGGCATTTAGAATAAGTTTTTTAGATGATTAATTGTCCATCAGATAGTTTAAAACAACCTACAAACAAAATCGAAATATAAACAAACAAAGTTTTAAATAATAAAAGAAAAATGGCATGACTTGCCCCTTTTAAAAATTCATAAAATGATTTTTAATAGTACTTTAAGTGAATTTTTAATAGTAATTCATATTTAGTTTTTTTGTAAAAATTGTCATTTTTAAAATGCGAAGTTACGTCAGAAAACCAGCTGGCTACTCATGAAGGATAATTTAAAAAACTCGATGATAGACAGTTTAAATCAATTTTTATTGGTTAAGTGGGTATTCCCCTTTTACAATTTATTTCTCTATAACCGACTAACAGTCATTCAACTTTTATTTAAATAAATTTAAATGCACAGTTTTTTCCTAATATTATAATAAATATCTTAAATAGTAACATGCACCACATGCACAAAAATTACAAATCTAACCAAAAAAAACTTATTCAGCAATAATAAAATAATGTACTTACGAATTATACATAATACTTAATAATTAAGAATTTATTTGCTCTGTCGGTTTAAGCAATTCAAATTATTGATAGTGTAATATTATGTTTATTAATAAAATATGTTTAAAATTGTGATTTTGTCTATTTCATTTCAAGTAAATTACCACCTCACTGCTAATAGGCCAGTGACAATGGCGAATTTATAACACTAGGTATTAGAAAAATTCATTATGTACCTATTCAAGAAATGACATAACTACGGGTGACATTGTGATTTGATAAATTAATCAAGTATAAGCCGAGACACATAAAACTTTGACCGAAATGACAAAACCATAAGGGTTTCGAAATGTTTTTTCGGAACCCCAAAAAAATTGCTAGACAATAACTTGACATTTTAAAATGTCTGCCGTAAAACTACCCATTCAGTTGTCGGTATTACAGATTACTGTATATTCGAACCATAAGAAAATCATGTAAAAGGCAAAAATATTTTGTGGAAATCTTTTTTTGCTCCCGATACAACTTGCAACTAACAACTTGTCTTACAAAATATGTACATATATGTCATTTTTAGAGTGTTGTGATTTGTAAAAGTAATAGTTTTTAAAAGTGGATCCAAGTTAATTATATTTTGAGGTAAATCTAAAATGATAAGTTTAAATCAGTTTAAATTTTTTAATAAAACATGTTCTCTGTGATAAAATAACTAAAATTAAAATTGCCAACCATATTCCTAAATTTAAAAAAAAAAAAATCAACGTATTTTGAATACGGGATGAATTTTCTGAAAGTTGCCATCTTTTAATCGAAACAAAACTATGAGTAGTTACAACTTTAGTTTAAAAAATTTTTGTCATAATATTAAAATGGTGACTTCCAAAATATTCACCCCTGTATATACAAAACTCATTATTTCTTGTTTCAGAGAATATTTCGAACCAGTGAGATAAAATAATCACTAAAAACAATGACAAAAAATTTTCAATTTTTTTAATACTATAGTCTGTACAGATAAGAATGACACAACACCTTTTAATATCCACTTATTATTTTTGTGGAGAAATACGTCTGTTTGTCTCGACAGAGGGAATTATCTGTCTCAATATGCCACGTAAGTTACTTTTTCTTATCCAGATTGAATTCTTTTGAATTATGGAGGGTAGATATCAGAAGGACTATCTTCGCCAGAAAACAATAGAAAAATAGTTCAAAAAGTGTCCCGTTTTAAGTACTAAGTAACAGTTCAAAAACTCGCCAGAATAGCGCTAGAGTAGCAAAAGAGTATGAAATGAACCTTGTAGTTGTCGACGGAGTGAAGTGTGTTGTTTAATAACCTACAAAAAACTCGCTGTGAAACACGTTGAAAGTGATTCATAATTACATGTACTTTTAATGTCTGTTAGTGATTTTTTTTGTGTTGAGTTTTATAAAAATTTTTAAAATAATAAAACAATTATAATATGTAACAATTATAATAAAAAAATAATAATTACATAACAAGGCGGATATATTTCTTTCCTTGTTTACTTCTCTAAATTTACCCTTTTGCTACAGTAGCGCCGCCACTATTTACGCCTTTCTATGGAGACTTTTTGATACGGAGATGGTGCTCCTAATATCTACCCTCCATATTTTGAATATTTCCGGGTCGATGATAACCTCAAACTTACATTTGTCAAACGAATTCAATCTTAAACATGGCGTTTATCGCACCAATTACAATATTTTTGAAAAAAAAATCATTACGTCAAATCATTCTTATAAGTACAAACCATACATTTAATAATTCATTTCATTTAACGCACACCAATTTATTGCGTTATTCCAGTGCTTTTAAACCTTTTTGGATAATCCATTCTCATAAGTGCCATTGTTTTTGTATGATACACTCTTTTCAAGCATCAAACATTATCATAGCACTGTCATAATATCCCGACATTACCTGATAATGTGTTTGTGTGATTGCTTTTAACTGAATTTTTATTATTCTTTTTTAAAATGAAATTTTTGGAATGGCCTCAGGGTTAATTTAGCGATAACCCAACAGAAATAAACAAGGAACTGTTATATTCTTTAGCAATGTGTGGTAGAAATTTAGATGCTGTGTTTTTTATTTGGAGGGTGTGGGTTGATTTTTCGCCTGTGGTTCAGAAAAAAATAATTTGTTATCATTTTAAATTGTTTTTTGTTCACCTTAAGATTCAGATATTGTGTCAAAATTTTTTTTTTTAACGATTTTTTCGTATTGCTGATTTTAATGAGGATCAACATAAGTAACTTAGCCCACCAGCATTGCTGCGCGCCTGTACTTTGAGGACATTAATAATAATAATGGTAATGTAAAATAATACCATCTCTCCAAAATGTCAAGCCACACAACGAAACTAATAGGGATTCAAAGTAAGTAATGCTTACTTCAAAGCCCTAAAAAGCCACTTAGCATGAATAAAGAAATATTATTTTTGATATTAGTTTGAACTTTTTGTTTCTTATAAATAAAAACACTTTACTTTTCAAAATACAACTTTTATTGGATATAAAAACTCCTATGACATGTTTTGGTCAATATGACCATTCTCAGACGTGTAAAGATTATATTCAGGTACATGCCTATTTATTCTAAATCTTAACTTACAAATTGTAACAATGGATGATGGGAAATTAGTGGGGATAGAAGTAGTGGGCGGAGTCAAAAACAAGGAAAACAAGTTTAGGTGAGTTAGAGACATGTAACATATAAACAAATAAAGTAGAAAATACAGTCGTATACAAAAATTATAAAACAGAAAATAAATTGGAATTGGAAATATCGGTATAATCATTTAAAAGTAATTCAAAATTGTGTTTGTAAATTTCTATTGCTTCTAAAATATTTAGTCTGGGTCGTTTATTTGCTTCGTGTAAAACTGTAACGTCTCCGCCCACTACTTCTATCCTCACTAATTTCCCATCATCCATTGCTACAATTTGTAAGTTAACACGTTTACTTTACACGTTTGAGAATGGTCCTATTGACCGAAACATGTCAAATTTTTATATTCAATAAAAGTGGTATTTTGTAAAGTCATTTTATTTACTAATATCAAATATGGAATACCATAAAGTAACGGTCAAATCTATTAAATTTAATATTATTTTTGTTTGAACCATTGGCCAAAAATCGACCTTATCGACCCTTATCCTTTTTTTCCTTTTTTTCGAATTTTTTTTTGATTTAATAATCGAATTTTGCTTTGAATATTTTGTTTTTTAAATGTTAAAAGTTAAATGAAACTTAAAGGAATTTATTTTAATAAAATTTAAAAAATGAATAATTGTTAAATAGTAGAATTCTATGATATGTGTATTTTTCTTAATTTTTAACGATTTGAACAGATAGCGAGATTATCTTTCCAAGGTAATTAACATTTCCAGTCTCAGATATTGAAAAAAATGCATGAATATGTGTTTTGAGTTCTTAACGCTTGTTTACTAACAAACTAATTTCATTTTTATCTTCAAAAACATTTAAACGCTATGGTAGGATATACTTTCGTAAAGTTACTCTTATTAAAATCATATATGACGCCACTGTTTACTTATTTGAACAAATATTCTAATGCCACTCAATAAACTCGATGATATACACACATTATTTGAAACAATTCGCGTGCCATCTATTTTAAAAATGGTTCTATTAATTCAGAAACTTTAGCGGGCATGCGCCCAACAATTCACCAAAATTTCGTCGCCATCGAATAAGTAATTATTTTAAAATATGACCTTTTGTGTTTTTAACCAAAGTATTTTTAAGGTTCCGTACCAAAAAAGAAAAAATGAGTCAATTTTCATATATCGTGTTGAAATACCGTTTGAAAATTCAAAAAATCCCGTTTTTCTCAAAACAAGCTTTATCGAAGTAATTTAAATTGGACGAATTGGTTGAATTTGGGTAATTTTAGCATGAATTTTTAATTTTTGCTATCAACACGTCACAATTTATTTTATAAAATGTAACTGATCCGACAGAAGTTCTTCACTCGTGGTCCTTCGTGCCGGATTTTGTTTCCAGTTTCACGGTTTTTAAATCATTGAAAATTTTCGTAAACTCCATGGCAACTCGCCTGTATCCCCGCACTTTCTGACTGTAGTTTATGTAAAGCTATTTAATAAGAGTAAACTGTACATAAAGGCAAAATTTATTTCAAAATTTGTTTATAAGTTAAAAGTCAGTTAAATTATTTTAATTCAGAGCAATTGGGTAAATTTTTTTAAAACTTTTCTCAAACCAGTGATCCACAGTGTTTGACTATCTTTTAAAAATTTCTTTTAATTCTTGAAAAAATACCCTAGCTGTGAATCACTGGCAATTATTTAAGGCTGAAACCTAATTAAGGTAACATTTTTGCGTGTTTTCATTTCGTTGCGTTATCTTCTCTGTTATGACATTGTTATTTATTCTCCTTAATGCTTGCCCAATTGGATTTGTTTTGGAACGACAAGGCGGAAAAAAGGTGAAGAATTCGGAAGCAACTGTTGAAACTTGTGCTAACTACCACGTCACTGCTAATATCCGCACTATCACATGTATTAGACCACTTTATTTATCAATATTTCATTTTTCAGCTTTTTGTTTTCATTTTCTTCGCATGAGAGAACGATTTCACTAATACTGCACAAATTTTTCACTTTTAATAAATAATTGTTTAATCAGTGTAGTCTGTTTATCCTTTTCCTGAAACCTTAAGGTCGAAGTAAATATGGGAAGATTTTCTGTGTGACTTTTCATCGGTAAAATATGATAAAATGGGGTATTTAACCAATTTTGGGAAACTATTTTAAAATAATGCTGGAAATCGTTAAAATAAATTTAATATTTAATCAACGTAGTTTTAATTGGGATTTCAAGAGTTTAATGATTTCGTTTTAACCAATTACCCAATGATTTAGGAACCGGATATTCAGGACCCCAATAATTAGAGTTGAATTCCAGAAAAACAATTGTTTTTCTGGAATTCAACTCTAATTATTGGGGTCCTGAATATCCGGTTCCTAAATCATTGGGTAATTGGTTAAAACGAAATCATTAAATTTAATATTTGTTCTCAAAATTTGTGCAAAGACGTTCATTAGCTGTCAGATATCGCATATTTTCTTAACAGGTGTTCTGTAACTAAGAAAAGAAATTACATTTTGCACATAATTAGAAAAAGAAATGCTTGATTTGTTTGGATTAATAAAATTTGGATTAATTTCCATAGTTATGTTTGATAATTGGTATTTAAAGTAGCGACCCTAGTGGCGATAGTGTCGAAGAATTATAAGAGAACGTGATGTCACTGCTCATTTCTGATCACGTGGTTAATAGTTAAAAAAAATTACTTTTTTAATTTTTTTTTTTTTAAAATTAAATAATAAGCGTTAGGAGAAATTTTTTATTATAAATTTTCATTAAAAGTTGTTTTGATTGTTTTTCATTGATACTGTCAAATACCCCATTACGTGTTGACTTTTTAGAGTCCAAATTTTTTTTGCAATTCCGGATAATTTAAAATTATAAAATTAGGAAAAAAATTATTTAAGTGTCATTTTTAGACTCTGTGAAATAATATTGCATTGAGAATTGGACAATACAATATAACTGTTTGTTTTTATCTACAAATTTGAAATTGTTTATTATTTGAAATAAGTAATTCATTACCCAGCAACGCTATTAATTTTGCTTGCTAATTGACTTAAAAGCGGTGGTAAATATGTTTTGAGTCCCTTAGAAGTAAAAGTGGGAGTTTAATTCCTATTATGAAGGACTAAAATATGTATTTTAGTTCCGGAGTTGCAAAAAATTATTGAAAACATTTTCTGTAATGAATTTTTACGAAATAAATCTCTAATATATGTATAAATTAACGTAATTATCTGTACTAACTTAATTATCTATACTAAAATTGTAAAGGGAAAGTGTGAGTTTCTCTCTCTAAGCAAGAAATCAATTTGAAAATTCGATTTTTAGAAACATTTTAGAGACAACTTAAAATTTAGTTGCTAAAACAGTTATAAATCTTGAAAAATAAAATTTTAGTCCCTTACCAGCATGTAATTGCACTTTTTTGTTAATTTCTTACTAATTTTTTTCTTTTGCATGAATCATTCAGTTACCTTTATATATATTTGGAGTAATTTAAGATTCATACGCATGCGCTGTAATTATCACGATTATCATTTTGTTCACAAACAGTTCTTTTCTTTTTACCTTTTTTTTGCCGTGAATTTTTATTAACTTCAGTTATTTTTCTGTCTTAGTCAATTCTTAACTCAAACCATTGTTAAGGTAAGAATTTTAAACTAATTAAAGTATTTGCTTAGACTTAGACAAAGCCGAATACCAAGTATAACACTCCTTGGTTTGATCCTAAACTGGATTTGGCCTCGTGATCGGTGCAGAAGTGCAACAGCTAGCTTGAGCGGTTCAATTGATCGATGGGGCTCAGATTTCATGCCAATGGATCTGCCGAATGCCAGTCTTGGTCGTATTCATCGTGCACCAGATGGTCGGTTCGTTTTAGTTGATTCAGCGCTAGCGTCGCGCGCGAATTCAGTGTCAAATTCGAGCAGTAGCGACGACGGTGGATTCTTACCGAAACGGACCACGCGACTACGTGCATCATGGCGACGACCGCTCGTTGGCTATCCAAGTCAATTAAGTTTGCGATCAGACGGCTCTGGACAAAGTGCTCGTGGTGGCGGAGGACTGTCCACATTTCTAGGTGTGCTTGGAAGTCTTACTCAACAACCACGTTTCCATCACCATCCAGCCGCGATTATACCAGCTATTTATTCGCCGAAAAATCATTATTTACCATCAACACCAGGATTTCAGTCAAGTTCTCCGGCTATTTCTAATGCCATTTTACCATCTCCGTGGTCACCGAATTATTTTAGTGATTTGAGTTCGGTAAGACATCCAAGTTCGGCCGAACAGTCATTTCCAACACCTCCAGGATACATGCAATTGCGCAACGTACACCAACGATACTCACAAGAACTCCCGTCTCTGCATGCCATTCACGAAGAAACCTTACAGAACCAAGGTTTTATCCCGGTTAGCCCATTAGCGGGTACAGACCAAAGAACCATAAGAGTTCCACCCCCATATCCAATCATACAACCAGCTGGATTTCTTGGACCCACCGTGCGACCGAGAGCCAAATTACTGCCAAGGCACGCACGTATCACACGAAGTGCCCCAGAACTGGCATCGACCGATCAACAGTTAGGTTTAATACAGGAAACATCGCCAGAGAGTAGATCAAGCTCAAGTGGATTCGGCAGCAAGAACACATCACAACAAAACCAAAGTTCCCGTTCCGGAAGTAGCGTAGAATGGCGTTTGCCGCCATATCGCCCTCCGCCCCCACCGCCCCCGTCACTAGTACAACATCCGCAAGCAGCACACTCGTCACAGCAATCACCGCCACCACCTCCACCGCCAATGGTTGGTCAGTGGTTAGAATTCACGTCCCGCCTACGAGACTCATCACCCGTCAGTTCCGATCCGATTGTTGTAAATAAAGCCGTGGACGTCGGAAGCGTTGACGGCCATTACGAGTTCGATCCGGCCACGCCCACACCGACCCCGTCAACGCCCACCGGGCCCCGTGACGAGCTTCGTGGCGGCATCAGTGATTCGGAGATGCTTACTTCACGTAAAGTTTTTAATCAATTACGAAGTTCCCGATACGATAACATTGAAGCACGTGTGCAAGCGATGAAAGAGGAGTTCCATGAGTTCCGAAAGAGACAGGCGAAACGTCGTCGTAGTCAAGAACTCGAGAGTGCTTGCTGATCGGACAGCATTTCAAAAAATTTTTTTGGATTTGTGCACGTGAAATCAGTGTTTTAGTATAACATAAAAAAAAAAATATTTAACGAAGTATGTTTTAAATTCCTTCATATATAGGCTAAGGACAAACAAAGATAAGAGTTATTTTTCAAACAGAGAGTATGAATATTGGACAAAACTGTTGTAAATTCGAACAAAAACCGTGTTTAAAATTCCCGAATAATAAGTAATCGTCGCATACGCATATCGTTTAATATTATATATTATTCCATAAATTGACAACTTACCAATTTCTTCACCTACACCAATATTTATTGTCATTTTTACATACATACATATATATTAAATAAACTTGTGAGGACGCAAACAGAAGTTACGAGAAAGGTTAAGGTTTGGTGTCATAGTGCAAGTGAAAACAAGATAGAATTAGCTCAATCACACGTCAATAACTTTCTTAATATTTATTGATATATTGCTATTAATTTATAGGTTTAAATTATAAGATAAAAAAAAAATTGTATTGAAAATAAATTATAATTTTAATGAAATTATAAAAAAAAACCTGGGCGACATCTAAAGGTAGAAACTGTGATTTTATTTAAATTATTTAAAAAGAAATTTAAAAAAAATATATCCTGCCTAAATATTTATAGAATTAGATTTATATTTTAGTATTTATTTATATTAAAATATCGAATTTTATTAATTAGTTTTTGTTTTTACTGCCACACTTTGCCATGTAAATACCTTTACGTGTACGCCTGTAATAATTCTAACGCTTTAGCGCTGAGTGATTGATTATTTTGTGAAATTCACTCAGTGTCTATATTTCACACATACACGAGAGGCTGTTGCGATATTAAATTAAATTAGATGTTCTAATATATTATTAATTAACATAACAATTCAAATTTATACATCAAACAATTTCAAACTCTATTCATTTCGAGTTTTTTCTTCAGTTGTGCAATAAATAGTCGAAGCGTTGTCGAACAATTATTTAAAGAATTCGGAATCGACTGAAATATAGTTTTGGGGGCGTGGCTTTTTTTTTAAAAAAATTATATTTTTTCAAATATTTGCAAAAAATCCGTCTTTTTTTTTTTGAAAATTTAAAAGTTTATAAGCCCGGGTAATTAAGTCAGATACACTGATTATTCATTTAAGTAAAGTGCACACATTACAGAGTAATTTTGGCAGGTGAAATGTGTTGAAATGAAATAAAAGAAAAAGTCAAATTTGGTTCTTATCACCAGTAGCGTAGCAAATATTGTCAAATATTTTTAAATCGTGTAACAGTAAATGAAAAAGTAAGAATTTTAAACAAAATTACAGCAGAAAAACATGCTTCTGTTCAGGGCCGTGGAGAGAAATGGCGAGTCCCAAGAAAAAAGCACATTTCTTAAAAATTTCTTCTCAAAAAATAAATGATGAGTAAAAAAAGAGCTGATTTTACTTTTTCCCGGGCCCTAATTGACCACTACGGGCCCCCTCTTCAAGCCCGGGCCCCAGGGCTACAACCCCGGCTACCCTACCCTCTCGTCGGGCCTGCTTCTGTTTCGACTTTAAATTTAAGTTCAAAAAACGTTTTGCAAAAATTTAGAATCTTTTGTATTACCGAGTTTCAGTCGGTACAAAACTTTTTTTGAATAAAATGCTCGTCAACTCTTCGACTAAAAGTTTTACTACAAGTTTTTTTAGTTCGTTTTGGCCAGTAAAATAATGTTGCATTTCGTTTAGAATTTTAGAGAGAAAAAAAACTTTGATATAAAAATTACTAACCACTTAAAACATAAAATTAAACGTTCTTTCTAGTTTTTTAGGTCCAAGCATATATCAAAAGTAAAAAATTTGTAGTAAAATAAAATTAGGTTTTAGACCAGTTGTTCAATAGTCCATATTCTTTTCCAAAAAAGAAAAAAAAACTGGCCCAAAAATAATTGGTATGTAATATAAATAAACATAATTTTGTTAAGTACAAAATAAATTTTACATAAATTTAAAAAAACCAAAAGAAATTTTATTTTTAAATAAAAATTATTTCTCTAATTCTTGTATAGTGATATTAAGTTAAGAACTTTCACGTCCTAAGTACAATTTTAAAAAAAATTTCTTCATTTTAAATTATTCTTCAATTTATTAAAATAGGACTTATATTTGAATTAATAAGAAAAAAAGAATTATTAAAAAGAAAATTAAAGTATATTGTTAAAAAAAACAAATTATATAACTAAATTTTCAGCCAAAGAACAATTAAATGTATAGGTTTTACGTTAAGTCTTAAACGATTAGTTTTCACAGTGCAAATTATTTAAGAAAATAGAAGAAAAATTTTATTGAGTTTCTAACAATACTACTAATATTACAATAAACCAAATACATTTAATTACGGAGTTTCAAAAAAATTTTTCCAAAAAAAAACCATTTTTTAATTAAAAAAAAATAAAAAATAAGAAGTGCCCTATAAAAAATATAAATTTTTCAGACAGGTGTTTCAGACGAACAGACAAAACATTAAAAAAATGTCCTTGTAAGAAAATCTTGCCTATAAAAAAATATTTTCTAGTTTTTGTTTTTTGTTTGCTATTTATTAATGAAGGCTGAAATGATCTCTTTATTTTTTGATTATTTTTAATTCTTTTTTTGTTATAAAAAATTATTACAAAATTAAAAATGTTTTTGTAGTTTAAAATTGAGTGTTACATTTTTAACTATTTGGTGATTTTAATGTTTTCTGACTACGAAATACTAAAAGAAAATTTAAGAAAACATTTTTGGAGTTGGCGCTACACGCGTGAATGTCTCTCTCACTTTAATAAAAAAAAGAAAATTTAAGGATACCTTCAAGTTTCTCTTAAGTCAGTTAAAATTCTGATATCTGTTCATTTAGAGTGAAAAAGTCATGATAGTTGTCGTTACTACCATGGCAAAACCTGCATTTCATTGGTTTCCCCTATTTTTTTCAGTTTCAGTGCTTCAAGACTTTTCTAAAAGTCTTAAAATTTCTATCTTGTCCATAAATGAACGACTACACCCTCCAAAACCATTAAACGTCGCACTAACCTTGAAATTTTATTTTGATGAGTGACTTTTAGTGGTCCCCTCTTCAAAAATAAGTGAGCGAGGGAGAAGGTCTTCGTAGCCATCCAATCTCCTGGTATTCAAGGACCAGACATTTTTTAAGTGGAAACAATTTTTATGTTTTCACGGCAAAAAATATAAAGTCTTCCGTAACGTTACGAAATGGTGCTTACACTAGAGGTCTCTGATTTGAAAAGAACAAAAACACACGTCAAATAGTCAAACTACTTTTACGCTTAATGTTTTTGTTGAATCGGAGCCCGCTGCTTCGTAACGTTATAAACTCCAATTTGTAACGTTACGAAATATTTTTCTCTGGCGAACGCACACATTTATTTAATAATTACGTGTCACTAGTTTCATATTTAAAAATTTTGATAGTAAAATTAACTTCGAACGTTTTCTTAAGTTTTCCTTTTTATTGTTCCAGACAACTTATTTAGCCATACTCTTTGACCGACAGGGATACCAAATTCTAAAAAAAATCACCATTTTTATATGTCCGCGCATAGTCATTTGTTTAATAAAAGACTGCTGGGAAGTCCACAATATTTTTTACAACGAATTTAAATCATAGTTTGGTTATATGGTACGCCTTGCTTTAATTAACGAATCCTTTTCAAAATAAAGTTAGTCCACAATCCAAAAACGTACTCAGAAGCAAGTTACCATACTATCAAATAATTTTTTTGTATTTTATCAAATAATTAATTTTGTAATAATTAAATAAATTACTGCCGCTTGCTTTGTTAATATATTAGAAAGTAAAAAAAAGATTATTGTATTATTAATAGTAAAAATCTTTTATAAAATATTTTTTTGTTGAAATATCAAATATCAGTTACGCATATTTTGTATACATATATTTCGTGCATGATAAGTTATACAAATTTTCCCCAAAAAAAATATATAGAAATTGGCTTAAATATTCAAAAATATCACAAGAAAAGCTTTAAAAAAAAATTTAAAAAGAATATATCTATAAAATTTAAAAGCAACTGCGTGAATTAGGGAATATTAAAACTACTAAAACTATATTTTAAAGACTGCCTAAATATTCACGCAATTAGATTGGGTTGTCTTCAATATGTCTTTTTTTTTTAAACTACAGCAATATGTGAAAAATTTAAAAAAAAATATATAAATTTTTTTCCAAAATATTTAAAATAAATTTATATAACTTATAATGTACAATAAAAAAAAAGTAAAATTTAATAATTTTAAATTAAAATCCAAGAGTAGTGCTAGTAAATTTTTAGTTACTTAAGTGTTAACAAATAGTAATGAGTCGTTACTGTGTAACTCTGACTTTACATTCAAAACAAAAAGTAACAAACAAAAATTGTAAAAATCACAAAATAAAAAATATATACAGACAAATAATATAATTGTTTATTTATTTCAAACGTTTTACGTCAAATTTTGGTTTACGATAAGGAACCGTGCCCCGCAAAAAGTGAATAAACTGAAATAAAAAGGAGGTAAGTTATATTATCTATACCCATTGAGGAGAGAATCGACTAGAGAGAATGATGTGTATTACAAATAGGGTTGACCGGGGTAAATGTGAATTGGGGCAATTGTGAACGGCGCCTATAATTTCTAAAATAACATTAATTTTGTTAAAAATCAAATCTTAGTATGTTTTTCTGTCCTTTCTTAATATGCTATTAAAATTTCATAACAATGCTCCAAGTATTAGTATCTTTTTTTATTTTGAAAAAACCCTTGCAAAATTTTGTGTATCTTACTTCGACCAATCCTCAAAAAAAATTTTCTTTTAATACATTTTCTTTTTTTTAAAAGGTAAGAAATGGATAAAGGTACTTCTAAAGAAGTGGTCTAAAGCCTGAGGGGGTTCCTTATTAACTGCTAAATAAATTGGACAATTTATTACCAATTCACAATTACCCCATGATTTTAAAATTCCGGGGTAATTGTGAACGTCATTCACAAATGCCCCCATCCGGTCAAATGGGGTTTCCAAGAACCCAATTCTTTTTATAAATTCCGCCATTTTTAATGCAATAAAAGGCTTGTATCTCTCATCTGGCTTCACATTTCAAAGTGTAATAAAAAAAAAAAAATTGACCTTTTTCCAGACCGTAATAAATTTTATGACTTATTTTGGTAAAAATATTTTATCCTTTTAAATTTTTCAATATTTTTAAATTAAGTTAAAAAAAAGTTTAAGTTCAATATGGATTTATATGCAACGAAGCAAAAAATCATAGATCCTTGATATTGCTTGCATTAAAATTGGGAATTTCAAAATGCCAATTAGATTATGAACTTTATTTTATCGGCTGATCATGATTTACATCCCGCGGTTGAAAAAGATCGACCCGACCCTAAAATTACAACACAAAAACTAAAAAGGGAAACACACGAATAGCATCCCGTGGTCAATATTTTATTGCTTTTATGGATGTGGTTACAACACATATTATTTTACAAGTACATACATGCATAGAATTTATTCAATTATTTTATTGTATAGGTATACCTAAAATATACCCAAATCCATTATTTGTGAAAAATAACAAAAATAACAAAAGTTGATAAATATTTTTTATGTCAACACAAGACGGACAATATAGCGGAAAAATCCAATTTTAATCCAGTTATAGAACAGTAAATAATTACTACATTCATTCTTTGGGAATTAAATTAACTATATAATTACGAAAATATCAAATATTATAGTAATTCTGCCCCACCCCCGTTTTGAAAATATGGCTATGTAAATTGTTCAAAAATGGTTTAAAATCGCACTACAAGTTTTTCAAATTTTCAAAGGATCAAAGGATCTGTGATTTTTTGCTGTTATTATAATTAAATAATATTGAATCCCACAGGAACATTTAATCGGGATAAGATTACACCATGTGTTAGATCAGGGTAAATAGTGTCTCTGTGTGTACTAAATTTCATCGACTTCAATTTAGTTAGTTGGATGTGATTTAGCAGTTGATTTTGTTTCTACCGGGAACCTTCAATCGGGATAAAATTATCCTATGTATTATTATTGCTATTGCATTCACTATGAATTTCCATAACCATTTCAACACATTTTTATAATATAACTAAGTCTGACCCGCGGCTTCACCCGCATTGAGTTAACCTCCCCCCCCTTTGTGTCACCCCATCTTCCCCCGGAAACCTTCAATCGGGATTAAACTATCCCGACTAAAACTATTTCAAAATTATTACTATATGTGTTCATAGTAAATAACGTTTGTATATTAAATTTTATCAAATTCAATTCAGTCATCCTACAGGAACCTTTAATCAGGATAAGATTAGCCTATGCGTAAATTCAGGATTAATCATGTCTGTGTACCAAATTTTATCAAATTCGGTTTAATTATTTGAACATGATTTTGGAATTTCTTTTGCATCCCCTGGGAACATTCAATCGGGATAAAACTATTCTACGTGTTATTAAAATCCTAGCTACATGTGCTCATAGTAAATAGTGTCTCTATTTAGTCGGGATAAGATTATCCTATTTGTTAGTTCAGGATAAATAATGTCAGTGTACCAAATTTCATCGAATTGAGTTTTACTTTTGGGGTGTGTTTGAATAATTGTTTTTGTATCCCTCAAGAACTTGCAACCGGGATAAAATTTAAACATCGAACAAATTTAAACATCTAAACATCCAAACTTTCACATTTGTAATATTATTAAGATATTAATTTTTAGTTAAGTTACATATAAACCCATATAGAACTTAAACTTTTTTTTAACACAATTTAAAAATACTGAAAAATTCAAAAGGATAAAATATTTTTACCAAAATAAGTCATAAAATTTATTACAGTCTCGAAAAAGGTCAATTTTTTTTTTTATTACACTTTTGAAATGTGAAGCCAGATGAGAGACACAAACCCAATAAAATTTTACTGCGATCGCAAAAGTAGAAAAAATTCTAGTTATAACAGTAACTGTCATAACAATCAACTGTGGTAACAGTATGTTTCACACAAAAAATTGCCTAACAGTATAGCCACGCCTACTAAATTGTTACTGTGATAGCAGTAAATTGTCTTGTGAAACTGCCACTTTAAGGCCTTAAAAATTTAAGTAAACTTAGTGACGTCATTAAATTAAAAAAATCTTTTTTTCAAACCAACCTTTACATGGAGGTGATTTAAATTAGGGTTGTTGTTTTGAATTGAGTAGAGAACTTTCATTTAACGCCGTCCGGCGTTCATGACCGTCAATGAGTTAAAAAATCATATTTGTTTCTAGCCTTTAGTGGCCTTCAAAAATGGTTGCCGTGGCTTTACAGAAAGTTAATGAAATAAAATAATCAGAAGTAAATTTCTACAATTTATTTTTAAAAAAAAATTTGTACAAATTAATTAGACATTTAAATTACAAAATCAAAGTTCTTCTTTTATATGATCTGCATCTTTTTCAGTATCCTTTTCCTTCTCGTGAACTGTTTCAATTTTACCGCCTTTATCGCCCTTTAATTGCTCGTATAAACATTTTGTATCATGTCCTTTTAAAACTTTGTCTTCGCACAAATATTTTTGCAACAGGATATCACCTTGATGTTTAAAGTACCACGTTTCGATGTCGCTTTCGTGTTGTTCGAGCAACGTTTCACACTAACAAGAAAAAAAGGGCAAATTTTGGCAAAATTTTTAGACAATACAAACGGGCATACTACGACTAGTACGGCACCACGTTAAGGTTAGGTTAGTTTAGTCAGTTTTGACAATATACTTCGACTTTGATATAAAAACTAGGTGGTGAGGTTAGTTAAGGTTAGGTTAGTTTAGTTAGTTCTGACAATATATTTTGATTTTGATATAAAAACTAGGTAGTAAGATTAGTTAAAGTTAGTTTAGTTTAGTTAGTTTTGATAATATACTTCGACTTTGATAAAAAAACTAGGTCACACAGTGTCGTTTGTGTTTTACGTTCAATATCTCGAAAACGAAGCGAGATATCGAAAAATTTTATTCTTGTTTTTCGTTTTATTTTGTCGAGTTCTACACGGAACTGTCATCAAATCTTAGCGCCGTACTAATCGTAGCCACAATTTTAGCCTACCTGTGTTTTCATGTTTGTTATTTCCGCACTAGGTTTATCCCACAACTCGTACGGGATACCAAGCTCAACTTTAACCCCCTTATTCACTAGCCCGTGCAACGTTTGGAATGTTTGACTCATACCCTTGGCGAATCGAGTACTATCTGTACGTTCTTTGTGAATATTATATTCGAGAATTCGTTCGCAAACATTTTCCAGCGATTCGAGTAAACGTAATTCTGATTTTTTGTACTCTTTCTTCTTTTTCGGTTTCACGTCGTCAATGTGATAACCGATTTCCAAAACATCGTGCGATTTACCCGTTTCGTCCAGACGATTTTCTAATTCAATGGCAAGAATTTTACATACTGAAAAAAATATTAAATTTTTGATTCAACAAATACTTTACTTTGCAAATACCACTTTCACTTTTGAAACTGTGACAATATTGTTTCGAACCGTCAGTTCATTTTCAAACAGAAACAATATTGTCACAATTTCAAATACGCTGCCAATGGGGTGTGGCACACAGCTTCCTCGTATAAAATAATAGCAAAAATATTTTAGAAACTAACCCCCAAATACTTTAAAAAGTTTGAGCGAAGTAGGATTTTATGGTAGCGCCGTGGATACTATTACTCCGAATGCAATGAAATTGGTAGGGGACCATCTAGGAACCAGACCGCATACTTTCTGACAATTTCATCAAAAACAATTGAATAGTTCAGAAGTTATGCCACTTGGTGCAATTTAGTATATTAATGGAATGACATGGTAGCGGCGTAGCTACCGTTACTCCGATTTCGATTAAATTCATAGGGGACCATCTACGAACCAAACTGCATAATTTCTGAAAATTTCATTACAGACAATCGAATAGTTCAGAAGTTATGCCACTTGGTGCAAACTGGCGACACACAGACGGACAGACACCAAACCAAAATTGTTCAGGAAGCTTTAAAACGTAAAGTGTGCGTAAAAAATTTTATTTTGGACGGAAAAAATTTTTTATTTTTCAAAAGTGATCACAATGCTTCCACTACCTTAGTAGTCTCGGAAGCAAAATAAAAGTGGTATTTTGCAAAGTAAAGTATTTGTTTATTATTTACAAATATCGAATACCATAAAGGCCATAAAATAACGCTCAAATCTATTAACATTTTGAAAATTTACTTTTTTTTTGGTGGGGATTATTTTGAAACTAACCTTCACAACGATTTGCATACATCACACCATCTTCTTCGTTACAAATAATATAAGGAACTGATAACACTAAGATTAAAAAAAATAGCATTTTCATTTTTATTAAAACGATTTATTCGCACAAAACACAATCGTTATGAAATTTTTAAAATAATTTTATTTTCCTTTAACATGCTTGGGTTTTTTGGCGAACATACACGATTCACACAATGAACTTCCTTTTGATAACATTTCATCTTGATAACACTCTAAAATTGGAAACGGATTAAGAAGACCACGTTGTATGGCATTGGTGCCATTTATTTGACCCAAAAATTTTAACCAAAAAAACAAGAATAAATCGAAACAAGTGAAAATAAATGAAAATTTGAATGTGGTTTGCCGTGTATATAATGACAGATGAAAAACGACCCTGAAAAACAAAAGTGACGAAAAGAAAAGTTGGAAGGGTAGGATCTGGGATGTAATGTAGCATTTGAATGTTGTTGTTAAATATTAGGGATGAATCTTTTAAATAAATTTTGAATTACTAAACATTTTTTAAGTTTAGACCAAAACATTTCAACATTTAATTCATATTTACCGCCACAAAGTTTGATTGGTGTACTGTAGAGAGGAATGAAGTGGGACAAGCGAGTGAATAGGAACGAAACAAGAATGTTATTCATGAGCTTAGTTCTGTACTTGAGAAGCATAAAACTGTAAGCGCCAAATCGCCAAGTTTACAGGATGTGAATTTTTTATCAAAATTACACTGTTCCGCTTATAGATTTTTTGAGAAATACGTTATTATAAAATTCTACATTTCAAACAGTTTTAGGTTAGCTCATTTATAGTTCTATAACTTTATCGAGGCGAACACATACTATAAAGATAGTTTAAAAATCTAAAAACTACACAAAATGAAGCTACAGTGTTATACTTCTCAAGTACAGAGTTTAAAAATACTAGACGTAAATGTGAACATACAGAGCGTTCATAAAGTTCCGGAACAGCTGAAAATCTCAGTTAATATTGACTTTATCGAAAAATAACCCGGACAAAAGTTTCATGAGAAGAAATGAGGAACTAGAAAATGACCTCGAATTTGACCTTGAACATGACCTTGACCAAAATTTGGAAGTCAACTTTGTTTTCTAAATGCAAACCCCTATTTTTACCTCGGATTCGGAAAGAGCGGGAAATTCTACGTTCAAAACCATATTCATACTTTATATCCCAAAGTCGTGTGAAGGTCATACAAACGAAAAAAATATGATACTGGTTGGTCAAGGTCATGTTCAAGATCAAATTCGAGGTCATTTTCTAGTTTTGCGGAGCTGTTCCGGAACTTTATGAACGCTCTGTATATCTTCCTTAAACTATACTAAAATAATTATTCTTTCGAGTAACAATAGCGATTAAGATTGAAGTTGGATAAAATATATTAAAAAATCAGTTTATTTTCTTAAAACTTTAACTATTTATTTTGGTGCTTTTATGAATCAATTGTTGTGTAATCTAAATTTTAGTTATTTTGAAACATATCTAAGAAAAGAGGAGTGCAGACTTTTAGTTGTTTTTATTTTTTTTAAAAGAAAATAATCAAAACTTGACATTTGGGCTAAGTTGGAGGTTATTAGGGTCGGAAAAGGTGTAAATAGGAACAATGAATGTGGGGTGATTAGGGACGGATGAAGGATGTATTGGAACATAGCACAGAGTACTTTCAAGGTTGTCAAGTCGTTCGATATTTTTATAAACACATTCAGCATAACATTTCTATACTTTATTAATTTTACTTTATAGCCCGTTCACATTATTCCAGTAGCATTCCAGTCTAGTGATCGAAACCAGCGCTGGAATGTTACTGGAATAATGTAGACCGGCACTGGAATTCACTGGAAGTGCATTCCAGTAAGCAACCCAGTCCAGTGACTGGATTGACAGTCTACTTTTCATTCCAGTTAGCCCATTCTAGTGCCACTGGAATAGTGTAGACGACCAATCCAGTGCTGGATTAAACATTGAACAGTGAATAAGCATTGGACTGGAATAATGTGGATAGGCTATTAGATTTTACATTTATTTTTACAGAAAATCATGAAGTGATATTTCTTTTTTTGGGTGTATAAATACAAACAATTCGAAATTATGTTTGAATTTCAATTTTTATAACTTTTATCGCCTCTTTCGACCCCAATTTTCAAAATTTTTTGGATACTGTGATAAAGTGATCATTCTCGTTTCAATTTTTAATATATTAGTAAAAATTAGATACTCATAAAATAAATACAAAGAATACGGTGTCAAATCTAAATTCGTGCCTATTGAATCCTGCTTACGGTATGTATATGTCATTGTGGTATCGTGGGTATATTATCTATAATCGCACATGACGCACATGATTTTTATGATTTTGTAAATTTGCCGGAGTGAGTCATTTGATTTGTGTGAATTTGACCGGCTTCTTATAATATTTTGTTAATTTTTGATATAATTACAAATATTACGATAAAGGTAACAATTATTTTAATATCTATAATTATTTCTAACATCACCAAATAAAATTAAAGATATTTTATTTTAATTTAGATATAATTTCAATTTTAAAATGACAATCCAAGAATTGGAGCTTCATAATGAGCTGTCATTTAAATTGATTTTATTAGCATTTGATAACGTAAAAAATATTTGTGAATTACGACAAAAAGTCGTTAAAGGCTCATTAGAATGTTGCATTTTGAAACTCAATTTAATTGTTGATCCATTGCAAATTCAAGTAGCCGCTAATAAAGCCATTCTGGCTGCTAAATATAATCAATTGACCACAAAAAATGTGTACACAGAAATTTTATTTAATTTGAGTATTTCAAAAAATATTACTCAAAGTTTAATGCAATTTGGTATCGGAGAAAACGATACTAGTATCATAGTGGCAATTGTCACTGAGCAAAAATCCAATGATCAAATTGCAAATATTGTAAAAGAGATTGACGGGGTACAAATTGCACCGTTTCCAAATGATTGTGCCGATAAAAAGAAAATTATGAAATTATATAAAATATCCGAGAATGAATTGAAAGTCAGTAGTTTAGTGGATTCAGTTGTGAGCCGGATTAGTATAAAGGATTTTGCATCTTTTTAATTTCATTTTGCTGTTTACGAGAAGTTTTCAATTTTTTTTATTCTATAGATCTTTTTAAACCACTTTGAAAATCATGTAATTTTATTAAAAATTGTTTAAAAATAGTCTGGTCTAGAATTTTATGGGGACAGTCTGTTTAAAAAAAAAATAGTAATAATTTTCAAAAATTTAATATGTTGTGTTTTAATAGATTTGAGCATTACTTTATGGTATTCCATATTTGTAAATAATAAACAAATACTTTACTTTGCAAAATACCACTTTTATTTTTGAAACTGTGACAGTATTGTTTCGAACCGTTAGTTCATTTTCAAACAGAATGACATAAATATGTTTACCTAAATTATAGCTGAAAAAATATTCCCAGACACTTTTGATAGTTTCTTTGTCAACGGATAATTGTCTTTTTCTAATTCCAGTCAAACAAATAAATAGTACATAGGGTACTAATTGAACATTAGGTTACGAAATAATAATGAATAAGTTAATAACACTATTTTATATTTTTATGTAAATTCTGTTTATTCAATAATAATTTGATTATAGAAGAATATTTCTTAAAGAAACCGAAAACAAATGACATTCATGATATATTATAACTTAACTGTAAACATATACATAAAATAACTGAATGACTGGATTCATTGCAAAATATTTAATTCTATTAAAAATTAATTTTGAAAAACAAAAATCAGTGGATATCAATATGTACTGTTTAGAATTTTCAAATCAGTTAAAATCAAACGAAAATAGTTTATTCTAATTAAAAAAACATATTTCACTTTTCTTTACAGTATTGCATCATTTTTTTAACTTTGTGAAGATAAAATATTATTATGTCAAATATTTAAAAAACTAAATAAAAACCACTGATTAAGTGTGTAGTGTTGAGAAGTGTACGACAAGGACAAAAAAGAAGGAAACCTACAAAAGTGTCTGGGAATATTTTTTCAACTATAATAATCTGCGTCAAATAGGGTACTTAACAGTATCTGAAATTTGTGTTAAATAATTCTTTAATATATTCCTTAAAAATATTTGGCGATAATTTAGAAATTTTATTTGGAAAATCGTTAATTTTCAACAAAACGATTTAAATGATTGAAAACGTGCGATTATTTCAATATGACGTCACAATTTGTAATCAAACATGTCGTTTCTGATAATAATTTTCATCTGCAAAGCGAAATTTTGTTTTATTAAGTAGCGAATTTTCGAATCGAAAAATCAGCCATTACAGTCACTGTCACGACGCGACTTGAGCCCGGGACTATGGTAAAAATTTGTTTTGAGGTTTCTAGAAATCGAAAATAATATTCACTAAAATTTCCGTACGATAACTCCCAAACGAAACGTCCTTAACCAGACACGTCCGATGCCCGAAACATGGTTATTTTTAGTGATTTTCGTGAAGAAAATTAGCTCTTTGCCAAAATTTCCCTTTATTCAAAAATTTTTACGACAATTTTTTACACCATTGAAACGAGGAGAAAAAATCACACAAGAAAGGTCTTTAAACTATTATTCTATATCAACTAGTTTCCGATCAAAACTAATTTTTATAACGGAAATTCGCTATGTTATGCAGAATGCTGCGACAGGGGTATTTTTAATATTTATGTTAGTGTTAATATACAGCAATAATTGTATTTAAATATATTAGATTATTAATTGGATTAGTTGATTGTTAAACCGCTTAGTATAGATTATAAGTATATAAGTATTGTTTGTACATTGTGGTTATGTACTTTTTAATATTAATAGATTTGAGCGTTACTTTATGGTATTCCATATTTGTAAATAATAAACAAATATTTTGCTTCGCAAAAATACCACTTTTATTTTGAAACTGTGACAATATTGTTTTGAACCGTCAGTTCATTTTCAAACAGAATGATTCTGTTTGAAAATGAACTGACGGTCAGAGGCGTAGCGAGCATAACCAGCGCCCGGTGCGTGACACTTTATTTGCGCCCCCCTTAACTTCTAAAATTGTAAAAATTTTGGGTAGTGGAACGGTGTATTTAAAATTTCGGAAAAAATTCTTTCGCATAAATTTTTATTTTAAATTTTTCCCTAAAAGTTGCCTTAACGACCTTTTTTTGCTCGCCAGTGCTTTGTTTGTGTATCTGTATATTTGAAGTCATAACCTGGAAGTAATTTCGTAATTTCCCTATACTTTCACATAACAAAATTCTAATGACAAACACAAAAAAAATTTAAAGTAATAGCGGCCTCCTATTAGCTTTTTACGCTCCTCTTATTAGCTTTGGGCGCCCCTCTCAAAGTGGCGCCCGGGTCATCATAGTACCCCTTGCACCCCCCTCGCTACGCCACTGCTGACGGTTCGAAACAATATTGTCACAGTTTCAAAATAAAAGTGGTATTTTTGCGAAGTAAAATATTTGTTTATTATTTATGTACTTTTTATTTCTTGACTTTAATTTATTACTTGGTAAAGAGTATTGAATGGGACATTATTAATGCAACCTTGATATGACCTTGAATTTTGATCTTAACCTCAAAGTTAGGGCCACCATCGGATGCGTTGTAAAAAATGCTAAGGCTTTTGTCCTCATCATTTATCCCAAAAATGCTTTCCCGAAAATGAGTTTTACAAAATTAACAAAAATAATAAAAAGCGACTTAGTTAAGGTGAAAAAACAAGACATCTAGAATAATTTTTTAACTTTAATTAAGTACCATATTGATTTTGTGAAATAATAAAAATTCTAGATCCGGCTATGCCATTAAAACTTGGGCGAATGTAGAAGCTAGATTTTCAAAAAATAAATAAGTGTAGCTTCCTTTTAAAAAAACAATTGGGATTTGACAGATTTCCAAGAATGTTTTATGTATAGTAGATATAGTAATTATTGTCGTATCCATGACATTAAATTTTATATGTATATATTTTGTGTTGATCTGTCATTAATTCCATATTGCCTCATTTTTAATTTAATAAAAATGTAATAAGGTTTGGTTAAAGCTAATAACACAAATTTATCAAGAATAGACTCGTTTATGGTAGCAAACTTCTTTGCTTCGAATCCCAAAAACTAAAATGTGAGTGTCTTTTTTAAAAACATTTTTTTTGCAATATTAAATCTTTCGTGCTGTCACGTCATATGCCCAAATAAATCGTTTTAATCATTTCAGCCGCTAATTCCAAATTCGTGATTTTTATTTAGAAAAATAAAGTATTTATTAATTTTTTTTTAAAATTAATATAAATAGTTAAGCATTATTACTGAATCATACGCTGTGTTATTCACTATATTTTACTATCAAATACTACATCAGTCAAATACCCAATTAAGCGGTTGCTTGACAGTAGATATTTTGACATTTTTTTTTTTGATATAATATTTGAAATGTTTGTAAATTTATAAACGAAAACTTCTCCTTACAGCAAATCTACTAAAATGGCCACTACTTGGTTACCACTTGAATCAAACCCCGATGTGATGAACAAATATTTACAAAAACTTGGAGTTCCTAACAAATGGACCATTGTCGACGTGTACGGTTTAGATGGTGACGCATTGCAATGGATTCCTAGACCAACCTTAGCGATGATTCTATTGTACCCGTTAAATGAACAGCACGAATCACAGCAGGGCGAAGAACCCAAAGACGAAAACGTCTCACCAAAGATTTTCTATTTAAAACAAATTATCCATAACGCATGTGGAACTATCGCGCTTATTCATAGCATTGCAAACAATCGCGATAAAATTGAAATTGGCGATGGTCCATTGAAAAAATTCCTGGACGAGGCGGAATCACTTACGCCCGAACAGCGCGGTGAACTATTACAAAAAGCGGAAGATATGATCACATCGCATCAGGAAGTGGCGATGGAAGGTCAAACGGAAACACCAGAGCCATCTACACCGATTAATCATCACTTTGTCGCTTTCGTCAATGTGGACGGGTGCCTTTACGAGTTGGACGGTCGCCGTAAGGGACCAATTAATCATGGACCAACGAGCGCGGATACATTTGTGGAAGATGCTGCGAAAATTTGCCGACAATATATTGAACGTGATCCGGCTGATGTTCGTTTTACTGTTGTGGCATTAACGGCCAGCGAATAATTTGTTTTGTTTTGTTTTTTTTTTTTTTTTTTTTTTTGAAAGGAGAAGAAGAAGCATTTAATGTTTATTTTTTGAATACTTGAGGCTTTTTGTATTTTTATTGCTCCGTATTTGTACCACCAATTTTATAAAAATTGCTTTAAAATTATATGTAAAACAGAATAAATAAAGCTTTAATAAATATGTCTTAAATTATTTTAATTTGTTGAAATTCATTCAATAGGTAATTAAAAATTGTATTTTAAATTTAAATTTTTTATTTAACCGCGAAAACACTAGGTGTAATGATGTTGGAAATTGACGTCACTAATATATTGAACAAAGTTTATAATCAGGAAATAATTACTTCTTATGTTGTAAAACGTAAACTAAAATTACAAATTTTAATAACTCTCAAAAATTTTTCTTAATATTCCAAAAGTCTGAAAGTAATTTTACTCGTTTCAATATGAAAATTATGATGAAGCTGAAATTAATTTAAAAATATTTAATTTTAAAGTTATTTAATAATTTTTTTGTTGCACAAATTGTCAAATACAAATCAGTAATTGGAAATAGGGTTTGAGTAGAACAATCCGGTCTTTACTCCCAAACATTTATTATATTTTATCTATGGCATTCTGATAGTGGGTGTATAATCTTTGGTTAGAAACGACTACTGCGTGCCTTCGCCAGAAAATTTTATCACGTAACGTAGGTTGCACTGTTACAAACCAGAGAGTTCAAAAAATTAATTACATACATTGGTAACGCCTTTTAATTCCAGATGTCAAATATTAAATCTGTAGAAAACAAATTTTACAAATCAGTTTCACACTGAAAAAAAATTAAATAAATTATTAAATACCATTCTTGAAGATTGTACACGAGCGTATGAATTTTTTTTTTGTAGCATGTTAATTACATCGAAGACTATACGAAATGAACATTTTCTACCACTTGCAACCGCCGCTACGAAAGTTATCGGCCATTTTGTGAAAAATCGACCATTTTAGTCGTACTTTCTTAATATAGATGAGTATATCTCGGTATGTGTAGGTCTAAAAAAAATGAAAAAATTTGAGGCTATTCACTATGATATAGTCTACCAGCGATTACAGTACGAAATTTTTATCTGCACACATAACCTTAAAAAAAAAATTATAACTGGAGATACTGCTAAATTTTGGTTTTTTGTTCTTAACTTCGGATGTTTTAAGTGAAATTTGATGAAATTTTCAGAAAATATACCTTATAACGTGGACAATAACTTGTTAAAATTTCAAGTCAAAATATCTAACACAAACCCCGAAAATTAACGTCATATTTGAAAATTGACTGGCCAATGATTTTTGTGCATTTTATCGTATGAGGTTCTTTTTTTTCTTAAATTGTAGGTTTTTTTATGCACTTTATGATGGTGAACAAGAAAAAATTTTTAAGCTTGAAAAAAGTGAAAAATGATTAGAAATTCAAAATTTTCGGCAATCAACAGTATTTGAAAAATAATTTAAATCAAGTAAACCGCTATAATTTAAAAATTTAAGTAATAATTTGTTCCATACAAGGGTTAGAAGCTTCCATATGAGGATTACACGAATCGAACCCAATTAAAAACCAAGTTTGGAGAAATTAAGGTTCAGTTGTTTTCAAAAATGCACAACATCAAAAGTATATAAGCTCCCACCCTCCTCACAAGCTGCAAATTCAACAAGAGCTGCAATAATTTAAACCGCCATAATTTAAACATTATGAGTTATAATAATTGCTCCCATACAAGGGTTACAAGCTTCCACATGAGAATTACACGAATCGAACCCAATTAAAAAACCAACTTTCGAAAAATTAAGTAAATAGTTTCTTCGAAGACTCATGGGTATTAAATCACTTAGTTTGTTAGTACACTCTTAAAGAATATTGAATTTGCAGCTTGTGAGGTGATGGGAGCTTCCAGCTTTATATACTTTTGATGTTGTGTATTTTCGAAAACAATTGAACCTTAATTTCTCCAAACTTGGTTTTTAATTGGGTTCGATTCGTGTAATCCTCATATGGAAGCTTCTAACCCTTGTATGGAACAAATTATTACTTAAATTTTTAAATTATAGCGGTTTACTTGATTTAAATTATTTTTCAAATACTGTTGATTGCCGAAAATTTTGAATTTCTAATCAATATTTTTCACTTTTTTTCAAGCTTAAAAATTTTCTTGTTCACCATCATAAAGTGCATAAAAAAACCTACAATTTAAGAAAAAAAGAACCTCATACGATAAAATGCACAAAAATCATTGGCCAGTCAATTTTCAAATTTGACGTTAATTTTCGGGGTTTGTGTTAGATATTTTGACTTGAAATTTTAACAAGTTATTGTCCACGTTATAAGGTATATTTTCTGAAAATTTCATCAAATTTCACTTAAAACATCCGAAGTTAAGAACAAAAAACCAAAATTTAGCAGTATCTCCAGTTATAATTTTTTTTTAAGGTTATGTGTGCAGATAAAAATTTTGTACTGTAATCGCTGGTAGACTATATCATAGTGAATAGCCTCAAATTTTTTCATTTTTTTTAGACCTACACATACCGAGATATACTCATCTATATTAAGAAAGTACGACTAAAATGGTCGATTTTTCACAAAATGGCCGATAACTTTCGTAGCGGCGGTTGCAAGTGGTAGAAAATGTTCATTTCGTATAGTCTTCGATGTAATTAACATGCTACAAAAAAAAAATTTGAGGGGGGAAACAGTTCCTTATACTTTGTTTATCCGACTCCATTAAAAGTCGACTTCGTCTAACTTAGCCAGACAAAGATGAATCGTATATTTGACAGTTAGTCAAAATCTCAAAATTTTAATTTTTTTTGCTGATGCCAGCTGCCAACTTGTGGTTGTTAAAATATACATTTGTTCAGCCACAAGATGGAATGAAATTTTAATTTTTAAAGGAGTCACGCATCCTTTTTGGAAGACGGACAGTTTTATTCGTTGTTACAACTGTTTTGTGTTACTGATTTTCAGAAAATTATCTGGGTTTAATTTGATTCTTTAATGAAGAATTTGAAGATGACTGCGTACATGCATGTATTTCATTTACTTTTAGGCTCATTTTTGTTAATTTTTGAAGAATTACATTGGCTGTTTCAGTTACTTCTTTTTTTTTTGAAGAGCGTGTATACTGTATGCCCATCTTTAAAATGTTAAACAGAAAAATCCAACCTCTACTAACAAATTCAATTATTATCTATGAGACCGAACGCTTAATGACGTTTAGGCTTTACTATTTTCTCTATGGTAATTTATATCGTTTATGCGAAGTATACAAAAGGTACAAGAGAGTAGCAGAAAATCTAAATTAATTTTTAATTATTAATAAAAAAAGAATTATAAAACAAATATTATATTTTGGAATATCAGAACTTTAATGAGTTTATTAATATATTTTAAATATAAAAGTTATTAAAATAGAATATACAAGAGTATTTATTTTAAACAATGGCCATAAATTGCAATATTTCAACATGAGAATAAAATTTTAAATAATAAAATTAATACGTGAAATTTCTTTAAAATGATACCACCTTTGGCACCAGGACAGCTTGAAGAAAACGAAAACATGGTTCGCTGGGTATAAACTTAATTCTTTTTCATTCAAATTAAATTTTTGGAAATTTTGGATAAAAATGTTTACATTTTTTAGAAAAATACTTTTGATATGCGTCAAGTCACATTATTAAATCTCGCAGCGAGTAATTTAAGTTTGAGGACCAATTCACGATCTCAACTTGTATTTAATCGTATGCGAAACGGATGTGTCTCGAGTCCCACCAAGTCGTTAGATATTTTACGAAAAAATTTGCAAAGTGCCATAAATCGGGATATTGAAGCGGTGATCAAAAAATATTTAGAGGTACCAAAAATTGTGAAAAAAAGCCGATTTTCTTTTTGTTGAAAGTAACTTATTTTTTATAGAAATTTTTCCAACCAGCCATTGAAAATATTCGAAACAATCTGGGACGAGAAAGTGTGACTGAAGATCATGTAAAAGATGTGTGCCGACAAATTTTAGAAGAGGCCAAGCAGATTTACGCGTGTGGCTCAGAGAGTCGGGCCAGTTCACCGTATGAGTGCAGTGATTCAGAAACTGGCAGTTTGGGATTACTTATTCCGAGAGTAAGTTTCTTTTGAACACGTTCACTTCCACTTGCAGTACGGCGCCAAGATTTGATGGCAGTTCCTTGTAGAACTGGGTAAAATAAAACGAAAAACAAGAATAAAATTTTTCGATATTTCGCTTCGTTTTCGAGATATTTAACGTTAATCTTGTCTTGTGTAATATTTTCACAATGAGTGTGTTCCATTTAGAAAACACAAACGACACTGTGTATATTGTCAAAACTAATTAAACTAACCTAACCTTAATTAACCTTACTACTTAGTCCTTAATTTAGACCCGAGTAAAATAAGAGTAAAAAAATTCAAAATTTCAATTGTCAAGAAACAACAAAATTAATCGTACATTTTTAATCAGATTAATAATTAACGATTACGATTAGTAAGTAATTGTTAATCGTCGCAGAAACGATTACGATTGATTAATCGTAATCATTAATCGCGATTAAATTTTGGCCAACATTAGCCTTAACTAACCTTACCACTTAGTTTTTATATTAAAATCGAAGTATATTGTCAAAACTAACTAAACTAACCTCAGAACCTAGTTTTTATATCAAAGTTGAAGTATATTGTCAAAACTATGTAACTAATCATAACTAATCTTATCGAGGCTTGTTCGAGTAGCAGCTTCGTATAGTACCAAACTATCAGGATTATGCGCAATGCAATTTTTGTATGCGCAGAGCGGTCTTAATAATGACCAAAAACGTTTTGCGCACAATCCTGACAGTTTGGTACTATCCAAAACTGCTGCTCGAACAAACCGAAAAATTTCAAGTGATTTTGATGAGCATTCCCATTTTCGGAACTCCAGCCAAAAAATAGTTTTTTTTTTTTTTGAAAAAAGAAAGTACAGAAGTCACTGAAATTTGGTTAGAATTACAAAACGCAAACGACACTATGTGACCAGTTTTTATATCAAAGTCGTAGTATATTGTCAAAACTAACTAATCTAACCTAATCTTAACTAACCTCACCACCTAGTTTTATATCAAAGTTGAAGTATATTGTCAAAACTAATTAAGCTAACCTGACCTTAACTAACCTCATCACCTAGTTTTCATATCAAAGTTGAAGTATATTGTTAAAACTAGCTAAACTAACCTGACCTTAACTAACCTCACCACTTAGTTTTTATATCAAAGTTGAAGTATATTGTCAAAACTAACTAAACTAACCTCGTCACTTAGTTTTTATATCAAAGTCGAAGTATATTGTGAAAACTAACTAAACTAATCTAACCTTAACTAACCTCATTAGCTAGTTTTTACATCAAAATCGAAGTATATTGTCAAAACTAACTAAACTAACCTAATATTGTCAAGTGTCAAATGATTTCAAATGATTCTGAACATTCCGATTTTCGGAACTCCAGCCAAAACAAAATTAGTATTTTTGCGAAAAAAGAAAGTACAAAAATCACTAAAATTTGGTTGGTATCTTTTTCCCTATGCATTGTGCCACACAGTGTCGTTTATGTTTTCTAAATGGAACACGCTCATTGTCAAAATATTACATGTACTATACAATATAATATAATCATCTGAATTTAGATAAGTTTAACGTTCAATATCTCGAAAACGAAACGAGATATCGAAAAATTTTATTCTTGTTTTTCGTTTTATTTTGCCGAGTTCTACCAGCAACTGTCATCAAATCTTAGTGTCCCCGGATCTGTGTATATTAGCAGTGAATGTGTTTAGCCACTAAAAACAAACTTATTTTCGTAAAAAAAAAAATTATAATTTTATTTTAACGTAGAGTCCGGCTTTCCGCAAACGCAAAGAATCCGACACAGACTCCGAAAACAGTCAATCCGCGCAACAGAAACGCGTAAAAGTCCGCAACACAACCGGAAACGGCAGCAACTCTTCACCAAATCGACTTGTCCGATTCGAGGGGCCCAAATGGAACCCGGAACGTATCACATCCTGCACCCTGTTCATCATGGGCGCCCGCGCAAATAAAGTATTGGGGTACGGACAGACGCGTGGTCGCCTCTACGTGCGCCATCCGGATTTAATGCGATACTCCGGCGATCAAGAGGATAAAGATTGGTTGTCGCGCCACAATTTGTTGCCGGCAAATGGTGGCAAAGCCTATTTGATGGTTTTGGAGGATATTAAGGAACTGGCACGAATGGACGAGTATCGAAACAGTCCGAATTTGCTACTGAGCGAATTGAAAGGCTTCGAAGTGCCCCAGTTTATGATTAATAAGATTCGAGCGTTTATGGAACAAGCTCGCACCGACACCAAATTGACGAATCAGTTGACGAATTTTGTTGATCTGTACGACTTGCAAAATTGCCCATCGGTGACACCACCGTGTAACACCGTGGATTCGGGCTCATCGACACCCTCGGAAACTTTGAACATTTTGGACAACAATGTCAAAAGTTCCGATTTGAATTTGTATATTAACGCGCCCGAAATTAGTCCGGAATCAAATTCATTTTTGGTTCAGAGTCCGGTCGGTAATACACTTTTGAATAATGGCGCGCAAAGTTTAAATTTTTCCGCGAATGATTTGATTAATAGTCGACAGAGTTTGCAACGAAGTGGTTTGTCCAATGTACAACATAACACACTGTCAGCATTTTTCTCCGGGCAACTGTCGAGCGATAATTCACAGGATGATTCGGAATTTTAAATTTTAAATTTGCCAAAAGTTTGAAAATGTAATTTATTTATTTTTTTTTTGTCTCCAAAAATGTGTTTGTTTTTGTGAAATATGTATTTATTTATTTATTTATTTATAATTTTAATTTATTGAAGAATAAAGTATCTGTAAATGTTTTTGTAATATATTTTTGATGTGACAATTCAAAAATTATTCGCATCAGTTCGTAGTAAAAATAGACACTTCATGGTGGCCACATTATTGGGAAACCTGGAAAAATGAGGGAATTTTACCAGAAGACTGGAAAAAATTGATTTTTATAATTTTGTTTGTTTAGGGATAAAATGTGGAGATTAGACAAGGAGACGAAACTCAGTGTATTCAAAAAGGTGTCCAAATCAAAGATGGCACTCGTGTTCGTCGGATACGAAAGCGGTACAGTACTTATTCTCAAATGGAAATAAGAGCTTTTATATTATCTTTGTTAGCTTTTGAATAGAATCTTCTGGAATCTTTTTCAATGTTCAACTCAGTTATAAAGTGGGTTTTTCGATCGTTTTTCAAATAAACTTAACAATTTTTATTTTGAGTCGCATTATTTATATTGTATATTATATAATTCGCTGACGTCACTATGTAAAATCGGGTCAGTACCATTGGATATCCGCCGTATAAAGTAATTTAAACTATAAGAGTTTATTTCATAGGTATGTAATTTCTATGTATTTCCTTATTATTAAATATCATCAACCGACATTGGTGTTTCTCAGATGGAAACACTTACTTCCCCAGTCCCGACGTGCTTCCATTTGAGAATAAGTACTGTAGTTACATTCTGTTTTATCCATTTTATATTACTATATTCGCTATGTTCACATCAGTATTCGAGTATTATTAACGCCGCGCGTGGTAAAAAAAGAAAACTAAAAAAAAACTGTTTTATATGAAAAGTAATTTTTTTACAGCAAACTTTTCTATAGGAAAAGTGTTCATCTAGGTTAGTAGCCCATGTTTTGCCATGAAAATGAAATAAATGTTTTAAAGTATATAAACTATTGACATAAAAATTCCGTGGAATATGTTCCTTAAAGTTTCTGAGCGATCCAAGTCCACTTTATAGTACTCCGTTAAATAAATAAAAGTAAGGGTCTACACTCTACACCATTAAAAAAATCGTATTTATAAATACCTAAATGAAATGTATTCAATTTTATTGAACTACCTCTTGCAATCATAAAATCGACTTTTGTAATGTTGTTATTATTATGAATTTCTTAATATTACTTATTTAATTAGGTATATCATTGTATTACTATATAAATAAGCAAACTATTTCAAGTTCTATTACTTTTTTTTTACAACGTAGTGTATTTTTATACATTGTATATACAGTGCAATATTACGTGAGTGAGAGATATAAAAACTAATAGCGGGAGTTTAGATATAATTACTCTATATCCATCTTTATTGCAAAAGTACACTGATTTCTCGTTATAAGCAACTTGAAATAGAATCATATATCTTACTCTTTTTAGATAATAAAATTCGCATATACAATAAAAAGAGTAAGGCATATGATTCTATTTCAATTTTGATGTTGCTTACAACGAGAAGCTAGTATATTTTATCTTCTTAATGTAACAAAATATATCTCTTATTAAAAATATACCTTCCCTTTTTGTTGGACTTTGATCTCAAGAATTCTGCGTTTAGTTATACTTTTTAATGTTTTTTTTTTTCAAGATTTGATATATTTTAACAGAATTATTTTACTTTTTTTGCTATTTCAAAAAGGATATTAAGGCTATGTAAGGTCTAGCTAGGTTATATCGCTTACCAAACAGACTAATTTGGACTATTGGTCCATTATGTGAATAGAATATTGTCTTTTTTTACACCCACCAGATGGAGGCTAGTCTAAAATACAAAATGGCTATCTCAACTCATTTTGTCATTTTTATGGAATATGTACCTTTTTCAACTGACCAATTCAATTATCATTTAATTGTGTTGAAGTTTCACCGAAAAGTCTCAAAGTTTAAGCGAAATAGAACTAGTAGTAAGTAAGGGGAAAAATTCGTAGGGGATCATCTAGAAACTAAGCCGTACAATTTTATTAAAAATGTTCGAACAGTTTTCAAGTTATGCTATTCGGTAGGATCTTCGGACACATAGACGGACCAATAGATCCTAAACTGAAATTGTTCAAGAAGCTCTGAAATGTAAAATGCGCATGAAATTTCTATTTAGCGAAAAAAATTTTTTTAAAGCATCTTAGAAACAAAAAAAGATACCCCTGTCGCAGTATCCTGCATAACATAGCGAATTTCCATTTATAAAAGTACGTTTTATTTACAATTACTCTATGTCAACTAGTTTCCGAGAAAAACGTACTTTTGCAAATGGAAATTCGCTATGTTATGCAGGATGCTGCGACAGGGGTATTTATGTAATCTTTTCTCCTCTTTTAAATACTGTAAAAAAATTTCACAAAAATTCTTGAATAAGTGGAAATTTTGGCAAAAAAACAATTTTTTTCAAGAACAAAAACCATGTTCCTGGCATCGGACATGTTCTGGCTAACGAACTTGTCCAACGGTTTGGGACTTCCAATATTTTCACTAAATTTCGTAAAGCTAGGACATTTTGTTCGAGAGTTATCGTGCGGACACATACATATATATATATATATATATATATATATATATATATATATATATATATATATATATATATATATATATATATATATATATATATATATATATATATATATATATTAGTGGCGGCATATGAATTATTTTTCGGACTGTACTTCATTAGTATGTTGTATATTATAACATAACTTTTCAATTCATATTTTCCGTCAATAAAATTGTGTAAAATGTAAATATACAACATACTAATGAAGTATAGTTCGAAAAATAATTCATAATTTTAACATACAAAAGTGTTTGAATTTTGCCGCCATATTAGTCAGTGGCGTCAGTCATTAAATATATTGTACATGTAAAATCGTAAACAGAAAAATCGGCATAATTAATTAATTATGAATTCCCAAATGGTGTGATTAATTTTAATGTTCTTCCCAAACTATTTACTATTAAATAAGGTAAAATTAAATATTTTTTATTTTCATGTCTGCTAACTATACGCTAAAAAAAGACTAATTAATTACTCACTAATTATAATGTCCTAAATAAAAAAATTATATTCCTAAATTTTCCCAAATGATTCCCAATCGAATAAAAGTATTTTCAATTTAAAAGAAATTTTTCGACTGCTAACTATATAGCAGTTTTATATCGGTTTGGTTGGTGTGTATATTCATGAAAGCAAGTGCTTGCAAGTAGCTTCCTAATATTCGTGATACTATTTCTGTTTGGCTTGATAGAACTATTATGTAAAAAATTTTATTAATCAATAATATGTGGCTAAAGCGTCAACAACGGATGCAAAATATTAGGCTACAGCGACTATTGGAAGCTGCTTACAAGCGCTTGTTCTCGTGAATGTACTCCTTGATACATGTATTATGTATACGAGAATTTGTAAACATAGGCATCCTACGTATTGTTATGTTATGCTAGTTGCATATATTTACACATTTAATAAATATTTTCATTAAATTCTAAGACAAGTGAACATATTGAATTGAAAATCAATAAGTATTGCTTTATTCAACGTAGACGGGCTATATTCACAACCTGCTCCGTTTTTGGACCGTATTCTTTTTGGTATTTTTAAAACAGGATTTACTGAGATTGATCAGTGATAAGGTAGGTAAGTATACGTCTAAGGCAAATTTACATACTTATTGTTAGTAATTCTATGGCCTGAGTTTCTTAAATATCTATATATGCATATATTATTATGATTTAAGGTGAATCGATCAGTACTGACAAATTTGTGACAAATGAATTACTAAGTCTATTTTCTTCTCTATAAATAAATATACTTTATGTGTAGAAAAATAAGTTAAATTTTATAATACATGTAACAGTATTAATATTTGATTATTGTTCAATCTTCTAATTTTAATAATTTTAAAAGTAATGAATTTGATTCTGGTAGTGACGTATACGCACATATAATAACTAACACGTACACAAATATATTATGGGTGTATTAGTATAAAATGACATTTTTATAGTTTTTTTCTATTTATTACAATAACTAAACTCCAGTATTAAACAAAATAGTTTTTTAATGATTCAAAAACATAAAAGAAAATAATTTTTAGTTTTTTATTTAAAGCTTAAAGTTGGTTTTTAATGACACCACTTTCTTAATACATACCACTGATTCACCTCTAATCATTCTTTGGCATTTACTCGTACGTTAAAAATCCTAATTTTGAAAATTTATTTCTTCTAAACTACACTTCAGAAATTATTCAAAATAGTGTCAGTGAATACATCATATCTTTCTCGATAATATACTAAAATTCAAATTCTAAACTTGGAAAATTTCAAGTGATCGATTCACCTTAATAAAAAATTACAAGACAAATTCGCTAAGGATTAATTTTTATCTACAATGTTAAAATAAGTATGTTAAATACCTTTTATTACTGTAATGTCGTTTGCATAATTGATAGGCTAGGTGTACTAATCCTAATAGAGTTGTGTTTCTCAACCGCTGGTCCGCGGAAACATCTCACTGGTTCGCAGAAAGATGTGTGAATTAAAAAAGCAAATTGCAAAAATATTTATAATTTTGATTTTTGCTTTAAAAACAAGAAAATGTTGGGACTAGCTTTACGGCAAAAAAGGTTCTTGGTGATAAAAATAGCATCTTTTGGATTTTAGTTTTTTATTTACGGTCCTTAATAGCACACGTCTAGCATAAAACAGCACAACGTTTTTGTTCGAAAAAAAAATAGCGGGTCTAGGCTTGATGGTAACATAAGGTGGACCAAGTGGTCGGAAAACGACATTTCATATTACACGACTAAATGTTATTCCAATTAATGGTGGAAATGCTACCAAGCTACAAGAATTCTATTTAAGAATTCTACTTAAAATTAAAGAGTGGCTTTTAAACATTTCTTTAATGCTTAAGGGGGAAGGGTCCTCCAGAACATTCAAATCTTTCATTTTTTATTTTGCTTTAAAAGTTCTTTTGAACCTTAAGGAATATATTTCTAATGTTTTAATCCCAACAGAAAGATTATCTTAGATAACGATAAATTGCTTTTAACTCTACTTTTCAAGAACGAAAACTTTTTAATAGCGTTTTTCTCAAAACAGGTTTTTTTCCGCGCCCTGGAACATAATTTAAAAAGTTATTAAGGTATTAACTTGAAATTTTGTACAGATATTTTTTAAGATAGTGGCCTTTGCATATACCTAAAATTTTGTATAAATTATTACTATAAATATTGTTTATAACAATTTGTTTATATAAAAAAAAAAGTGAAATTTTTTTCTTTTTAATTCTAAATTGTGAAAAAAAAATTTCTCATCAGAAATGGGTATATGCAAAGCGTAATGACTTATTTTAATAAAATTTTTTTGTCCGATTGAATTCAGTTGATTACAAGAGGCTGGGCATTCCACGGCGAAAATTAAAAGAGTCAACTTGGAACAGCTGTAGCGCCACCATTGTTTCTTTTTTTTGCATAAAAATTGATGAGTGAATACACCATAACATGTACTATACTATGTAACTTCATTTGGTACAATAAATGTATCCAGTTTCTTAAAAAAAAATTATTAAAAAACCTGTTGTCTGGAGGACCCTCTCCCCTTAAGAAAGTGTTGAATGTTTATCTAAATTATATGGTTAGCTAAGTGGTCGGAAAAGGACATTTCATATTAAATATAAATGTAATTTAGAAAACTGAAAATCACCAAGTGCCATCCTATATGTGACCGATCCCTACAAAATTATCCAAAATGTTACCTGTCCGTGACTGGAAAAAGGCTGAAAACCGCTGCTATAGAGACTATGGGTTTGTTTACTTATAAGGGATAAATTCAAAAATTATTAGCCCGATTTTGAAAATTCTTTCATTGTTAGAAACTTAAACAATTCTAAGTTGACACTAATTTTTGAAAAAAAGTTTGTTTTTAAAAGAGTCTGTAGCATTTATGAATCCAATTTGGGGAAAAATGAGCTATTTGGATGCTCTTTTCGGCTTACGCTGACATAAATGTTACAAAAACGAAACGATATATGGATGACTTTGTGTACAAATTCGAATTACAAAAAAGTTTGGGATAGTATGCCTATTTTTCAAGGAAAATTAGTGTCCGACCGAAACAGGATTTTCAGCCGAAACCGAAACCGAAACCGAAACTTCGGCCTCGGTCTTAGTTTCGGCTGAAACCGAAACCGAAACCGTCACTTATTTAGACATGTTAAAATTTCAATTGTATGTCGAAATCTAGTGTATGTATCAGACACGAACTCGCCCGAACGAAGCGCGACAACTCACTAACACTGAGTTTTGGTACGGCCGAAGTTTCGGCTGATTTTTGGCCCAAAACCGAAACTATGGCCGAACCTAGATTTTTTGGCCGAAACTGGCCGAAACCGAAGGTTCGGTCGGTCACTAAGGATAATATACAAAATATGTTTTTGATTGCTTGGCTAGTAATTTTAACAAAATTAAGTGCAGAATCGGCCTAAATTATGCTGAATTATTAAAATTCAATTAAATATTTCCACGCTTTCGTCATTTAGAAAGCTTACGAATTTTGAGTCACGAAATTCAACAATGAATCCAAAACAAAACATAAAGATCCGTTCTGTATTCTATGGTTGTTATTCTCATTGTCAGTTTTAATAATTTTTTTTGCTCCTGTGGAAGAACACACTCATTAGTCAATACATATTCTTTAATTGTTGTGAAAGTTAGGCATTATTCAAAGCCGTGGAGGAATGGTCATTACTCAATATACCCTTCGACCAATGAAATCACCGTATTAATCATTATTCAATGGGTTTGCGATTGTTTTGTGAATAATATATCTATAAGTTTTAAATTCATATATGTTGCGTAGTAACGTGTAAGTAAACAAAACAATTTAAATTTTCAAATAATTAATACTAGACAGGTTTACTTTGTGAAAATCCATATTAAATATGGTATCGTTGCTTTGTCACTTTTCACAGCAAAATAACAGAAAAACACGAGTCGACTTTCGGCTTTTACACCATCATCAGGTGAAAAACTTAACTAAAAATTGCTCTTTTTGGCGAAAACTATTTATAATATAGATCGGAGCAAATAATGCATTGGTGGGGGATGCTAGAGACAGAGACAGAGACAGATACAATCACAGTATACAATAAAATTAAAAATTTTTGTATTGTTTGCAAAGGTAGTTTAACAAAAGCAGCTACCTGCTGGGTGTAACCCCTCGTGCATATCAACAGACAGATGTCTGTATGATTTCCTTTGTTTCTGGTAATTGTCGTTCGCCGCTGTTTTCACGTGTCTGGTTTTCCCCAGTGTGCTCCGGTCAATTTAATAATATTGGACCTAACCAGTTTTTAAAAATAAATTTCGCTGTAAACTACCTTTGCAAACAATACAAAAATTTTTAATTTTATTGTATACTGTGATTGTATCTGTCTCTGTCTCTGTCTCTAGCATCCCCCACCAATGCATTATTTGCTCCGATCTATATTATAAATAGTTTTCGCCAAAAAGAGCAATTTTTAGTTAAGTTTTTCACCTGATGATGGTGTAAAAGCCGAAAGTCGACTCGTGTTTTTCTGTTATTTTGCTGTGAAAAGTGACAAAGCAACGATACCATATTTAATTTAAATTTTATTTTGATCCTTTCCATTGATACATATACGAACATTTAATGAAATTAGAGATAGCTTAAATATTTTATTCTTTTGATTTAAAATTTATATTCAATTTTATTTAAATCAAAAAGGAAAAAAGTCGTAGAAAAATTATAGTATTCTACTGGCTTGCAATGGCAATTACTTACTCAGATGCATTACGACACTCGGCTCGTGTCTCAATTTCATCTGACGTGAGTAATAGCTATCATTACCAGCTCGTTGAATAATATACGAAGTATTATTTAGCATAAAAGAAACAAAAATAGTATATGTATTGTGCAATAAGTGCGGGAAATTGTCGATTGCCTACGAAAGCGAAGTTGAGTGCACGAACGCAGTGAGTACGCTCATTCGCTTGAGTGGGTAATCGCCAATCCCGCACGAGTTGCACATACTATTTTTTATTACGAATTTCACATACTTTTTTCTATTATTATTACCATTTTTGACATTTTTATTTCTTTTTTAAATAATATTTTTAAGTGTTCGTCTTTTTTTTCTGGATTAATTATTGTTTAAATTACTTTGTTGGTGGTTTCTATAGAAATAATTATGAAATATTTATTAAATGAAAAATCAAGAGGCGCCTTGCGTGTTTTGATTAAATTTTGCGTGTTTTATTGTCAATTTGCGTGTGGAAAGTTACTTTCCACACGCAAAAAAGTATGCGGGAAGAGTACAGTGGGCAAACAGCTATTTGGCGTACAGAAATGTGTGCGCCAAGTTAGTACTTCTCACGCATGAGTAATAAAAAACTATTTAAAATTGATTTTTGTGTTTTTAAACAATAAATAGTATAATGTTCTGTTTAAGTAATATTGAACTGGCCTGATCGGACATCTGCTTTCAGATCTTTACAATACATACGTACACACATAGTTTTACGTAAATGGTTCTTTTTTTATCAATTGTAATTAAAATAAATTGACTTTAATCAGTTCAATTGATTTGAATCAGTATTCTAATCTATTTTTCAAATCGTTTTTCATTTTATTATAATATGTTATAACAGAAAGAACAATTTTTTAAATTGTTTTCAAATACAACTTGTTTAAAAATACATTTAATTAATTTAATATCTATTTTTTTTATTATTTGTTTTTATATTATTATATTTGTAAAATAGTTCTATTGTTCACTTGTGTTCAAACAAAACAATAAAGAATAAAATTATTGTTTAAAAAAGATAATTTATAAAAAAATTTCATACTGATGGAAGCGCTGTGAAAATATGAAAAAAATTAATGTTTTTTTTTAAAATCTGGTGGCGAATTAAAAAAATCCATTTCTTATTTTATATTTTCGTTTGAATGGGCCTTTCAAAAAACTGAACCCTAGACATTTATTTTATTTGTCTATGCGTTGATTCGGCCCTGGGCAGATCAAACGACCAATCAAATAATAGGCACTCTAAAAAAAAAGATTATGTGTGCGTTTTTGGTGTAATTGGCAATTATACAAATTACGTACACACCACGAAATGTTTGTCACCAATTAGCCGTGTACGTAGACAGGGTCGGATCTAGGGGGGGGCAGCTAAGGCCCGTGCCTCGGGCGACAGGTCTTGAGGGGCGCCAAAATTAGATATTTTTTTTTGCTTGCCACTTGTTTCTTAGGAGGAAAAAAGAAATAGTTTTTTCTACAGGGGCACATTTTTTTGAGCCTGCCCCAGGCGCGAGTTAGGCTACGTCCGGCCCTGTACGTAGATGTTCTAGTCGATTCAGAGCTTCTAATTTCGCCAGTAGAGGTGCGCGAGTGTGGTGCAGCGCCAATAAATATACTGAAAATTCTGATTTCTGCGAATTAGAATAATTTTCCGTTATTGGGAAGTTAAAAAATAAAGTCTCAAAAATGTAGTTTTGAGTAAAATTTTATTTTATAAGTATCTGTCTACTAATTTTGCTTATTAATATTTAGTTTTATGGTGAATTGGTGTAAGCGCTGGGTACAATTTTTTGTGATTATTAGTAAGTACAAATTAAATCGTAAATTAAAAACCACATAGTGATTGAAAAATCATCAAACTGGATCGAGCTGGGACTCAAACACAGGATCTCCTGGTAATTGGCCAGGTGTCTTGTTCGCCAGACCACACGATCCTTTCGAAATTTAAAATTAAATCCACATGGAATTTGAAATTAATTCATAAATGATTTTGAATTCAAAATAATTTCCTCATACTAGGAAATTTGATAATGGTCATATTGACCGAAATATGCCATAAAAATTTCTATATTCAATAAAAGTGGTATTTTGCAAAGTAAAGTATTTTGCAAAGTAAAGTAACGTTCAAATCTATTAAATTTTTAAAAAATAAAGTTTCAAAACTGTAGTTTTGAGAAGAATCTGTTTTTTGCTTATTTAAATTTAGTTGTATGTTGGATTGGTGGGAACGCTGGGTACAATTTTTAGTAATAAATTATTAGTACAAATTAAGTAGTAACTCATTTTGAATTTAGAAATTCTACACGGAGAGAAAAATCCTATAATTTTTGTAGAGAAAATTTCAGAAAAATTACCATGCTCCCCTATAATCCGTGCGCGATCGACGACCAAAAAAAAAATATGTGCTAGCATAGTAAAATTTAATGTGGTGCTAACACAACTTTTATCACACTCTTATGCATGTATATTATAGTTTAATTCTTGTTGTCGTACTCTTTCATTTGCGCATCTGACTCGCGACCTTATATTGGTTGCACTGTACCTGTAAAAACATGTATACAAAAATGATTGCCAACAATATATTCTAATACATATACTAAAGATAGGTAAATAACAAAAAGATGAATTAAACGATGATATCATCCTAAGAGAGTGTAAAAGCAACTGACTGCTAGCTGCTTGTAACACAGTGATAAATCAAGGTGCTTGGTGCGAACTGTCTGACAGTTTCTTCCACAGTCCACAACTATGGTTCGCATGTAACTCGCCTAACTCGCTGAGTGAGGTACATTTCATTACAGCGTTCCCAACACAACCAACCTTCTTTCTGTTTTTTTTCTTTCTATTATTAGCATGTTAGCATGGTAATTTTTTTAATAAACACAATTAAAAATTATTTTTTTGTCGGTAATGGAACTTTTTACTGTGCTGTTTTACAAATTTTACGGAGATCATATTACGAAAAGAACATTCCATCCTTTAAATTTTTTATGATTAATTATAATCTTTATATTTTTACCTTACAGAATTTAATATGTTCGCCTTTTACACGTCGATTGTAGTGCTGAGCACAGTAATTTCTATAGGAATTTTCTCTCCGTGTATCCCAATTCATTATTGCGATTAAAATTTTGTATTCTATTTGTACTTGAAGTTTACTAGTAGAAATAATCCTATAGTATATCAATAAGAAACAGTAGTTTTATTTTTTTTATCATGAAAGGTTTTTGAAAAATTAGAAAACGTTTTTATAATCGACAAAAAATGTTTTTGTTAAAAGAAATAAATTGCATGCTTTTTACCGTATACAACGATATAAATAATTTAAAACAAATGTTTTCCTATGATTGATTCGTTGATAAATTTTGCATAAATTTTATGAACTACACACACCGGCATAATTAGCGAAACATATAAAAAAATATAAATACCTATTTATTAAATAAAGTTGGCTGACTTTTTTTTTTCATTTTCACTTAAAATAATATTGAAGTAATAAATCAATCGTCTTTTCATAGAATTGTTCTTTTTTATTATTGATACAGACCTTTTTAAGAGGTCTGTCACTTTCGAACTCAAATGCCGTTTCTTCTCAATGTAATCGAGCTTCAGATTGCCGTAATTAAAGAAGGGCAAAGATTACCTCAGGAGTCTATAGATAACATCATTCTGAGTATAGCAAGACGAATGGAAGCTTTGACAAGAGCACGGGAGGAACCAGGCCGGATTAAAACGCTGTGTTTCATTTTCTGTCTGTTAAATAATCTTTAACTTAAGGTGAATCGATCAGTACTGACAAATTTGTGACAAATTAGTTACTAACTCTATTTTTTTCTCTATAAATAAATAAAATTTATGTGTAGAAAAATACGTTAAATTTTATAATACATGTAACAGTATTATAATTTGATTATTGTTCGATCTTCTAATTTTAATAATTTTTGAAGTACCTAATGAATTTGACTCTGGTAGTGACGTGTACGCACAGATAATAACTAACACGTACACAAATACATTATGGGTGTATTAGTATAAAATAACATTTTTATAGTTTTTTTTTTCTATTTATTACAATAACTAAACGTCCAATATTAAAAAAATAGTTTTTTAATGATTCAAAAACATAAAAGAAAATAATTTTCAGTTTTCTAAATCTTAAAGTTGGTTTTTAATGACACAACTTACTTATTTTTTTTTGAGTGTTTCACAAGCACTCGATAATATTTGAAATTGAAAAATTGTAACTGCTTCTCGCATTATAGAGAGTACATACACATAAGTGATTGAATGTTGTCTGTATCGGGCGCCTGGCGAGCAAAGGATCGATGGTGTAATGGCGAGCACACCTGGCTAGTCACCGGGAGATCGTGGGTTCGATTTCCGGCCGATTCGGATAATTTTTTCAATCACTTTGTGATTTTTAATTTACACAACTTACTTAAATACATACCACTGATTGTAACTTTTAAAATTTATTTCTTCTAAACTACACGTCAGAAATTATTCAAAATAGTGTCAGTGAATGCATCATATCTTTCTCTATATATAATATACTAAAATTTCAAATTCTAAACTTGGAAAATTTCAAGTGATCGATTCACCTTAAATGATTCTTAGACGACATAAGATTCCAAAAATTTGGCATTTCATATGGTTAATTATTGCTTTTGCTAACAAAAATAAAGGTATATCGACTTGTGAACATGTAATTTTAAGTGAATAAATTAAATAAGACTAACGACCGGTTTTACATTCACATTTAAAGCCGACTTTAACACTAAAGCCAACTTTAAAACTGATTTTATTTTTAGTACTGTTTTACAATCAAATTTAAAGCCCCGTTAGTGTAAAAGTCGACTTTAAACTAAAGTAAGAATTATCTCGACTTTTACTTCTTAAAGTTGGCTTTAACATATTTGTTATTGTTGATTATTATCATTGAATTTTGTTTGTAAGCATAATTTTCTATAAAATATTCGTACCTTAAATAAAATAAAAAATTTATTTGTTTGCTTATTTTCAATAATATTTTTGATTATTTTTACGTCTGGGATTAATATAAAACATTCCGTTTGGGTTAAACTAGCTGAACGATTTCTGGGTTACCCGCGATTTCTTTTATGATTCATTGTACCTATTTATGATAAATTTCTTTTAAAAAGGTAGTTTTCTATTCCAATCTAACTGGCAGTAGTGAAATGAGTGAAATGCGTATTTTTTTTTTGAAATTCAATCATGTTGATATTTTCGTTTCTATAGTTATTTTTTTTTAAATGTAAGATTGGCCACGATTATTCATAGTTCGTTTTATCCATGCAACACTTAAAAGTCCTTTAACAAAAGTAAGCAGACCTGATCATTGTAAAACAATGCTAAAAATAAAGTCGGCTTTAAATTAAAAGTAGCTTTAGTTAAAGAACCTTTAAAATTATGAATGTAAAACCAATGGAGTAAGATGGAGATCTAACTCATATGAGAGGAATTGACAAAATTGGTCAGGAAAATGGTAAATATAAAGGCTTTCTTTTTTTACCACTCGTGGCGTTAATAATCTCAAAATACTGATGTGAATATAGCGAATATAGTAACATAAAACGGATAAAACAGAATGTAACTACAGTACTTATTCTCAAATGGAACCACGTCCGGACTGGGGAAGTGAGTGTTTCCATTTGAGAATCACCAATGTCGGTTGATGATATTTAATAATAAGGAAATACATAGAAATTACATATGTATGAAATAAACTGTTATAGTTTAAATTACTTCATACGGCGAATATCCAATGGTACTGACTTCAATTTTACATAGTGACGTCAGCGAATTATATAATATGCAATATAAATGACGCGACGGAAAATAAAAATTGTTAAGTTTATTTTAAAAACGACCGAAAAACCCACTTTATAACTGAGTTGAAAATTGAAAAAGATTCCAGAAGATTCTATTCAAAAGCTAACAAAGATAATATAGAAGCTCGCGTTTCCATTTGAGAGTGTTCCATTTGAGAATAAGTACTGTACCGCTTTCGTATCGTACGAACACGAGTGCCATCTTTGATTTGAACATTTTTTTGAATACACTGAGTTTCGACTCCTTGTCTAATCTTCATAGTAAAACCGGCCGTAAGAGTTTCTTAAAATTAAATGGTTTGTTTGAATTTTAGAGATATTTTGTATGTTCCGCTAATGATGCCGGTGTGTGTAGTACAATACGACGATAAGCAACCAAACCAACTAAGCAACAAAGTGGTCCGTTATTAAACTTAATTCATCCAACGTCCCTTTCTATGCTTTCTATATTATGTTAGTTTATTCGTTGTTCGATGGTCAACAAACGCCAGCCGTTTGCATTTTGCACAACGACGTCGTTACTCGTACATCGAGCGATATCTATCTACATAATATACACACAGTGATACGCTCGTTACAAAATATATTATCCAGCAATTTGACCTATTTCATATGTGCACCGCATACTAGCGCCACTGTCTGACGTCACAACGGTGCACACCATCATTCACCAATCCGTTCGTTTGTTTAGGAGTGTTTGTTGGTGGTGCGCACGCGTGCACATTGAGGTGTGCGCTTTGGACCGAATGATTGTGGCCGAGCGGACACGAACATGCGGTGCGTCCGAGGCGATCAGTTGACTAGTCATTTAGTATCGTGTCGGTAATATTAGTAAGAGCGTGTTGCCGTTGTTGAGTTTGAGCTCAACTCGGTTGTATATTATCCTTTAGTTTAGTCGTAGTAGTGTGTAATCAATTAAACTCAACTTCACGTTTTAATAAGCCATAAAATAATAATAATAAAACAAAAAATAAATACACAACAAATAAATAATATCCGGTTTTTTTAAAACTAAATAGTAAAAAAAAAAATCAGATCAATGGAGTCACAACCTCAAGATATTGTTGCTAGCGGTTCACCCGCCGAAGTGCCCAATGATCCTGGGTACGTTTTCTCACCAAACCGATCACTTTTCTTTTTTACTCAAAAAAAAAAAAAGTTGAACGCGAGTGTTGTCATGTGTTATTTTTTTTGTGTCCACAAAAAGAAAATTATGTGTTGTTTTTCCGTTTTACATGACAGAAAATCATCAATTTTCGCTACCCTTTCGCGCTGATATTGTCACCCCGACAATTAAATTAACCTAAATCCGCTGATAAAATTGTATGACACTATTTACCCCGCGAGTCGTACCACTGTATTGATAAAATACACGTTCCAGTTAAAATTTACTGATTCTTGTACAAATTACACACGCCTAAACCGTCACTAAGTATTGTTGATGATTTTCTGTCCTTATTTGTTCTATATTTAAATAATGTTTTCGTTCTTTTTCGTTTTGTTTTTCTTTTTTTTTTTTTTGAAAAAAAAAATCAACTTTTTTTTGGAGAATGGAGTGCCTCATTTTTTATTTTGTCATTACAGAAAGATGTTCATCGGGGGATTAAGCTGGCAAACAAGTCCAGGTGAGAAACAAAAAAAAAATATACATTTTCAATATTCACGTGGTCCCGCATTTCTCACCCCACCCCGAACCGGTATCCAGTGTCCCCTTCCGGTTGTCTCGTGTGTTGTTATTATTGTCGATAATTTGGAACTCTTTTATTTTGTCGGGGGGGGAATTAAATTATTCCCTAACATGCAATTTTGTCCATGTATTGGGACACTGTAGCTTGTTAGTTTTGGCCGAATGCCAAGCGGACAATCGAAAGATAGGAAGAAATGAAAACAAATAGTTGTAGAATGTGGCTCGACGCACACCTCTACCTACCTACCATCGACGACGCTCAGCGTCACAATTAACGTCACATACACAAAATTTTTGTTGTAAAAGAAATCATTGCAAAAGTCATCGTGCAAAGGGTTAAACGAACGTTTCAGTTCGTTCTAGTCCTTTTTTCCGATTTGATTTGTACGAATAAATGTTTTTTCCAATTGAATTTTCAGTGCGCATGCGCAACATTATTATAAATAACCAATCAATTGTTTTGTAATTTTTTTCAAATGTAAATAATTATTTCTTCGATTCATGTACGATAACTGAATACGGTTTAATTAAATACATTGTTTGAGATTATTTATTAATAAATTGGTATTCGTGGGGTTTGTTTTTAATTTGATTTTTATCAAGAATGAAAACAATTTTTTTTTTTTTAATTTACTAATTTCGACGCCTACTTTTTAAGGTTTATTTTAAACGTTATTTTAACGAGGTTATCAACCCTCATAAATTAGTATTATGAATAGCTCTTGGCTACCAAGAGAACTATGGTTTTAATAATTATAGTAAAATATTAATAAATAATATAGTATATGAATAATTTAAGCGAATACTCCAAACTTTAGGGCTTAATACAAATATTGAATTGTTAATTCGTTTTTGTATTGTAATAAGAGAAGAGAACAGGAAATTTTGAATAAAATAAAACTTTTTATCTGCGGTTGTTTAAAACTGCAACAAATTTTTTGATTTTAAATGAAATATTTAAATCAAACAATTAAATATTTGGTTTGAATTTAAACGCAACCTTCCTGTGAAATACATACTTAAATCTTTCAAATGATTTTATTAATTTCTGTTGAAACTAAGTTTTGAAAGAAGTAATATTTCTGGAAGTGGTCATTTAAATCACAGACTATCTATATTTTATCACATATTTTTACACTAGTATTTACTCGTGACTTCGCCTGCTTATAAAGTGTACTTTCATCGCGTCACTATTGAGAACTGTTATTTTTTCTTTTGGGAATTTTCGCACAAAAATAACATATTTTCCCCGAGTAAAAAGTAGCCTATAACATTGCTTTAACAATATGCAAACTTTGAATGAAATGATTCTTTTTTATATTGTTTTATAGTATATTGTGCAATAAGTGCGGGAAATTGTCGATTGCCCACGAAAGCGAAGTTGAGGGCACGAACGTAGTGAGTGCGCTCATTCGCTTGAGTGGGGCAATCGACAATCCCTCACGAGTTGTACATACTATTTTTTATTACGAATTTCACATACTTTTTTCTATTATCACTATTTTTGACATTTTTATTACTTTTTAAAATAATATTTTTAAGTGTTCGTCTTTTTTATGTCACCGAAGGATGACATCCTTCCTTCGGTGATATTATAACACAGGTCTGTTATCAAAAATTTGAGAGAGGTGGCAATCGGTAATAATAATAATAAAATATAAAAAATAATTAATGAGTTGCACATGCATGTACTAATAAATGCAAGAGGGGGATGTATTTTCACTGTGCTTAAAAAATAAAAAAACCAGCCAAAAATCATAAATTAACACTTTCACCATTATATGTGAAAAATACATAAAGAAATGACTACAGCAATTTTGCGTTTTCATAAAAGAAAGCTATTTTTTTTTTTTTTACAAACAAATATATTGTGCTCTTGTTTATTTTTTGTTGCATATTATCTTTATGAATTGTGCAGTCGCCTTGTACATTGTATCTTTTATCCTTCTAATATAGATCAATTGTATATATAATCTATCTCGCTTGTCATTATTATTAACATGCAGACTGTGCAACGTAATGAAAAAAAAAATATTACTTATACATATCGATCGTGTTCCATTTAGAAATCCCAAACAACACTTACTAGTGCATTTGATGTTTCACAAAAAAAACTACTTTTTTAAAAAATTTTATTGCAATACTAACATTTTAAATGCTTTTAAATGCAATTAAAAGGTTAGTCTAGCATAAAATTTAAAAAAATTAGTTTTTTGTAAAAAAACAAATGCATTGTGTTACACAGTGTCGTTGTGTGTCCTTAATGGAACACGGCCATAGTATAACTAGGCAAAGAAACACCGTATGTGCGGATAACTCGGATTACAGTAAAATGGGACACATTTTACTGTATATTAAAATTAACGTTTTGAAGAAATTTAATTAAATTGAAATATTTTTATTAAAAATTAATGCGAGAATGTAACAATACTTACCTAATTAAACAGAATTTCTACAGTGTAAAAAAAATGGATTTGCAGTCAAACTCTTCACGGGTTTGATGAAATACGTTTAAACAGAATTAATATCGGTTCGTTCAAAAACAAATTAATAATTAATAATATTCCATTTAAGGTTTTTAAGAAAGTGGAGGGGGAAGGTTAGGTTGGCTATATTGTCCTATGTTAAATACATAGGATACCGTAATGGTTGCCAACTTTAAATAAATGAAACTTATGCCGTTAAAACTTATGAAATTATGTTTTTTTTTTTTTGTTAAAAGAAATACAGTTATTAATAATGATATTTCAAATTTGATTGTTTCCAATACTTTTTATAATCTAAAATATTTTTAATGTATTTAAAACAATGCACAATATGATGTGTAAAGTACGGCAACAGTGTAAAGTTTTAATAGTTTTTCCCACAGAATATCACAGAACGAACGCTAGTATCTCTATACTACTGAAACCAGAGTAACGACAAAGGATAGAAAATATCCCACCAATATGTTATATACAGTGATGGGCGCGTAAACTGCTTACAGTGTTTACAAGCATAGTTTACACGTAAACACGACTTCTGTTTACAACATATTTTTTGGATGTAAATATGTAAACAGCGCAAACAACGTAAACAGGTTAAAAATTAAATTGTAAATTGTAATAATAAAAGAATTACATTACTTAATAAGCAAAACCCAAAAATGTGTTTTATAACTTCATATTTATTTTTCACAACTTCGTATTTATTAACAAATTCAAAATTCAATTGAACAAAATATGAACTGAAAAATGAAAATTTTAATATCAGATTTTTTTCTAACCTATGCACTTTTAATCTTTGGATGGCCACATTGGACAAAGTTTTTTTTACAAATTAAACACAAAGCACTATATTTTCTCCCTTCTTTTTTTAATTGAAAATTTAATTCTGTATATATATATATATATATATATATATATATATATATATATATATATATATATATATATATATATATATATATATATATCCTTTTGGGAACTGCCATTTTTTACTTTATTTTTAAAGTTTTAAATTTAAATTACGTGTAATTTATGACTCTTTACGTGTTTACCGTGTTGACTTTACTTTACGGTTGTTTACTCTGTTTACATCTCTTTACAAGGTAAACGTAAACACCGACTGTTTACACGTAAACGCCCATCACTGGCTATATATGTGTACGCGAAATTGTATGTGTTAGTGCGATGGATGGTTGTGTGTATGGGTGTCTTGCATACGCATATACATAACATGCATGTAGCACGCATCATGCACGTATACCGTGTGAACATGACGGCAACAATATGACAACGATTGAAACACACCCATTGGTAGCTACTAAGTGAATGACAACATAGTTCTGCAAAATGCACATAAATACCCATAAGTGATTGCAGAAAAGAGATAGTTGTATTCCTTCCAGTCACAGATGAGACAGATCAAGCCTACGTATAAAAAAGTGAAATCTTAAAGTTGCAGTAACTAGCAATTTACACCATTACTGTTTTAGTCTGTTACTGACTGCCGTGGTGTTCACGTCAAAATAAAAATCATGTTTTTTTAATCAACTCGTGAAATTTAAACAGAAAAAAAATATGAAGTGTGTCTCTATTGAATAAAGAATTTCTCAAAATAAAGGGATATCTTTCTTAAAATAAATAAATTTATTTTTAATTGTTGACTGGTGGTAACTTACGGTGGCCATCATAGTATATAGTATGCGAACTGCATATGAAGGGCCAGGGAGAAAAAGGGGTTAAGTCACTGTAATCAATTTTTTCAGGAGATCAATAAAACTTAAAGAAACGTTATAAACATTGTGTTGTTTATTTGAGAAACAGCTGTAAGCCAAGTCAGCAACAGTACACAAAAGTTGTGGACTTGACTCCTTATTCCCTCTACGCGCTCATTTGACCCCTTGTTCCCTCTACGCGCTCGACTTGACCCCTTGTTCCCTCTTTGCCTCTAGTTGCGAACGGGTTTTTTTAGGTGACTTGACCCGTTTTTCCAATAAATTGTTATAACACGTGATAATACTCTTGAAGAACTACAACAATCAATCAATAACTCATTTTTCAAAAAAATGTGACTTGCTCCCTTTTTCCCTTCGACCCGTCATATATAATCATCAAAATATATTACTAACACATTGGTATATTCGTGTCCATACATCGTGTGTTGTGATTGTAAGGGTGCTGTATTACGTCACTCATTGATTACAGCGGGCACAATTTGGTAGACATTCTAGTTTGACCCCTTGCGTCTAGTGTTCTATGGTTTTTGAATGTTGATGTTGAACTGAATGTCAACCTAACCAAAAAGTTTAAATAATTTATTACAGTTTGTTAATGAAATTTCGTCGTTAGTGAAATTTAAATAGTTTAGTTTCTCAACAACGATGCTCCAAAAAAATCAAAATTACAAAATAATAATGACAGTGAATTTAAAAGTTTTTAAAAGTTCGGACATTATGAAAAAAAATACAAAATAATAATGACAGTGACTTTTAAAAGTTTTTAAAAGTTCGGACATTATGAAAAAAATAGCAAAAAAGTCAATTACATACGATATTATAAAGCAAAATTAATAACAAAATTCGTGTCACTCAAAATAAAGGAATATATACTAAATGTGTTAGAAAATGAAATAAAGAAAATGTGTTATACATATCTTAAATTTTTAAAGAATAACAATAATTTTAACTTAAAAGAAAAATATTAAGATTAATAATTTTATAAAAGTGTATAAACATATAAGTATATATTTTATAAAGTGTATATTTTATAAAAGTGTAATACTATGTTCAAATTGTGCGCGCCATCATCGCTTCTTTGTCACAGAGCAATATTGCCATATTTACTGCGGCTAATTACAATGTTCAATAACTTTAATATTAATATTACTTATATAAAGATTTTTATCTCAGAAACAAAGAACAAGACTGTTTTGAAACTTGGTGCAGGTATTCATAAACCTGTGATAATTGCTATGCATATTTTTTGTAAAACGAACATTTCTGACTGTCAAGATACAGCTTTTTATATAAATGTGTGTTAACCTATGTGAAAGTGTAACTTCCAAGATTTTTTACTCGCTAACTAAGAACAAGATCGACTTCAAAATTCGACAGGACATTCTTTATTATTTCAATAATAAATTGTCAAATTTTTAAGAAGCTGTCATTAAAATTTTTTTGCCTCTTAAATTTCTTATCAACCTTAAAAACAGTGTGCAAAAATATGATATCGAAAATTATCTGTTTTTCGTTATTACATGTTTAATTTTCTTTTTTATTAGAACAAATATCTTTCTAGTGATTTTATTAAAGAAATGATTCCCATCGTCGGTCGAAGAATAGATTTTGTACAGCACTGGGTAGCGAATTTCTACCTAAAAACAATAAAACCTCATCCCAGTAGGGATGTCGTTTTTTAATCGATAAATCGAGAAATCGATTAATCGGAAGTATGGAAACCGATTTTTAATCGATTATTGATTTTGAGATCGATTCACACATCGATTTTTATTTTATGGAAATCGCGAAACGATTTTTTTTTCAAAACATAAATTGCTTTTTTATTTTATTTATACGTTGCTATTTATTTATTAATTTATATTTATTATCGGTACCTATTACGATTATTAAATTTTAAGCATCAAACGCATCAAATGCATATAATCAGTTGTCTATGCATTTCAAATCAAATTGCTGACAACTGTACCATATACAAAACAATAAAGTTTATGCGGGAAATTTAAAGCAAAAAAAAAAAACTTTCATATTTTTTTTTTATCCCTTAATCTATAAAAAAAACTTTGTATGTTATTAAATAAAAACTTCTCAACATTTAGTACAATTTAGATAATATTTATACAATTCTAGAGAAAGCAACGACAACTGCAAATGAGTCATTCTCATAAATGTATCTCTTAGACAGACTCGTAATATAGCTATCTCTCAGAAGATCTACTATCTAATATATTGAAAAAGGATAGTAGAAATTATATCTTTTATATGTGACAAAACTTTATTTTTGAAATGAGTCATTTTCTTTATATATATGAATTTGACTAAAGTGCCCTGTAAACGATCAAATTTGTTTGACAAATTTGTTTGTCAAACTTCACGTTTTCATCAAACAAGAGCTTAAACGATCAAACCAAAGCTCAAACAAATTTGACAAACTTGCGCGTAGTTTGTCACACTAGTGATCCCCATAAAATAATTTTGTTAGATTAAACTTGGCCAAACATAGAATAAATAATGAAAATTACGGAAAAAATGTTGCTCGTACAGAGATTTGCAAAAATTTTGTCATATTTGCTATTCATTTCGGGGCAATTTAATAGAGCTTGTTTGACAAACACAACAAACACCGCCGCTCACCTTCAAACTTGTTGGTCAAACACGTCAAACAAGTTGATCAATCAAGATTTTCATCAAACATGTCAAACACGTAGATTGTTTGACAAACGCGTCAGACAAAGCTGCATACTATCAAATAATTTGACAAACACGTAAAATTTGACAAACAATTTGATCGTTTACAGGGCACTTAACATTTTTATATCAAATGAAAACAAAAATTGTCAACTTTGTTGTGATGTTGTGATTCATCTCTGTACCATAGAATAAAATTCTAAGAAAATGTTGGTAATTAAGTACGTACAGGCTTAATATTTTTCATCTTAAAAGACTTCGAAAGTTCATCTTTCTGAATTATACATAAATTTTTACTTAAAAATTACCGCAACTTTTGCAACAGCAAATTTGAATCGATTTCTTGGAATCGATTTTGAATACAATCGATAATTTAAGTATCGATTCTTTTGTTGGCAATTACGAATCGATTCAAAAATAGATTTTTTTTTAAAAAACGGCATGCCTACATCCCAGTGTTGTCAGACAGTTTTTCCAAAAAACTGTAGGTGGCAGCTTTAAAAATTTGTCAAGTGCGTGTTTGACACGCACAAGTAATGTTCCTCACAATCAGTGGTCATAACTAAAACTTCGTAAAATATAACAGTCCGGACACATACGTTCACGATGTGACACATACGAACACGATCGTTCTGAAATCAAAAAATAGGTTATACTTTAGGAATAAAATTCATTTATTAGGAAAAATATTTTATCCACCTTCATATCTCGTTATAAAAAATTCCTAGAAACAACTGATTGTACGGAACACTGTTAGCGCAAGTACAACTTGCACTTGACTTGTTTTTATTAAAGTTAATTATGTATATAATAAAAATTAGAAATAAATAAAGGTTTAAAAAATATTAACTACGATTTTTTTATTAGAAACACAAAATTACAAAGACAACGTATTTATTATATCATCGTTTTTTTTATTAGATTGTATTTTCAGATACCTCGTTTGTAGTACTTTTCTAAAAATAATTTTTTTTTTCAATGTAACTAAATCAAATATCAATCACAAATATGCGTATAAGAGTAAAAATGTAAGATGAAATTTGAGTGTAGTGGCATTTCAAACGCGCGCTCCTAAAATTTTGTTTTCTTCCGGACCGAGAGATGGCATGTAAATAGTGGTTTAGCACCGTTGTACAGAGATAGTTATCTTTAGTGTATTTGATCTGTGTGTAAAACGCTAAAACGTGTTTCACGTGTTTTAGGCTGTATAAACAATCAATGAAATAAGATTTAAGATTTAAGAAATAAGATTTAAGGAGTATGCCATCTAGTGATGTTGAATGGAGCTTTAACGTAACTGGTCGTAGATATAAATATGTAGGTATTTTTTTACGTCAAAATTCGTGATTTTTTTCACTTAGTGACAAAATAGTCATCACGAACGTTACTTTTTCATGAATTCTGATGTACAAAAAATACCAAAATACGTTTACTTATGAGCAGTTAAGTTAACAGTTTCATTCAACGTCACTAGATGGCATACTCCTTAAATCTTAAATCTTAAATCTTATTTCATTGATTGTGTATACAGCCTTATACGTCCTCCTTTGTTTTGTTGAAATGGCGGAAACGGACAAACTATGACGAAACGAATAGGTATAAAATGAGCGAAAAAACGGACACTGAGAGCCATCTTACGGTTGGGGAGAAAGTACAATGATGTGCAATATGGCCCTATTTTTGATAGGATTCTCTATGTATATAATTTTTTCTGTGAATTATGTGGGCTTGTCGGTAAGTATGTAATTATCACAAATATGTAAAGATGGCTCTGTGTGTATTAAAATAAGTTATTAGACAAAGATAACAATTTTTAGAAGCTGTCCCATTATTAATAATTTTAAGAAAAAACAGCGAAAGAGTTTCAACTAGTTTTCCTAATTTTGATCCTAGGAACTCAAAGTCCTTGATTTACAGTTTGTACTTGATACGTATTTTTTATGTCACCGAAGGATGACATATTAATCTCGTTGCGTGATTATAGTGGGGAACCATATAATATAATAATTATAGAGTTGTACATGCATATATTGAATAAACGCAAGAGGACTGTATTCTCACTGTACTTAAAAAACAAGCCAAAAAATCATAAATTAACACTTTCACTGAGGTGACATTACTTAGTGCGTGTCAAAAACACGCACTTGACGAATTTTTTCTGAATTAATTTTCGTTTAAATTACTTTGTTGGTGGTTTCTATAGAAATAATTATGAAATATTTATTAAATGAAAAATTAAGAGGCAGCTTTGCGTGTTTTGGGTGTTTTATTGTCAATTTGCGTCTGGAAAGTTACTTTCCACATGCAAAAAAGTATGCGGGAAGAGTACAGTGGGCAAACAGCTATTTTGCGTACAGAAATGTGTGCGCCAAGTTAGTACTTCTCCCGCATGAGTAATAAAAAATATATTTTTCCACAGGGTCCAGATATTTTCCTAGGGAAAAAAGAAGCCTGTGTCCTTTTTCGTACTCTCTGTAAACAATATGCAAAGTTTAAAATTAAATAATCCATTTTTTAAACACTCAATTGTTGTTATTTCATTGTTTCGTTTTAAATTCATTTTCCCTCGGGAATGAGGTATTTTCTCGGGATAAAAAGTATCCTATGTTTATCTGTGTTCTTTCTGCTAACAATATGTTAAGTTCGAACAAACTTAAAGATTTTTTTTTTGTTTCATTTAAAATATAGTTTTCCACAGAAGTGAGATTTCTCACGGAATTGGGATATTTTCCCGGGGTAAAAAGTAACTTGTGTCCTTTTTTACCCCTTCTGTTAACAATATACAAAGTTTGAAATCAATTATCCGTTTTTTAATAGTCAACTGTTGTAATTTAATACGTTTTCCTTCGGGATTGATATATTTTCCCGGGATAAAATGTAGCCTATAACCATCTCTGTCCCGCAAGCTATATATCTGTGCAAAGTTTCTGTCACTGTCAACTAACACAAACACGATAGCGCAGTTAGAGTATTTTTGCTAGTTGACAGTTTCTTTTAAGCAACAAATTCTCGACTAGAAATTTTAGTAAGGTCCAAGACAAGGACCTTATCAGGCGTGCCTTACATTATGATGAGGTCCAGATCAGGATTACCGTATGAGGTCCTTATCAGGTTTGTCACGCAGAACAGTCATCTGGTCCTTATCATGACTACCTTATCAGGTCCTCATCAGGACTACCATATCAGATCATGATCAGAATAACCTTATTGAATCTTAATCAGGCTGCCCTTATCGGGTTAGCTCCATATTAAATTATATACGAGTATACAGTATTAATACTTCAATGTAAAATGAGTTCAATGTTAAATGTAACATTTCATGTTTATGTTAAAATGAAAATATTAACACAAATTTCCATTTAACAGAACAAAAATGTTAACCTGTATTGAACAGCAAGGAAGTAGCACAATGCATAATATTTGTGTACAGCAAAATAATGCTATAAGTACCTTGAAATGAAATATATTTTTTTCTCAAAACGGTATACCTTTTCCAACAATTTTTGGGATGACTTTTCGAGAGGGTGTAATTAGTGACCATAAACTTTCAAAAAGTTAAATTATTTTATTGCTTACAACAAATACTACCCTATGTTCACTCCAATTGTATTTAAATTTGTTACCTGTTTTAAAAGCGACGGTTTCTTTTTGCATGTATATAGATAAGTAACATGCTGCAAACAATACTGCTGATTATTGCCGTACTTGAAAAGTCATCTCATTTAAATATTGAAAAACTATACAATATTTTACAAAGTTTTTATGTAATTACAATACTTCACTTAATTCTAGGTACCTACAACTAGTGCTTAACCCCTAACCTAACATGTACAATTCTAAGTAATACAATACATGAAAATACTTAATTATTAATGACTCTATACAAAGGAAAATTTTCAAAAAACCTTTAAACATGAATAATTAAAAATAAAATAAAAACTTAACCTAAAAACACTTACGCACACACTTTCTCTTCACTTACTCCGTCCGCACATACACATTTGACCGGCCCCCGGGCAGTCACGGTGGGGAGATATCCATCGGCAGGATGAACTTCTTGCTCCGCTTACATTGGAATATATATGTAACCAAATATATAATAATAAAGATGAGAGTAGTTCTTATTATTAAACAAAACCGAAAAATTATAAGTTTTTTCAGTTATTGACGAATATAGTTTTATTAAACGTTTAAAAATGAAACAATTTTCTTACATTTTAAGGTTATTTTGTTACAGATTCAGTTACAAAAAATCATGTAAGCGATTGTATTATATAATATAGTAAGTACAAGTAAGGTTATCCTGACATGGACCTGATAATGTTCTGATTAGGATAACACGATAGGAAATTTATATTTTTTACGTAAGGTTATCCTTACATGATCCTGATGAGGTTCTGATCAGGATAACCTGTTGAAAAATATTTTTCGTACAAGTGAGGTTATCCTGACATGAATCTGATAATTTCCTCATTAGGTTAACCCGATGAAAAATATTTTTTTTTTTCAAAGAAGGTTATCCTGACCTCATCCCCATAAGGACCTTATCAGGTTTTCCTTATTAGGGATTACCTTATCTAAACCTGATAAGGACCCGATGATACTTTCTGCAAATAAGGAAAAATTTCTAGTCGGGTTTGAGTTGTCCAAAACACAATTTTACACAGAAAAAATAAAATTCGAGTGTAATACGGTAAGACAATTTAACCAATAGTTAATATATATTATATAATTTAATATTTCGCTACTATGGATTTGAAATTAGTTAAAGGATATACCCGGGTTTGTACTAAGGTATGGTGAGGCTGTAATTTATTTATATCTACAATCTTTCCCGGCTAAAACCGGAAAGTTACGGAGATAATTAAAAAAATTGACTGCTTTTTCCAAAGAAATTTTTTTTGATAACCACTTAATGTAGGAAATAAATAATTCCAAATTCACATGAAGGCAAACATTCGAGGATGTGCCATAGTGGGAGCAAGAAATTTAATCACAATAGTATTGAGAATCCGCAAACTATCCTAAATGTTTTAATGTGTAGTACTATTGTTGGGACACTTTGTACCGATAATAAATTTTAAGCTCTATTAACATAATAAGACTTTTTAAGAATTTTTCACTTCTTGAAGAAGAATATTAAATTAAAATTGCATTATGTTAATAATGTGAAAATTATGATAGTTTGAAAAATTTACACCTATGAAGGAGGCGGCTGCTGTTTGCTCTGCACCAAGAAGTCATATATTTTCACCGGGCTAGCATCTCCGTTGGCGTGGATTCTAGTATACGAAGCGTGATAACTTTTACTGTATTCCTCTTTGCTGTTTCAGTTTAATATAAACTTGTCATCTAAAAATTCATAATAGCTAGTATACTTCAAGGTACTATCACAGTGTGATTGGCCGGAAAATGGTCAATTTTCACAGTTTTTTCTCGGATGTATAGGACGGGGGAATGGGGATGAATTTTTAACTTCCCATTGGAAGTTATTGTAATGGGTCCGATTTTACGAATCGCTAATTTTGACATATCTCCACGTTTCAAGATCACTAGAATCCGAATCCATCGTTTTGAGCGTGATGTCTGTGTGTGCGTTTGTTAGTTTGTTCGTTCGTTCGTTCGTGATTTTTTTTTCGTCTCGCATATCTCGAGAACAAATGATGATATCAACTCCGGACTAATTTCATTAGATGCGTAATCAAAACATGAAGACCGGATAAAGTTTTCAGCAAATTCGGGTTAGCGGTTTGTTTTTTGTGATAAAAAAACGGAATTAACTTTATTAACATAACATAAATTATAGCTAAGATATTGTAGCAGTAGCTAAAATATTGTAGCAACGACCTCTATAATTAAGTTATGTAAAATAATGCGGGGGTGCAAATATATCGACTCTTATTTGTTATTTCTATAAATTGATTGCTTTTTAAACGATATCATTGTATGTATAGTAGTGATTTGCGGGACCGTTATTTAAGTTATAAAAAAAAAATTAAAATCGGTTATAATGGGCGATGTTCCCCATGGTATGTTATTTTTTTTATGTATCTTATTTGTTAAAATCAGTACTCGTATTGATACTATCAAGCTTTAATGAAACATGGTTGAATTATCTAGAAAAATTCTGTAAAAATTAATTTCTCAAAGAATTTTAGTTACGTATCCGATCGAATCCAACGGATATATTTGTGGCATTTAATAAAGCAATTAGTCTATTTTGGTATTATGATTGCATAGTTTGCACCAAATTGCACCTTTTTTCAAATTTTGCTGATTTTATTTTCATTTTGTTTGAGCAAAAATCATCAGTAAGAAACTTAGAAAGTTCATATAAGCTCTCAGTGGTGCATAAAAATATCAGATAATTAAATAAAACACACGAATTTATTGGATTTAGGTAGGTACCGAATATTCCAGTTAAGTTAAAGCTAAAATTAAGCGTATCATCGAAATTCGTTGTCAAAAATTCCATATTCCATTTAAAATTTATAAGTTAATACCACGTGGCTAGAAACCAGTAACCGGAAATGAAATCGAGTTGTATGAAAAAAGTCTCAACCTAGGGTCAAACAAGATCTGCAAATTTCAAATTCATCCGACGAATGGTTTTTGATATTGCATTTGACTAACCGTTACGGGACACCCTGTATAGTGGGACACCCAATATTTTATTAATAAATATCAAGTAAAAGTAAAATATATTGTTATATAACTATTCTGTAGTCAATAAAATGACTAAATAATTTTTGCCATCTTTTATCTACTTTGGCCTCATTGTGTGATGGTGGGAACGTTGGGAAGGATAATTTTGACTTGTGGGTAGGATAGATTCCTTTCTCTTTCCAAGTGACGTTGATTGACGGATTGAATTTAGCAGTATTTATTTCTGGATATAATTTCAATTTACATTTGTACTTTTTTTATGCGGTGGATAGGGACCGCATAAAAAAAATCGCACAAAAAAAAATTATATTCAAAAATATCATAAATAGCTATAAAAAATTTAGTTCAGGTCCAGATAGTAAAAAAAAAACTTTTTTTTTATGCGGTGGATCGGGGCCACATAAAAAAAGTTCCATCGAAAATACATAACTCAGAACGTTCAGAACCTCACGATTTCTTTAAAAGTTGCTTTTCTAAACAAGATAAATCATTAATTTACACGTGGGAATATTTTATTTCATTTTTATAATATCATGAAAATTGTTAAAAATAAATACATCTGTAAAAAAAAAACTAAATGACGCAATAACTTATATTCAACTTATGCAATGTACTGATTAAATGCTTAAAGACCATTAAAAAGTATTTTTATCAAAGAAAGTTATTATAGTTAATGTTTAAGTTTCTTACTTTCTCTTGATTTTGATTCACAATATTATTTTTACAAATCGCATAAAAAAATTACACAAAAAAGGACTGTATAAAAAAGGGTTTAGCTGTATTTTATTACCGTAAAACGGAACTACTTTGCTCCGAGGAGGGTAACTTTGCACCATAGATTTAAAAGGATTCAACTTCATATAGTGGACAAACTAATACTCATTTCTGAATAGTTCTGAATACAAGAGCGGATCCAATGTTGGGCGAACTGCTGGGAAACTGGCCTCCCGATAAAGAAGATAGGGATCTTCGAAAAAAAACATAAAAACACTAAATTCTCCTAATTCACGGGACGTATGAAAGAAATTTTGTCCTTAATATAATTGGATCCTTTTGTTATACCTTCGGTCAAAATTTCACCAAATTTTCATAACCAAAATCTGGAGAAAATGAGAAAAATGGCGTTAGTTCTAGAACCACTGATCAAATTGTGTCAAAATTTTACATCTTTTAATGCCTCATGTATAGAATTATTTTAAATCTGATTTAATTTCTCTGTCCCCAATAGATTTGAAGATATTCGTTAATTTAGACACCATTATACCATACATACGTACAAAAAAGGTCCGAAAAATTTCAAAGGGTCATGTTCAAAAAATAAAATTTCATTTAAATATAGCCGTACCCGTGACGTTGTTCACGCGAAACGTTGAGTAGTTTTCCAATTTGTAGTTTCTTGCAACACAAAATGCATTAAATTGTCTCGAAATTGACAATTGTGTATTTCTTGTATTTTTCGGTACACAATTAGCAACATTTTTTTTGATTTCAAATTCAGAAAAATTTCCAAACTACAAAATTTATTTACAATTTTTGTTACTATAGTTATGAAATTTTTTATGAAGTATGTAAATTGGCGTAGGTAATGTGTGTAGATGCTCAAAATAGTTTTTCCATTTTCCCGTGGGAATGAGACATTTTCCCACGGGGAAAAAGTATCTTAGATGTTGACCCAGGTAATAAGTTATCATCACACCAAATTTCATTAAAATCCGTCCAGTAGTTTTTACGTGATGCGTGAACAGACAGAGACAGATTTACAGTTTTATTATATGTATAGATTTTAAATTTACAATAATGTCAAAGAATGTATGACCCTCTTCTAATTTGAAAATTTGATCCACGCCTGTTTGATAAATACATCTTTGAATATTTAAAAAGTAAATTTGCTCAGTATTGACTCACTGAAGTTAATTAAATATTTGTAAAATATAAGATAAATATTAAATATTGAACAGATGAGTTTCTTAAGGTGAGAAAATATTTTAAAATCATATACTTCTTTCGTCTAATTGAATAATACGAGGCCACCCACCATTTTTTATAACGACCAATTGTTACCAACATAATATAGATAACAATGTTTAAAGTAAAAATAAAGAATAATATAAAAAGTACAGTTATATACATATAAATGTATACCATGTGAGTTTTTTGAGAGTTGCCATTTCTGTTACAACCAAATTTTTATGATAGAAATGGTACTGGAAAGGATTCTTTTCTTGGATGTAATGGAAATGTAACCAAGAAAAACACTATCGGTTGAAGTAGCCTCAAGTACATATGCATATTTTTACCGCCTAACTGATAAATTAAACAAAAATTAAAAAATTAAACTTGGGTAAAAAAATTTTTTTTGCTCATTTATGTTGTTAATTAATGCATTAGATCAGTTTTATCGAAAAATTAATATATAGTCCCATTTAAAAATCTATAAATTTGTATCATAGCTCGAAAACCATAAGAGCTATAAAGCTCCTGGCTATAGAAATCGGTTGCCCCCGTCGATATCTACAACTCTTATTTGAACAATTTTTCGATTAAATCAACGATTTGGCTGTAATGAAAATGGCAACTCTCGAAAAACTCACACAGTATATTTACAATTTGTCAAACAAAACGTTCTTTTGTGATTTTGTTATACATTTGATAGTCAAAGGAGCAAAATAATTTGAAATTTTAGGTAGGTATTAAAAAAAAATTATGAACAAAAAACTTCCGAAACATGTTCAAAGTAGCTCCATTTTACGGTATATAGCGAAACTAAAGCTTTAAGAAGGGAAAGTATGGTAATCAGACCAATTTGGGTATTTGGGTTTTTCAGTTATTGACGAATATAGTTTTATTAAACGTTTAAAAATGAAACAATTTTCTTACATTTTAAGCTTATTTTGTTACAGATTTAGTTACAAAAAATCATGTACGCTTACTTGAGATTGTATTATATAATATACAATCTCGTAAGCTTACATGATTTTTTTTAACTGAATCTGTTAAATCTGAAACTGAATACGGTGACATCCCCGTCCTCTAACACAGTGTAATGAATACTGCTTGCTGCTTGTAAGACTCTAATGAATTAAGGTGCTTGGTCCGACCAAGTTGGTCGTCCACACCTATGGTTGGTTATGTGACTTGCTATGAGTAAGGTACATTTCAACAGCGTTCCAAACACACACAACCTTCTTTCTCTTTTTTTCTTTCTACTATTAGCAGATAGCATTTCAAATATTATAATACAGCATGGTAATTTTTGTAAGAAAAACAATTAAAAAATATTTTTTTGTCGGCAATGGAACTTTTTACTCTGCTGTTTTACAAATTTTACGGAACTAATATTACGGAAACAATATTCTATCCTTTAAATTTTCTATGATTAATTATAATTTTTATATTTTTACCGTACAAAATTGAATATGTTCGTCTTTTACACGTCGATTGTAGTGCTGAGCACAGTAATTTTTATAAGAATTTTCTCACCGTGCACTTTGTCATCATTTCTATGACCTCTGTTTTACTTGAGAATTGAAATGCCAAACAATTTTCACCGTTTTATCATTTGATAAGGGAAATAACTGTCTGTCTGTGTGTCGGTCGGTCTGTCCTTCTACACACACACACACACACATATCATAAGTTATTGTGATCATCTCACCGGAGTCATAGTCTACAATTTAAGCAACATCATTTTTTTGTTTTGGATTTACTGCTGTTACGTTGTTTTTGTTTTTTGACTGTGTGCGCACGCGCCGCGGCGGTATCATAATGAAAATTTATGGATGGGTACACCGTCGCCGCTCTCTGAGTACGAAACGACACATAACTATTTGTTTATGTTTAAAAAATGTAATCATTTTTATTACTTGCGCGCACCAGTTTCATAGCAATTTATTATCGTTTTGAATAACGTACCTACGTAGCGAAAAAAAAATGAGATGTTTTTAAAAATGTAAAAATACGGATTTACTTTCATTTTTCTTACGAATTTTGTGCTGGATTAACTTAACCTTAACTCCTATATATTTTTAATTAATTTTATGGAGTTTTTCCATAATAGTCTAAGATCCCGCAGCTGATTTCTGCAGCTATCTGTTTTTTTTAACGAAACTTAATTTAAATGAATCCTTAATGGTAATGTAATACATTGCTCCCGGGTTGCCAGCTCTCAATCGGCCGCAATCTCTAGGTTGCCAGGTGTTAACAGGTATATTATTCTTTTAATTTCAAATGTTATCGAGTGCCTGTGAAACATTATTAGTGTATGGCGGATTTTTATCCGTATTTAAACATACACCAATATTCATATGTTCACTCAGTGTCCAGCTTTGGCTGATACTTGAACACTCGATGTACTTTTGGCAAATGGCCAATTCATTATGTTAATTAAAATTGACATAGTGTTTGAAAAATTACCAAACTGGATCGGCTGGGACTCGAACCCGGATCTCTTGGTTACCAGCCAAGCGCCTTACCAACTAGGCCACCGATCACTTGTTCGAATGCCACTCCAATTCAGTAATCAATCAAACACAACCTCTCTCTAATGCGAGACGCAGTTTTATACTTTTAATTTCAAATGTTATCGAGTGCCTGTGAAACATTATTAGTGTATGGCGGATTTTTATCCGTATTTAAACATACACCAATATTCATATGTTCACTCAGTGTCCAGCTTTGGCTGATACTTGAACACTCGATGTACTTTTGGCAAATGGCCAATTCATTATGTTAATTAAAATTGACATAGTGTTTGAAAAATTACCAAACTGGATCGGCTGGGACTCGAACCCGGATCTCTTGGTTACCAGCCAAGCGCCTTACCAACTAGGCCACCGATCACTTGTTCGAATGCCACTCCAATTCAGTAATCAATCAAACACAACCTCTCTCTAATGCGAGACGCAGTTTTATACTTTTAATTTCAAATGTTATCGAGTGCCTGTGAAACATTATTAGTGTATGGCGGATTTTTATCCGTATTTATTGTTATTGTTAATAATTTGCGGTCACGTGTTTTTTTTTTTTTTTTGAGAAAACTAGATACTAAATTAAAGTTTTATTTTTTCTGAACACGATAATACATGCTTGCCTGTGAAAAAATAGCCGCAAGTTATGGTTGCCATTACTTTTAATTAATTACTCTCTTATCACATCTCTGCTGCAACTATTGAAAAAAAAAAATTATACATATTGATCAATCAAGGCAATGAAATAAGTATTACATTGTACATATGTAATAATATTGCCTTGATTGATCAATATGTATAAATTTTTTTTTCAATAGTTGCAGCTGAGATGTGATATGAGAGTAATTAATTAAAAGTAATGGCAACCATAACTTGCGGCTATTTTTGAGCTATGACTACGAGCGTTCTAGTGGCTGATTTTTTTAAATAATAAACAAATATTTTACTTTGCAAAATACCACTTTTATTTTTGAAACTGTGACAATATTGTTTCGAACCGTTAGTTCATTTTCAAATACAATTTTTTTTTTATCGATTCAAAATTTGAAAAGGATTGAAAAATTCCTACACTCTTTTCTTATCAAATACCGGCGTCACTATAGAAAATAGAAAAATGTATAAATTTTGTATTAGTAGTATCCAGTAAACACCACTGATATAGAAAAAAATTATTTAATATATGTTTAACACATTTTTTTATAGGGAAAACTGTTGACAATATGATATTTTAGAATGAATACATAGACTTCAAAAATCGTGCTTTAATAAAAAAAAAATAGTATAGTAGAACGTCTGTTAACCGGACGGACTGTAGTGTGACGTAAAAATTTGTTCGGCTAACAAAGGTGTCCGCTTAATGGGGACAAAGTAGTATTCATAACGGAATTTTTAATTTTTTAATTCAAATCACTTTTATGAACGAATTGAATCTAGGAAATAGGAACAAATTGATCTATATTCTTGACTGAATCTTGAGGTTTAGCATTTTATTTAACATTTTGTAAGACAGCAACGAAAATTTATCATTAAAACATTCGAAATTGACCATCAAATTTTTTGAACTTATTACACTCCTGTTTCAACTGCTGTAATTTTAATGATGATCAAGTTTATTTTTCGAGGGTGTCCAATTAAGAGTAGCTTTGTATACCTTTCTATTACTACAACCCAGCAGCAGCACTTATTCACTCGTGTACTCTATCAAGTACGTGGGAAGTCTATCAGTTCAGCCCGTCTATCCTCTAGAGAAGTTTATGGTTTAATTAAAGTTAGATTGCTTTTTGTTGGTCCAAATAAAACTGTAGTTTGAAGTGAAGATGAAAAACTTTTTCGTTTTTTTGGCAATCACATATGGATTTAGAAAATACTTACTTTTTATCATTAGGTTTTATGTAAGTGAAAATGTTAGGGGTGAAATACATTTAAAATTTAAAAAAAAAAAAAAAAAAAACTTTTTTTCCATAAAATATTTAGAAAAGTCTAAAGAATATACTCCCAAATTTTCAGAGTGATGTTCAAAGTCGTTCGTATGTTTTAACCTCGAGAGCGTGAAATAGAATTTTGATTATTACAAAACTGAAATTTTAAACATGTTTTTTTCGAAACAGCATTTTTACAATTAGCTGGCACTTTCGATCGATTTTTTGTAATTTATCCCAAAAAAATACTTCATATTATTTTCTATGTGAACTAATATATCAGTATCCGAATTTTTCCGAAGAAAACAATATTTTTTTCTTCTAAATTGTTGAGAAAGTTATGCAGTATTCAACCATTATTCAATGGGTTGCAGTTGTTTTATGAACCGTAAATTTGTTATCAAGTTTTAACTTCATATATGTTGCTTAGTAACGTATAAGTAAAGAAAGTGTATTTTATTTTGATCGTTTCCGTTTCCCTAACTGCCGCCCGGGGTATTGTAAAAAATGCCGCCCCTGAAAAATTTAAAAAAAAATTCTTATTAACTTGCCCCTTGCCCCTAGTGTAAATCCGGCACTGCATGTATGGACATTTAATGAAATTACAAATAACTTGAAAATTATATTCCTTTAAATATAAATTTTGTAATCCGTTTTATTTAAATCAAATAAATCGAAAAAGGCAAACAATCGTAGAAAAAGTATGGTATACTACTTGCGTTTAATGGCTGGTATTCATATAGATCACTATCATTACCCGCTCGTTGAATAATATACGTTTTTAATGCAAAAATATGCAAAAATTTCATAAAAATTAATTTCTTTTTTTAAAACGTCCTATTATAAATTCCTCAATTTTTTTACTTTTTTATGGCCACTTGGTGTGGTAGACACGAAACCAAAATTATTACAGGAAACTCTAAAATGTAAAATGCGCATGACAAGATTTCATTTTGGTGGGAAACAATTTTCATAATTCAACTCCATATTATCCGAGGTAACTTTGGCCCCGACAACTTCGAATAATCGCGAGTCTACTGTATTACAATTGGGTATTTGACAAATTTTTAAAAAGTATTTTAAAATATTCCTAAAGATTTAAACACAACCCTAGTAATTGACTTTTGTGTAAAAAAAGGCGATTTAAAGAGAAAAAAAATTTTTTAAAAAGTTAATTTGAATTTGGTGCGAAAACAGCTATTCACTTTTCATTGATGAAACAGGACGATACCAGTTCATCACTTAAGAAAGAGATGTCGCTCTCCTCACGATATTATTGAATATCTATTGATAATTTGTAGTGCCATCTGTTGATAATTTGTAGTACCACTCTTACAACAGATCAAAAAATCTGCGTTACCAACACCTATTTATCAATTTAATAATTTTACATTTGTAGTGATTATGAATGTCTGACTTTAAAGATTATATATATTTTCCTTTATCAATAAAAACATCCAAATTCACTACTAAATTATTTATTGTTATTTTTATGTAACATAAGTATAATTATGAACATTTATTATAAATTACAAAAATATATTAAAATTTATGCGTGCGACTTGTTTCCAAAAAATATCCTGTTTTTATTTTAACAAAAGCCAAACTCTACATAGATTCCAAAAATTCAGACATGGCCTACATTAAAACTATAACTCGCTACACATTTCATTTACCATTGACAATGACATCTCTTCTTGTTATGAGGAACTATCTTTGGGTTCTGACGTCATACACGCCAATGAATGTTTTCATCACATCAACCGCCAATTCCAAATTCATAATTTTCAATTAAAAAGATAAAATATTTATAGATTTTTTTAAAATAATTTAAATGGTTAATCATTATCCTCGAATTATACTCTATGTTATTCATAATGTTTCATTACCAATAACTACATCAGTCAAATACCCAATTGTAATTATCTTTTATTTGTTTATTATTGATTGATTGCAATTAATAAATTGAATGAATATATTTTAACTATGAATACTAAAATTTAATTTTTATTTTTGGCACTAATATAACAGTACTTGGCTTCTTTTTGTACAAGGAAATGATTCATCTAAATATTTTACAATTCTAAAAATATGATTTATTGATCGTTTGATTGATAGATCTTCGTCAAACAAAAAAAACTTGTTTTGCGTTTAACTGAAAAAAAATTCTTACATAACAAGTGTGCGATAAACATTGGTCGACCCTCTTCACCCTTCCGCGTGAATGATTTACTTGTATGCACGGTCGGTGTATGCAAAGATGTGGGTATTTACATATGGGGGGGGGGAGGGCTGGCGTAATTGTATAAAATAGGTGATACGAACATACACACGTTGATTACTGCTGCCATTTCAATGACAAATTGTCGATTTAAATTTAGCGGTTCAATGGATATGTACTTAGCTAGGTAGATACCGTTATTGGCTTATTCCGTTGATCAGTATGAAATATTTATAAGTTAGGTACCAGAATGTTTTATTTTTTAGACGTTCAAAGACGTTTGGTTTTTTTGATAAAAATGTTAAGAAATGAAAAATGATCTAACAGCAGAACTGTAAAGGTTGTCTCATTAAGAGGAGATTCGCCAAAAAAAAAAAAAAAAAACATCAAAAATCGACCTTTTTAAAAGATTTTATTTAACTTGCTATGTTAGTATGTTGGTTTAGATCAAATCTTGGAATCAAAATTTAGACAGGTTCTAATTGAGCTAGAGGTTTCAAATTTTGGATACGTTTCTAACCTTGATGACAATGCAATATTGTATAATTAGTTTTTCCCTAAATTGCCCCAAACCAAAATTGTTGACTTTTAGTCCTATGCAACTTTTTGACATTTCGAATTGTCAAATATTGTCCATTGATTTTACATTGCAATTTTTTGTTTCCATAGTTATGTCTGATTAGGGTTAATTAACCGATTAAAATATAGGTAAAAAATTACTTTATTTTTTTTTTTTAAATAATTGTAATCAGACTAAAGAGTAGAAATTAAAATAAAGTAAAAAAAATGTTTTTTAAGAAAAAGCTTTTATTTAAAAATAGGCTAAAAAAAATGCAATAACTACTGAGTGAAGTTTGAAGCAATATGCAACATAATTTATAAAAGCTTGAGGCGTTTAATCAAGTTTGGTAAGTACTGAAAAGTGAAATAGCTACACTTATATCCAAAACAGAAATAATTAATGATAACGCCTCAAGCTTTTATAATTTATGTTGCATATTGCTTCAAACTTCACTCAGAAGTTATTTCATTTTTTTAGCCCATTTTTAAATAAAAGCTTTTTCTTAAAAAACATTTTTTTACTTTATTTTTTTATTATTTTTTTTTATACAAATAAATATTTTATTAAAAAACTAAATACAGCTGGACACTTTTTTATGCGGTCCTTTTTTGTGCGATTTTTTTTTATGCGGTTTGTAAAAAATGGCCATTAAAATGCAAAATGTGAATCAAAATCACGAGACAGTAAGAAACTTAAAAAGTAACTATAATAACTTTCTTTGATAAAAATACTTTTTAACGGCTTTTAAGCATTTAATCAATACATTGCATAAGAACATAAGTTATTGCATCATTTAATTTTGTTACAGATGTATTTTTCAAAATTTTCATAATATTATAATAAAATTGAAATGAAATGTTTCTACATGTAAATTAATGCTTTATCTTGTTTATAGAAGCAACTTCTAAGGAAATTTCTAAGTTTTGAGCGTTTTGAATGATGTTTTTTCGATGAATCTTTTTTGTACAATCGAACTATACTTTTTATAGCTATTTATGATATTTTTGAATATATTTTTTTATGCGCCCCCTATCCACCGCACAAAAAAGAGTTCAGCTGTATACAACATTGTTTCTACATGTCTTGAGATTCCAAATTTTTTTTTTTTAAATTCTAAAATGAGGTGAGTATACCTAAATGGCGTTGAAGTCGACACTGCGAGATTTTTTCACCTTGATGGTTGGGTCGTCGCGTTTTGAAATCCCCAGTGACCAAAAATCAAAAAATCAAGAATTTTCTGAAAATATACATATACAGTTATGACACTAACTAGGATCTAAGAAAAAAAATAAAAAACGAGCGAGAAATCGCATTTTGAAAGTAATTTTTCAAAAATCACCGTTCTTTTTCGGCTATAAACAGCCGCCATTTTGGAAATGTATTACGGAACCAAAAGATTCTAATTCCTGCCAAAAGGACGGTATCGAGGAATAATATGCACTTTGATTTATGTCGATACTTAAAATATTTTTTGAGATACATGAGGAACCATGTCGAAAAACGTACTTTCAAGAAACCAACATTTAAAATTTGACTTAAAAAGGAATGCAACTCAAAAGGGTTAAATTTAATAATAGTCATCGAGTTTAATGACGTCAATTTGTCCTGATATATATGCACTGCTTTGTAGACGAACTTTTGAATAAATAAACATTTGCTACGTTTATTCATAGTATGTAATCGATTGTACAGTTTTATTTTTTCGGAATCAATATACTCGGACTGTATGTAGGTATATAAAAACTGGTTATTATCATTGATAATTTTGCCCTATTATTTGATAATTTTGCCCTATTATCTATTTTGTATTGCTGTGTGTGGCAATAATCAGGTTTATTCCTGAGTCAAAAGTTAACCGAGTCAAAAGTTTGGGACATAAGTGTTCAGTAAATTAGCTCGTTTGGTAGATGTTGTTTTGTCTTTTTCGATAGATGACGCTTCCACAGTTTTTTATTTTTATTTTTAATCTACGCCTCGGCAAAATGTGATTTCGATCGGTCAAGTAGTCGTTCAGAAGTTATACGATCACTAACAGACGCACTAATCATTATACCAATGTATAAAGATTTTGTGAACTAACAGTAAATATTTGATAAAGAAAAATCTTTGGAAAAAAACTAAATCTCTCGATAAAAATCGATTCAACTATTCAAAAAAAATTTTGAAATTACGTAAGTGATTTCTTGCAACTTCCTTTTTGGTATTTTAGTTTTAAAAAAACAATTTTTAGGCAATAGTTGCGCTCCACCGTTCTACAGAGGGCCTGGAAAATTTCCATTTGAATTTTTGATTTTTTGAGTTCCTTAGGCTCCAAAACGTCAAGACCCGATGAAAATCGTATATCCTCAAATTGGTCTGACTATCATACTTTCCCAACTTGTGATCTACATGGGCGGAGAAGCGAAAACATAAATAATATAGACAATGATTGCTACGCTACTGATGCTAAGAATCGTGTCTGATGCAGTAACTGAATTTCACTTTTTCGGTCTCACTTTAACACATTTGATTTATCATAATGAAGTGTCTATGATGGAGGTACTTATCTGATTCGTACTAACTATCGCTTTGTGATTAGAAGTATGCAATAAATCTTTGTTTACATTTATTTACGACGTCTAGATCTCGGATCTCGTTTAACGATAAGAGTTTGTACTGGAACACCCTGTAAATTTGGCTGATCCGTCGCTTTGGTTTGGTGTCTGTCCGTCTGTGTGTCGCCAGTTTGCACCAAGTGGCATAACTTCTGAAATCTGAACTATTCGATTGTTTTTAATGAAATTTGCAGAAATTATGCAGTTTGGTTCCTAGATGGGTTCCCTATGAATTTAATCGAAATCGGAGTAACGATAGCTACGCCGCTACCATGTCATTCCATTAATATACTAAATTGCACCAAGTGGCATAACTTCTGAACTATTCAATTCTTTTTTATGAAATTGTCAGAAATTATACGGTCTGGTTCCTAGATGGTGCTCTACAAATTTCATTGTATTCGGAGTAATAGTATCCACGGCGCTACCATGAAATCCCATTAAATGTCAATATCTTGTTTACTGCTAGTCCCACTTCGCTCAATTTTTTATGAATCATTTTGTTTATTTATTTTTATTATAAATTATACAAAGATTATTGGGCATTTAATTACCAAGGTGCTTTTACGAGTACGAGGAAGCTGTGTGTCACATCCCATTGGTAGCGTATTTTTAGTGTGAATCTGCATCGTACCAAAACTATTTTAACTGAAAAGAGAAATCCTAATCGACAGTTGAATTTAACAGAACGAAATAGACGACATAACTATTGTTAATACTCGTTAAATGGTTTTGAAAATGCAATAAAATTTGATAATTTTCTAAAGTAAAACACATTTTCGAAGAAAATAAAAATTTTTCCAACCATATAAAAGCGTATTACACGATGGATATTGATTAAATTCGTATACGCTGCCGGTTAGTACGTCGCTTCAATTTAATTTTTTTAAAATGAAAATTTGTCAAAATGTTCGAGTCGATCGTGTCCGGCCGATTGTCTGTCTGACTGTCTGACCGTCCAACAATTTGTGTGGAGTGTATGTAGTGGTAGCGTGCCAAGAAATTTTTAACTGACACACCGATCCCCTGTGTGGGGGAGGAGTTTTGTATAACGTGAGACAACGGAAGTGTATTTTCATTGGTTCCCGATTGGAATACATTGTAATAAAATTTCATTATCGATATATTATTTAAGTACGTACGGAGGAAGATATACTGCAATTTTATAATTTATTAAAAAATTTTTTTATGGATGATCGATCTTTTTTTCTTGTTCAAATAAAAATTATTAATTTATATTAATATTTGGGTGAACGTCTCGGAGAAGATGTATTTAAATGTAAAGATAATTTATTAAAGAGTTTTAAAGAAAAAAGTTTTTTTTGTAAGATAATTTTTTAACGTATTAAAGATGATATTGATGGCTTAATTTTTTATTATTTCCTGAAGAATTTTTGTCTACGATAGAGATATTAAAAGGTAATTGCGAATTTCGGCGTAGGTACACTAGTTCGCTTCCGCGGTCAGAAAACCCTGAAGGGTCGTATACTAGTTCGCTCCTGTGACCGTATACTTGTTCGCTCCCGTAACTATATGCTAATGCGATTAAAGTTTATTCTAAGAACCCAAAGAAAGAAATTACACAAACTGAACAGCAAAATGAGAATGTTTTTATTTGTGTTTTATAACTTAATATTAATTAAATACATTATAAATTTAATATAATAATTCTAGTACCTATATTTAATAATATAATTCTAGTATTTTTTTTAAACTAATTCCCCTTAATACTTAACATTTTTAAAAAAATTCAATTTTTAGCCAAAAAATTGGTGGAGCCCTAGTTATCATGAAATTTAAATTTTCATATTTAATTGCATATGCTAGAGCCGGGCCGGAGGTAGGCCGTGGCCTAGAGGCGGCAAATTTTTAAGGGCGACAGATTTTGAGAACAGGCCGGGAAAAGTTAATTTTTTTTTTTTTTACGGTGCCTAAGGCAGCACTTTGGGTTAATATGGAAAATTTCAAATAATGTATAAAATTTGTAGACACAAATTAAAGGTTTAAAGAAAAATTTTTGGAAAATTTCACAGTAGTATAATCCTTTAATATGAGATTACCTTTATTCCATTCAAATTGATTCTCCATCATCCCCAGTGTACACGGCGCCTTAAAAAAATAAAAAAATAAATAAATTGGAAGGAAGATGTAGATAACGGAAGCGAAAAAGGATTAAATTAAATTTGTTTAAATGGCCGTTCAAAAAAAAAGGATTAAAATTAGAGGAAATTTTATTAAAACGTATAAAATTGAATTTCAATTTAAAATACAAATAATTTTTTATTTTAATTTCCGTTTCCCTGCCCCCGACCAACTCTTCTGGACGTACATTGTACGCTAACGGAACTGTCTGTTCTCCCTTTTGCGGTAATTATGTTGATAATTAGTGTTTAACTCTGATACACTTGGTTTTGTAAATTTATTAAAACTATTACATTTAATTAATATTGGAGTAAAATAAATATATGCATGAGGCAACTTATAAATGCTAAAGGCATTTCTCTGTTCGTATGTGTTAATGCTAGCACACGTAGGTATTAGATTAGCGAATTTATGTAGTCAAGTTATTTTGTTTAAGAAGTGCGTCGTACTTGTGACGATATTTCAAAAAGGCTCGTTTACACTGATTGAGTGGTAAATAGTCAGTAGAACACATTATTTAATTTTCGATGTGAATACACAGATAAGAAAGAAATTGTGAACTTCGTAGGGATGATCGATATTAGAAAAATATCGATGTTGACATCGATGTTAACATCGATTCAAGAGTATCGATATACGATATATATCGAAAGAAAAACATCGATGTTCGAAAACATCGATGTTTATGTAGCAAAATAAACAACCATTATAATCTATTATTTTATTTATTAAAAATTAACATTGCCAGTATTTATTTGGTACACTTTGCAAAAAAGTCACTTTGTTAGAAGTTTCCCTTTTAATCTGTTCCTTTGTTGCTACAAATGCTGCCCAGCTTTTGAAAAAAGTCTCTCTGAAGCTGTTGAAGTTGCTGTGAAACATAAATATTTAATGGCAATTTTTTTCAAGTTTGGATAAGTGGATCCTAGAACTTGCCACAAAAGTAGTGGATCTTGTTTTAAATCAGCTACAGGATTTTTTAACTCTTGGATAGCTTAGAGTAATATCGATGTTTCGATATTATTCTCGTAACATCGATGTGTCCATGTTATCAAGGACATAACATCGATGTTTCCCCCCTAAACGTCGATGTTTTTCTACCATCGATGAATATCGATCATCCCTAGAATTTCGGTGTTCTTTGGTGCCTTTATTAGGATAATCCGTGTACACTTAGCTTTTTAGCTTAGTTTTACTTCTAGTATCGTGGAATTGCACTGAAATCGATGCATCGAAATTTCGTTCTTATTTTTTCTTGTTTCTGCTAGGTTTATAGTTTTTTTTTCTTTTTTTTTTGTCTATTGATAGAACAGATCCTTTACTCCGTTTTCAATGGGGTTTCTTTATTTCTACTTTCATTTCGTTTTTCGATTGCTAGGAACCACTAAAGAAGTCCACCATTTCTTTTATTATGAATGAAAATAAAAATTAAAGTAAAATTAAACAAAACTCTGATAGAAAAGTTAAGATATCCTAATAACTTACAAAATTAGATTCAAAAGTTGCGCTTTGGGTGGATAGTTTTGTTCAATCTTGTAGAGTCGTGTGACGTCATCTCTCCTACGGGATTTCAAATTGGAGCAACGCGCGGATATTATCAAATATTGCCAATTTAACATTTTCATCTTTTATCTAGTTCAATATTTTAAGGTTTTATATTGGATCAATGGTAATATAACGTAAACGATTACAAACCACAGACCAATGAACACTTATTATATTATACTACTAGATAAAGCGTAAAGCCAGTTTGTAGGCAATTTTCTTGAAGCAGGTAACGGGGTGAGAGCGGTGAAATTTAAGGAATATAATGTATTGTCCATTTTTGAGCAAATGGGACTATAATTATTGCAGGATATAATTTGTATACGTACGTATTTTTAAAATAAAGTGAATACCACCTTATTTTCTTTCAAAATTTCGCAGTTTCTTCCCAAAAAAGTAAAATTTTATTATCAATATTAGATTTTTACGAAAATTATTTGAAAAGTTACTACGGATACCATCGGCTATTACATTGATTACTATATTACAGAATATTATCCGGTTGTATCCTGGTCGTATCTGGCTGCCTCAATTATCCATATAATTATAATTAGTCTATATAATTTAATATGTTCATTGGTGTGTGTTACAAACGTATTGGTTTATTATGTTATACTTGATACAGCTTTGAATTTTACCACCAGAGGCGCTCACGTAATCTTTGTATCGCTAATACAAAATACCTGGCGCTCAACTATGCGGAGATGTGACGTCATACGCAAAAGTTTCCGTTAGCTATTGACGAATTTAAAAAATTTTTTCATCGGATCTATTCGTTTTGATCTGCATTTTAGTATAACTACATAACAAGTTTCTCCATGGATGTCCGGACAATCGCCCCCACTGACAATCGCTCCCACTGACAATTGCCCCCAGTTTTATATTTTCGATGGTTGTAAAAAGGGTGTTCGGACAATCGCCCCCACGATATCGTCAGCTGAGTATTGGTTTGTACCAAGTCAGTTTTTAAAAATTTTTTTTCTGATGGTGGTTTCGTCTTCCTCAATGCCCAAAACTAACAAAACAACTATCTAGAAAAAATGTTTAAAAAGTTGACTTGGTACAAACCAATACTCAGCTGACGATATTTCTGTATAACTTTTTAAATGACGTCAGTTAGAATTTATTGGAATCCTTATATTTGCTTTTCTTACATACCGACACACAATATTACCATCTAAGTTTACTATTTTCCATCTACGTGTTGGATGTAAACACAGTGAGTCACACGGCCAGGTATAAACAAGCTAATATACTGGGGGCGATTGTCACTGGTGGTGATTAACATCTGGTCAAATATAATGAGTCATACAGAGAGGTATAAACAAATTTATGGGTTGGGGGCGATTGTCGCACTTTTTCAGTTGGGAACGATTGTCAGTGGGGGCGATTGTCATATATTCTCTCCATAATCCCTCCAAAAACAAAATTAAATGACGACGTATTTTTTAAACAAAGTATGACAACATTATCAATAGTCGGTACATCACTGCACGTTTTGATAACACGTCTATACACATAGAAACACATAGATGGCGTTACCGACGTCAACGTGTGTATTTATCTATCTATGTGTATACAATAAAATGTGCTCCGTACATACATATTATAGCTCCGTGTAGCTCCGTTCGTGTTACGTCCAGACAGGCAGGCAGGTGGGCAGGGTGTGGGGGGGGCAAGGAAGCAAGTGCGCGCGTTCTAAGTACGTGTTATGTAAATATACTTCGTTAGAAAAATATATTAGCAGGCGATAAGTTAAAACGTTTTATGACGTATACAACATAATGTAGTACAGAATGTACGAAACCTCTTTTTAATTACGTAACGGGATTGTAAGTATTGACGACGTGTAATCGGGAGGAGTGAATTTGAATCATCCTGTATCATATGTGAAAATAAGTATGTAGAATGTATCCAATGTACCGGTTCTCAAACTTTTATGAATTTCAAGCCGCTATTAAAGCTGTTTATTTTATTGACCTGTTTGTAACTTTCATCTGGATATTCGTTTCACTAAATGTGTGTTATGCGCACGCTCACGAAAGTCTCTGAATTGGTACAACCATTTTATCATTAGGTGGCGCGCGAATCGTTTTAACAAATGTGTCTATTTCGTTTAGTTTTTTGTGATGAACTGTTTTCTGCATCTCAAAATTTTGTATATTAAGGTAGTTGGTCGATAAAATGATTTTTGCAAAGGATTTTAACGAAACTTCTCTAGATATTTATTTAATTCAATACCAATAATACGAGACCTTACCGAAAAAAAATTGACTGCCCCAATTTTGAGAAAAAAGATTTCAAAGTTTTGTAATTTTAACATGGGCTCTTATGAGATATCTCTATTTTTTTGAATAAAATGAAAGCGTGTCAAAGGAATTTGATACAAATTTAATATGTTATAAAGTACTAAGTTTCAAACCATATTTAATAAGAAATAAAAATTATTCACCACGCCCTTTTTGAAATATAATTTATAAACATCATTTTACAACGTTTTTACGACGCTTTTGCAACAATGTTTTTATATTGCTACAACATAAGCACGCGGAAATTAAAATACCCTCGTCGCAGCATCCTGCATAACATAGCGAATTTCCGTTTATAAAAGTTAGTTTTTCTTGGAAACTAGTTGGCATAGAATAATAGTTTAAAAACCCTTTTTATGTGATTTTGTCTCCTCTTTCCAACGGTGTAAAAAAATTTCACAGAAGTTTTTTGAATAAGGGGAAATTTTGACAAAAAACTAATTTTTTTCACGAAAATTGCCGGAAAAACCATGTTCCGGGCATCGGACCTGTCTGGTTAACGAACTCGTCCAACGGTTTGGGACTTCCAATATTTTCACCAAATTTCATAAACGTAAGACATTTCGTTCGAGAGTTATCGCGCGGACACACACACACACACACACACACACATATATATATATATATATATATATATATATATATATATATATATATATATATAAATTTTAGTGAATATTATTTTCGGTTTTTAGGGACCTCAAAACAAATTTCTGCCATAGTCCCGGGCTCAAGTCGCGTCATGACAGTGGCTGTAATCCCTGAATTACATTCTGGAAATTCGCTAAAAGAACACGTGGTATACAAATATAATTACCGAAGAATATTAATTTAATCCATTATTTAATTTTTGATAAAATAATTTTTTTTTGAGATGTACTTTTGTACCTGACTATCTCAGAGCAACTGCGTTAATGAATTGTAATCTTGATTAATTAAATTTTAAAATTTTTGTTAACCCATCTCGGGTTATATCACGACCTACCAGTTAGGTCTTGTAGCGAGTTCGCGACCCACACTTTCAGAACTGCTGATCTAACGTAGTTATAGATAAATATAAGCAGATAGTAGAACACGTGTAAGTAAATATGTATGTAAACATATTTCACTTGCTGGTAAGTACCTATATGTGAAATTTTTGCACAAGGATATATAAATTAGCGAAGATTATAACGATAGATATGCGCATGCATACATAAGTTATATGTTTACAATGTTTATTACGAAATATTGAAAAATTATTATTTCATGTTGAATATTATTTATCGTTTAATTTTAAAATTATTACATTTTCTTCATTGTGTTCAGAAAAAGATAATTTCGAAATTTCTCCTTGAATTTGATATGCGGCCGATAGCAGACAGGAATTTCAATATACGTTAATTATTTCAGTTGAAAGGTTGTCACAAATACAAAAATCAGTTTTAAATAAAATTTGTTTTTTGCTTTTAGCGAATTTCCAGAATGGAATTTTCAGCTATTACAGCCACTATCATGACGCGACTTGAGTCCGGGACTATGGCAGAAATTTGTTTTGAGGTCCCTAGAAACTGAAAATAATATTCACTAAAATTTACATATATATATATATATATATATATATATATATATATATATATGTATGTATATATATGTATTTATGTGTCCGCACGATAACTCTCCAACGAAGTGTCCTAGGCTGACAAAATTTGGCGAAAATGTTGGAAATACCAAATCGTTGGACAAGTTTGTTAGCCAGACACGTCGAATGCCAGGAACATGGTTTTTGTTCTTGTTTTTAGCCAAAAATTAGTTTTTTGCCAAAATTTCCACTTAATCAACAATTCTTGCGAAATTTTTTTACACCATTTAAAAGAGGAGCAAAAATTCATAAAAAAGGTCTTTAAATTATTGTTCTATGTCAACTAGTTTCCAAGAAAAACTAATTTTTATAAACGGAAATTCGCTATGTTATGCAGGATGCTGCGACAGGGGTATTTTTGGATTCCATTCGTCAGTTTGGCTATCAATAATGACAAAAAATTTTTTACTATCATAAATTAAGAATTCAGGTTTTGCAATGATAAATTTGGGTGTGAAAGGAAAATAATTTTGGATAAAAAAAGGATAATTTTGGTTGGAACTTTCCATTTTTGCTATCAAAATAACAGTGTCCAGAAAAAATTGAAAGAAACGAAAATTTTTCGATTTTTCCGAAAAATTAAAAATACCGATAAGTCTAGAACCACCGGATAGAATGTGTCCAAATTTTTCTCCTTTTTTAGTGCCCTATACTGGTCTGTAAAGTTTTTTGAGCGTGATGTAATTTTTCTTTTTTCACATCCAGAAATCCTCTTAGCTGATTCTTTGATTTTTTGGGTTTCTTAGACCCTAAAACGTTAGAACCCTTTAAAAAATTAGACGGGAACGTAAAAATTCCAAAATTGACGAATACAACTGAACTTTTTTTTATGCTGTAGTTAGGGATTGCATAAAAAAATCGTACAAAAAAAAAATATTTAGAAGCTCCATAAATGCTAGCTGCAAAAAGTGTTCGCTTCAGATTGTAAAAAAAAAACTTTTTTATGCGGTGGATCAGGACTACACAAAAAAATTTCATATAAATACATAACTCAAAACACTCAAAACCTCACGGTCTCCTTAGAACTTGTTTTTCTAAACAGGATAAAGCATTAATTTACACACCGTGTGGGAACATTTAATTTCATTTTTTATAATATGAAAATTGTGATAAATACATCTTTAAGGGGAGGTTTACTCGAGAGTCCTTAAAAATTATGTATTTTTCTAGAATTTTTTTTCTCAAGAACGGAAGTAAATATCAATTTCGAATTTTGTATACATATTTATTAAGTATTAAACTATACAAAAAAAATTTTTCAAGGAAAAATATAAAAAAATTGTCCATCTTATAAATACTGCAGTGTGACGATCCGAAAATCCAATGCCTTGTTGGTGGACATCCTAGCGCCGGTAATAAACCACCGAAATCCAAAAACAAAAAAGATTTATAAAATATATGAAGAGTACCGGCACCTCTACCTATAATATTAATAAATTTCTGAAAGAAAAAAAAATGGCGGATGTTTGAACTTTTGATTACGATTTTTGTTTTATTTTTCGCTCTTTAATGTAAATTTAAAAATAAAAAAAATATTGAAAGTGTATCGAACTTAGGTAGAGGTGCCGAAGAATTGAATTATCTTTAAAATAAAAAATTAAAAAAAGGATCCATCGAATAGTTTTTGAGTTATCGTGTCCACCAGTTCCAAAAATATAGTTCCGAGATATTATAAAATATATATAAAGAAACGTATTTTCAAAATTTTATATTTAATACTCATTATTGCGTGAACTACGTTTTAGCGAATTTCCAGAATGGAAATTCAGCTATTACAGCCGGTGTCATGACACGACTTGAGCCCGGGACTATGGCAGAAATTTGTTTTGAGGTCCCTAGAACCCAAAAATAACATTCACTAAAATTTATATATATATATATATATATATATATATATATGTATATATGTATGTATTTATGTATCAGCACGATAACTCTCGAACGAAATGTCCTAGGTTTACGAAATTTGGTGAGAACGTTGGAAGTCCAAAAATCTTGGATGAGTTCGTCAGCCAGACACGTCGGATGTCAGGAACATGGTTTTTGTTCTTGTAAAAAATTAGTTTTTTGCCAAAATTTCCACTTATTTAAAAATTTTTGCGAAATTTTTTACACCATTCAAAAGAGGAGAAAAAATTACATAAAAAAGGTCTTTAAACTATTCTTCTATATCGACTAGTTTCCGAGAAAAACTAATTTTTATAAACGGAAATTCGCTATGTTACGCAGGATGCTGCGACAGGGGTATTTTGAATTTTTTTTTTATAGAAAGCTGGATTCGGTTAATGTGCAAGAATCTTGTTTTTAAATTATTTTCAGTAAATTCACTTTGGAAACATATTCTACACATAATTTGCTATCAATTTCGGAAAAAAAATCGATTATCGATTATCAAATCTCAAGTAAACCTTCCCTTAAATTACTTTCAGCAAAATCACTTTGGGAACATATTCTATACACATAATTAACTACCAATTTCAGCAAAAAAAAAAAATATTTTTTTTAATGACTCTCAAGTAAACCTCCCTTTAAGAGAAAAACTTAATGATGCAATAACTTATCTTCTTATGCAATTTACTGATTAAATGCTTTTAAAAACCATCAATAAATAATTTTATCAAAGTTTATTATTATAATTAATGTTTACGTTTCTTACTTTCTCTTGCTTTTGATTTACATTATATGCACTTTGATGACCATTTTTTAAAAGCTTTATATTAATTTCGGTCTTTTCAAATCGGTCCATACTAGAACTTTATAATAGAATCCAAAATTTGGGTGTTAAATGAAGAGGGAAATGGAAATTTATCATCGAATAAAAGCAGTTATATGTATACTCCGTTTCAAATACAACTGAGCATGAGGCATCCTCAAAAAATTAAATAATTCTTATACGAGTATTCGAAACAAATCAGTCTTCTGTTCGTTTCTAAAAACAAACTGCAAATTTAAAATTTTCGTTAGTGTAATAATAAAAGAGATAAAGCCAAGAAAACGGAAATTATTTAAATTCATATGTGATGTATCATGGTTAAATTTAAATGAAATGGACCATATTATTTTATCTATGTATTATATATTTACTAATAATAAGATACCTACCTAAAATGTTGAATCAACAAAAATTTTGTACGCCTTTGTTCTGAATCGCTCCAATACGAGGAGACAATAGCTCGCTGATTTAAATGAAAAACAAGTTATTTCATTACAATACAATAAATTACAAAATCGTTTTCTATTCATCTCTCCCTCCTCCCCCACGAAAACGTCCTCGAAACGTCGCATTCCACTGCGAAGGTATTTTCTTCTATTATTTTGATAAGATTAAAGAAAGTTGTTGTGTGTTTTTTGTATATTATTTCTTATATGGGTAGTTATACAAAAAAGGGGAAGAAAATGGACTTAATCCGGCCCGACATTTTTTTCATACATAAGCTTTGGCAAGTAGTTTTATTTCAAGTTGATGACATTTTTCACACTATTTCAAAGTGGCCAGTCAAATAATTAAAAATTATAAATTTTATGGCCATTATAAAAAAAGAGACATCCAGAAAAGTGAAAAAATGAGTAAAAAAACTAAAATTGACCCAAGAGAATTTCTTATATTCATTTTTATTATTAAGCACAATTCATTAAACTATTAAACAATTTATTAATTTTTATTATTAAACAATTTTTATAATTTTTATTATTAAATTTTTAATTATTAAACAATTTATTATTTATTTAATATATATTATATATTATATTAGTAGTTATATAGTGTATATATGTATTAAAAAAAAATTTAAAAAAAAATAACTAAATAAATAAAAAAGAAAAAATTGCGAATTTATTATTTATTAAAAAATATTCGAAGTCATTTACGACAGTTTAATAGATATTATATATTATATTAGTAGTATATGTATCAGTAGTTATATTAATCATATAGTATATATTATACAGAAAAAAAAATGGGAATTTATTTTTTATTAAAAAATATGCGGAGTCATTTATTGACAGTATTCTAATGACATTTACGTAATTTATTTACATTATTTAAGTTTAATCCCGTTTTTGGAGCTGCCAGGAGACTGAGAATTCTTCAACATTCTTTAAAAATTGGCTAAAAAAAAAAAAAAAAGAAACAGGTCCGCTATTCCAATACAACACATTTACAACTCATACAACTGAAAAATTTCTTATATCTACAGTGTTTTTCACGAAAATGCTGACCAGGATACTGCGAAATTGACTGGACCGAGTACGATCTCACTTACAATGTTAACTGAATTAATTGATACAACCTCAAATTAAGTAAAACATGTAGGTACTTTATTTTATTTATTATACTTCAGTTATACTATGACAAACGATGATTTACTCGGAATATAAATTTTTTATATTTTTTAAGTGTTTTGGTTTGATAGGAGAATGATGCAAAGTTCGGGAGACAAAATTCAGTAGAATATTTCTTAAAGAAAATATAAAAAAATTCAAAAACTATTTACACAATAAAAAAGTATCAATATTATAGATTACTACTGCAGTGTAAAATTTTTTTTTATACATTCAGAAAAAATAATTATTTACGGCCGGTTTTACATTCACATTTAAAGCCGACTTTAACACTAAAGCCAACTTTAAAACCGATTTTATTTTTGGTACTGTTTTACAATCAGATTTAAAGCCCCGTTAGTGTAAAAGTCGACTTTAAACTAAAGTAAGAATTATCTCGACTTTTACTGCTTAAAGTCGGCTTTAACATAGTTGTTATTGCTGATTATTATCATTGAATTTTGTTTATAAGCATAATTTTTCTATAAAATATTCGTACCTTAAATAAATAAAATAAAAATTTTATTTGTTTACTTATTTTCACTAATATTTTTGATTATTTTTACGTCTTGGATTAATATCAAACATTCCTTTTGGGTTTAACTGGCTGAACGATTTCTGGGTTACCCGCAATTTCTTTTATGATTCATTGTATTTATGATAAATTTCTTTTAAAAAGAAATAATGTAGTTTCTATTCCATTCTCATTGGCAGTAGCGAAATGAGTGAAATGCGTATATTTTGAAATTCAATCATGTTGATATTTTCGTTTCTATAGTTATTTTTTTTAAATGTAAGATTGGCTACGATCATTCATAATAGTTTGTTTTATATATGCAATACTTAAAAGTCCTTTAACAAAAGTAAGCAGACCTGATCATTGTAAAACAAGGCTAAAAATAAAGTCGACTTTAAATTAAAAGTAGCTTTAGTTAAAGAACCTTTAAATTTATGAATGTAAAACCGGCCGTTAGTCTATAAAAATAATTATGTTTTACTTTGGAAAGGAGACATACCAGCAGATTAAGAATTTTACATTTTAAGTGTCATTTTTTATAAAAAATATATTTCGAAACCGGGTTATTTTGAGTGACCAGTTAGATGCAGTAATGGTACTCTCTACAGTTTCCATCTAGAAAATATATATTTTTCAAAATATTAATATACAAAATGAGTTGGGCTGTCCAAAATTCCTTCGTTTGTAGAACTACCCATATACCGTTTTCTATGTGCTTATATTAAATTATATTAAATCTGTATGAATTGTTTTCTTATGTAAGCTAAAAAGTGAATTTCAAAACGATTATTGTAGTACATGATGAAGAAGTTTCATCATATTTATTGTGTTTGTGAAATCGGAGTAGCTTCTTGCGCTTGGATAATGACTTGTTAAAGGAGATATAATTATTCCGTTTCTACGTACTGTTTCTTTGTAATACGTATTTTCAATATTATCGAAATTTTAGTATGGAAAAGTTTTTATATGGGTTTATTGATTTGATTAATTCGTTTTGACTATGTTGGAAATTTTTTTTTATTTGAAAGAGGAAAGAAAGAATTATATAAAAAAAATTCCCCGCGTAATAAAAATGTTTGGTATTTTTTCAATTTTTAGAATTATTTACCTTTTTTTCTTTTTTAAAAAAAAGTTAAGCATCGTATCCGCTCTCTAGGGAGTTTTTTTCAAGGGTAGAGTTAATAAATTAAAGAAAAAAAATGTTTTTTAAGAAAAAGCTTTTATTTAAAAATGGGCTAAAAAAAATAAAATAACTTTTGAGTGAAGTTTGAAGCAATATGCAACATAATTTATAAAAGCTTGAGGCGTTATCATTAATTAGGTATTTCTGTTTTGGATGTAACTGTAGCTATTTTACTTTTCAGTAGTTACCAAACTTAATTAAACGCCTCAAGCTTTTATAAATTATGTTGCATATTGCTTCAAACTTCACTCAAAAGTTATTTTATTTTTTTTAGCCCATTTTTAAATAAAAGCTTTTTTTTAAAAAACATTTTTTTTACTTTAATTTATTTTCTACTTTTTAGTCTGATTACAATTAATTTAATAAAAAAAGAATTAAAGAAGTAATTTTTTTACCTATATTTTAATCGGTTAATTTACCCTAATTAGACATAACTATGGAAACAAAAAATTGCAATGTAAAATCAATGGACAATATCTGACAATTCGAAATGTCAAAAAGGTGCACAGGACTAAAAATCAACAATTTTGGTTTGGGGAGATTTCGGACAAAACTAATTATACAATACTGCATTGTCATCAAGGTGAGACACGTATGCAAAATTTGAAACCTCTAGCTCAATTAGAACCTGTCTAAATTTTGATTCCAAGATTTGATCTAAACCAACATACTAACATAGCAAGTTAAATAAAAGCTTTTAAAGTAAATAAATTTTAATATTTACTTCCCCCTCCGTCGCACAGTTTCGTTTCGTGCGAAATTTCGAATCACTGCATTTGAGTAATACCACTCTCGAGGGTTTTTAATTTAGGAACCTTCAAAACCGGAACCAGAGGCTAATCTAAGTCTCAAATTAGAGGGGGGTTACATTTTTCGAAAGAATGTAATTAAGTTAGTATTAAAAGAATGCTTTCGAAAATCAATAATTCTCTTTTAGTTACATCCTTGTGTCATTTCATTGACGGTTTTTAAGGCGTTGAAAAATTTTTGTAAATTAAAAAAAATTTCTTTTTCTCAAAGCGAACCGTATTAAAGTGATTTGAATTCAGATAATGGATTGAATTAGACTAATTTGAGTGTGAATTTTAATTTTTAGAATTCCTTTTATAAATGTGACCGACCCAACAGAAGACATCTTTCTAACGGTTTTATTTGCTTAATTTTGATAAAAATGAAGAAGACAACTTTGAAAATTTATGACTCGTTTCTAATTTTATCATTCTGCTATTTTTCATGTACAGTTTTTAACCTATTAAAAATTTTTAGTCAACTTGATACGATACAATTTGAGCCCCATGACCACTTTCTGTATCCGCTCTTGACTAGAACGTCATTAATTCATTATTATCAGTCAAAAACTCGATCAAATTAAAAAAAAATGCAGATAAATAAATAATTATTGTATGGAAACATTTTTGTTTGTTGAGTCTCATCCAAATTAGTTGAGTTATACAGAATATAACTGTAGATTTATAAGCGGAATTCAAAAAATTTTTAAAGGATCGTTTATCGATTTTTGATTTCAAGTCCCATTTTTATTTTTAATTTCACCAATTTCTCACCGTGGTGATTTAAGCTTTATTCTAATAGCGGATAATCTACGTTTTTCGAACGACTAAAATTTTCTTATATAATAATAACAATTTCATTATTTAAATACTAAATGAAAATATTAAAATTGATTTATACGAACATGGTTTTTCCTGTATTTAAATATTTTTGCAGGTATATGGAAAATCATTTTCTCATTTTCCCGTGTGTGTGGTGTGGTTCAACACTATAGATATACGAAACATAACTAAACTACAGTAGAACCTCCGTTAATCGGACAGCGCAGTGTCATGCAAAAATTTGTCCGGCTAACAGATATATTCGCTTAACAGAGGCAGAGTAAATAATAGCATTCAATAATGTAGTATTCATAATTAATTTTTTAATTTAATATTGCTTCCGGGACTACTAAAGTAGCGGAAGCATTGTGATCACTTTTGAAAAATAAAAAATTTTTTCCGTCCAAAATAAAATTTTTTACGCACATTTTAGGTTTTAGAGCTTCCTGAACAATTTTGGTAGGTGTTTGTCCGTCCGTCCGTTTGTCTGTCCGTCTGTGAGTCGCCAGTTTGCACCAGATGGCATAACTTCTGAACTAATCGATTGTTTTTAAAGAAATTTTCATTATTTTTAAAGAAATTATGCAGTTTGGTTCCTAGATGATGATCCCCTATGAATTTAATCGAAATCGGAGTAACGGTAGCTACGCCGCTACCATGTCATTCCATTAATATACTAAATTGCACCAAGTGGCATAACTTCTGAACTACACAATTCTTTTTTATGAAATTGTCAGAAATTATGCAGTCTGGTTCCTAGATTGTCTCCTACAAATTTCGTTGCATTCGGAGGAATAGTGTCCACGGCGCTACCGTGAAATTCTATTAAATGTCAATATCTTATTAGTTACTGCTAGTCCCATTTCGCTCAATTAGTCCCATTATATAGTTTTGTTTATTTATTTTTATTAATTTATATACCTATGTTAAATTTTACAAAGATATATTGGACATTAAATTAGCAAGGTGCTTTTACGAGTACGAGGAAGCTGTGTGCCACACCCCATTAGCAGCGTATTTTTTTAATTTTTTAATTTAAATCAATTTTATGAATGAATTTAGGTACTTATCCCAAAATATAACGTTTACAAATGCACCGTCACATTAGAATCATTGTTAACAAGTTAAAACATGAACAATTATACCTAACCCATATAAGTATACATACGCACTAGACGTACTCGCGTCCGGTTAATGGAGGTAATAATGTACTAAATAATATGTCTTACGTGTCAAAAAAATATTGTGTTCACGTCCGGTTAACAGAGGGCCAAAGAGGTCCGTTTAAGGTACCATCACAGTGTGATCGCCCGAAAAATAGTCAATTTTCACAATTTTCTTTCGGATGTATAGGATGAGAGAAGGGGGATGTTTTTTTTTTACCATTAATACCACTATTTAACAATAATACAAAAATATTTTTTTTATTCATTTTTATTTATTTCTTATAATTATTATAATTTTTTGAAAAAATTGTCTTTAAAAAAGGACGGATAATTTGGTGCCCACGCTTGCGGTCGCAGTTTTCATTTGGAAAAAGAAAAAATCAAATAGATTATCAATCTGTAGGTAAGCCGCTATGTATCTATGGGAGTTTTTTTTTTGAAATTTAAAAAAATGGCGGCATTTTGAATAAAAAGTACAAAATTTTTTTATAGTTATCCGTGTGGAAAAATAGGAAGATTTCAAAAAGAAAAGCTTTCATAGGTACATAGCGGTTTACCTACAGATTGATAATCTATTTGATTTTTTTTTTCAGATAAAAACTGTGACTGCAATCTGGGCACTAATTTCCGCCCTTTTTTAAAAAAACTTTTTTCAAAAAATTATAATAATTATAAAAAATAAATAAAAATGAATACAAAAAATATTTTTGTATTGTTAAATAGTGGTATTAATCGTAAAAAAGATTCATTTCCATTCCGCCATCCTATCCATCTGAAAAAAATCGCGAAAATTGACTATTTTTCGGCCGATCACACTGCGATCCTACCTTAAGAGAGCTGTGCTGAATGCATTGGTTTTAGTATAGCATATAGTCAGTCCAATTAGGAGAGGTGTCCGTAACCAGAGGTTCTACCGTATATATATACCGGTACATGTGGAATAGATTTAATTAATTTTAAGAGGTGAGATATCGTATTGCGGTGCGAGCTATATACGACGCTTGCAGCTCCCTCTGTCGGCCGGGCCGGCTCGGTCGGCATTGGATTAAGTAAAGTGTTGATGTAAGCATTATTAAAAGCAACATAACGTTTTAATAAAGTTACTTTAATCTCTTTTATTGGGTTAATCTCTGCGACGAACGTAACGTTCGGCTAGCGATAGTGGTGCCCCCATCACACCGTCACCAGCTGCGACGTCATTCGTATAGTTAGTTACAGATAAAAAAATATTATAATTAATTCAAATATGGCGCTGGCGGTAGTATTTTGTGAATACACCACCGTATAGAGATTAATAATTTTCAAAGTCAAAATTATGACCAGGTATGTATTTTTTTTTTCGTTTAATGTGGGATTAAGTATTTTAAAACATTTTTTTTATTTCGGGGATATTGTTAATCTCAACGTAATTTTATTTTTTTTTTATTTTTTTTTTGAAAAAAGTCGAAATTATTTTTAGGATTACTTGTTTTATTTTTGTAAAATGAAATCTTTTAGTCGAGGGAAATACTGTTAAAGCAACTAACTTTACCTATTGAACTCAATTTTACCAAAATCATACTTTATGTTAAATACTCCTGTCGCAGCATCCTGCATAACGTAGCGAATTTCCGTTTATAAAAGTTAGTTTTTCTTGGAAACTAGTTGTCATAGAATGATAGTTTAAAGACCCCTTTTATGTGATTTTTCTTCTCTTTCCAATGGTGTACAAAACTTTCACAAAAGTTTTTGAATAAGGGGAAATTTTGACAAAAAGACTAATTTTTTTCACGAAAATTGCCGGAAAAACTATGTTCCGGGCATCGGACGTATCTGGTTAACGAACTCGTCCAACGGTTTGGGACTTCCAATATTTTCACCAAATTTCATAAACGTAAGACATTTCGTTCGAGAGTTATCGCGCGGATATATATATATAAATTTTGGTGAATATTATTTTCGGTTTCTAGGGACCTCAAAACAAATTTCTGCCATAGTCCCGGGCTCAAGTCGCGTCATGGCAGTGGCTGTAATAGCTGAATTCCATTCTGGAAATTCGCTAAAAGATGAAAATTACATGATTTAGGTACTAAACAACAATGGTATTTTTAATAAATTTACAATGTAACAAAACCTTTTTTTATGCGGCCCTTTTTTTGCGATTTTTTTTATGCGGTTTTTTTAAAAAATGGCCATTAAAATGCATAATGTGAATCAAAATTAAGAGAAAGTAAGAAACTTAAACATTAACTATAATACCTTTCTATGATAAAAATACTTTTTAATAGTTTTTAAGCATTTAATCAGTACATTGCATAAGAATATAGTTGTAGGTTATTGCATCATTTAATTTTTTTTTACTGATGTAATTTTCAAAATTTTCATAGGTAATATAAAAATGAAATAAAATGTTCCCACGTGTAAATTAATACTTTATCTTGTTTAGAAAAGCAACATCTAAGAAAATCGTGAGGTCTTGAGCGTTTTGAGTTATGTATTTTCGATGAATCCTTTTTTTATGCGGTCCCGATCCACCGCATAAAAAAAGTTGTTTTTTTTTTTTTACAATCTGCATCGAACGAAACTTTTTATAGCTATCTATGATATTTTTGAATATATTTTTTTGGTGCGAGTTGTTCAGTTGTATAAGTAAATTAATTAGTAGAGTTGGTACGTTTAGTTGGTAGAAATAATGGTAGAGTTAGGTGCTTTGACGGTACTTATTGTGAGGTAATCAATTAGGCAATTTTCAAAAATATTCACGTATATAATATATACGTAATATGTTTAAACTACAGTCGCATATAAATTATTTAATTTAGACGGGTATAAAGAATTTTGATCATTACGCAACAGTAGCGAATTGCTCTGGCTGGCTTCGCTCGATCATGTCCAAAAATTCAAAAATATATATATATATATAGGTACCCGAGTAGTTAATTTTCTGAGGTATCCATTTAAATCAATTTTTAAGTAATAAAAATAACTTACAAGGGGCGGTTTAGGTATGGTTGTCACCGATTTCAATTAAATTTCGTCTGTTAGTAGAGCATAATATTAATGTTAAAAATTTACAATATTGAGGTCCACCTCTCAAAAACATAGGAAATATTTTTATTTACAATTTGAACAAAAATATAGGTAAGATATAATCAAGTTATTTAGAACGTTTCATCAAAATGGCCATAGCTCAGTGCGCATCCAGGATGGTGGGGTACCGGGGTCGAATCCCGGTACAAGTGATTATTAAATTTTTTTTTTTTAATAAGAATTAATTTATTAATTATGTTAACAAAATTAAGCTACGAAATACACAGCGGCATAATTAGTGGAACATAAAAAAAATTTAAAAATCTATTTATTAAACAAAGTTGGCGGTTTTTTTTTTCATTTTTACTTAATAGTTATTTTCGATACATATGCGTAAAGAGAGGTATTCTAGTAGGCATAAATTGGAGCACGAGTCTAAGAGACTGACGTGTACACAACGAGATCGAGTGCGCTGTATACTCCCACTTTCCTGACGGCTCGTGGGGGTAAGCGCCCGAGATCTCGTTGTGTATGTGTCAGTCCCTTTAGCGAGTGCTCTAGTTTAAGACTATTGGATACCTCACTTTACGCATACGTATCGAACATAATTTTTTATAACGACATCTTCTAAAGTTTCATAGAGAGAAAAAAATTATTTTTAAGCAATTTTAGAAAATGTAAGGTTAATTTTATTTTATAATGTTATATGAAAAAAAATTTTTTTTTATTAATTTGTAGATCATTTCTTTTTTTTTTATTAATTTGTTGGTCGTTTCCATGTTAATTTGAATATGATTATCATTGACAAATGAATATCATGATTTTCTCGCATAGCTTTAGCTACTTTCACGCACAGTTGTACTTTCGCGCACAGTTACTGTCGTTTGTTTTACAATGATATGAAAACTGCTCTTTACGCCCACTACACAACGCTCGAATATCGAACTTTAGAAGCGGGTGTTATAAAAAATAATATTGATGTAACGAATCAATTGACTTTCCATCGAATTATTTTTATTTATTATTGTTGCAATTCTTTTTAAGAGGTCTGTCACTTTCGAATTCAAATGCCGTTTCTTCTCAATGTGGTCGAGCTTCAAACTGCCGTAATTGAAGAATGGCAAAGACTGTCCCAGGAGACTATAGATAACATCATTCTGAGTATAGAAAAACGAATGGAAGCTTTGATAAGAGCACGTGAGGGACCAGGCGGGATTAAAACGCTGTGTTTCATTTTCTATTTGTTAAATATTCTTTAACTTAAATTATTTTTAGACGACATAAGATTCCAAAAATTTGCCATTTTATATGGTTACTTGTTTTGCCACCGAAAATAAAGGTATATCGACTTGTGAACATGTAATTTTAAGTGAATAATTAAATAAGATTAATATTTTCTTGAGATTAAATGGTTTGTTTGATTTTTATAGATATTTTGTATGTTCCGCTAATTCTACCGGTGTGTGTATTACTTGTCGCAAAATTAATGGATTAATATAATTTTTCATAATCTTTTTTTTTCGATATGTTTTCCTTTTGATACTCCTTACAGCTATCCGAACAAAATTCATAATTCTCGTAATATTAGTATTATTAATGTGTGCATTGATTGGCACGTCTATAAAATAATGGTGGAATATGTCTGGAACACCCGGTAATATTTTATTGTATAAGTTTTTCACTATTTGATGATGGTTATTGGTCTGTGTGTGTGTGGTGAATAAATATTTTAAATATTATTAACGGTTTTATAAATACGATCATATAAAAAGTTTTCCTTGTTTGTAACTTGGAAAAACTTTTATTGCATATTTTTCATATTCATCGACTGACTTCAAACTTGTAGAAAATTTATTTTAGTTTTTTATTTTTCTTTTCGGGCAAAATACTTTCGGGAAAAATGGTGCAGGTACTCACTTAATGTTGTTCGAATAATTAAAAATGTGCAATATCTGAAATTAATTTTGAATACCTATTTTTTTTTTTACTCTTTACTTTTTGGTTTATATTAGTAGTATAGATGATCAGATCGGCTTCAGCGTATACGGTTTTCACTTCGATCTTGATGTTTTGCCGCCTAAGGAATCCGGAAAACCAAAAATTCGGACCTGGACTTTTTATTTGAATATTTTGTACATGTGTTGTGACTAGAGATGTGCACTGGTCTTGTGACGAGTAATTTTACCAACTTTTGACCGTCACAAAACGGTTTTGTGACCGATATAGTTATGACAAGACCGTCATAAATTAACGCCATCTGGCAGAATACATTTGAATTAAATAAAGATAATAACATGCTTTAGCGGGGAATCGTTGTAACGTGGTGTCATTTGGTCCTATGTTTATTTACTGGATATTGTGTTCATGAACATGTAATAAATCGATAAACCGAAATCGAATAAATAAATAAAAATATTTTAGGATCTCAAAAATATCTAAAAAATGAATAAATAGATCTTTTATTATAATATGTATATTATAATGTAAGTCATCAATTTAAGATATTGAAATAATAATTAGCCAAATTCTTTTTACAAACTATTATATTTTTCAAAAAAAAAAAAAATCTGGTACGTACATGTACTTAAACATCTATTTTAGTAAATTATATAAGCAGACTGGGATCAGACTTTACTATCTTAAGGTCATGAAATAACGAAAAAGACCTAGAAAAATTGTTATAACTTAACTAGTTAATCAATTTTTTGGAAAAAAGAACCGTCACAAAACGTCTTATAGTTGTATTTGACGGTCACAATTGTGACTGACCCTGTGACCGTCATTTACCCAACAGACAAGTTAAAAAAAAATTTGTGACGTCAATAACCGTCATAAAACAGTATTTGTGACGGTCACGTCACATGAATTCTAAATACCGGTAATTGCCCATCTCTAGTTGTGACCGATATTAATCATGGTGGCCACATTACTGGAAAACCTGGAAAACCTGGAGATGTCAGGGAATTTTTACTTTCTGGAAAAGTCACGGAATTTTACCAGAGGACTGGAAAAAATTGATTTTTATATTCAGGGAGAAAACTTCAGTTTTTCATTTATTTGGAGATTAGATTTAAAAATTGGCATGTATTTCTTTTTTTTTGTGTTGTCATTTACTTTTTTACGTCAGAAATTTTTTTTTAGCTTTTTGGGGATAAAGTAGGGGTGGCATTTTTCACAAAATAGTCAGGGAATTTTTTAATAAAATTTCTGGATAACCTGAAAAAGTCAGGGAATTTGATCTTCAAAAGTCTGTGGCTACCATGTTAATGAATATTTCTAGATCTACTCTGGGGCTAGGGAAATGAAGCCGGGTTCAAAATAATTCTATATATAGGGCATTAAAAAGTCCAAAATTTTCATACATTTTGATCAGTGATTCTAGAGTTATCGTCATTTTTAATTTTTGGGAAAAATCCAACAATTTTAATTGCTTTCGATTTTCTTTGGATCTTGTTTGTGAAAATCGCTGAAACTTAGATGAAAGGAAGGCTTTTCAAAAGGCACCAAGGTAGGAGCGGTAGCATTTTTTCTATTGGCAATCGATTTTCGTTAAAATGACGCCACAGTGGGTTGTGGTAACTTGAAATAAGAACTTTCCCTCCTGTTTCCGACAATTTTCCTTAAATACACCCATCCCCGTCAAAATCGCAAAATAAATCATGATTCTTTGTAATTTTTGAACGGAGTGGTTTTTTCGGTGGCGTTTTTTTGACTGTTATTAGTTACTAATCCTACCGCCCTTCAGCAGGTTTTAAAAAATAAGAACCGGATGCGAAAATCCTATAACTGCGTTGCCAGGTACCTACCTAGTTTTATTTGGTTACATTGGTTGAAACATTTTTTTCCATTTAATTTTTTTCAAATTTGTTATTCCTTGCTTTATGACTCACTTCATATATCTGTGGAATGCTGCAATTTTTCATTTTTTTTTGCAAAAAAAAAAAAAGTTGATTAGAAATTACATATTTTCAGTTAGTCTAATGTTTGAGTAAATAAATAAATTATTTGTTGAGCAATTATTTGATGAATTATTGTTATTAAAGTTTTAAACAAGTGATTGACAATTAATATTAATTATTTATATTATTATTATGTCGAATTAATTAACAAATAATTAATTAAATATTAAATATTTAACATGAACATATATTTATCTGTTCGCTTTCATAATTATTATTAAGGTAAATGTGACAATACCGGAACGACGAAGGGCATGTGACTGGTTTTGACATTTTAAAAATTTTTGAGTAGTATATAAATTAACAAATTTAGCTTTATCATATGGAATAGACATTCAGCAATGCAAGCGTATATGCATATCAACTTTTTTTTTTTTTTAAATTTAATATAACATAAAAGCCCCCATTATGGAACGGTATCTAATACTAGAACAGTTTTGACATTTACATGTTAATGAAGTTATTTCTGAAAGAAACGTCTGATAACAAAAATTATTATTAATAGAAAGATTGTTTTTCAATTTAAATTCACCTCGCATTTAATGTTTCCTTACTTAATTAAAGAAATAAATATGTAAATGTCAAAACTGTTCCAGTATTAGATACCGTTCCATAATGGGGGCTTTTACGTTAAATTAAAAATGTTTTTCCAAAAAGTGTAAATGTCCCAGTACTGGAACACTTGAAAAGCCTTGTCCCAATACTCGAATATGGTTGACTCAATATCGGAACAGTAAATGAAATGAGTTTTGCTGTAAAGATAAAATAAGTAATCTTACCGTAAACTTAATGAATTAAATAAATAATTAACTAGTTAAAATAGTAAATCAAAATAGAATAATGATAATAAATAACTGAGCTCGCAACAATTATGTTACATAAACAATTTAAATAAAGCTAATTTATATTTAAAGTCAGACAGTATTGAAAGCAACACAAATAATACAATAATGAAATAATTTAGAGATTCTACAACGCTAAAATCATTTGGTTACACACTAAAATGAAAAAAAATTCACAATTTTGTAAGATACTAACATAAAACAATTCGGCAGTTTGATTACACGCTGAAGTAATTTGTTTTAATAAAAGTATTAAATGCTTTTGATATTTTTATTTTCAAATTATTGTATATTCAATGAAAAGTATTAACTTTAAGTTAACAAAAAAAGAAAATAATAATAATAATAATAATTGGAGGTTACAATTGACAAAATTACTTAAGGAAACAAATTTTTGATCTCTGTAATTTATTTATACATTATTCAAAATAAAGTTTATTCATGTTTTATGCATTTTTTAAAACAAAAGTACTTACTGCATTAAATATTAATTTACAAAACAGTCTTAGGTATTATTTCACTTGATTTGATGAGCACATTGCTATAATCTAAATTTTTTTTTATATTTCCGAAATATTTTGAAATTTTATTAATGATGTATCTTATGAATGAAAGATTGAGGTTTAAAATGAAAAAAGAATGACTGAATTTCATTGCGTACCTACAAAATACAATATAATACAATAAATGTTAAATCGTTCCGGTATTGGGTCTCGTTCCGCTATTGGTACATTTACCTTATACATACCTATTTATTTCGAATAAACACTTCTACATACATAATTTGTTGGAGGGAAGATATGAAGGAAAGAGTTTTATTTACAGACACTTGGTAATGTTTATTAAAATAATATAACCGCTTCTTCGTGATTGTGCTCTGTAGTAAGATTTTGTGGCTTTAGATATATCAATATACATAGATAATAGAAGCTATTAATTTTTTTTTTTTATATTATAATTTATAAATTAATTATATGAATACTGTTTTTGGAGAAACAATTTAACAGAATTGATAAGTATTACAGTTTCATGAATTAGAAATAATTTTTGGTGTTACTGTAGTACGCAGTGTACCCATAAATTTTTTTCAACTTCCCATTGGAAGTTATTGTAATGGGTCCGATTTTACGAATCGCTAATTTTGACATATCTCCACGTTTCAAGGTCACTAGAATCCGAATCCATCGTTTTTAGCGTGATGTCTGTGTGTGCGTTCGTTCGTTCGTTCGTGAATTTTTTTTCGTCTCGCATATCTCGAGAACAAATGATGATATCAACTTCGGACTAATTTCATTAGATGCGTAATCAAAAAATGAAGACTGGATAAAGTTTTCAGCAAATTCGGATTAGCGGTTTGTTTTTTGTGATAAAAAAAAAACGGAATTAACTTTATTAACATAACATAGATTATATGGATTTTTTACCATGTCTTTATCTTTATTATATAATGGCCTAAGAACCTGTTGTGATGTTAAAAACGCCAGTAAATTATTGTAAAATTTAAAAAAAAAAAAACTAAAGGGAGAAACGAAATAAGAAAATTTTTGTGAAATATTTTTCGCGTATCTTCGGAACAAATGATGTTATCATTTGTTTGATAAGGGCGGAGCCCCAACCCTTAGGTACAGAAGGCGAAGCCTCCGGAGTGGTGCAAGGAACAAAGCCTCTATCGGGGGTCTAAAGGAGGAGTCCCCTGAATTTAAAAAAAAGTTATCCATTGCAATAGTCTTTAAGGGCATCCAATGGGAAGTTGACAGTGTGGGTCGATCTCTCCCCCAAATTTTTTTTTTTTTATATCGTTTGGTGGTAATACCAACTTTCTGTCTCTACTTTTTGTCTCAAAATTAATATTTACGAAGTTATGATTTTTTTCTAGTCGAAAAAATCTAGATAATGGATAAATTTCCCGCCCCTGCCCTCCGAAAAAAAATTAGGACAAAAATTTTAGAGCATGTAATTATTACTATTCGAAAGGTTAGCCAAGGTAATTGTACCTGAGAGTGTAGTGAAATCTGTAATTTTCGAGAGTGTAATGAAAGTGATAGTGTTTTGACTGTAATGAAATTTGTAATGGTTGTAAGGTGAAACAAATGCTAGTGATTAGTCGGTCATTGCTAAGTGATTAATATTTTATATTGTTTAAATTATTTAATTTATCTCTGGCATTATTGATGTCATATTTTGTATTATTTAAATTTATATTAGGTTCGATTCGGTATGTATCGGTGCAGTCGCATGTCACTTCCAGGAAATCTTTAATGAATTTTTTTTTACAATTAAATTAATATTTGTATTCATTAAAAATTTGATAAAAATAAACTTCACTTTACTTTCACTATTATTACCAATCAGTTAATTTCTGTCTTTGTCAGATTATTAAAATTCATTGTACATATATGGAAACCAAAATAAATCAAAATAAATTTTAAAATTAAAACAATTAAAATCACATTTATTGTGCATTTAATTAATATCAGTGTTCTCGGTTTGAAAATAATTTTGTATTATCTCATATTTGCTTTCTGCATTTCTGTTATTGGCTTTGCACGTTCATCATAACCGTTACTTGTTTATCCATATCCACGTATCTACAGAATATATTATTTATGTCACTTTGAATTGGTTACGAGATCTCCCTAGGAGTGGCTTGATTGATCGCGTATTATAGTAACACCAAAAAAAAAAAAAATAATAATAATTATTGGGTCGATTGGAAGTTTATCATTGTAAAAATTCTCAATTTTCTTATACAAAAAGTTTTTTTTTTTTTTTTAAAAAAAAATGTATGTCATTGAAAATATAATTTTAGATAATAGACGCACTTATAGTACGCAAACGTTGGTATAAATTTCGTGTGTGACGTGGTTTCGTTTAATTCTTTCAATACGTAAACATCACGTTTTCGATTCGATTGGTCGATAAGAATATTATGCACATTTGAATTTGTAGAATAAAAACGAATTGGATCTTTGTTCAGAAAAAAATTTTTTTTTTTTTTTAGCCGATTTGATGAGGAAATTACACATTTCCATTAACTAGAGATTTTTTTTCCTGGCCGATTTTCCTCTTTGTGGTGTATTAATTTACTCGAATTGACGACTACATATTGATGGTAGTACGTTAAAAAAGCATTTAAAAATATTTTTTTTGAAATGTTGCCAAATCATTTTTTTTTTTTTTTTTTGAAAAAAATATTTTCTTTTAGAAATAATAATAAAATATAATTGTTATTTTACAAATAGCGGCGTGCACACACAAGTGCCAGGCATTCATCGCAACCGTTCGCATAGAGTGTCTTTTTAATAAAATTAATCTTTTTAGTGTCTCGTAGCAAAATTGATAAAACGGAATGTTCTTGGTGCGGAATCATTTTGGTATCTGCATCCGTTTGTCACGTAGACGATTTACTCGAAAATTATTTACTTATTATTACACGAAGGGATTGTATTTTTTCGAATAATTTTTTCGGTTTGTTTAACGAAAATTTGTTGCCTAGCAATTGCTTTTAGGCAAGAAATATGAGTTGTAGAAAACACAAGTTTATTCAGAGAAAATATAAAACTCAAGTGTAATACGATAAGACAATCTAACCAATAAATAGTATATTGTACAATAAGTGGGAAAAGAGGCTTATTTCTCACGAATATGAGTTTGTTGCGCGAGCTCGCAGGGCGAGTGCAACAATTCGTATGAGCGAGAAATAAGCTTTTCCCATGTATTTTACACTATACTTTTTCTACGAGCACATTTCTTTTTCGTAAAATTAGCATAAATAATTAAAATAAAATTTAAATAAGTAGTAAAAATTTTTAAAATTTATAATGTCAATGCGAAGATGTTCAAATTTTTGCCAAAGCATACTTTGAAACTATGGAAACAATAATAAATAATCAACATACATATAATATGTATATTTTTAGTATTATTTCTATATGTTATATATTAAACTAACGGAACAGCATACTTTTTTATTATGTTAAGGCGTGGGAAATAATTTCCCACTGTATTTCCGTACAGTGTGGGCAATTGGTAATTTTTACATATAGTTAGCCGTGCACAAAATGTTACTTTTAATAGTAGGAGTAGAAAAATAAATTGGAAAATAAACCTGGAAAAATCAGGGAATTTAGGTAGTCAGGGAAATATTAGGGAAATTTCGTTGAATTCAGGGAATTTTTTTACCTTTGATAATCGAATTATTTTTAAGACAGGAATTATAAGTATCTTTTTTAAAATAATTGTATTTTTTTTTTAACAACCAAACCAGTAGTAAAAAAATAGAATGTAAAAATTGAAATTCAAATATTTAACCGTTATCGAATTTCAACAAATAAATTTCAGTTTTAGCAATACATTGTTAAAAATATGCCTATATTATATTTTTGTTCTTTTTTAGAAAATGTAAAATAGGTATTATGTCGATTATCTTTATCTCTTTTATATACGAAAATACACAAAGTAAAGAGAGACAAAAATTTGATACGTCTACAATCACTTGTAAAATAGGTATTATGTCGATTATCTTTATCTCTTTTATATACGAAAATACACAAAGTAAAGAGAGACAAAAATTTGATACGTCTACAATCACTTATGTTGATAACATAGGCAAAAATTAAGTTAACTTGAGGTGTAGCATTTTTAATAAGAAAATTACTCCTTCAAATGCACGACAGCGATACTATTTTATTTTTATTCGGTTATCAGATGTGATTAAATACAAATCAATTAAATATAAATAATTTGTTTTCTATAAGCTCAATTTGAGAATCTATTATAGGTAAGTACAATAACTTTCGATTGATTGGATGCAGGCCCGTAACTAGGTTGGGGCAGTCGGAGCATTGCCCCGGGGCCCCCAGCTAAAGGGGGCCTCGAAGAGAATCAAGAAATTCCAAATTTCTTGGCAAATTTTAAGGGCGGTATTTCTGTAAAATTAGGACAGCAAACGACTGGAAAGCAAAAAAGAGGCCGCTTTTTGGGCGGCATTTTTTGTTTTTGCCCGGGGATTGATTGGATGGATATAATAAGGATCTGTTTACTGAATAATTGACAGCACATTGTGTTTCTTGTATCACACCCCGCTAAATTTTTCAACGAAACATCCCATAAAATGGCCTTGTATACACTGTCTAACGTATCGGATAGATAAAAATCTATAGAAAAAAAATACCCCTGTCGCAGTATCCTGCATAACATAGCGAATTTCCGTTTATAAAAATTAGTTTTTCTCGGAAACTAGTTGACATAGAAAAAAAGTTTAAAGACCAGTAATTTTTTCTTCTCTTTTAAATGGTGTAAAAAAATTTCGCAAAAATTTTTGAATAAGTGGAAATTTTGGCAAAAAACTAATTTTTTGCAAGAACAAAACCCATGTTCCTGGCATCCGACGTGTCTGGCTGACGAACTCGTCCAAGGGTTTGGGACTTCCAATGTTCTCACCAAGTTTCGTAAAAATTGGGTACTTCGTTCGAGAGTTATCGCGCGGACACACACACATATATATATATATATATATATATATATATATATATATATATATATATATATATATATATATATATATATATATATATATATATATTAGCGAATATTATTTTCGGTTTCTAGGGACCTCAAAACAAATTTCTGCCATAGTCCCGGGCTCAGGTCGCGCCATGACAGTGGCTGTAATAGTTGAATTCCATTCTGGAAATTCGCTAATACCTACAATTGACGCGTATTGATACATTCAGTAAAATTTCCGTTTCTTCATAATAAGCGTGTAAACAGGCTGATACGATAAAGATACGATCGTTTTGAAATCGAGAATTATGGTTTGTTTATTGGAGGAATGAAACTTATTCTATCTTCACAAAAAATACTTTGTCTACGAAACACTGTTTGTGCTGACGGACAACTTGCACTTGACGGATTTTTTTTTTTTTTTTTTTGAGGAATATTTATTATTTCAGTTTGAGAAATTTTCAATATTTTTAAGTCATTATTTTGATTGGGAGTTTTGTAATAAATTTTGTTTTTTGAACATTTTTTTTTATTTTTATTACATTTTGTAGACCAGATGGGTATGCAGTAATGATTCAACGTTTTGTTAAAAAACTTTTTTAATGAATTTTTTGAAATTTTGGGAGGTAGGAGGAGACATTAATAATAACTATGTCGTTATTTCCACTGATTTCACATAATCCTTCGTATTCGACACAAAATCCTATTAAACATTCTGGTATGAATCGTATTTAATAGTTCGTTAGACCGGATATTATAGACGTACTATATTGGAATTAGCTATTGTACAGTTCTTTGAAGCTTTTGTCTAAATGTATATCAATATTTGAATAAGGCGACTGTGTAAATGTATAGGCAATAGTCAAAAATTATACCGGGCCAATTTTGAAAATTTTAACATCCGGATATATTTTGGCGTTGGATGTAGATTGAAGAATTAGTGACCCTTAAAATTGGTATTTATAAAATTGGTAGTAATTCATAAAATTGGTATCTATAAAAATGTAACGGTTCGTATAGTATATACTAGTGATGTCGGATGATTAATTGATTAGTCGGTTTAGTCGACTAATTTTGTTTACATTTAGTCATATTTTAGTCGACTATTTTACCTTCGACTAAATGATTAAAATATTAATTTTTCTTCAGATTACTAAAAACGACTAATTTAACAATTTTTCTGTATTATTTATTAGACTTCAAAAAATGGAAACTAAAAAATTATCTATTTATACGATTTTTCACTTTTATGTGATTAATAAGGTACCTAAGGCAATTAAGGCCCACCTAAGCAAAATATGCTTATTATTTATATATCTTATAAAATATCAAAAATATAGTATTTAATTATAAAAATTTACTTATTTTTTTATAAAAATTCCTTAAAAAAATAAATGAATTTGTAATTATACAAGTCAAAAATTTGATTCTAAAAAGTGTCTGCAATTGGGCCTTATTTCCGACTGGTGTAGAAAATAAGGCCCACCTATTACAACTGCCTGAAATAGTACCTACATTTATTATTTTTTTTTTTTAAATTAATTGGGGGATTTTAATTACTTTAAGAATAACTTGAACTTGAAAATACTTTAAGAATAACTTGAACTTATATATCAAAATATTTTGTTATTTTACACGTTCAAAAAAGTTTCGAAAATCCTTGAATCCCGCTTGACTGCGTGACTGCTATTGAAAATAACAATAAAAAAAATTACCTAAGTCATTATTTTTAATTTTTAATTTTTTTATCATATTTTTCGAATAAGTCAAGTACTAGGTGTTTGAATATATTAAGTCGAAATAAATAAACATTAAATCTAAGAGTTCTTCTTAGAATATTGAATCTCCTTGCAACCTCTCTTTGTTGCCATGTCGAGTGACATAGCTTAAGGCTGATGCTAGTGCTTCCTCAGACCACAACGCTCTCTTCTTTTTATCAGACATACTTCCAAACACTAAGGAATAAAAATAAAAATTCGACCAAACCAACTAAAACTGATTTGGGATCATTAAACAAATTGAACAAATAAATAAAAATTAAATGTACTTAGTTTTTTGTCCTTTTTCCTTTTTGTTATTTTTATATTAGAGTAACTATAGTAATTTAAGGTTGTGCGTTTAATTTTGCTTCATTTGTTAATGAATTCAGACCTGTTTTAATTGATTTGACTTTGTAATGTTTGATTTTAATTGTGTTGGTAATAAAGCCCAAACAAAATTTGCATGGGCCTTATTATCAACATGTCAATATTTATGCTTATATACATTTTATATAAATACTTTAGAAATAAACTAAATTAATTGATGTAAAACTTAAAGAATATTAATTTTTTTCAATTTTGATAACAATTTGAAAGAAACATACCTTTAAAAAATCATTAATATAACACTCACAATGTGCACAATTTTTATATCAACGAACAAAAATGTAACCTCTAAATTTGTTTGTTAAAATATGACATGAGTTTCTTACTCTGAGTAGCTCAACTTTTGTATCTGGTTTTGAAATGACTGAAAGTTCATTTTAAACTTGTTGATAAGTTAGAAAACTTTTCTTGGTAAGAAATATAGCTAATGGGCCTTATTACCCGCTGGGCCTTAAATGCCTTAGGTACCTTATATTGTGATATTTCATATTTTCTGAAAATTACTAAAAGTCCATAATTTTTAAAAGAAACCCTCGTTTGTGAAAGAAGATCTCACTCATTCATTCATGAATTCGAATAAAAATTTAGTCGATTAGTCGACTATTTTGTGCTCGATATTTTCGACTAATGACTAATTTTCTCTGAAAAAAATTTTAGTCGATTAATCGATTAAACTGCATCTCGGCCCGACATCACTAGTATATACTAGTAGTTTTCAAACTTTTTGGTCTGCGACCCCCCTTTATACTTAAAAATTTTAAAAGACTCCTGAAATATGTATAAATGTCTATAGAATATGGATACGTGATCTATAATTGATTGTTTCTGCGACTCTCCGAAATAGTTTTTACGACTCCCCTGGGGGGTGGTGACCCTCACTTTGAGATCACTGGTATATACTACTTATATACTAAGCATCCTAGTATCATGTCAGCACTGAGACTTGTAGTTCTTCTATGAATTTTTTTTTTTGAAAATGATGAAGTTAAATATATATTTTTTGCATGCAATTCTGGGACTAAAATACATGATTTACTTCTTCATAATAGGGAGTTAAAGGAACTAAAAATACTTTTTGCAATTCCGGGACTAACGGACATGATTTAGTCCCTCAAAATAGGGAGTAAAGTGCCTCTTTTAGTCCCAAGGGACTAAAAAATTATTTTTCTCCCGCTTTTAAACCAATCAGCAAGCACAACTTACAGAAATTTAACTTAAATTAAATAGCGTTGTTAGGTAATTGAAAATAATAAGCAAATTCAAACTTTTAGATAAAGACAAACAGTTATGTTGTATTGTACAATTCGATTGATTTATCCAAAGTATACTTGATGTAATATTATTAGATGAATTTTTTCCTTAATTTTTATAATTTTAAATTATCCGGAATTAGAAAAAATAATATATAAGCCACAGGGCTAATGTGCTTTTTTGATCCCTCGTGTGAAATTTGTTGTCCTCGGGTCTTAGCAGGCCCTTTAGCAACACTCACTTTAGTCCCTTGGTGTATAACGAGAACCGGCGAGAAGGAGGGAGCAGGTGGAGACAATTGCCCAGGGGACTCGTACAAAATGTGAAGACGTTGTTTTTCTTTTTTGCTCGCCAAAACTGCAATTTTTTGCTTTGCCGGGGGGGAGGGGCGTCATTTCTCTCGCCGACCCTGTCTATTTTGTAGGTACTGAATTCTTACAAGCAAATTAATATTTATATTCACTAATTTATACAATATTCATTATGGACTAACTCTTAAATTCATTAGGATATCCGTCAATGAAATCGCTCCGATAACTTTCTGTATTGCTTCAACAAAAGTGATTGAATACTTCTGATACATTCTGTAAGTACATACGTTTATACATTTAATGACAAAACATAATCGATACAAATAATACCAAATAACGCCACCAAGGCGTATACTGTGTACTACCTTATTTTAGCGAATTTCCAGAATGGAATTCAGCTATTACAGCCACTGGCATGACGCGACTTAAGCTCGGGACCATGGCAGAAATTTGTTTTGAGGTCCCTAGAAACCGAAAATAATATTCACTAAAATTTATATATATATATATATATATATATATATATATATATATATATATATATATATATATACGTGTGTGTCCGCGCGATAACTCTCGAACGAAATGTCTTACGTTTACGAAATTTGGTGAAAATATTGGAAGTCCCAAACCGTTGGACGAGTTCGTTAACTAGACACGTCCGATGCCCGGAACATGGTTTTTTTGGCAATTTTCATGAAAAAAATTAGCTTTTTGCCAAAATTTTCCCTTATTTAAAAATTTTTGTGAAATTTTTTTACACCATTGGAAAGAGGAGAAAAAATCACATGAAAAAGTCTTTAATATATTATTCTATGTCAACTAGTTTCCAAGAAAAACTAACTTTAATAAACGGAAATTCGCTATGTTATGCAGGATGCTGCGACAGCGGTATTATTAATGTTTACCGAAATGATAAATTTTGAAGAAGCAATTCATCGGTGATACGTCACTTCCGGCTCGGCACGACGGACGGGCGTTGTCGATTTTCATTTTGGAAAATTATTATCAAACATTCGTATCGTTTTAATTATCTCTCTCAGCCCCGAAAACTGTACCAACACAACTCTTCGACGACGAAACACGACGTTACGCCGCACACGAGGCGTTCACAAAATACGACGTACCAAACCGGTTCTGATGGAAATTAAATTATCTACTAAAATGTTTGTTACTTCCAGTTAAATTATTACGCGCCCCGAACATTTTATAATATTAAATCCTTTTCGATGAGCGGAGGTTAGTTATATCGTGCGTTATCATCACCCTGTGTAAATTTCAAGGTTACAGGTTGTGCGTTCAACCCTTTGTTTATGCGATTAAAATGATAAAATATTTTATTGTTTAGGACGGTTGATGAGGCGGGGTTTGGGGGCGACATTTTTTCTTTTTTTTTTGAATTTAACTAATTGTAAAAACAATTAGAAAAACAAAATACTTAAGGTCTTATATCACTTTGGGGACAAAATTTTTTTCTTTTTTTGACTAAAATGATGTACTTATTAATATTTCTAGAATGATATTCAAAAGGAATTAGGACTCCGGATATATTTTAAAATTCGTTTTGAATTCAATTTCTGAAACGTTTAAAAACGCTGCTCCGTTCCGCGTAATATTTTGGAATCGTTCAGCTTGGTCAATAACTCTTTTTTTTCATACGTCAATTATACTTCCATAAATAACTCACAGATGGCGTTAATGGTAGGTATAATCAAGGTTTATATATATATATATATATATATATATATATATATATATATATATATATATATATGTTATGAGGTAGATTCAATCCGTATACTACACATGCATTGACTTTTGCACTGCACTCAGCTGTTTTATAGCGTTAACTGGTCATCACTTGATCATCAACACTATTTGTACATGAACTGTCATTTTTGAACTTTAAAGTATTATTTCTGAATAATTATTATTAGTTATTATAATATGATATTCAGTTTAATATAATTATTTTAATTAATTTTTCACATTTCGTTTGTTATTTTGTGTCAAACGTAAGTTATTTAGTTATTTTCACTAATTTCATTAATTGCTGCTTTGAAAATCGTTATTTCAGGGCCGGCATCTAAAATTTTTCTTACGTATTTTTATAGTCATGCCTGTGTGTACGGTGTTCTGCCAAATTGTAGAAATTCACAGTATAAGACATTAAATAGAGACGTTAGCTATTTTCAATTTCCAAAAAAGGGTGTAGAATAACGTTGTTGAATTAAAAACATTGAAAATACCTAAATTAATTCGTAATTAACAAAGACAGAGTTTTTCATTAATGTTTCATAATTCCCGAATTCTATGACATACAGAGAATGAATACACACATGTGTAACATTATCGAATATATCTGTATCTATTTCAACGTTTTTTTTGACATTTCAAAGTGATATAACGCCTTAATTGCTTATTACAATTTTTTGAAAATTTATTTTGTTGTGATTACCAGGCTTCTACTAGCTTCCGTTAATTTCCAATACGACTTGGAAACTAAATATCAGAAAATTTTCTAATAAGTTTTTAGAAATTATCTTTTTCCAAATAAGAAAATTTTTATATTTTATATTTTAAATAAAAAAATACATATTTATTTTCTTGTCAACGGAAAAATAAGTTGATAATTTATTTAATTCTATTGTGTATTTGTTTAAAAAAAAAAATTACAAATTGCATGACATGCTGTGCGTACAAGAACGACAACAGTATCAAAGGTAAAGACCTTGGAATAGACAAAAAAATAGCTATATTTCATTCTCTGATGACAAAAATAATTATTATGACTAAATACATTTAACAATTATGACATGATGGTAATTTATTCATAATTTTTGAAATTTTGTTCAGATCTAAACTTTTAAATCGTACTGTATTGAAATATAGAACGATCAGAGATACTTCGACTGATTTTTTTGAATGGGCGTGGTCATAAACTTTTAAAACGTCAAATTATTTTTATTACTTGCAATAAATACCACCCAGCCTGTTTAAAAATATTACCTGCGTTTTATGAGCGGCGTTTTCTTTTAATTTGTTCGTAAATATTTAATATAGATGTCCTACTGCGAACAGTGCTACTGTTTATTGTCGTACTTGAAACGTCATGTCAGTCCAAATATTTATGATCGAACAATAAGTAAACACCTATTATGGTATTTTATTATGATTATGTACATTGTAAACTACGGTATCTGTCAATGTGCATTTATAGCTCATATCGTAATAATATTGCATCATAAAAGAAGCTAATTATATGCTATTTTTCATGCTAACAATTGTTTATTATCTATTTTTTTTAAATCAAACATTATAAAACACATAAAAATTTACAAGTTTTGTAGCTATACAAGTACATAGTTTGTGTAAATAAAATCCTTAGGTGTTAATATTTTCAGAAATTAATTGAGGGTCATATTATGTACTAGCCGTACCCGCGACGATGGTTCGCGCAAAGCATTGTTATAAACTCAATGAGAAGTATGTAAGTGTAATAATTATACAGAACTTGCAAAGAATAATAATTGTTTTTCTATTTTCCCGCGGGAATGATGAATTTTCCCGGAGTAAAAAGTATCTTAAATGTTGACGCAAGTAATAGGTTGTCACCACACTAAATTTCATCAAAATCCGTCCAATATTTTTTGCGTAATACGTGCACATGCACAAAATGGTTTTTCTATTTTGGGAAGAAGGCATTTTCCCGGAGTAAGAAGTATCTTAAATGTTGCCCTAGGTAATAAGTTATCACCACACCAAATTTTATTAAAATCCGTCCAATAGTTTTTGCCTAATGTGTGCACATGCTCAAAATGGTTTTTCCATTTTCCCGTGGGAATGAGAAATTTTCGCGGAGTAAAAAGTATTTTATATGTTGACCCAGGTAATAAGTTATCATCACACCAAATTTCATTAAAATCCGTCCAATAGTTTTTGCGTGATGCGTGAACAGACAGACAGACAGACAAAAATTCTAAAAATCGCTGTTTTGGTGCCTACATCGATAACTATTTACAGTACCAATACAATTTTCAAAAAATATTCCATGTACAGAAATGGTCTCGTTACAATTTTATTATATGTATAAATAATGTTTTTCTCTAATTTTTACCAACTTTAAGGTATTTGGTGCGAGATGGTCAGGTACAAAAGTAAGCTCAGCGAAAAAATTTTCCTTTATCAAAAATTAAATAATGTATTAATATTCTTCAGTTATTATATTTGTATACCATATGTTTTATTTTAATTTCCGCACGCTTATCTTGTAGCAATATAAAAGCATTGTAAAAACCTTGTAAAATGATGTTTATAAATTATATTTCAAAAACGGCGTAGTGAATAATTTTTATTTCTTATTAAATGTGGTTTGTAACTTTGTATTTTATAACATATTAAATTATTATCAAATTCCTTTGACATGTTTTCATTTTATTAAAAAAAAAAAAAAAGTTTTCCCATAAGAGCCCGTGTTAATATTACAAAACTTTAAAAATTCAAAAATACGGCTCCATCATTTCGGCTATAAAAACAAAACTAGTGGTCCGATTTTAATGACGGATTGGGAAGAGAGGAGCGATTATTCCTTCAAATTCTTGTCGCTTATCAGCCATCCAAGATACAGTACCTAATTTCAGAGATGCTCAAAACTGAAAATTAACTTTATCTATTACTGTGTTTTCCATAGGTTATTTAAATTTTTTTTTCGATTATATCTATTACGCTGCCAAAAAAAGTTGCAATATTTTTGTAATCTATATGATTCAGTATTTACTAAGCCTATTAAAATTAGAATCTTAGCTTTAGAAACCTATAGGAGATGAAAGGGGACGGTTATTTTTAACAAACGTTGAGTTACATCATTAAATTCACCGGATTAAAAACTATAAAAAAAATGTTTTTGGAATTTTTAGAGATAGTTTTTCAATTAAAACTTTTTTTTGAAGGTTAACTAATTCTAATTTTTAGAAGAGATTTTCAGTATACCACGTGAGTTTTTTGCCATTTCTATGACAATCAAATTTTTATGGTACTGGAAAAGGTTCTTTTCTTGGATCTAACGGAATTGTAACCAAGAAAAACACTATCGGTTGAAGTAGCCTCAAGTACATATGCATATATTTGTACCGCCTATAACTGATAGATTAAAGAGAAATTAAAAAATTAAACTTGGGTGGAAAAATTTTTTTTCTCATTTATGTTGTTAATTAATGCATTAGATCAGTTTTATCGAAAAATTAATATATAGTCCCATTTAAAAATCTATAAGTTTGTATCATAGCTCGAAAACCATAAGAGCTATAAAGCTCCTGGCTATAGCAATCGGTTGCCCCCGTCGATATCTACAACTCTTATTTGAACAATTTTTCGATTAAATCAACGGTTTGGCTGTAATAAAAATGGCAACTCTCGAAAAACTCACACAGTATACTTTCAGTGTTCTTTTATACTGTAAAATTGAATTTTCTGCCATTACATAAATCTAGCTGCGGGTCCCGTACATTTGACCAGTTGTTCAGTCTCCAATTTACATATACTTCTGTGAAAAATTTTGGTCCAAAGCATTCGGCAAGTATTTCCCTGAAACTTTTTGAGATTTTAAAATATACACCACGACCACCACAAGGAATCTTCCCCAAACAAAGTAAATATTTCAAAATTTTTCGAATATTTGCTCTCCAGCTGTAACAAAAGAATTAAGCTAGCTGTGCAATAATAATTTTCAACAAGTGTAATCTCTCGTTTATTTTTTATAGCTGTTGTTATTTACATTTCTATTAAAATTTTATTCAATAATTAACGCATAACAAAAGGCATTAAGTTTTATTGCACATGTAAATGCTGTTCGTAAGTTTATAGACACGTCAATATAAAAGTCCATAATACGTATGAAATGTAATTAAGACATGCGTACAAATCAAGATGTTACTTTTTTTTTGAAATGTTAGAGGTATTGTATGTAATCAGATGCTAATGTGTATATGAATTAATGATTTTTTCTTGGAAATTTATCGTAATTGTTTTAATATATTTATGACTAAAAGGCTATGAGAAAGTGTATAATTATGTATACACTTACATATAATAAACGGGTACTGGGGAAGAACTTAATAATTTTTATTGATTTATCTTACCAGGGACGAAGTACTCAGTACTGTAATAATAAATAATAATTTAGACTAATGCGCTACTTTAAATGCCCGGAAAAATACGAAAAACATAGCATGTACGTTTGTAAGAGTGGCGTGTAGCTTAGTGTGTGAAGTGTATTGAGTTGTGGGTGCAGCTGAGAGGTTCCAGGTTCGAAACCACGCGTCTCCTATATAATTTATATAATTTTTTATTTTTAGTTTCCCATAGGAAGTTATTGTAATGGGTCCGATTTTACGAATCGCTAATTTTGACATATTTCCACGTTTCAAGGTCACTAGAATCCGAATCCATCGCTTTTAGCGTGATGTCTGTGCGTACGTTCGTTAGTTCGTTCGTTCGTGAATTTTTTTTCGTCTCGCATATCTCGAGAACAAATGATGATATCAACTCCGGACTAATTTCATTAGATGCGTAATCAAAAAATGAAGACCGGATAAAGTTTTCAGCAAATTCGGATTAGCGGTTTGTTTTTTGTGGTAAAAAAACAGAATTAACTTTATTAAGATAACATAGATTATATGGATTTTTTACCATAACATTATTATATAATGGCCTAAGAACCTTCCTTGATGTTAAAAACGCCAGTATATTATTATAAAATTTAAAAAAAAAATAGAAATAAGAAACTGTTTTTGAAATATATTTTGTCTCGCATATCTTGAGAACAAATGATGTTATCGTTTGTTTGATAAGGGTGGAGCCCCCACCCTTAGGTGTAGAAGGCGAAGCCCCTGGTATGGTGCAAGGAGCACCAGGGGAGAAGTTGCCCGAAATGGAAAAAGAATTATTTATGTACAGTAGTCTCTAGTCTTTAAGGACACCCAATGGGAAGTTGACAGTGTGGGTAGACCTGTCCCCCCAATTTTTTTTTTTTGCATTTTTACAGTATTGTGTAATGTTCAGTTACACTGAGCGACGTTATAATTTTCTTCTACATGTTACGGAAACTCGAGAACTCTTACGGATTCCAATTCAACTCTTACAATAATTACGAAATAAACTTTACAGTGAACTTATTTTTTTTAACTTCAAAGTGCTTAAAAAGAAATTACAAAGTAAAAAAAATTATGGTGACGCATGGATTTGAAAGAGGAACCTCTCAGCTGCACTTATATAAACCAGCACCTACTTGTCTACGAACTGGTGTTGTATACAAACTAATATACAAGCTACAAAATATGCTATATGTTTCGTAATTCTCGGACGTTTAAAATCTGAATGAAGATGCATTGACTACTGAGGGGGACCTATTTTACAATATGTATTAATTTCTCCCATATCCGTGCATTCACAAGTTGGATATTCTCCTTGTTAGTCAAATTATATTTTAGAATTTTAGATGATAAAAGTTTGTTTTTGTTATTCTATAAATTCTGTGCAGTTGTGTTTAACAAGTTCTTTCCTTGTACCCTTTATACATTAAATAATAAAGATTAAATGTTTATAATGTGGACTTCAAGATGGAAGTAGATTTTTCTAAACAATAGTGAATAAAGTAATTTTTTATCTGTGCGTCTTGTAAGACCTTTTTAATTACGTATAGAAAATAATATTTTGAAAAAAACGGTTAAATAATTTACCGTTAATCCAGTTTGTTTGAGGGCTTACAATTTTAATAGTTGCCAGATGATAGTTATGAAAATGTACCTGTTAATAGTTATGGTATATTAAGCCACGGGCCATTAAGCGATACAAAAAAAAAAACGAAAATTCAAGGAGTTATACCGATTTAAACATGGCCATGGAAAAATAAGATAACTTCAAAGATGTAAACTTTACCGCATCGATGCAGCATCACGACTTTTTTGATGCGTCTAATACAACATAATGCGCTGCTGATGCTCTCTTGAAATTTGATGCATATTAGATATTTTTGAACGGGATATTGGCATCATTTAGCCTCTGATGTGGCTATAGATAAGACAGATAATGTAGCATGATAGACTATAGATAATATAACAATACAGTCCTTGTATAGGTATATTATCTTTGCATTTCAACTTGAACTTACTCGAAATTGAAAATATTGTAATTATTTGAATAAAAAATATTACATACCTATTTTGAGTGCAAGATGTATTCAAATAGTTTAAACAATTTTAATCAAAGGTAATGTACATTCATCTTTTTCAACAATTTGTTTTTCGGAATTATTCCTGTTGGTGTTAATACCTACATAATATGGCAAATAGCTATATTTCTACATTATACACATTACATGCATCTTGGACACGCATCACCAAATTTCTTGATGCATTGTTTTGACGCATCAAATGCAAAAATGAACTTTTGATTTTTCGTTGTGATGTGTCTGAAGCGTTTTTGAACTTTTGACTCTGCCTCATGCAAGCAGTGATGCATTTTTGAAGTTAGCCATAGTGATGTGCTGGTTGACATGATTTCGGGATTTGTGTCCATCTGAAAGAAAAGAGATTCTGGTTTAGAAAGGTTGCCATTAGAGTAGGAGCTGCAATGAAAAAAAATTAATAAAAGTCTTAAATATTTGGCTTTTTTTCTAAATAGCAAAAATTAAAATTTTGCAATGTCCGTAGCTTCTACCATAGAGCAACATCTACTGAAAGTACTTGCCAAATTTGAAGTCGACCAGCTTGAAGAAACTTATTTCGAAGAGAATGTATTTAGTTTTGAAGTAAAAGACCTGATGCCTTATCGTACCGCATTAAAATGGTTATAACTTTGTAAATTTTGAAAATTTTTAAACTTTCTTTTAGGGGCGTGTGTTTAAATGTCTACATATACTTTTTTTCTGACGATGAAATAAAAAAATCGAATTCTCAGAATTCTAGATTACAAGACTGCCTTGAGTTTCAAAATGTTTTCCACATTAACTATCTGACACAGAGAGTTGCAACAAACATATAAAAAAATATTTTTGTACCTTAAGATTTATGCTTATGTGTGTACTAAACAAAATATCAAATAAATCTTTTCATTTCTTTTAAGGGGAGATGCGCCAAAAAAACATCAAAAATAGAATTTTTTTTTATTATTTTTTTTGTATACAAATAAATATTTTATTAAAAAAATAAATAGGTACACAACATTGTTTCTACATGTCTTGAGATGACAAAAAAATTTTTTTTAAAACAAAATTAAAAAATGAGCTGAGTTATAAATGGCTTTGAAGTCGACACTGCGAGATTTTTCCGCCTTGATGGTTCCTCGCGTTCTGAAATCCCCAGTGAACCAAAATCAAAAAATCAAGAATTTTCTGAAAATATACATATACAGTTATGGACTAACTAAGATATAAAAAATAATAAAAAACCAGCGAGAAATCCCATTTTGAAAATAAATTTTTAAAAATCACCGCCTTTTTTCGACTATAAACAGCCGCCATTTTGAACATATATTACGCAACCAAAAGATCCTAGTACCTACCAAAATAACAGTATCGAATAATAATATGCACTTTGATTTATGTCGATATCTCAAATTCTTTTTGAGATACATGAGGAACCATGTCAAAAATGTCCTTCCGAGGAAAAGCATTTAAAAGTTTTTTTTTTTCTTAAATTGAATTATAGTAAAGTGCGTGCGCTAAAATGCCCATAACTTTTTTAGTTTTCATTTTTTTAAAATAAAATTTTAGTCGAATATTTCTAACACCTTAAGAAACATAATTATGAAGGAAAAAAAATTGGGGGACAGGTCTACCCACACTGTCAACTTCCCATTGGGTGTCCTTATAGACTAGAGATTACTGTACATCAATAATTATTTTTTCATTGCAGGCGACTCCTCCCCTGGGCCCCCGATAGAGGCTTTGCTTCTTGCACCATACCAGGGGCTTCGCCTTCTGTACCTAATGGTGGGGGCTCCACCCTTATCAAACAAATGATAGCATCATTTGTTCTCAAGATATGCGAGACAAAATATATTTTGGCAAAAACTAATTTTTCAAGTTTCTTTTTTTTTTTTTAAATTTTGTAATAAAATACTGGCGTTTTTAACATCAAGGAAGGTTCTTAGGCCATTATATAATAATGTTATGGTAAAAAATCCATATAATCTGTGTTATCATAATAAAGTTAATTCCGTTTTTTTATCACAAAAAACAAACCTCTAATCCGAATTTGCTGAAAACTTTATCCGGTCTTCATTTTTTGATTAGTCCGGAGTTTATATCATTATTTGTTCTCGAGATATGCGAGACGAAAAAAAATTCACGAACGAACTAACTAACGAACGCACACACAAACATCACGCTAAAAACGATGGATTCGGATTCTAGTGACCTTGAAACGTGGAGATATGTCAAAATTAGCGATTCGTAAAATCGGACCGATTACAATAACTTCCTATGGGAAGTTAAAAACCGATTTTTTTTTTTAAAAGAATCTCCCCGTAAATAAATTTGAGAATATGACAGTGTGTGAATTTGTGAACACAAAGTGATGTTACCCCTTAATATTAGACAAACTTCATTCATTGTTTTTCTTTTTCAATTTCATCAAATCCATTATACCCATACATTAGATACATTTTTAATTGATGCAAGTAATAAATAAACCTTAAATCTATAATTTTCTATCGACTTAAGTACTTTTATTTCTATAAATAAAGTAAGTACACCAGAAGAGTCGCCTGGCACGCGGAGTGCGGTCGATTGGTGGTGCTCATCTCTACGTAATAATAAAAATAAATTGAGGTGAACGTATTTTGAAATATTTAAGTTCATTGAATTTATTTATTCTTTACCATTATTTCGTGTAATGTACATTCGGCGTGTATGGTATAGGAAAAAGGTAATAATGTTATTTTTATATAAAAAAAAGTATATTTAAGGACCATCGATGTAGAAATTATTAGACACATAAAATGACGAAAGAATGCCAACGGATATACTTTGTAGTTTTTCAATAAGAGTAGTGAGTGACTCATCCACTCACTCACTCACTCGCTCGCTGGTTGGGTATACTTCCTTGCTCGTTGGTTGTTGTACGATAAGAAGAATGTGTTGTTGATATTTGAATTTTTATGGTAAAAAAAAATGAAAGAGAAAAAAACGGAACTAAATTGGATTCTTTTTGTTTAGAAATTTAACTTTAGGTAATGAATGTCAATTTCGTTTTTTGATTTTTATTGATTTAATGCTTTTAATTAACTTTTAGGGTTTCGGTATTTTAAGGGGGACCACTAGTGTGACCGCCTGAGAAAAAGGTGATTTTTGGGAATTTTTTTAAAGAAAACTACTGTATGGAATGTTTTAATATTTTAAGGATATATTCGTTGATATATAATAAATGCATGATAAAATTTTTGCACCAAAAAATTGAAAATGAGTTATTCGCGATTTCCCAACGCTCCAAAAAAAAAAAGTTCCCCCAGTGCTGCAGTGATAGCGACCTTCACAGTACTTGAAATCAAAAAAACCAAAAAGCCTATTAAACTAGAAGGTGTTGCCTGTGCCGTCTACCTCAGTCGAAAAAAAAAGTTGAAATTTAACAAAATGACGGAGTTTTTAAAAAAAAGAATTTCAAATTTTGCGCGAAAATTTGATGCTTTTTGGCCTGCAAAAATTACACTTTTTTATTTGATCGGAAAACTGGCTAGGTTCATGGCACGAAGAAACATATATCAAAGAAGCTGCAATAAGAATCAAATCGATCGAATGATTTGTCTTCGAGTTATAACTGCAGCAAATTTGAAAAATGTAGTTTTTCTTTACCTTACCTTTTAGTTTTAATCACTGAGAATTTTTACTAAAATTATTTACGATGTACTCGTTATAACGGTCATAGTAAAACTTCATGAGCCGTTTAAATGTGCCAGGGTCTAGCTTCTCCACAACATGTTATGGGCAGCCACGTCCAGAAACTCCCGAACTATCAACCTTCATACATTTCTCAATACCTCAAAGTTAACAATGAAAATCAGAATCCGCTCTTCAGATGGCTGTAACTCAAAAAATATTTTAGTATGTTATTTTTAAAGGTATGGACAATCGAAACATGTAAAAAAAATTTTTCAATTTTTTCAAAATGTCACACTTTTGGTCCCACTTAAAACGAAAAATGGAAATTTTGTGAGAATTTTTTTGAAAACTTTATAATGTTGGAATTCGAAATTTGGTGTAATGTTAGGGCTTTGATGACCACACATACGGAGGGGTCAGACAAAACTGTAAATTTTTTTTTAGGATTAAAATGGGGAGTCAGTTTGATCCAGAAAAAGAAAGGTTTTAATTAATAGGTACCTATATCGTGTAAGGTAGAAATGACCGCCCCTTGATTTCCTAGCTACTTAAAGCTCTAAAATTTTTATTTTAATAGGGTTAGTAGAGATTGAGTCTTAAAAAACTACGAGTTTCTTTGAAAGTGTAATAATTGCTGGAAAAAAACCAAATAATAAGGAGAAACACAGTTATAGCTGTCACAAGACAGTGACTATGACTACTCACTGTACGGAACCTTAATTATGCGCGTCCGACTTGCTCTTGGTCGATTTTCCAAAACCTTTACTACACAACTGTAAAGTGCAGTAAAAATTGATTCTATGAAGGGGGAATTTTTTATCCAAATGAAATTCTTATAATTTCGTCATATCTGTGTGTCTGTACATTTGTCTGTCTGTCTGTTAGAAAAAAAGTTTTGGAAAGTTTTTCCGTACTGGAAAGTGGGGATAAAAAATTTCTTTCAAAGCTTTGCAGTTTTTTTTTCAAAAAAGTAAAATTTTATTATCAGTATTATATTTTTACAATAATTATTTGAAAACGTTACTACCGATACCATCGGTTATTGTATTGATTACTATATTACAGAATACTTACTGTCTGGTCTCTCCTGGTCGTATCTGACTGCCTCAATTATACATTGATATTGGTCTGTAGTTGTCGAAAACTTTGTGAAATATCTGGAAAATAAGAGAGAGAAACTTGTTCGTGAAAATATAGAAGGGTTTTTTAGGATTGAGTAGCTTTTAGCGAATTTGCAGAATGGAATTCAGCTATTACAGCCACTGTCATAACGCGACTTGAGCCTGGGACTATGGTAGAAATTTGTTTTGAGGTCCCTAGAAACCGAAAATAATATTCACTAAAAATTATATATATATATATATATATATATATATATATATATATATATATATATATATATATATATATATATATATAACGGAAATTCGCTACCTTATGCAGGATGCTGCGACAGGGGTATTTTATTAATAAAACCAAAATTTATCCATACTGATTTTTCCCTAGACCTTTATCAACTCTACGTTTCTCTGGTTAATTTTTTTTTTGTCGGTTACAGTTGAAACATCCCGTACTTAACACAAGTGGTAATGTCTTGTAAAATAATTTTCATAGAAAAACGGAACTCGATTACTTGTTTTACTGCCGACAATGCATTAATAACTTGCGAGTCATACTTTAGTTTTTCACAATCTCATATTTTCTTTTATTATTTTTCTTTCAATTGTAATTTTATTTCAACAATAATTGGATTTTACTTTTTTTATTTTTACTTTTTATTTTTTTTTTTTTTACATTTTAACATTTCAATATTATCTCTTGCAGACAATGGTGGGGGATGTACCGGAACGTGTAATGCTAGTAACACTTCGTAACCCGATTGGTTCGAGATCGCGGTCGATCGATTGATGTCGTGTGTGAAGATCGGAAAAGGTACGGGCCCCGCGCGCGAGGTGATTGAGAGAAAGAGAGCAAGTTAAATGGGTGCGACGACGACATAACGAACGGATTTGATTGATTCATTCATTGATTGGCAAGGAATGGAGAAATTTTCTAACTATACACTTTTGCAACCAATTTCAGAGGGCACGTGTTTGTTGACTGACAACAGACGACCTAGACGTAACCACAAAAAAAATTTTCAGGAATTTCTCTCAAAATTTTCTCATTAATTTCGAACTTAACTGCTTTGTACTTCTCTTTCGGATACAAAGTGTTACTACCGTTACTAATTTTTGTACATCCATCATCAAATTGTATGTTACCAACTGAACGAAATAAATAAAAAAAGTACTGAATAGGGATTTTTGGATTTCAATTTTATGTGATAAATTATTGTTACGTAACGTCCTTCCTTTTTTCTTTTTTTTTTTTTTTGATTTCGTCATTTAAGTTTTTTGTTTTCTTTGTACACTTTCAATTTTTTGTTTTGAACACGTTTTCGTTTTGTTTTCTGAACTGATACGTTACAAAACATGTTTGTATTTTTTGTCGGAAAATAATAAAACTTAAAAGTTCCTTACACATTTCTTAATGCTAGATCAGGGGTTTCTGAAGTTGTGTCGGTGGGCCTAGAAAAAATTTTAAAATAAGCAAAAACAAAGGAAAAATACTAAAACTTTATGCTTTGAGTGAGCAAACTTTACTTAAAAGTGGTGTTCAACCCATCGGTCGGTAATTACAGAGCGAGTTTTGGTCGATCCTTTATTCTAATTTAACAAAATTAAAAATAAGGATATAGCCCAACAGAGAAATTACATCCGGAAAAAACGTCATATTTTTTGAACAAACATGGCTTTGACAAACCCCATTTTTACTGGAAAAATGAAAATTTCGCATGCAAATAACCCAAAGTGTACCAGCAAATCTAATTCATTTCATATTTGACGTCATTACGTATAGGTACTATATTTTTTAAAGAACTTAAAAAATCATAATTTTGACGTTAGAAACCTGAAATTTAAAGCTGCTGATAGTCCTTTGGTATATACTGTTAACAATATTGATATTTTTTCCACAAAAATATTTAATTGACGAATTCGACATTGCAGACGATTTGGGATTTTGGGTCGAATTTTTGGAGTTGACAGGCTGCACTTTGGGAACCCGTACACTAGATTGTTAAAACTAAACCATAGCGCACTCTTGGGGTGATTTTACCTACTAAATATTGAACTTTATCTGATGCAGATAATTTTTCGTTTTCATGAATTTTAGCTTTAAATATTTCATAATAAACTGCCCACTCATTAAATTCTCCCGAAAAGGTCGGGAGATCTATTCTTGGGAGGCTCCGATCTGCCCAAACATCAAACAAAAACTAGCTTTTACTGGCGACTTCGCTCGCACGATATTTGAAATTATAACATTTTTTCTGGAGAATGAGGCACGTTCCCGTAGTAGTAAAACAAGTAGCCTGTGCCCTTCTATGTCGTCGCGACTATCACTCTGCAATGTTTCAAGTCGATTAAGTATTTAAGGCCTAAAGGCGAGGCCAATAACGTTTTAAATAAATTTTCCCACGGAAATCAGAAGTTTTCTCGGAGTAAAACTAGTAACCTATATCCTTTTATGTTTTCTAGACTATCACTATGTAAAGTTTCTACGGGAATTAGAAATTTTCTTCGGGTAAAAAGTAGAATGTGCCCCTTTTTCGTCTGTTTGTTGATAATATCCAAAATTTGCGAATCTATTCAACTGTCGTAATTTGACTGCTTCGCTTTAAATACATTTTCTCTTGGAAATGAGATATTTTTTCGTGGCAAATAGTAGCCTATATCCTTTTACACTTCTCTAATCGAAACAAATAAGTAAATTCACGTTATGTATTTTAGCATTTTTTCACTATTTGCATCGGATTAGGGTCTACTCTTTGCTTGAGAAACAACCCAAAAAATTTTCAAGTTGTAAAATTTGTGTAACACTAAATACAAGGTAACAAACTGACAAAGAAAATATTTCTCTATTTTCTAAAATTTCCGTTTTAAAATTAAATTTGCAATACATTTATGAAACTTTGCATCCTTCTAGGGTTCAGCGACTTAAAATGGTTTACTTTTTTGTCTTTAATGTCGACTACACAGATATTACAATGGATTTATTTAGAATCATTTTTGAATTGCTCTTTCAATAACGATTAGTTTCCATTTGGGTTTTTTTATTGACATTTATGTGAAGGTGTTACAGATTTAGTGTCACAAAGTCAATCATTTATTTTTTACACTAAACATGAAAAAGCACTTTCAAAAGAATTCCAGGAAATATTATTTGCAATAATTTGTTTTTTTTTCTTTTGTTATCTAATAGTCGCTGAAACGGTCGTGGTTTTGTCAAGTTGTGAAGTCTATTTTTATTGATAAGATAAAATTTGTTATAGTCTATAGAAAATTACAAAATGTTTATTTCATATTGCATTATACACGGGGAACTTTTAAGTTTTATTTGTACAATATTCGGAAATAAAAATTCTGTTGAAATGCTCACATATAAAATTATTCTATTGGATTTTGACCATGAATTTGATGAATGAACTCAATAAATTGAGCGATGCACACATAATATACATGTACACAAAATGATGGAAATACAAAATTATTTTGATTTGCTACAATTTTTTTTTTTTTGAGTTGTAGCTCTTTTTAGTTGTTTTTTTTCTTTCTTTTTTTTTGTTGATTTTGTGCAGATATGTAATGACTTTTTATTGTATGATGAATTGTAGATTAGGGAAAGTGTATACTTGGCGATTTATTGTCGCGCGACTAATCGGAGGTAGCTTTCATGCAGTGTTTATGTGTCAGATGTAACTTTATTAAAAATTTCGTGTAAAAACGACTTAAAAAAGCGGAATTCTCCTTTTTCTAGCGGAATTTGTTCTAGTTTCTGCCGCTCTAAAAAGAAAAAAAAAATTTAAATATTTGTTAAATATCTGTTTTAGGTCCGATTTACATTAACGTTCGGTTATCACTCCGCTCCAGGTTCGATAAAATATTCTTACACAATAAACAATGAGTGTATTCACATCATCGCTCTGATATCGGTCCGATATCAGTTGCGGTTCGCTCCCGTTTCAATGCCACTCCAATATCAATACCACTCAGGTAATATTTTATCGGAGCGATATCAGACTTGTTATGGCTTGTACCTATAGTGTAAACACTTTTTTGATTCCACTCCACTCCGCTTGCATTCAGTTGTTATGAAAAGATATTTGTATCGAACTGAGACCGAACTGGGAGTGTACCCAGAGTAGCATTATAATGTGAATAGAGAACAGGTACCAGCATCATATCAGCACTGTAATGTGAACACAACAAGATTGTATCGAATCGGGAGCGTAATGATATCGGAGTGAGAGTGGAGTGATAATGTAAATCGGGCCTTAATGTAACCGACGAAAAAGAAACATCACTAAAAACACCGCTTCTATTTAGAATATATTTCTAGAGCCTTAATTTTCGTACATCACTTGCCAAATAAAGCTAAAATTTATTACGATCCTTTATTACCGATTAACACGCCAGTCTTGAGTTTTAACGATATACATTATTTTATTGTGGGTAATTTCAGATGAAATCAATTTTTGGACTGATTTCGAAAATTTTGATTCGTCAACTATCATAACTCGTTGTAATGGCTTAAATAGCTTTATTTATATTTTATACTTTACCAATTCTCGCTGTATTTCTTAAGTAGTTCATTACACAACTACCGTAATGTTATAGATGTCTTCCCAGTAAGTTATGATTGTGAGATGTGCACTTTTAGTCGCACGGACGATATTGAACCATTTTAGTAGTCGCGCCATATTCTATCGCTTCATGATCGCCGAGTGTACACTCACCCTTACATGTAAGTAATACAAATTATTTACAAGATAAACTTATAATATTTAGACCACATCACTTAACATATTATACTATATACTTTACAATAAATATATTATTTAAACATTGTTATCATGTAGCAGGCTAGAGTATTGTATTGATTCATTTCTCAGAAATGATTGTCTATAACTCAACTCTGGCAACATAGTAAATCGCTTGTTACATAACGTAACGGTTCATTTGTTATTATTTCTTAACGCTTATGTTTTTTTTTTAGTATTCAATTTTTTTTTCAATTTTTTTTGTAATGTGTGACGTCAAAAAAAAAAAAGAATGAACTGAAATAAAAGAAAATAAAAGAATGAACAATGTTCTACATCGAGAATTATAAAAATTTAATGAAATAATGTATTTTTAATTCCTTTTGTGTGATCCACACAATTCGCTCCTACCATTTTTTCTTTCCTCTTTACAGGGCCGTATCCGTCATAAGAGACGAGATTGAGTAATTGAAATAAATCGTCGTGGATAAATGAAAAAATAAGTTGTTTTTTTTTGGGTGAAGTTTTCGTTGCGGAAATAAGAATTGATTTCGCATTATATACATATTAAAGTATAATTATTATGAGAAATATTTTTTTTTGGTGGTTTTCAGCCGGATAAGAAGATAAACGTCGTTTTTTTCTGGGAAATTTGTAAATGAAACTTGTTTACTGTGGTGTTTTGAGATTTTTTATATTTCACCGAAACTCCGTATGTAGGGTAGACTGGCCGAATTTCGGTTATGTATTTTCAGGGTTTGTGTCCCTTTGAGGATATTCGAAAGTACTACAGTAGCGCGTGGTAAGATTCTGGGTAACGGAAGCAGTTGGCTTTAAAAAAAAAATTAATGACGATTTACTGGTTTTTCTCTACGAAAGGAATTTCAAAAAAAATATCTTTAATATTAGGGTAAGTGCGGGAGAGATGCCGCAGTAGCCATAGTTCGTTCGTTGATTGATAGATAGCCGCTATTAATAGATTATATGTTTAAAATAAGTTACTTATTTAAGTTGTATATGGTAACATTTATGATTAGTCCATCAGTTTAGTAATTATCTAATTTTTTATTATTGAAAAGTAAGTTTTTTAACGTCATATTTTATCAGGCATTTAATTCATTAGAATTTAAGAATGTATATTTCATTGTTTTAATGAAAATGAGTTTTGTTATTTATTTAGGTATATTTTAAAAGTACTGTATAAAATTTTAGGTTGGAATTCTGCACTATACTTGCCTAAACAACATGCGACATCTATCCCAACAAAAAGGAGAGATGCCGCATTTAAAGTTGGTATAGATGCCGCATCATATTACATGTTAAAAACATAGACTTATACCTTAATTATGCATTTTTTTTTTTGGATTGTAAATTATGCCACGTAAATATAAAATATTCATTAATGGATCAGGAAGAGCTCTCATATTAGTGAAGATAACGAAAACAATGATGATTGCCTGTGTATTGAATGTTTTGAAAAGTACTTAAAAACAAGAAAAAGTTAACTGGTTAAGATGTATAAAGTGTCAAAAATGGTTACATGACATGAATCATGTATGGAGATGTGTGTAAAATGCAAAATTTTTAATATGAACTATGCGGCGTCTCATAGAGACGCCGCTTTACATGCTCTACAAAAATGTTAATTATGAATCCTTTATGACCAAAAAATTAAAATTATTTATAAACAGTTTTAAAGAACAATGCTTACGTTTATTGTTTACCAAATTTCAAATCAATTGAATGCATACTTAAAGAATTATCAAGTGTTTTCAAAATGTGCGGCATCTCTCCCGCATTCACCCTATCACTTAATATATACAGACATTTTTGATGAAGAGAGAATTTCGCGAAAAATCACCAATTTTCAGATCAAATCAACATTAGACTTAAGGGGGTATTTTAGTCTAGAGGCTCGATTTTGAGGTGATTTTCGGGCGTAATAAAAAAAAAAAACAGCAAAAATTTTTAGTATCCATTGTTGAACAGTTTTTTATTGATATTTGAAAAGTATAAAAATTAAAAAATAAAAAATTCAAAATTGAAATCGGTACCGGCCGGCGAAGTGGGGACTCAAAAAAAAAGTGTCTCCTGGTTGACGTGATTCCAACCTTCCTGGTGATCTGAAACATAAAATTTTAGCTAATTCTTAATAAACAAGGATGTAAAATTAGTTAGACGGAGCCGAAGTGAAAAAATTTTTTTCACAAAATTTCATGTTTTCGACTCCTTTTTTCAACTTTGGAAATTTTTTAAAAACAGTAAAAAAAATTCCCAAAACCCCTACGTCGGACCAATTTTGATAGTATTAAGAAGGTCTGTACCAAATTTCAAGTAAATTGGTGCGTTAGAACTTGAAATATCATGTTACCCGTATCGAAAAAAGTAGTTTCGAGTAATTTATATTAAAAATTTAACACTGAAAAGATACACAGTACACAGGGAAAAATAACCATAACTCCGAAAATAATTCGAATTTCCGTAAATCCTTTTAGAGGCTTATGTTTAAAGGTCTGAACTTTGAAAATATGAAAAAAAATCGATTTTTTCGAATTTCTAGACTAGAATACCCCCTTAAATACAATAGGCAAGAATTATTCGCTATTTATTGATTTCCTCGAAGACTAATACTCTTGCGAATTTCACAATTTCGATTAATAATATTTCAAATACTAAAAAAAAAGTGCAGATTCAGATATAAAATTTGATTGCGACGCAGTGTCAACGAACGTGGGGCCAAAATGTAGGGGAACTTGTATGACTTCAACACCAATATAATGTCGTTTACACAGAATTAAAAAGAAATATTTAAGCATTAAATTGAGTATATGGGAATCGCCGACAATATATTAAATTTCCTATTTTAGTTCAAATTCACAAACGATATTGCACAGAGCCAAGCAAATCAATGAATCTAGAGAATTTTCATGATTACATTCTTTTACTAGCCGTACCCGCGACGTCGTTCGCGCAAAGTATTGTTATAAACTCAATGAGAAGTATGTAAGTGTAATAATTATACAGAACTTGCAAAGAATAATAATTTTTGTGTAAGGCATCCACATGCTTAAAATGGTTTTTCTATTTTCCCGTGGGAATGATGAATTTTCCCGGAGTAAAATGTTTACCCAAGTAATAGGTTATCACCGCACCAAATTTCATAAAAATCCGTCCAATAGTTTTTGCGTAATACGTGCACATGCACAAAATGGTTTTTCTATTTTCCCGTGGGAATGAGGCATTTTCCCGGAGTAAAGAGTATCTTAAATGTTGCCCTAGGTAATAAGTTATCACCACACCAAATTTTATTAAAATCCGTCCAATAGTTTTTGCCTAATGTGTGCACATGCTCAAAATGGTTTTTCCATTTTCCCGTGCGAATGAGAAATTTTCCCGGAGTAAAAAGTATTTTAGATGCTGACCCAGGTAATAAGTTATCATCACACCAAATTTCATTAAAATCCGTCCAATAATTTTTGCGTGATGCGTGAACAAACAGACAGACAGACAGACAAAAATTCTAAAAATCGCTGTTTTGGTATCTACATCGATAACTATTTACAGTATACCAGTACAATTTTCAAAAAATATTCTATGTACAGAAATTGCTTCGTTACAATTTTATTATATGTAATATGTATAGATTATTAAAAATTTACCAAGTGCGTGTTGGCCACGCATCAAGCCAGGGCTCCCGACAGTGATAAAATTTGGCACATTTATGTATATTTTTTGGCAGTTTATCACGGATAGATAAAATGTATTTAACAGTGTTGCTTGAGAGGCAATTAATATGTAGTTTTATTTGGGATATGTAAGTATATAAAGTTGTGAATTAATATTACTAACATTGATGTTAAAATGATGATGTTACTTTTTTTCATACTAGCATTTATACGATAGCCTTGATACCAATAAACCAACTAACACGTACACACATACCTCTCTGGTGAGTTGTGAACAAAATAATGATAAAATAACATTTTTGTATACGTGGTAATTTTTTTTTTGTGTGTGTTCATAGTCAGTGTGAGCTAGTACCCGTATTTTTTCAAATTTCTTGAACTCACGGTTGAAAAATTACAGGGGCTGGGATAAAAAACCTCACGTCAAAGTCCAATACTTTGTAAACGGGGCTTAAAAATGTAAATTGGTTGTTTCGTGACGCTGATGCTAGACAGAGGGATGTGACGAGATAAGTCGAGTTGCAAAATTTTTCGTCGGAACCCCAAAAATGAAAACAGTTTTTTATTTTTTTTTTTTGTGGTTTTTACCCGCTCTGTTTTTCGTCTCGCAACAAATGCACACAAAAATATTTTTGTGTTTGTAATTTTTTAATTTTTAATCTATTTTGTTGTGTTTTTTTCCATTTTTTAAATTACATAATACGATTTTTTAATCTGATACGTGCAAAAAAACAACAAATCTCGGTTTTTTTTTGTAAAATGTTGTTGGCGACTGTAAAACATGTTTTCATGTTGGCTGCCTGGCCCGCTATATGCGAGTCACATGTGCATATATGATCGAAATAATTCGAAGAACAAAACATTTCAACGTACGTACCACAGAACACTACATAGAAGCAATGTACATATAAAAATCTGTCGTTCGTAAAGTGCAATGTTGTGTCAATTTACACCGCCTCTGATTTAGTCTGTTACTGTTCGTCATAAGGGTCACATCGTACTTACAAGGGGAGTATCAAACATGGGAGTCACGGATTTGGGAGAAATTAATATATGTTGTGGAATATATTTCTCTGAGTATTGTAGTGATAATAATTTAGGCCAATGCGACTTTATTTAGAAATTAAACGCACGAAAAATTTCGAATAACATATCGTGTTTGATATGTATCAGTTAGTTGGTATTGTCTGCAACAAGGGCCGCTGGTGGCGTGGGTAGTGTCTGCTCTCATGTATGTAACTTTTTTTAATATACAGACGATAAGCTTCTATGTTCGAATCTATGCCTTTCCAACATAAATAATTCTCTTTTCAATTTTTTTTAACTTTTTCAATATTGTACAATGGGTTAATTAATTACATTGAGGATACTATAATTTTTTTTTTTAAAGGAGATATGGTATTCTTTTTTATGTCATTGTTATAAGAAATTATACGATTACCATTACTTTAAATAAGGATAAAATGAAGAATGCCTAAAAATAGTATAAATAATTTATAATAAAAATCGGCTTTAATTTTATGTAAAGAAAATTCAGTAATTTAAAATTTGCAATAAAATTACTGTTACGTAAAATGACATCATGTACAAAACATATTATATCTCCTTTTTCAGAAAATAATTATAGCATAATAATGACATAAAAAAGAATACCATATCTCCATTTAAAAAAAGAATTATAGCATCGTTAATGTAACTGACCATTGTACAATACTGAAAAAATTAAAAAAAAATTGAAAAGAGAATTATTTATGTTGGAAAGGCATAGATTCGAACATAGAACCTTATCGTCTGTATATTAAAAAAAGTTACATACATAAGAGCAGACACTAACCACACCACCAGTGGCCCTTGTTGCAGACAATACCAACTAACTGATACATATCAAACACGATATGTTATTCGAAATTTGTCGTGCGTTTAATTTCTAAATAAAGTCGCATTGGCCTAAATTATTATCAGTACAATACTCAGAGAAATATATTCCATAACATATATTAATTTCTCCCAAATCCGTGATTTCCATGTTTGATACTGCCCTTGTTAGTATCATTATTGTTTTAATCAACTCGTGAAATTTAAACAGAACAAAATATGAAGTGTGTCATCGTATTTAAGTGCAAAAATTCTACTGAACAAAACAATTCTCAAAATAAAGGGATATCTTTCTTAAAATAAATAAATTTATTTTCAATTGTTGGTTGTTAGTCACATAGGTCAGCCATGAAAGTATATACAATATACTAGCAGTCATACATACACCATATTGCACAAACACATTCGCATGTTTGTGTAGATATAAATGATGTGTTTTTGGTAGGGGAAGCGGTGTGCACGTTATTTGCCGGTGACAGCGGTGACGGTAGTTATGAAATAGGAAATTGGTATCTTGTATATCTATGGTACGTATACGGACATACATACAAATGTATCTGTGTTTGTTTGTAATAAAAAGTAGTGTTGTAATGAAATTAACAAATTCATTAAAATATTTTATTCTATTCTATGTGTTATCTTTTGTAATTATTCAAACGAATAATTTTGAACATTTATGTGTATAGTTGTGTACAAAAACTTCAGAACAATTCACGCTCATTCAACCGAATAATGTGATAGGAAAACTTACATTTTTCGGAAGTAGTAAAAAAAACCTATTCGCGCAAAAAGTTTTCGATTAAATTATAAAAATAATGGATGTATTTAGAATCAAAAAAATGCAGAAAATAAAAAAAAGGTAAGGGATTGGTTCGTAAGGTACACATGTTGACGCCATTCAAAGGAAGATCAATTTTGGAGTTTTTTAAAATCTATTCTGATCTTTTAGTTTCATAATTTTTCAGTTTTAGCGAATTTCCAGAATGGAATTCAGCTATTACAGCCACTGCCATGATGCGACTTGAGCCCGGGATTATGGCAGAAATTTGTTTTGTGGTCCCTAGAAACCGAAAATAATATTCACTAAAATTTATATATATATATATATATATATATATATATATATATATATATATATATATATGTATATATATATATATATATGTATATATATATATACATATACATATATATATATATATATATATATATATATATATATATATATATATATATATATATATATATATATATATATATATATATATATATACGTATTATTTTCGGTTTCTAGGGACCACAAAACAAATTTCATAGTCCCGGGCTCAAGTCGCGTCATTGCAGTGGCTGTAATAGCTGAATTATAACTCTCGAACGAAATGTCTTACGTTTATGAAATTTGGTGAAAATATTGGAAGTCCTAAACCGTTGGACTAGTTCGTTAACCAGACACGTCCGATGCCCGGAACATGGTTTTTCTGGCAATTTTCGTGAAAAAAATTAGTTTTTTGTCAAAATTTCCCCTTATTCAAAAACTTTTGTGAAATTTTTTTACACCATTGAAAAGAGGAAAAAATCACATAAAAAGGTCTTTAAACTATTATTCTATTACAACTAGTTTCCAAGAAAAACTAACTTTTATAAACGGAAATTCGCTATGTTATGCAGGATGCTGCGACAGGGATATTTTTGTTTTAGTGTGTATATTGTATAGCTTGCCAAAATGTGACAATTTTTTTTATCAACATTGTTAAGCGTACTTATGTTAGTAATGATAATATGAAATTTAAGTGAATTCAACTATTGGGAACTGACATGAGGGTGGAGTTAAAAGAACATGGCTGACTATTGTGTACAAAAAAAATTTACAAAAGTTACTGAATGTTTTAGATTTTCAAAACTATTTTAGGTTTTTTTATTAAAAACTTTATGGAACGATTTTACTTCTATAGAGATGACTTTTTGACGCAACCTTATCATATCTTAGAACTTACAGTTTTTCAGAATTCACAAAAAACTTAATAAGATCAGTGGTGGTAAATTGGGTATAGGTGCACTTTATTTTTTGTATATTTATTACTAAATTCTGTATCAATACCAAATTAATATTCAAATTTTTTTTTCGTAAGCCACGTGACTTAGAAGAATTTTCATCTTCTTGTGTTTTAAAGAAAGCTTTATCTTCCTTATCAGAATTGAAAAATTTTCGCAATTTTGCGGCAAAGTAAAAGTGGTAGTATACTTAAAATCGGTAAACGATTTTTTTCCTTATTTGTACCTTTTATAAAAACAATATAAAGCAAAATTGCAGAGTCATCTACCTGCAAACATTTAAAAGAGTGTTCAAAGAAACACTAATTCACTAATTCGCACTGAATTTCTAGTTATTATTTTTAAAAATTCAAGGTGTTAATAAACTGTTTTCCATGTAAATTTTTAACAATTTGTTTAAGATTAATTTTAAAAAATGGTAAGTTATTTTGTGTTAGTAAGTCTTCTATAATTAAATAATACATTTAATTTTCCTATTCGAGTTCATAAAACTTTTAACAATGTGCTTTTTATACTTAACCTTAAATTTTAAGTAAAATATGAACTGTTGCTTAATTTGTACCGCAGAGAGTATCCTAATGTGTACATGCTAAATGTTCATATATCCCTACTAAAAAAAAAAAAATATGAAAACCTAACGTGCTACAATTTTAACCAGCAGCCCCTATAAAAATAAATTGGAAAATAGAAAATTAATTTCAGAGAAGAAAGCAACGAAAAAAAATCATGACACTCCTCAGGAAAGAGTAATGAAGAGAATTTTGATTGAAACATATGAAACGAATTGGTATTGTAGGATATATTATGAAGAGTCACGAATTGAAGATATGATAATGTGTAAAAAATGTAAAGAATGGCAACATGAATTGTGTGCTGGTGTAAAACCTGGGGAAAAAGTATTTATATGTGGCGAATGTCGTTGAGGTACAATTTTGGAAACTACAGGTACGCATTAAGAAACCAATTTCCACAATTATGCTTCTTGCAGCGTTTAATTTTTTGTAGAATTTTTCAGTTAATATTTTTAACAGGAGATTTAATTTCTGTTGAAATGTTTAGCATAATAATCAAATGTTATGGGAATACTGTTATTTTTTAATTTTATTAAGAAATAAAGGTTATATATTAAAAAAAAAGAGAAACTGGTACACATTTAGCAACTTTACCCTAATGGGTTGGGCTGACTTAAAATTTGAACTTTCCCCTTCTGAAAGACATCGGGGCCAAAATTACGAAAATAATTTGTAAAAATTTCAGTTTGCAACAACTTTGTTTCCGATAACTTTTTTCTAAAGTGTATCCATCCACCTCTAAAATCACAAAATTAATTTTGATTCCTTGTAACCTTTGAACGGAAAATACTTTTTTATCGGTATTTTTTTTTTTTTTTTGGCTGTTATTCATAAATACTTATATATCAGTAACTTATCTGTTATTGACCCCACCCTTTTTCCTCAGCAGGTTACAAAACATAAAAATGGAACGTGCCTTGTGACAGCTACCTTGTGAGATTTTTGAATTATATGAATGGACAGTAGTTTTTGAAAATTTATGTCTCAACATTTTTGTAAACCACTGTACTTGTGTTTACATAAAAGTATACGCATTATTGCTACCTTTTGTTTAGGGAGCCATCATATATGTGCCTCTATGTATATATAATTGTATATGGTATAACTAACAATAATTTTCATACATAGCAAATGGTGTTTTTCCATGTTCAAAATTTTCACATCTATGAAAATTATCTTTTATAATTCATATTTGTGTGATAAAAGATAATAATATAAACAACGAAATGATATAGCACACACAATATAATATGATACCAAAATTCTGATCTCATTGTAGGGCATAATAGGCATACGAATACAAAACATAATAAAATACAGCTATAGTCCAAGAGCTGGGAAACGATTTAGTCAACGTATTTTGTATTATTGGTTGAAGGTAAACAACACCACAGCAATTAATTTAGTACGGTTTTAGAAAGTTAAGGTAAAAATATTAGTAATGTAAAACCGTGTAGACCGGGACAGCGGGTCTAGACCCGGACACTTTGCACCAATCTTCAAAGTAAATAGTTTCTACATTAACCTGCAACAATAAACATTTGTTCTTGACGTCATTAGAGAGAGAAATACATCCTCTAAACCAGTACTTCCCAAAGTGGTCCCTACGGACCCCCAAGGGTCCCCGGGATTATTCCGGGGGTCCGTGGAAAATTAAAACTGATTTAGGGGTCCCTGAACAACGTCAGGGGGTCCGCAAAAATAAAAATATTACCACAAATTTTTATTAATATGGAAGATAAGACGTTGCGTCTAGACCGGCCTTTATAGTATAACATCCGTCAGTGTCCAACTTTTGGAAATTCGCTATGTTATGCAGATGCTGTGACAGAGGTATTTGATGAGTATACCTATCTTATAGGTGCTAGGTCACATTGAGTGTGCATGAAAGAGGTATAGAATTTGACTTAATTTGATTATTGTTAGGAGGTCTTAGGTGAGTATGAAAACCCATGTCGTCGACCTCTAGGGTGGTCGACAAATTGGGGGGAGGACGCAAAGTTGCAGAAAAAGCCAATCGGGAGATCGGTTATATCTTGCTTATTATTGATCGTAGAGTGATAATTTTTTTTTTAATTTGTTTGCAATGAAATGATCTAAAAAATTTATGTCATATGCAAATTTTTGATATACCTAACGGTTTTCGTGTAAAAAAATGAAAATAGAAGGCAACGTTAAAATTTAAGTATTTTTAGTATACAGGACTAATCAAAAGTGTGAAAAAGTCAAAAATTTCAGCGGGAAAGCATTTTTGGGATAAACGATGAGGACAATAGTTTCACCATTTGTTACGGCGCATCCGACGATGACTTTCACCTTGACCCAAAGTCAAGGTTCAAGGTCATATCAAGGTCGAGTCCGTTTTTTTATATGGCAACTCCTAGGTACTTTTGACCCCGGAAATGGAAAGAGTAGAAAATTCTGCATCCGAATATGACTTTGATCGTGATCTCAGCGTCAGCGATCAGGGTTAATAAAAATTTCTACTGGTACAGAAAACTTTCAATAATTCCCTCAACAGCTCTCCGACTAATAGGTACAAATAATGGTAACGAGGGGAATCTAACAACCTAGCACATATCAGCGTTGACAACAAATAAAAGCTAAACATCACTGAATAATTGATAAATTCAATGCCATATACATATTTATTTTACAACTCTACAGTTAGATATTGTAATTTGAAATATTAAGTTACACTGCGCTGAAAATGAAAACTAAAAATTAATTATAATTAACAGGAATTATTAATTGTGTGTTGATTATAATCAAAAAAAGAGTTTTCGGGGAAGCCTGCGGGCGGGGCTGGTAGCGGGTAATGAATGAAACTGATCATGTTTAAATGTTATCAAATTAATTTTGGTTTTGAAATATTGAATTTCAGTTTTTCAATATTTTCAATAATTGATATACGTATACGCTTTTGATTGTTTTGTTTTATATCAGAGTTTTCACAGGCTGGGGAAGATAAATGGGTCGATTCTGTAACTACATTTTACAGACTGTTATTTTGCAGTACAGAGCTCTGTAAAATTGTTTTTAACAGAATGTTAAAAATTTGGTATTTTGTAAGACACTATGTTAAGATGCCAATTACATTTTATATATTCTACTGTTGTTGAACTATTTATGTTAAATTACCATGGATTTATGAAAATGTAAAATAGTTATTTTCGATACATATGCGTAAAGAGAGGTATTCTAGTAGGCTTAAATTGGAGCACGAGTCTAAGGGACTGACGTATACACAACGAGATCGAGTGCGCTGTATACTCCCACCAGCCGTCAGGCTCGTGGGGGTAAGCGCACGAGATCTCGTTGTGTATGCGTCAGTCCCTTTAGCGAGTGCCCCAGTTTAAGCCTATTGGATACCTACCTCACTTTACGCATACGTATCGAACATAATTTTTTATAACGACGGCTTCTAAAGTTTAATAGAGAGAAAAAAAATTAATTATTTTTAAACAATTTTAGAAAATAGTAGGGTTAATTTTATTTTATAATGTTATATGAAAAAAAAATTTTTTTATTAATTTGTAGATCATTTTTATTTTTTTTATTAATTTGTTGGCCGTTTCCATGTTAATTTGAATATAATTATCATTGACAAATGAATATCCTTATTTTCTCGCATAGTTTTAGCTACTTTCACGCACAGTTGTATTTTCGCGCACAGTTACTGTCGTTTGTTTTATAATGATATGAAAACTGCTCTTTACGCCCACTACACAACACTCGAATATGGAACTTTAGAAGCGGGTGTTATAAAAAATTTATTATAGCGATTTATGTTAAATATAGATAATTTATATAGATAATTTATATAGATATAGAGATAATTTATGTGTATTACCCACGTATATTAAACTCGCGTAAAATTATCATGATTATGGGTTAAACTATTTCTAAATTAGATATTCGGGAATTCTCGAGATAACCAATTCCTTATAATGTTATAATATTTCACGACACTCGTCAAATGGTAAAATAGGCATAAATATGTACCTATAATGCGATAATTTCGACATCTAGTTCACACACATCAGAGCTTTCCGTAGATGTCGATACCGATAGTTTTAGAAATACTTCAAGCCCACCAAGTCTGTGGGGAAAATTTTTCATAAATTATTGACATTTTTATGTGTAATAATTCTTTTAAAGAAATTGTGAAAACAGGTAAAGTAAGAAGCGCTTATTCACTATCAAAAGACAATGCATTGTGTATTAAATACGTAGACAACAAAATAAGAATTGACAATACTATGAATAAGAATACTTGATGAAATACATTAAATAACTGAAGCACTGTCGAAAAAAGGTAAAACGCTTCATGTGGACAAATTGTGTCAGTGCGATTTTGTCCTGAAAACATTCACTGTTTAAAAAAAAGTATAATTCCTAGTCTTCTTACTACAAAAAATGCTTCATGATTACATACTTACGGATATCAAATAATTCAAAAAATGACAAATTAAAACGTCAAAATATGGAATTTATAAAAAACGCAAAAATCAAAATTATCAATATTTAATAATATCCATAGTAATTAACCTATTTAACAGCTCTGTAAAGTTTAGGGCGAGTTTTGAGTGCTGTAAAGTTTACAGAGAAATAACAGAATGTTAGCTAACATTTCTATTAAAAATTGCGTACAGAATACCATTTTTTAACATTCTGTAATTTAACAGTCTTAACAGAGGTTTTACAGACTGTTAATAGTTACAGAATCAACCAAAAAATATCATTGAAAGAGGTTTCTTTTTTTTTGAATACAACTTCGAGCTAGATATACGAAAGATTAATCTTTTCAATGCAAATAAGATTTTCCGAAAAATTTATCCTAAAAATCGTGGAGTATTTGAAATGTTGACATTCCATGTTATAAAATTTCAGAATTTCAGGTAAACACATGAAATATGAGCTTAATTCGGAATTTTTATTGGTTTTTTGCTATGTCTATTGAAATTTAAGCGACTTAATGCTTTTCTTCATAAAAAATCAAAAGATTTGCTATTTAAGAATAGTAACAGTCATAGGCGGATCCAGGGAGTGGCTGTGGGGGCAGCCCCCCCCCCTCTTTGACCTACAATAGGTAACTTTTCTAGTTAGACATACAATTCAGAATACACAATACCCCAGAATTCCTCCTGAGATTAGAGGCAGCCCCCCCCCCCTTTTCAACTGGCTGGATCCGCCATTGGTAACAGTTAACGAAAAATTAAAGGACTAGTTTTTAGATTCGCCGCTTCGTCCATGTGATATTAAAAAACTGTGACATTAAATTCAATTTTAAATATATTTTCCCACGGGAGTCAAATATTTTCTCGAGATAAATAGTAGCCTGTGTTTTTTTTTGTCGCCTCCGTTAACAATATGTGAAAATTTGAAGTTAATCATTCGTTCTTTCTTTTAGTAGTATAACAAGGACAGAAATTAATTGATAGGTAATAATAATGAAAGTAAGTGTAAATATTTTTATCAAATTTTTAGCGAATAAAAATATTAATTTAACCGTAGCAGTCTCATGTAAAATATAACGTAAAAGCCCCCATTATGGAACGGTATCTAATACTGGAACAGTTTTGACATTTACATATTAATGAAGTTTTTTCTGAAAGAAACGTTTGATAACAAAAATTATTATTAATAAAATGATTGTTTTTCAATTTAAATTCACCTCGCATTTATTGTTTCCTTACTTAATTAAAGAAGTAAATATATAAATGTCAAAGCTGTTCCAGTATTAGATACCGTTCCATAATGGGGGCTTTTACGTTATATATTTTTTATTTTTATTAAAAAAATTCATTTAAAATAAGATTTCTCGGTAGTGACATGCTACTGCAGCGTTGGTATATGTATATATATATATACCGAATTGGAGGATGTTGTAGATAAATTAAATAATTAATTTGAAGAATATAAAATATTAACTACTTCAGCAATGGTCGAAACCACTGGCGTTTGCTTCAATACAGCCAAAGTATTACTGCTTTCATAACACTCTTAACCATTACAGATTTCGTTACACTCTCGCATTACTTCAGAAATAAAAGAGTAGCCGAATTGGGTCTTAAATCTTTAGAATAATAGCTTCAAAATGGTAATTTAAAAAAAGAAAAGAAAAAAAACACAATAATCTTTGAACTATTAATTCTATTGATAAAATCACCATACATAAATAATTAAAATATTTTAATAATATGATGATGGTATCAAAGTTCTTGAATGAAATTTTTTTATTATTATTATTATTAATAAATTAATAAATATACTATTATCATATTTATCGAAACGTTTAATGTATCATCAGGGACTCACTAAATTGATATATACGTATTGTCTGTTATTGAAAAATTCGTTTCTCATCGAACTATGTGACCTTTCAAAACACAGTCAATTTTTCTCCAAAGAAAAAAAAAATTCCAGAACTTTTTTTTTACATCATTATCCAATAATAATAGTGTTTTTGATGTTTTCTCATTTTGACATTAATTCTCTAAACGGAATATAGGTCAACAGATACGACCTCTTTCCTTCTTTCGCGTACAATATCGTACATATTGACATACTTATAAAAATTGATTTGAGCGGGCACGGTATAGCCGTGAACGCAAGCAGCAAGTATGTATCGCATCCATCTGTTTTTATTAAAATTTTACGCAATATATTTTAGTTTGTTTAATAACGTGCCAGAGCAGGTCGTATGGGCAGGCGTAGTCGGCCGTATTCAATTCGAATGGATTTTTCTAGAATCACTAGTTGTTCATCTGGAATCATACTGTCAAACGGCGCGGCGGTAACTTGGTTGGATATTGTATAAAACAATTCTGTCTATAAGAGAATCAGAAAAAAGGTAATTGGTAAAAAGTAATAATTTTGATGCTGTAATACACGTGAGTGTGTGTAAAATACCACAGCTAACTACACTCTTAAATCTTTATGCTGTATTTTATATTAAAACTTTTTAAAAGCTTTTATTTAACGTGTTATGTTAGTATGTTGGTTTAGATCAAATCTTGGAATCAAAATTTAGACAGGTTCTAATTGAGCTAGAGGTTTCAAATTTTGCATACGTTTCTAACCTTGATGACAATGCAATATTGTATAATTAGTTTTTCCCTAGTTCGCCCCAAACCAAAATTGTTGATTTTTAGTCCTATGCAACTTTTTGACATTTCGAATTGTCAAATATTGTTCATTGATTTTACATTGCAATTTTTTGTTTCCATAGTTATGTCTGATTAAGGTAAATTAACCGATTAAAATATAGGTAAAAAAATTACTTCTTTATTTTTTTTTTTTAAAATTAATTGTAATGAGACTAAAGAGTAGAAAATGAAATAAAGTAAAAAAATGTTTTTTAAGAAAAAGCTTTTATTTAAAAATGGGCTAAAAAAAATGAAATAACTACTGAGTGAAGTTTGAAGCAATATGCAACATAATTTATAAAAGCTTGAGGCGTTTAATCAAGTTTGGTAAGTACTGAAAAGTAAAATAGCTACACTTATATCCAAAACAGAAATAATTAATGATAACGCCTGAAGCTTTTATAAATTATGTTGCATATTGCTTCAAACTTCACTCAGTAGTTATTTCATTTTTTTTAGCCCATTTTTAAATAAAAGCTTTTTCTTAAAAAACATTTTTTTATTTTATTTTATTTTATAAATTTCAAACATAATTTTAATGTATTCGTATCAAATTTATACTATTTATTGTGAATTTTATGTTAATCGTAGATAAAGTATAGTGTGCAATTCGATTGTAAGGCATATTAGACACCCGTGCAGTAACGCACTCGCAAGCTGCGCGGCTCTTGTGTAACTTACAACTTCAGTCACAGTCACGTAACTTACAACTTCAGTCACGATTGCGTCCGTACTATCTGTTCTGCACAAATAATGTAATATTATAAAAAAAATTTAAGATAAGATTACGCTACGCCGCGAAGAAAACTCATTCTTAACTAACACACATATTAATGTTGTTTACTTAATGTGATATTAATATTTTTTTGACTACTGGTTTTAAATTGACTGATTTTCTTATCGGTAAAAAAAAATGTTTTAAAAACGTGAAAAACTTTTTTGAGATAAACCGTAGATATGTATTAAGTTGAAATTTTCACATGGCTTTGTAGTGTACATACAATATAAATTGGAATGTGAAAAATTTTAGAAAATTTTTTAAGGATTACTCAGCAAATTGTAAATTGTGTATATGGAGAATATTTTGAATTTTTCGTATTGTAGATAAAAAGAAGTTTATAAGTAAATATGTATGTATGTTCATTCAGATATCAAGTGGTTTCGATAACTTTTTTTTATGAGTCGACTTCCTATAATAAAAAGCATAATATACAGTAAAAAACAAAATTGTTAAGTATGTTTTAAGGCAGACAGTTCCTTCTGATCTTTTCTAGGTACATTTGTAATAGTTTAATCGACTAAGAAATCAATCAGGTTTCTTACAGATGTATGTTCCGTTATAAATTAAGGTGTCAGTGTCGGGTTTCAGTGACAAAAGTTATTGTATTGTGGGTAATTTGTCCAAAAAATAATTTTTGACGCGACTTTTTGGAAGGACGAGTTCATTTTTCACCTTTTTGGTTTCCGTATCTTAAAAGAGAAAACGGGAACTTTATAAGGTTACTGTTGGTCTCGAAAACTATGCAATGTAGGAATTTGAAATTTGCTATAATATTAGGTCTTGATGACGTGGGCATATATCGCCTGTCACGGATTAGAAAAAAATTTTGAATTAAAATGGGGGGTCTGTTTGATCTAAAAAAAAGGAAGTTTGAACTTAAGATATTATTTGAAAAAGCTACTTTTAAGGATTCTAAAAATATTTTTTTTTCTTTTTAATAATTTTGGTCCAGTGGTTTTAATCACATAGCTTAAAATTCGCTAGAAATGATCGTTTCGCTTTGATCTTCTTGGTTAGTGATGAGGAAATGCAAGACCAAGACCAAGACTTAGCAGTCTTGCCCTTGGTCTTGCATTAAGAATCTTGGTCTTAGTCTTGGTCTTGCAATATGCAGTCTTGGTCTTGGTATTGCTAAAAAATTGCACTTTCTTGCATTTTTTTATTAGCGAATTTTTTTCTTTTAAAATCAGAATTTTCTCTCTTTACGGTATTAATTATACTTTCAAATTATTAAAATAGTTAAGCAGAAGTCTTGCTTTTTTCTTGCTTTTGTCTTGGTCTTGCTCACTTAAGTCTTGGTATTGGTCTTGCGGCCATACTGATAGTCTTGGTCTTGGTCTTGCTCTTGGTATACATGGTCTTGCATTTTTTGCAAGATCAAGACAAGACTGCAAGACCAAGACTAATTTTGCTCATCACTGTTCTTGGTACCCAAAGCTACTATTTTAATTTTAATAGCATCGGTAAATATTGGGTCATAGATTACAGGAAAACTACACGGAGAGAAAAATCATATAATTTTTGTAGATAAAATTTCAGAAAAATTACCATACTCTCTTTTAATGCGTGCGCGATCGACCACCAAAGTAAAAGATATATTATAGCATGGCAAAGTTTAATGTGGTAACACAACTTCTATCACACTCTTATGCATATATGTTATAGTTTAATTCTTGTTGTCGTACTCTTTTATTTGCGCATCTGACCCGCAACCTTATGTTGCTTCGGCTGTACCTGTAAAAACTTCGAAGATGCCCGATCTTTTCCGACCTTTGATTCTTTATGATCCATACAAAAATGATTGGCAACAATATATTCTAATACTGAAGATAGTGGACTAACAAAATGATGAATTAAACGATGACCATCCATCAAGACATTCTAATGAACACTGATTCGACACCACACGACACCACACCAGCTAACCAGCTACTTGCAATACCAACAGTCCTATGTGACCTTCATATATGATTGTGTTGATACTTTCTGCAGCTTGCTTCGCTATGTGACAACGTTGATACTTTCTCTTTCTTTCTTTCTACTATTAGCTTCTTTTATTCTTTTCTACTTTTCTTCTATTTTAAGACAGCATGGTAATTTTTGTAAGAAAAGCAATTAAACTGTCGGCAATGGAACTTTTTACTGTGCTGTCTTACAAATTTTACGGAGCTAATATTATGGAAAAAACATTCTATCCTTTAAATTTTCTATGATTAATTATAATTTTTATATTTTTACCGTACAAAATATGTTCGCCTTTTACACGTCGATTGTAGTGCTGAGCACAGTAATTTTTATATGAATTTTCTCTCTGTGTAGGATCGGTAGATATTGGGCCATAGATTACAGAAAAATTATGGACCTTTTCGAAGATGTATTTTAAGTAGTCTTTCTGGAATATTTTTGTCTTTCTAACAGTGAAAGAATTTTCAAAATGGGTCAAGTAGTTTTTAGCTTTAATCGTTGCATTTACACGAAACATAATACTTTTGTACTTACGAATTTATTTAATTTTGCGTGTTACTGTGTTGCTCACATATATTACAAACATGTGTAGTAAGATTTGTGTTTAATTTAGTTATCTTGGCGTTTTGTATATAAAAAAAAAATTTGATAATCTTAATCAAATAATAACACAAGAGATTTAGGTTTACAACCGTCATTTTCGATAAAAATAATTTTATCACTTTTACAACTAATTTTTATGTTTATTATATCTTTGAATTTAATATGTGTACTACTAAAATATAAAAGTAATACTACTAATAAACACCATATGAGCTAATTGAAGCTAATAGCGTAACAAATAGCTATCCATTTTTTGTTTACTGTAATTTTTTTTTTTGTCGGTATATGTATTGTGAATAAATCTTATCATAAATACATAAGACATATTCTCGTAAAGATATTCGCGTAAGTTTCAGACGGAATGAAATGTTTTTTCATCATGAAAAGTAGCGTGTGTCCTTTCACGACACTCTGACTCTCACTTGACAAAGTTTCAAGCCGATAGATTACGTGTTTGAGATCTGTTGGAGGCAAAACAAGCAACGTTTTAAATTCCCCCGGGATCAAATATTTCAAACCTCTACACCAGTGTTTTTCAACTTTTTTCATGACGCGACACCCTTAGTATGGAAAAATATTTCGTAACCCCCTACTCTCCCCTATTATTAACTTTTTATTTATTTATTTATTGTTTTTTTGTTATAAATATCGAATCCGTTCATCATTATTGATTATTTTCATATAGTTAGGTATCAATTAAATACGTAATTAAGGACTTGAAAAAGGTATATTTTTATGTCGACATCGAAGTTGACGACTTATAGCAACTACTGAACGCGCGCGTGACGTAAAAAGTGAAACGCGCACGCGTGACGGTCGTCGGCGTTTAACACTTCCGAGCGTAATCCATTTGAATTCTCTGAATTGTGAACTCGCCTTAGTGTTGAAATTTATTGAATTGCCTTGTTTAGTAGTTGCTCACTTATTATTGTCTAATATTAAAAATTCGGTACTCATTGTAATTATTGAAAATAGATAGGTTTCTGGAAACATATGTACAACCGTCAACTTCAAGTTTCAATGAGAGTAATAAAACAAAACCAAAGAAAAAGTGTCTATATGATGACAATTATTTTTAAATTCGGATTTATTGTTTTTGAAAATAAGCCGCAATTTTGAAACTTTATCACTTTAATGTAACCATTAATTAACCTTCTCCTTATTAAATACTATATATTGAACTAAAGGGGTTTTATTAATCGCGATCCTCATAAAAAGGCTTCGCGATCCCCCAGGGGGTCGCGACCCACAGGTTGAAAAACACTGCTCTACACGGTTAGCGTCATAAACTGAACTTCATTTTTCCACGACTACGAAAAAACGGAGAACGCGTGAAGTTGTGTTCGGGCGTTCTTTTATTCTTTCTCAAATGACGCCAACACAATCCTTTTTCTTAGAAATGAATTGTTATGGAGTTTTTAATAATCACAAGAAAGTTTTTAAAATTTGAATCCTTTAATTAGAGTGAATTTTAAGTGAAATTATTTAGAAATCATGAAGTGTGTAACCACCTTTTGTTAAATTGTACTTGATGACGTCACTGAAGTGAATCTTCATGCTTTCTACACGCAGACGTTACGGAAATAATTTTATTTGGACTTTTCGACGAAAACTGGGTAATTTTCTGGGTAATATGTATTACCAAATCCAGTCTTTTGTCAAGTCTATGCTTCTGAACTTATCCAGTATGAAAGTAGCATGAAATTTCATGATTCTATTACTTCAATTGGGAACTAATATTTCAAAAATTTCATACTTAGATTCGAAATTTCGTAACTTACGTATTTAGATTTTCTTTCATTGAACTTTTCAGTATAAATTTTTGGTCTTAGGACCGGTCACTATAGTAGTACCTAATATTTAATTTGCCTGGCCCTTTTTACCGACTTTTATAATATTCAACAGCTTGAAAAATAAAAAATTCTAGTAGAAAAAAACGACAAATCTCTACTACATAGGTATTTGGTTTCATTAAATTTAACAACAGTAAAAATTAATGATACAAACAAACTCTTTACTGTTATTGCTAGAATCTGTTTTTTATTACTAATTCACGTACAACAGATACGTACTTTCTGACGACTTACTACCGTCCATTTTTATCTATTTTTATCTGTTTTAATATAGGGGAGATTGGGGTAAAGTGGCCACTCTAAGGCAAAATGTTGTTTAGTTTATTTGTTTGAAAAGAAATATAGATTAACAAGTATTTAGTGCAGAATCAATAACCATCAATATATCAGCAATATCTTGAAAGCTATTTTTGCAATTTTTGTTTTTCGCAGCATGTTCAAAGTGACCAGTTTACCCCACTATGTTGGGTAATGTGGCCAGGGGTATCCATTTTAACCCAAAAATAAATCTTGAAGTCATAAACATCTTTATATACAAAATCAAACTATGTTTGTATCATTAATTATTATATATCAACGGACGGACGGACAGACGAACATTGAAGTCTCATCATAAGGATTTCCTTTTCACATTTTTCCTCGGAACCCTAAAGACTGATTTCAGGCAATTCTTTTGTTTATAAAATATAAAGAACTAAATATAAGTTCTGAATTTAATATAATATGTTAAAATATTCTAAGAATTCAATTTGAGCAGCGATCGGTAACACTGACCACTTTGCTCCATTAGGTATAAGTCTGGCCACTTTATCCCGTTAGACGCCATTTCGGCAAGCTACAACTAATTTCAGGAAAGAATTTTCTAGATTCATCGATAACTATATTATTTTAAAGGTAATTAGACAGAGTTTTTAGCTGTCTTAATTAAAAAATTGTATTCATAATTAATAAAAAAATAATGAGAATACAACTTAAAACTTACATTAACACTCGAAAATTCAGAAAATTCGCTATAATTCATACAATCTAGGAAACTGATCATTGCCACAAGATTGGGGTAGTTTCCGGTGAGTAAAGGCCAATGGCCACTTTACCTCCACTGGCCACTTTACCCCAGTCTCCTCTACTAAGGTACAGACATGAGTTATCTTACAATACGTGTAATACGAATTAACCTTCATATAAAATAGACTTTATTATTTGTATTATCTCTAATATTGTTATTGATAATGTTTTTATAATGTTATAGATTTTATATATTTAAATTTTATTATATAAATTCCTGTTTCTTTTAAGGTTAAATTAAACTTTCTAAAATGGGAAAAATTGATTTTATATGCACTGAAAATTTCAGAAAAAAATCCCAAATACTTTCCAAGTTATAGTCGATTATAACGCCAGGTCAAAACTTTGTGAATTTTTTAAAATAACAGTTTTGTAATCAGTGTGCATGAAAACTTAAGGGTAGTCGGTCGGTAAAACGATTTTTTCAAAGAATTTTAGCGAAACTTTTAATTGAGTACCAATAATACGAGCCTATCCCGATTAAAATTGAGTACTTACTCCAATTTTGAGAAAAACGATTTCAAAGTTTTGTAATTTTTACACGGGCTCTTATCGGAAAACTCTATTTTTGTTTTTGTTTTTGTTTTTTTTTTTTTTTTTTTTTTTTTTTTTTTTTTTGAATAAAATGAAAACGTGTCAAAGGAATTTGATAAAAATGTAATATGTTATAAAATACAAAGTTACAAACCATATTTAATAAGAAATAAAAATTATTCACTACGTCGTTTTTGAAATATAATTTAAAAACATCATTTCACAACGTTTTTACAACGCTTTTTCAACAATGCTTTTATAAGGCTACAACATAAGCATTCGGAAATTCAAGAATACAAGTGGTATACAAATATAATAACTGGAGAATATTAATACATTATTTAATTTTTGATACAATTTTTTCGCTGAAGTACGTTAAAAAAGCCATTTAACCAATTGGTTTGAAATTTTAATATGTTTGTCTACCCAACAATAACCATAGAAGAGACTCAGATTATTTTACTTAAGCGAAAATTCACAAAATAGTGGACCGTAAAAGTTGGTGGTTTCCAAAGATGTCGAGTTTTTTTTATGGTTATTGTGTAGAACACATTTTATTATAACTATTTTTAAGGCATTGAAAAATTTTAAGGCATTGACAAATTTTTCTTGTACTTATCAAGCTAAAAAACTTCCCCTCAAACCAGGTTTTATGGAAATGATTTGATTTAGATTAATTGGTTGAATTAGGGTGATTTCTATGTAGGCTTTTCCTTTTCGTGACCAAAATGACGAAATTCATTTCTCTAATCGTCTTACTAACTCTTCATAACTCAAGAACGGTTAGGAATTTGGACAATTCTGATTATAAAGTCACAAAAAAAAGATGTTGAATTTTTTAAAATGATTAAATTAGACTCCCCCTCGCCTCTCCCTTTAAAATATCAAGTAGGCTAGAGCAGAAAGAGTGGAATAATAATTAAAAAATATACAAGCCTAATTAAAACGACTGTTAAAATTAATTGCGAACAAAACCGCACAATATAATTTCAAATATTTAAAAAAGGATTACGCAACGAAAAAAGTACAAAGCACAAGAGGTAAATAATATATAAAATTTAAATTTTACAAGATGTATATTATTATATTTTTCCACCGGGGGGAAACACGGAGGCTCTAGTATCTCACGGCTAGTCAAACAGATACATATATGGGGAACACAGAAATGAGTAAACATTGGGGAGAGGGGAATCAGGAAACACAGTTAGAGTGAAACTTTTTAATTATGTAAATTAGGAGTTAATGTAATTTTAGGGAAAATATTTTTCTCGCCGGTTACCTATTGCAGTTATTGCGTTGGTAATAGATTGTAATCTGTAGGTATCTGTTTATGGTAAATAACAGTTTGTTTATTTGGAAACAACTTTTAAAAGTTTTTTTCCCGATTATTAAAAAAAAGATTTTAATTGATAACATAAAAAAGAAACAAAACTTAAATTTACAAATTAATTAATTTTGTTCTAACAAGATATTTTTGAGATAATTTTACTTTGTGAAAATCCATAATGATTATGATGAAAAAATTTTTGTTAATTTTGTGAAATTTTTACTTAAATATAGAGATACATATATTATTTCTCACTAACTCTCATGATATTCAGACTAATTTGTGCATATGTGGTTTTCATCGGATTTTGACGTTATAGGGCCTGTAGGACTGAACCGATTGATCTAAGGTCTATATACTGGGACTAGAGAAATGAAATCAAACTCAAAATAATTCTGTATATGGGACATTAAAAGGAGCAAAATTACACGTTTTGGTTAGTGGTTCTGGAGTTATCGCCATTTTTAACTTTTTGGATTTTATCCGTATACTTGAAACTTCGAAGAAAGGTAGGTATAACAAAATGTCCCAATTATTTTAAGGACAAAATTTTTTCCGTGTCTTATTCACGTGACTTACAAGGAAAGGGCAAGAAGTCGAAAATTCAAAAAAATCTGAAACTTTGCCAGTATATAGAGGGTGGCTACCTAATAACATAAAAAATATCAGTTGCTGCTAAAAAACGTTTTTAGGGGGTGAAACACTCCCTCAAAGTTGGAACTCAAAAATTTTAAAATCGATGAAATTTTGTTTATACGTACCTTAAAAAGTTCTAGCAACAAATATAACATTATTTTTTGCATTTACATATTTTTAAGGGTTGAAACCACCCCTCAACTGTGTAAATTGGAAATTAGAAACAAAAATTGACGAAATTTTTGGATGCCAAAAAAGTTATATTTATTACTAGAGTTTTGTATAGTAGATATATCTAAACAAAATATCATAAATTTATACATTTTTAAGTACACATATGAAGGGGTCGTTTCAACCCCTAAAAATTTATAGATGCAAAAAATAATGTTATATTATTACTAGAGCTTTATATATTATATATAAGTAAACAAAATACCATAAATTTATAAATTTTTAATTACACATATGAAGGGGTGGTTTAAACCCCTGAAATTTTGTAGATGCAAAAAATAATGTTATATTTGTTATTAGAGCTCTGTATAATATATATAAACAAATTATCATCAATTTTTAAATTTTTAAGTACACAGTTGAGGGGTGGTTTCAACCCTTAAAAATGTGTAAATTCAAAAAATAATGTTATATTTGTTACTAGAACTTTTTAAGGTATACGTATAAACATAATTTCATTAATTTTTAAATTTTTGAGTTCCAACTTTGAGGGGATGTTTCATCCCTTAAAAACGTTTTTTAGCAGCAACTGATATTTTTTATGTTATTAGGTAGCTACCCTCTATATACTGACAAAGTTTCAGATTTTTTTGAATTTTCGACTTCTTGCCCTTTCCTTGTTAGTAGAATTTTGATATTTTTGTGTTAATTATCAAAATCCGCTCCGTATCAGAAATGAAATTTTTTTGAAATTTCACAGTTAGCTATAGGAGCTGTAGCATACATCAATTTTTTTTTTCAAAATGACTTGATGGAGGTGACTTGAAACATAACTTTCCTCCCTTAGAAAAGCGCAGGGCTAAATTTCGAAAAAGTTTATCATAGTATATTGTGCAATAAGTGAGGGAAATTGTCGATTGCCCACGAAAGCGAAGTTGAGCGCACGAACGTAGTGAGTGCGCTCATTCGCTTGAGTGGGGCAATCGACAGTCCCGCACGAGTTGCACATACTATTTTTTATTACGAATTTCACATATTTTTTTCTATTATTATCACTATTTTTGACATTTTTAATACTTTAAAAAATTAAAATTTTGTGTTCGTCTTTTTTTCTGAATTAATTATCGTTTAAATTACTTTGTTGATGGTTTCTATAGAAATAATTATGAAATGTTTATTAAATGAAAAATTAAGGGGCGGCTTTGCGTGTTTTAATTAAATTTTGCGTGTTTTATTGTCAATTTGCATGTGGAAAGTGACTTTCCACACGCAAAAAAGTATGCGGGAAGAGTAGGTACAGTGGACAAACAGCTATTTTGCGTACAGAAATGTGTGCGCAAACTTAGTACTTCTCCCGCATGAGTAATAAAAAATATAATTTATAGACATTTCAATTCGCATAAATTTGTTCCTGGCAACTTTCCTTAAAAATGCACCTATCTACCTCTAAAATAGCAAAATATATTTCGATTCTTTGTAATTTTTGAACGGAATGGTTTTTTTTTTCTTTTTGGCTATAGTGATTCTAGTTGTCATCTTTTGTATATTTAACGGAGCGAAAATTCCTCCGGATCTGGATTGTTATTTAAAAATTTGAAAAACTTCTGTATGTGAGTTTGTTTTGTTTTGTTTTCATTTGTTTGTGTAACAACAATTCTGTTACTGACTCCAGATTTTAAAAAAAAAATAAATAAATAATTAACCCCTAGCGACGTAACTTGAAACCACCGATGTAAGGTTGAGTAACACTTATTAAAATATTGTTGGTCTTAGGCTGAAACGCACTAATTCTAGGATCGCCTATATTTTCGAAGACCGTTTGTGCGACAACTTGGTAGATTTCTATTACATATTAAGATTTATTCGGCTGTAAAATGTTTTTAAATGGCGCATTTGATGAGGAGGAACTTTACGATTAATATTTGCGTAAAGACAAAATCAAATTATATAATTTATAAGGTCACGGCAAACGAACGCATTAGAGTGACACAGATAAACGATGAATTAATTGAACGAGTGACCGTCCGTCGTCCCATTGACGAACGGACCGACAGACGGACAGATGGACAGACGGACAGACGGACAATGTACATATGTGGTGGGTGGACGATTATAAATACAATTTGAACAACTTCCTCGCTTACTTAGTGCTTGAAGTATGTATGCACAAACGTTATTCATCTATGTGAGAGAGTATGGAAGGCGGGTGTAAAGTAGGTATGTGTGGGTGCTGCTATAGTATGCGGTCTACCAATTAGTCTCAGTTTTTTTCAAAAAATATAGAACTGTATAGGGGAAAGTTACCGACACTGTTTTATTGGAATTTACTCAAAAAGTACCTATAACAGTTACGAAAAGTCTAATTTCGGTAAGTATTTCGGAAATTGAACCTGTATAATTTTTCGTTGGTGTGCCAATTTGATTTGCAAAAATGTTTCTTCAAGATTCGTTTGGACAGTTGAAAACCTCACCAGTCTACATTCATATGGCTGCTGTTTTATTTTTCAAAATTTTAATATGTTTTCTAGATTTTCTTAAGTTCCTACCATTTTCTTTCTTCCCTAGACTTGTCAGAAAATTAAATAAATACCGAAAATTGTGTCTTGAAGATTCGTAGTTCTTATATTGGATTGGTAAAATTTTGGTTTTCCGTGTTGGTAGAAATTAGAGGCAACTGATATATTTCTCGTTTACAATTAAATCAGCTAACCACAGACCAATGAACACTATTATATTATACTAATAGACAAAGCGTAAAGGCAGTTTGTAGACATTTTTCTTGAAGCAGGTAGCAGGGTGAGACGGATGAAATTTAAAGAATATTATGTCAATTTTTAAACAAATGCGACTATAATTATTGCAGGACATATTTTGTATATGTACGTATTTTAAAAAAAAAGCGCATATCGCGCGTACTCTGTCTCAACCTCGTATCTGAAAACTCCCAATTTTTGGACACAAAAAAAACATATTTTAAATCCGTGTTTTCACCACTATATGAGCTTAAGATTTATGCTAATTACACCCGTTGGTTACCCATATATATATATATATATATATATATATATATATATATATATATATATATATATATATATATATATATATATATATACATATATATATATATATATACATATATATATATATCTATATATATATATATATATATATATATATATATATATATATATATATATATATATAGATAAGTATATATGTAAATACAGTATTTAATATGTTTTCTGTGTGTCCTAAAACATGTACCTTTTGATATACGAGGTAGAGACAGCCAACGCGCGATATAACACTTTCTTTCGTTCAAAATTTTACAGATTCTTCTCAAAAAGGTAAAATTTTATTTTCAATATTATATTTTGACAATTATTATTTGAAAACGTTACTACGAATACAAATTGGTTATTGCATTGATTACTATATTACAGATAGTGATGAGCAAAATTAGTCTTGGTCTTGCAGTCTTGTCTTGGTCTTGTATTTTTTCCAAGACCAAGACCAAGACTAAGTATGGCTGCAAGACCAATACCAAGACTCAAGTGAACAAGACCAAGACAAAAGCAAGAAAAAAGCAAGACTCCTCCTAAACTATTTCAATAGTTTGAAAGTATAGGTAATTAATACCGTAAAGAGAGAAAATTCTGAGTTTAGAAGGAAAAAATTCGCTAATAAAAAAATGCAAGAAAGTGCAAGATTTTTAGCAATACCAAGACCAAGACCAACACTGCATTTTGCAAGACCAAGACCAAGACCGAGACTCAAACTGCTCTAGCAAGACCAAGACCAAGATTTCTAATGCCAGAACAAGACCAAGACGAAGACTGCCAAGTCTTGGTCTTGGTCTTGCTTTGTTCATCACTAATTACAGAATGCAATCCGGTCGTATCCTGGTCGTGTCTGGCTGCCTCAATTATATATTTATATAATTAGTCTATATAATATAATTGTATAATATGTTCATTGGTCTGTGCAGCTAACATAGCCTCAAACAGAACAAGAAATTTAGGTATTACCCAGAAGTATGTTTTTTTGTTATAACGATACGATCTTGCCTGTTATGTATTTGAGATACGATCTGTCAAACATTAGATAGATTTTGAGTAAATAAATGTGTTAATTTGCTAAATTTCTAATTGACTGGTGTAGTCCACTAAAATGGCTTACTTGAAAAAACAGGGAACACCGCCTACTATAGTAATACTTATGTTCCGTACATAAATATGTGCAGATATGTGGTCTTAAAACTAGCTTCAAATGTATGGGAAAGCTTGAAAGCTTTTTAGGAAAATTCATTTTCTTACAAGAGATTTGTTAGTAGTCGGATGGGTTGAATCAACGTCTAATATGTAATAACTGAATGAAAATTTTTTATGGCGTTACTGATGCACGGTCGACCTTGTTTCAAATTGTTTAATGAATTAATTGCACGTAGTATAGTAAATTTCAAAATGTATGTACCATACGGAAACAATTTTTTTTTTGCATATATTTTATTGGATTTAAGTATCCAAGCTGCTCTGAGAATATTGTACTCTAGCAATGAAATTGAGGAATATCTCTCAATTGGTTTTTTGTTCCAAATAGGGTGAATGCGGGAGAGATGCCGCACATTTTGAAAACACTTGATCATTCTTAAAGTATGCATTTAATTGATTTGAAATTTGGTACGCAATAAATGTAAACATTGTTCTTTAAAATTATTTATAAATAATTTCAAATTTTGAGTTTTAAATAATGGATTCATAATTAAAATTTTTGTAGAGCTTGCAAAGCGGCGTCTCTCCCACACCTATGAGAGAGATGCCGCATCAAAGAAAGTGGGACGCCGCATAATTCATATTAAAAATTTTACATTTTACACACATCTCCATACATGATGCATGTAACCATTTTTGGCACTTTATACATCTTAACCAGTCAACTTTTTTTTTTGTTTCTGAGTACTTTTCAAAACATTCAATACATAGGCAATCATCATTATTTTCGTTATCTTCACTAATATGAGGGCTCTTCCTGATCCATTAATGGATCTTTTATATTTATGTGGCATAATTTACAGTCTAAAAAAAAATTGCAAAATTAAAGTATATACACAGCTATTCTCATAAAAAATACTAAGCTAGGTTTGAAACATTCCTTCTATTTTTTTTTTTTTATTTCAAATGTTATCGAGTGCCTGTGAAACATTATTAATGTATGGCGGACTTTTGTCCGTATTTTAAACATACACCAATATTCATATGTTCACTTTAATGTCCAGCTTTGGAAATAAATTGTCACTTTAAAATACGGACAAAAGTCCGCCATACATTAATAATGTTTCACAGGCACTCGATAACATTTGAAATCAAAAAGTGTAACTGCGTCTCGCATTAAAGAGAGGATGTGTTTGATTGATTATCGAAAGTGGAGTGGCACTCGAACGAACGGTCGGTGGCCTAATTGGTAAGGCGCTTGGCTAGCAGCCAAGAGATCCCGGTTCGAGTCCCAGTCGATCCAGTTTTGATAATTTTTCAAAACACTATGTGAATTTTAATCCCTTCTATAAGAAAAAAAATATTCAAAAAGTGAATTTTGTTAAATTTTGATATCCAACTTTAGGTAAAGTTTTCTTATGGAGGGGACGAAAATAGGTTAAATATGGACATCACTTAAAATAAAGAGACATTTATTACCTTTAAAACGGTTTTTATTTCAACCTTTTAGGATGAAGGGTTTATGAAATATGTGCATTGGCATAAATGTTTGCAAACACAAAAATCAGCACAAATTGGGAACACAAAAATGGCTACCACGCTTAAACGGTTCAAGATAACTTTTTTTAAGAATTGTTCTCAATACTTCAAATATAATATAGAAACAACTGGAAGAATATTAATTTTTTCTAAAATGGTCGAGCAACCAACTTTTTTTTAAGACCATTTGATATAGACCGACCTAGTATGATTTTGGCGCCCCCTGAAACTGACGCCCGGGACAGGGGCCCCCGTTTGCCCCTCTCCCCTTAGATCTGGGCCTGGTTATTCTCACATTTTTTTAATCAGCGGTCTCTGTCTCGTACAATGTTCCGTCCTCTAAACTTTGAAAATATGCAAAAAAAAAACAAGCGATTTTTTTGAGTTTCTAGACCAATTAAATGATTGGTATTTCCAAAGGCATTCGATTCTGCTGCTCCAAATTTTTTTTTTTTTTTGTTAAATTTTTGCAAAAAGGTACTCGAGAAATGTTTCTATGTACAATAATATACGAGTATATGCCTGTAAATGTTGTATATATGTATACAATGCTATGTATTTAATGTTAGGGCTTTATGTATTAATTAATTATAGAAAGTCATGAAGTGAATACATTTATCCCAAATGGAACGTGGGGACTTCTGGAGCGAGGAGGCTTCTGTTTGTGACCTGATTAACATACATACATACATATATCTGTCTGCTGTTGACAGATAGTTGTGCTGCCATCTACATTCTCTTCCCGCGTTCCTTTATGTTGTATACGTCATGCAGTAATGTTTAAAATAGATTATCGTTATGAAGGGAGAATATATTGTGTATTCGGTTTCCATAGAAAATATTGACGCTACCAATTCAATGCTACCAATATATTAAGGGGGGAGGGTCCTCCAGAACTTTCAAATTTTTCATTTTTTGTTTTGCTTTAAAAGTTAATTTGAATCTTAAGGAATATATTTCTAATGTTTTAATCCCAACAGAAAGATTATCTTAGATAACGATAAACTGCTTGTAACTCTACTTTTCAAGAACGAAAACTTTTTAATAGCGTTTTTCTCAAAAAAGGTTTTTTTCCGCGTCGTGGAACATAACTTAAAAAGTTATTAAGGGGAGGTTTACTTGAGAGTCCTTAAAAATTATGTATTTTTCTAGAATTTTTTTCTCAAGAACGGAAGTAAATATCAATTTCAAATTTTGTACACATATTTATTAAGTATTAAACTATATAAAAAAAATTTTTCAAGGAAAAATATAAAAAATTGTCCATTTTATAGATACTGCAGTGTGACGATCCGAAAATCCAATGCCTTGTTGGCGGACATCCTAGCGCCGGTAATAAACCACCGAAATCCAAAAACAAAAAAGATTTATAAAATATATTATGAAGAGTACCTACCGGCATCTCTACCTATAATATCAATAAATTGCTGAAAGAAAAAAAAATGGCGGATGTTTGAACTTTTGATTACGATTTTTATCTTATTTTTCGCTCTTTAAAGTAAACTTAAAAATAAAAAAGATATTGAAAGTGTATCGAACTTAGGTAGAGGTGCCGAAGAACTGAATTATCCTTAAAATAAAAAATTTAAAAAAAGGATCCATCGAATAGTTTTTGAGTTATCGTGTCCGCCAGTTCCAAAAATGTAGTTCCGAGATATTATAAAATATATATAAAGAAAAGTATTTTCAAAATTTTTTATTTAATTTTCTTTTTGTAAACTCATGACATGTAGAAACAATGTTGTATATTTAGTTTTTTAATAAAATATTTATTTGTATAAAAAAGATAATAAAAAAAGGTCGATTTTTGATGTTTTTTTGGCGAGTCTCCCCTTAATATAATAATAGACAAAAACTTCATAAAAATTAATTTTTTTAAAGAAAATCTAAAAAAAAAATTCTCTCTACACGGAGAGAAAATTCCTATAAAAATTACTGTGCTCATACTACAATCGACGTGTAACAGGCGAACATATCCAATTTTTGTACGGTAAAATTATCAAAATTACATGCAACTGAAGTTTTGAACGTTCATAGAACGAAAATTTTAAGAACCGTTTTACCGCGAGAATAGGAGGCTGAATCGCTTCGACAGTCTATAACTATAAAGAAAAAATAGAAAAGAAATGTGGCTGACCGTCGCGAGGGTTGAATAACGACCCTAAACCCTTTTTTAATAATGAAAATTATTATTTTGGATTTAGGTCCAACGAATCCAGGAAAAGAAATGAGGAATATCTGTTTTCTATTTTTTTATTAGTGCAAGAGTCCCTAAAGAATAAAAAAAAGCCACCATGAACTGTCGCTGACTTTCTCCACGACTTTTATCAGTCATTGAAGTTGATGAAAGTCATTTTTTTTGAAGTCCAGTGATTCTTAAGAAAGAAATAAAAAATATATTTTTTTTATTTTTTTATAAGTAGAAGAATCCTCGACAAATAAAAAAAAGCCTCCTCGAACTGTCGCTGACTTTCTCCAGGACTTTGATCAGTCATTGAAGTTGATAAAAGTCATTTTTTTGGAGTTAAGTCCAGTGATTCTTAAGAAAGAAATAAAAAATATTTTTTTTCTATTTTTTTATAAGTAGAAGAATCCTCGGCAAATAAAGAAAAACCTCCTCGAACTGTCGCTGACTTTCTCCAGGACTTTTATCAGTCATTGAAGTTGATAAAGTCATTTTTTGGAAGTTAAGTCCAGTGATTCTTAAGAAAGAAATAAAAAATATATTTTTTCTATTTTTTTATAAGTAGAAGAATCCTCGACAAATAAAAAAAAGCCTCCTCAAACTGTCGCTGACTTTCTCCAGGACTTTTATCAGTCATTGAAGTTGATAAAAGTCATTTTTTGGAAGTTAAGTCCAGTAATTCTTAAGAAAGAAATAAAAAATATATTTTTTCTATTTTTTTATAAGTAGAAGAATCCTCGACAAATAGATAAAAGCCTCCTCGAACTGTCGCTGACTTGTTTATATATATACTATATAGAGCTCTAGTAATAAATATAACATTAATTTTTGCATCTACAAATCTTTAGGGGTTGAAACCACCCATTCATGTGTGTACTTAAAAATTTATAAATTTATGATATTTTGTTTTTACATATTATACGAAATTCTAATAATAAATATAACATTATTTTTTGCGTCGACACATTTTTAAGGGGTGAAACCACCCCTTCAAGTGTGTGCGTAGAAAATTTAAAATTGACGAAATTTTATTTATATAATTATACTATTAAGAATTTTAGTAATAAATATAATATTATTTTTTATAGCTACACATTTTTAAGAGGGTGAAACCTCTTAAAAACACGTCTCTATGTAAACACAATATCGCCAGTTTTTAAATTTTTAGGTACGCACTTGAAGGGGTGGTTTGAAAATTTGTGGATCCAAAAAATAATGTTATATTATTACTAAAGCTCTGTATAGTACTATATGTAAACAAAATATTATAAATTTATAAATTTTTAAGTACACACATGAGGGGATGGTTTCAACCCCTAAAGATTTGTAGATGCAAAAAATAATGTTATATTTATTACTAGAGCTCTATATAGTATATATAAACAAAATATCATCAATTTTTAAATTTTTAAGTACACACGTGAATGGGTGGTTTCAACCCCTAAAGATTTGTAGATGCAAAAAATAATGTTATATTTATTACTAGAGGTCTATATAGTATATATAAACAAACTATCATCAATTTTTAAATTTTTAAATACACAGTTGAGGGGTGGTTTCAACCCTTAAAAATTTGTAAATGCAAAAAATAATGTTATATTTGTTACTAGAATTTTTTAAGGTACGTATAAACAAAATTTCATAGATTTTTAAATTTTTAAGTTCCAACTTTGAGGGGATGGTTCACCCCCTAAAAACGTTTTTTAGCAGCAACTGATATTTTTTATGTTATTAGGTAGTCACCCTCTACATACTGACAAAGTTTCAGATTTTTTTGAATTTTCGACTTCTTGCCCTTTCCTTGTAAGTATGTAATAAAATGTTCTTCGAGGTGAATGTTTTTTTGAAGGCTTACCCTTTTACAAAGTGAATTCTCGTTCAAACTATCAAAAGTAACATCATCTAATGATGTAAGTTCGGCAGCAATTAACTCCGCTGTACTGCGATACAACTTACTCATGATCAATACCAAGCCTTAAGCGTATGTGTAAAATATTGTAGCTAGCACCGTGTCCAGAATGTGTCAGATATCGTATAAGTCAGTTGGTCGACTGCTCTTCCAAGAAACACATTAATTGTTAGTATAGCAAAAATCCACTTGTCGCACAGTCCAAGAAATTCGACATCGATCGGCATTAAGTGAGAGGGGAGAGTTCATACCTCGCTTAACACACGTACACTGCTTCTTAAGTATATTGTGAGTGGGTCCAAGTGTGTCCATACAACGTATTCGCCTTACAAATTAGTCATAGACGGTCATGTATCGTCGTATTGTATGCTTATCTTAAAGTATGTATGGTTGTATTATTGATTTACCTACCCATGTTATATGATGCAGGTTCTGAATCGATTCTTGCAACTGTTATATATTGTTGATTTTATTGCAATTTATTATTTTTTTTTATTATTAAAAAACATAATATTTGTTATTTTTTATTTAAATAGAATTTAATTATATTTATTTAATAGAGTTTAACGTATATTATTATTATTATCATTATTCCACTACTTTCTTACGAATCATTGGACTTAACTCTAAGAAAATGACTTTTTCAATTTAAATGACTGATAAAAGTCCTGGAGAAAGTCAGCGACAGTTCGAGGAGGCTTTTTTTTATTTGTCGAGGATTCTTCTACTTATAAAAAAATAGAAAAAATATATTTTTTATTTCTTTCTTAAGAATCACTGGACTTAACTCCAAAAAAATGACTTTTATCAACTTCAATGACTGATAAAAGTCCTGGAGAAAGTCAGCGACAGTTCGAGGAGGCTTTTTTCTCTTTGTCGAGAATTATTCTACTTATAAAAAAATAGAAAATATATATTTTTTATTTCTTTCTTAAGAATCACTGGACTTAACTCCAAAAAAATGACTTTTATCAACTTCAATGACTGATAAAAGTCCTGGAGAAAGTCAGCGACAGTTCGAGGAGGCTTTTTTTTATTTGTCGAGGATTCTTCTACTTATAAAAAAATAAAAAAAATATATTTTTTATTTCTTTCTTAAGAATCACTGGACTTCAAAAAAATGACTTTCATCAACTTCAATGACTGATAATAGTCGTGGAGAAAGTCAGCGACAGTTCGTGGAGGCTTTTTTTATTCTTTAGGGACTCTTGCATTAATAGAAAAATAGAAAACAGATATTCCTCATTTCTTTTCCTGGATTCGTTGGACTTAAATCCAAAATAATAATTTTCATTATTAAAAAAGGGTTTAGGGTCGTTATTCAATCCTCGCGACGGTCAGCGACATTTCTTTTCTATTTTTTCTTTATAGTTATAGACTGTCGAAGCGGTTCAGCCTCCTATTCTCACGGTAAAACGGTTCTTAAAATTTTCGTTCTATGAACGTTCAAAACTTCAGTTGCATAAAATTACAATAATATAACTATAATTTTTATAATTTTACCGTACAAAAATTGGATATGTTCGCCTGTTACACGTCGATTGTAGTATGAGCACAGTAATAATTTTTATAGGAATTTTCTCTCCGTGTATGTTGAGTTTTTTTTTTTTTTTAATTTTTCGGATCTCAATTTCGATGGTTAGAACGCCAAGCATTTGGGAACCTGTGGAGTGACGCGCTCCAATAAAAAGCTTCGCCATTTTTTGTATATATTGGTAAAAAAAAATATGTTGTAACACTTTGAAGTCATAGTAAATAAAACTTCAAACTTCAAAACTGTAGATCAACTTTTTTCCTTGTTAAAAAAATTTCCAAAATTGCTTTTACTTTCGCCTATTGAACGTTGACTGTTAGCTAACGATTACTAGGAGAACTGGATATTTGCATGTAATTCAAGAAAAAAAACACAGTAATTGCACAGGAAGGACATATGATATTTAATATTCTTTTTATACCAAATGCAAATTAACTGCTAATTTATCTGATAGTACTCGCCTATTTTTCTTGTAATAATAATTTTACATGTTTTGCATGGAGTTAAATGCACTTGCAGTTGCGTATAGGATACCATCTATTTTATCTTCATAAGATAAATCTTCATAAAATATGATTGAGAATTAGGTATCATACATCAATCTGCAATTATCAACCATCATAATATTATATGAATAAAATTATCTGCGTATCGTTTTTTAATAACCTTGCAATCATTTCCGGTTGCCGTATTAACCACATGCAGCACGCTAATTATTATCTTTCCATGTGTTTTCAAAGAGAATAAAATGGAAAAAAAGGTTAATTGTTAATTCGTTTAATTGTTATAAATAGTAAGCTATTATTAATTATTTTAATGTCATTGGCGATTGTCAGGAATATGATTATTTTTAAATCAACTGTAAATTATTACTTATTGGATAATTCTCTCGCAAAGTGAGACATCGAAAAACTCATATAGGGGAAGGTTGCTCAAAGCGGGCAATAGCGCTTTTATATAGCTGTGTGAAGTTGGCACACACTTTTGCAATTTTTTGATTTAAGCGTACACATTCGTTTGTCCATCGTTTGTCCACGATTGTCCACTAAAAATTTTCGTTTGTCCACTTTTGGTTTTGAAATGGCAGTCCAAAAACTTTTTTTGCACATTTTTCTCACTGGAACCCCCAAATTGCAACCAAGATTTTTGAACCACCTAAATCGTTTGTCCATATTTGTCCAACAATTAGTTTTGTTTGTCCACTCACCGGTTCATTGTAATTAATTATTGAAATTTTTAAAAAGTGTGAGGTTGGCACCCCTTTTTTGGAATTTTATATTTTTTTACTGCATTCGTTTGTTCATGTGCAAAAACAGTTTTTGGGCCGCTATTCTGAAACCAAAAGTGGACAAACGAAAATTTTTAGTGGACAATCATGGACAATCGATGGACAAACGAATGCAATAAAAGTGCAATATTTCAAAAAATCAACTTCACATTTTCTGAAAATTTTAATAATAATTAATTATTTATAAAAAACCTGTGGGTGGACTAACGAAACTAATTGCTGGACAAACATGGACAGACAATGGGCAAACGATTGAGGTGGTCCAGAAACTTTTTTTTGCAAAATTATGGGTGCCAAAAAAATTCAAAAAAAGTTTTTGGGGCCGCCATTTTGAAACCAAAACTGGACAAACGAAAATTTTTGGTCGACAATGGTGGACAAACGAATGCAGTAGAAAAAAAATTTAAAATTCCAAAAAAGGGGTGCCAACTTCACACTATCTAAAAATTTTATTAATTAATTATAATTAACCGGTGGGTTATAATTAACCGAAAATTTTTGGTGGACAATGATGGGCAAGCGATGGACAAACGATATAGGTGGTCCAATAACTTTTTTGCAAATTTGTTGGTGCCATTGCAAAAAAATTGCAAAAAAAGTTTTTGGACCGCCATTTCGAAACCAAAAGTGGACAAACGAAACTAATTGTTGGACTACTTTCCCCTAGTTTTAGATTTTGATGACTGTTGGTTATGTTTTCACAATTTATAAGTTGTTAGTGTTATATGTAGTTATGTTGACCTATATATTTTCGTGATATCTGATTTTTTTGTAGAGCTAAATTCACTGAAATCATCTTTCTCGTTTTCCCCCGAATCAATTGCAGAAGTAAAGCCAAAAATAACCGCTCACGTAAATCCGATAGTTTAGTTGAATCGCCATGTTTGTAAGAGTTTATAAATCGATTTGGGCGTTTTAATTTTAAACTATCATTTTAAACGGTGAAAGAAAATCAGTGGAGAAGTAACTCTACAAATTTTTACAGCCAAATTCCAATTTTTTTTTTTGGGGGGGGGGGGAATTGTGAAAAATGCCACATTAATCAGTTCAAGGATTGTATACAAAAAAAATTGACTTAGATCACGCACTGGGGACAAAACTCTGAAAAATTTTGTAACAAAAATTTAAAAAAAAAAACTGTTAGTACGAATGATATAGCACAAAATTTGCTAGGAATAGCCATTCCATCCCTTTCTGATCTTTTAGGTTTTTAAAGTTAATATTTTGACTATAATAGTTAGATATTGAGTCTAGTGTTAATAGATATTGAGTCCAGTGTTGGCATCAATCAACAAAATTTTTTGGTTATCTAATTATTTGATTAATATTTTTAGTCAACTAATTTATTTCCTAACTAAATTATTCGTAATTAAAAAGTTAGTTTGTGAAACCTAAATTTTTCAATTTTTATTAATTTTGTAGGTACGTTATAAACTAATAACTAAATTTGTCCCACATAAAATTCCACACAGAAAGCAATATTATGGAACCAAACTGAAAACGCCTGGTCTCGAGCAGAGTGTCCTGAAAGTCCCAAAAAGTCCCAAGTCTCGTTTCCTTTTTCCAAACCAATTTTGTATAATTTTTTTAATTGGTATTAGGAGAACATAATATAGGTATATTGGTTAAATTTTAAAACAGTAATTTGCTTAACTCTTTCTCTACTATTCAAAAATAAATTCATGTTCCTCTGATACCGTACTGGAATTTTGTTATTACCGTGTTGCGGCGGTATTGTATTTGCGGACCTTTTTTTGTCGTTACCGAACGAAAATTATCGGCAAATCTTACCGCAAAATTGAGTAAATTAAATAAACACTTTCTTATTGATTAATTTCGAGCTCCATTACCTAGTTCCAATTGGGTCAACTACAGACTATTTTTAAAAACTTTTCGTTACTTTCCGTAATTGTCTTTGGTCCGTAAATCCAAATCTCATGAAAGATCCCTACATCGTAACAAAAAATAACGAATTTTTTAAAGACTTAAGCGAAGCAAGTTATAGGTATTCGAAATATATTAGCGCTACTAAAACTAGTTTCCGTTATCGAAAATTATTGATATCGAAAATAACGATATTTTCAAAATGGATAAATAAGGAATGATTCGAAATTCGCAGCAAACTTGGCGTCACCGTCGATAAACTTATTATAATAAAATCATAACAATCATTTAATAATGTAACAATTCTAATAAAATAATCAGTCTTAATTATAATCAGATATTCCAACAAATTAATATGATTATTATAATTATATTGACGTGTTATTGTTTATGAATTGACAGCAACGGGACGTCATAAACATATCTTTTCAGTGTTTCTGAGTATTGTTGTGTTTATTTCACTTGCATTTAGTTACGTATGTTGTTTACCACCAGGAAATCTAACCGGTCCGTCTGTTTATCTGTGTATAACCTATTTATTTCGTATTGTTTTATAGATTAGATGTTGTTATATAACTGAGCTGTAAATGGCTAATTTTAACGTACTACATGGAACAGATATCGAGTTAACTGTAGCGCTGAGTTTGTGCGAGAGCCATTCGGATAGGTTGCCAGGTAGCTCTTACCATTGTTACATTGTTATAATTAGGTATCGGGTTTCTTCGGACAGGTCAGGACCGTACTTATTTCAATAAAATTTTGCAACTAAATTACATTAAATTATGCACATTTGAATGAATATAATTGGTCAAAAATTACATTTTTCACCATTTAGAATACTAACAGCATTTTTTATTTGACGAAAGTAAGAAAATTCAAAAAATCGGAAAAAAATTTTGTAAAATATATTGAAAAGTTGTTGAATATTTAGACGGTGCACTATAACAGCTAAGAAGTACGTATTTACTAAGATTTTTTATTATTGAAAAACAAATTTTTAACAAGCAACTATACTTCTATCTCTCAAAATTGAAAACAATAATAAAAGATGAATTTATTTAATTTAAATGACATGTCACATAAATCACATACATAATATAAACAAAAATACTTTTGATAGTCAATTAAAATTACAGTGGCACTTTTCAATTGTGCGGGTAATAAATAAAAGAAAAAAAAGTATGTTTACATAAAATACGTATAAATGATATTTTGATACACATATGTATGCGTGTGTATGTAACTTGTGTAAGTTGTTTTTATGAAAATATTTTGAACTTTTAGTCACATTGAGTGCAATATGTATACCTGTATATGCTAAAGACGAAACTGTCTGATCCGAAAGAAATCCGATACCTGGTTATAATATTCATTTGTATTACATGTACCAACAATTGTTAGCTAAGGGGGAGGGAGATTATGTGTAGTGTTTTTATACCTAGTGAAAATAGAATTTTTTTCACTTTGGTGTCTTAAAACATTAAATATTGGTAGTGTCGGGGGACAAATAAATTCGGGCACGGGTGTAAGAAATTTTTTAAAACCCCAAAAAAATTCTGATGTCATTTATAAGGATATAATAATGATTTGTTGAATTTGGATTTTTCGTACACCACATTTTTTTTTGTTAAAAATACCGGACTGTAAGGATTTAGCGTGGACCGTAAGTGTTATTTTTCTGGCTTCGGATTCCTAAGCATTCGTGGTCAGAAAAATGGACTTACGGACCGAGTATGAGTAAGTAAAGTTCGGTCAAACGAAAAAAACTGAATGAAAAGATAATAAAATTAATGACAATGGCAATTTTAATAAAAATGAATAGTAGGCGTCTATAAAAGAAACCAGTTCCAGAGAAAAATCTATTTACTAATTGACGATAAGCGAGTACTTACGTTCCTAGGAAGGTAAGTAAACTTTTATGACCTCTTATTTTTGTAAGCATAATAACCAGAAAATAGAACGGTAAATGTTGCCTACGCGACAAGTTACATAAATTTTTTCCTAATTTTTTTTTTAGAACTTTTAAATAAAATTGGGTGGCGTCCGTTTAGATAGCACTCAACTATTAATTAATTCATACCCAAGCCCCTGCCTGTCTTTCCTGCTACTAAAGTTAGCCCAGTTAAGTCGAATATGTGGCTATCATGAAAAGATGGCGTTACAATAGCCTGATTAAATTTATTTATTGCGACCAATACAGGCAGAATTCGGAGAAGGAAAGTTAGTGGTACCTATTTTTTCAATGGTAAATATTTTAATAAATTCAACAAAAAGCTAATTTTGGTATAATCAGTCCCGTCGACAGTGGGGACAGCCAGAGTTGTAACCCCGGAGCCCGAGCCTGGAGGTAAGGCTTGGTAAAGGGCCTGGAAAAAGTAAAAGAAAAATGAAATGTCTGTAAAAGTACTTTTTTACTCGTCGCGTCGCTTATATCTTTTTGAGGAAAATTTTTGAAAAATTTGCTTTATTCCTGAGACCCGCTATTAATCTACACAGTCCTGGATATAACTGGATCTTAAGGCTTTCCATTTTTTCCCCATAATTACATTAAACTACTAACCTGTGAAAGAAATGCAAGAAAAAACGATCCTCTTGCTTAATAGCATATTCTTCTTGCTTAATATATTATTAATAATACATTGAGTCATGATGGGTCAACGTGTTAAAATTTTAGCTTCAGAACAATTGAGTTTGATAAAAACTAATAACTTTATTAACATTCTCATTTGTGCGTTGCTTTTTATTCGTTCTTAAGTGATAAAAATAACTTGTCTGTTTTAAAATATTCTCTTAATGCCTCACTTAATACAATAATATATTCCGTTTAGTTTTTTGTACACATTTGAATTTTGTAGACCATATCATTAAATTTGTGACATCTTATATTTATAATGTTAACACCCTGTAATTATGTAATAATGTAGTGAGTTGTTAAATGATTCCGGCTGGAGTCAGTGACGTTGTATTTAATTATTTTGAATGATGTTTATTTTAGTAGTAGTGTTTTGACCATTTTTGAACGTATGTATATTCTTAAGGGGGACCACTAGTGTGAGCGCCTGAGAAAAAGGTGATTTTTGAGAATTTTTTTAAAGAAGACTACTGTATTGAATGTTTTAATATTTTAAGGATATATTCATTGATATACAAGGTGGTCCGGAATTATGTACCGTAATTGGTAGAGCTTGTAGTACGTTCAAAAATAATGTCACCTTTTCATGTACACTTTTTTTTGAAAACTTAATAATAAGGAGATACAACTTTGTAAAGGGGTGAAACGAAAACCATTATTTCTTAAATATTTTCCAAACGCTTTTGAGTAACGGGTTGATATTTTAGGAGTACTTATTTTGCGTTAGAAGGATTAAATTTATGTCAACATTTGTTCTACCACTCATGACTAAGGGGTGGTTTTGGGTGGTAGGTGTGAGTTGTCACGTCTTTACTCTTTTAATTTGGAATTATTTTAACAAAATCTCTGATAATATAATTCCTCGGACAATTTCACGCAAAAAAGGTATACCTTTTACATTTCGATAAATATTACTGTTTTCGAGTAATTTAAAGTAGAAGTATCTATTTCCAAATTATTCCCTAATCATAAGTGATCGAATAATTGATACCACAAATTTAATTATCTTAGTGTTCATACATTATCCTAGTGATCATAAGCGCCTAAAAAGTTTTTAAAAAAAAGAAGTCAGTTTCGTTGCACCCCTCTACATTTTACCCCTCTGCTTTATTTCCCTTATTATTGAGTTTTGGAGAAAGTGTAGATGAAAAGGTACCATTATTTTTGAGCATACTATCAGCTCCAGCAATTACGGTACATAATTCTGGATCACCCTGTATAACAAATTCATGATAAAATTTTTCGACCAAAAAATTGAAAATTCAGTGAGTTATTTGTGATCTGCCAAGACTCCAAAAAAAGTCCCCCCACTGCTGCAGTGATAGCGACCATCATAGTGCTTGAAATCAAAAAAATCAAAAAGCCTATTAAACTAGAAGGTATTGCCCGTACCATGAACCTCAATCGAAAAAAAAGTTGAAATTTAACAAAATGGCGAAGTTTTTTTTTAAGAAAAGTTCCAAATTTTGCGCGAAAATTTGATAATTTTTGGCCTGAAAAAATTACATTATTTATTCGATCGGAAAAATGGAGGTTCATTGCACGAAGAAACATATATAAAAGAAGTTGCAATAAGAATCAAATTGATCGGATTATTTATCTTCGAGTTGTAACTGCAGCAAATTTGAAAAATGTAGTTTTTCTCTACCTTACCTATTAGTTTTAATCGGTGAGAATTTTTACTAAAATTATTTACGATGTACTCACTATAAGGGTCATAGTAAGACTAGATGAGTCGTTTAAATGTGCCAGGGTCTAGCTGCTCCACAACATGTGACTGGTAGCCACGTCCAGAAATTCCCGAACTGTCAACTTTCATACATTTCTCAATATCTCAAAGTTAATAATGAAAATCAGAATCCGCTGTTCAGATGGCTGTAACTCAAAAACTATTTGAGATATGCACTTGAAATTTTAGTATGTTATTTTTAAAGGTATAGACTATCGAAACATGCAAAAAAAATTTTAGAATTTTTTCAAAATGTCACACTAGTGGTCCCCCTTAAAATAAGGCGTTATCTTGTATTACTTTAAAACGCTAGAGAACAGAAGGTTTTATTGGAGAATTTTTGTCTCTTTTAGAGTAGGTATATTATACGTGTTTTAAGGATATACAAAAATTTTTCCCAATTTAAAAAACAAAATGGTGGTGTGGGTGCATGTGCAGCGCAAAAGTTTTTTTTTTTCATAAAAATTTCCAGACAGTAACCAGAACATTTTTATTAAACAGTATTGATTTTTCGTCAGATGACACCAGCCTGAAAAATTTTTTTAAAATCGATGAATAAGTCATCCTTAATTTTTTTGTGAAAAATTTATTTGTTAACCAATTTTTAAAATCCTACCAAATCCTACAAATTTTTAAAATCCTATTTAACAGAATGCTATTAATAAAAAAAATAAATAAATTTAAAAATCAAAAAATCTGACTGCGTAAAATGTGAACTAAAAGAATGGAAACAAGATGAAATAGATAAGCAAAAAAAATAAAAATAGATGAATAAAATACCCCTGTCGCAGCATCCTGCATAACATAGCGAATTTCCTTTTATAAAAATTAGTTTTTCTTGGAAACTAGTTGACATAGAATATTAATTTAGAGACCCTTTTTATATGATTTTTTCTCCTCTTTCCAATAGTGTAAATAAATTTCACAAAAATTTTTGAATAAGGGCAAATTTTGGCAAAAAACTAATTATTTTCACGAAAATTGCCAAAAAACCATGTTCCGGGCATCGGACGTGTCTGGTTAACGCACTCGTCCAACGGTTTGGGACTTCCAATATTTTCACCAAATTTCATAAGCGTAAGAGATTTCGTTCGAGAGTTATCGCTCGGGCACATATATACAGGCTGGTCCAGAATTATGTACCGTAATTGCTGGAGCTGATAGTGTGTTCAAAAATAATGGTACCTTTTCATCTACACTTTTTTCCAAAACTCAATAATAAGGGAGATAAAGCAGAGGGGTAAAATGTAGAGGGGTGGAACGAAACTGACTTCTTTTTTTTAAAATTTTTTAGGCGCTTTTGATTACTGGGTTCATATTCTAGGGGCGCGTATGAACATTAAGATAATTAAATTTATGGTATCAATTATTCGATCACTTAGGATTAGGGGATAATTTGGAAATAGATACTTCTACTTTAAATTACTCGAAAACGGTAATATTTATCGAAATGTAACAAGTATACCTTTTTTGCGTGAAATTGTCTGAGGAATTTTATTATGAGGGAATTTGTTTAAATAACTGCAAATTAAAAAAGAAAAGACGTGATAACGCACACCTACCACCCAAAACCACCCCCTAGTCATAAGTGGTGGAATAAGTGTTGACATAAATTTAATCCTTCTAACGCAAAATAAGTACCTCTAAATTATCAATCCGTTATTCAAAAGCGTTTGGAAAATATTTAAGAAATAATGGTTTTCGTTTCACCCTTTTACAGAGTTGTATCTCCCTTATTATTGAGTTTTGGAAAAAAGCGTAAATGAAAAGGTACCATTATTTTTGAACGTACTATCAGCTCTAGCAATTACGGTACATAATTCTGGACCACCGTGTATATACGTCTATATATAAATTTTAGTGAATATTATTTTCGGTTTCTAGGGACCTCAAAACAAATTTCTGCAATATAGTCCCGCGCTGAAGTCGCGTCATGGCAGTGGCTGTAATAGCTGAATTCCATTCTGGAAATTCGCTAAAAGTAGTCGGAAGCATACACATATTATAATGACAATAACAATAAGTTTTGTTTATTCATTTTTTGTTTTTATATTTCATCTTTTTGGTTCACTTTTTACGCAGTCGAGTTTTTTGATTTCTTTCTTTGAAATACTTTTCTCTATTTCAGTTTTTCCCTTTAGCACTTAAAAATGTTAAAGGGCCCCCAATGTGTGGAAATGAGTAAAAAATGTTTATATAATTTGCAATGAGTCAACTTCTACAACCCTCCAAATATTTTTCACGACCCCCAGTTTGAGAATCACTGCTCTATTTCATTTTGTTTCCATCTTTTTAGTTCGCTTTTTACGCCGTCGAACATTTTTGATTTTTTTAAAATTTACTTTTTTATAAAATTTTTGACTTAAATTACAGCTTTTGGGAAAAGGTAAAAATTTTTTGGTGTTTCCCTAATTTTTTTGGGGAAAAACAAACATTTAAAATCAACTTTTAAAAAAAAAAATTAAATAAATATAATTTGTAATAATTTTTATTTTCTTCTTTACAGGTAAATCCTTTTTTTTCATCTACTGTTGGGTAAGCCTAGTTTTATTGTCATTTCTTATTAATCTGTGCCGTGTGACCCCAATTTTATAAACGGCCAGTACAGTATTGATTTTAGGAAATATCGTTAAATTTTTAATTCATTCAAAGAAGGAAACAAATTACCGATGTAAAATTGATGAGGCAAAAATTACATAAACGAGAATCGGCGATTGTGAACGAATGTAAACAAAGTAAATATTCTATATACCTAGGTATGCAGTAATTAATTCGATTTTAAATTAATTTTTCACTCTATATAAAACCAAATAGCGATTAATTAGTTGTTAATAAATGATTATTATGTGATCGAATACGACCCGGTTTTTATTACAAACTTGTGTGCTTAACGAGCTCTAACTATATGTACAGGATGAGTTTTTTGAGAATTGCCATTTTTATCACGGCTAAACTGTTGACTTAATCAACATTATATTTATTAGCTAGTTACCCAAAATAAATTCGAGTTATAAATACAAACATACATATTTTCTTAAACGGAACTATGTATAAATTTGTTGATAAAACTGATCCAGTACATCAATAAGAAAACATAAATGGAAGAAAAATTTTTCCATTTCCATTGGAATTTTTCCATTGAAATTTTTCTTTTTTTCTGAATTTATGAACCCCTTATTGCATGAATTATGAAGAAGGTGAAGAAAAAAATTTTTTTTACTGAAAATGTTCACTTCTTTTATTTTAGTAGTCAAATTAAGAAAAAAAAATTAAGTCTTATTGTTTAGAAATTACTTAACGAAGCCATATATGGCTTCGTATGCATTCTAGTATTATAATTATAATCGATATATTATGACTTCGTATGCGTTAAATAAAAAATACAATTATATTTTATGAAAATCCGTATGCAATTTTATTTGCCATTGTAACATAAATAAATTTGACACTTTCCATATTTGGCGAATGAACGGAATTTTGAGCAGTTTTGACATAATTGTCAATTTAGTTTTGTCCATTCGGGGGAAATGGTCACCTTATCTGATCGCACAGACTTCAAAGGGACGTCTTGATGCCTAGCTGGAGTTTTTCGTGCTTTTTTAATGAGTATAGGTGAGCCGGGCAAGCTAGATGGAGTACCTTTTCGGCTTGTTGCAGTACGTTTTCTGGCCACCAAAGTTGATGGACTGCCTTGGCTGGTGGGAGTACTGGGGAATCAGAAGCAAAATCATCGTCACTCACGAAGCCATCACCAGGAATAGAATTGATATGCGGGGATGTACCATAAAAGCGATACGAAGCCATATATGCCCAATAATAATTTGGATTAAACGCATACGAAGCCAAATATGGCAACTTCAAAATAAGCCCCAAAAATCGAAGAAAACAAGAATACACACACGAATCACAACTATTCCATGTTCTTGAATATATAAATAATGTTTTGAAAATTTTTGATTTTAGTACTTACCGTTTTATTGTTTAGTTTTCACAAATAAATTTAGCACCAATTAATTGCACTGTAACGGTTAGACACTCTGAACATAACTTCAAATAATTTGACAACCCGCACTTACGAAAGACAACAAAAATTACGTTCCGTTACTCGAAGGAGTATAAAGTTAGAATTTAATATTAGTTTCAAAAAAAAAAAAATTTAATATGTTGAAAAAACAAATAGTAAAACTTAGAATCCATATATGGCTTTGTATGCGATAAGGGGTTAATTTTGCAGCAAATAGATACGTACCTGTATAGACTAGGTTCAATTGGGGTACTTTTATTTTTTTTATCCAAGAAACGAACCTGCAATTAAAAGATCGTCCAACAGATAGTTTACATTTTGAAATATAGATGTCACACCTCAAGTATTTATTAATTTATCAAAAATTATTTACGTTTCCTATATTTTTGTTTCAGTAAATGTTAGATATTTAACTACACTATTATTGTTAAATGATAGTGACACCAGAAATTGTATATTTTTATGTAGTTTGAATTCAGTCGCAACGCGGCCTTTAACAAGTTGATTTTTGAAACGCAATTACTCGCAACAAATTTGAGTATTGATGGTAGTTTTGAGCCATAATTTAATTTTTAAAAAAACTTTTAAACATGGATTCTCGTCATTAGAAAACTGGAGGAACTATAAAGCTCCTAGATGTAGTAATCGATTGTCCTCCACAGTAGCTGCAAACCCTATTTGATTAAGCTAATAGTTTCGCCGTAATAAAAATTGCTACTCTCAAAAAACTCATCCTGTATATGTGCCTCATTGTCAAAATGAGTAAATGGACATTAAAAATGGAAAACCAAGATCTTTTACAATATGTGTAGCGTGTAGGTACATTTTTCTCCCTTTTCGGACCTCTAACTTCTTCAATTTTGATCGGAATGATTTTAAATTTGAACTGTGCCTTCACAATGAGTTGTTCTAACATTTTTTACTGAACTTTTCGATATTGTTCGGAAACTTTTGATATGAGAGCGCCTTAGGCCCATTTCACACCAAGCCAGTCGCGTCCAGTCAAGTCACGTCAAGTCTGACGCATCTTGATTCAACATACACCGATTCAATGCAATTACAACATAAACTGTATTTTTGCTTTCAAATATAATCAGTCGCGTCCAGTCAAGTCAAGTCAAGTCACCGTCAGTCCAGTCAACGACTCAACAAGTTGAATTGTTTCATCAGTCAACGTAAGTCATCTGTCCATTGTACATGCGTATTAAGAGATACATACATATTATGTGTGTGTTGTGATATGTGTTGTGTATAAATCAAATCATAGAGCATATTTCTTATGTCATTTCTGGTATTATTATGTATGCATATTAAGCCTTGTTCACACGACACCGAATCGGTATTTTTTCCGAATCGGTTTTTTTACTGTATGCTTCAGTGGCATATGTATTTCAATGAGTACGTTCACACGATACGGACAAAAAGTTTTGTCCGTATCGTGTGAACGTACACATTGAAATACATATGCCACTGAAGCATACAGTAAAAAAACCGATTCGGAAAAAATACCGATTCGGTGTCGTGTGAACCAGCTCTTATGTAGTATATATTATTTTTTCAAATAATACATTACTCAAACGTTAAATCCTTAAATCTTAGAACAATTAATATTACTTATTAGAAATTATCCAAAAAATTATGATCTTAACTTCCGCATTATTATTATTGCATTAAGTAACAACATCCATTTTCAAATATCAAATAATAACTAATTTAAACTGACTGATTTGACTTAACTTGGTCTTTCTGAAAGCACCTGACTGGCTTGAGTTGACGCATCTGGACTTGACGTGACTTGACTGGTTTGGTCTGAAATGAGCCTTACACTTTTAAAATTGAACTTTAGAATTTAGAGTTTGCATTTTTATATATATGGAAAATTCGTAGATATTTCATCACATAATATTTAAATAAATGATTGTGTTTGTAAAATGAGGTAAAAGGTAAAGAGGTCAAAGTAGAAAAATTTTTCAATATACTTTTTTTTTGAATTTGAATGAAAATCCTATAAAAATATTATTTATAATGTCAGGTAATTGTTTTCATTTTGTATGTGGTTGATAGCTGTATAGGGAAAACATTTGTAGCTCTGCTGCTAGCATTCGTTACGTTTGGAAGTATGTAAATGCGAATATATTGTCCTTCGACAAAAACATATTTAATTTTTGATTTATTGTGTTAAGCGACATAACAAGCAGCTCCTACTACATAGGTATATAGCATAGTATTCCCCCTATATAATATAGGTAGCTAGAGTTAGCGATTGTACATATGTCAAAAATACATATTTTCATGTGTTGTCACGATCTTTGAATATCACGAATATTTTAAAAATTATATATATTATACTAAATATTATATATATATATATATATATATATATATATATATATATATATATATATATATATATATATATGTATATGTATATGAATTTGAATGGCTACAGTACAGTAAAAAAGGAGTAGGTAGTCGGTTACTTGGGAACGTATACACGATTGCCTAAATTCAGGGGCAAGCCGGTCTGTGTCGTTATTAGCCGCTAGTAACCAGAACAGTAAGTGGTTACTGGCGCTTGATGACGTCATAGACCGGCTTGAATTCAGGCAATCGTGTATACGTCCGCAAGTATCCAACTACCTACTGAATGGATTTCATCAACTTAAAATTGTGTGCTCACGAGTTATTTTTGCTATACAGCAGTGTTGGGCTGCGAAAGTACCTCACAGGTCTGCAATTACAAAAATTTAAAAATAAGAAGGTTCTTAGCGATGAAAATTGTATGTTTTGGAATTATTTTCTTTTTACCCATGATATAATTTGGAATTTTGTTTTTGGGCCATGATAGCACACGTCTAGTAGGTACAATAGAACATAAAATTTTTTGTTTAATTGCTTAAAAAAAGTGTCGATATTTATTTGACATACTTGATCGACCAAGTGGTCGGAATGCGACATTTCATATTACACGACCAAATGTTATTTCAATTAACGGCGGGAATGATTGCAGGCTACAAGAATTATATTTAAATTTAAAGAATTGATTTTAAACATTTCTCTAATGCTTAAAAAAAGTGTCTTTATGTATCTGAATTTTATGGTCGACCAAAAATGGTTGGAAAACGAATTTTCATATTAACACTATGAGGCCCGAGCACTTTCATAGTAAACTTCCCCGAAAGCCGGTAATATTTAAAAAAAAAACTTTATATAAACAAATACATAAAATAACATGATTCAAACACTGAATAGATTCAACACAATTCAACATGTATGTGTAAAACTGTAAACATACGTACGTGATACGTACATACTTCATATACACTGACATTCAAATCAATTTTATTTAAGAATATAAATTATACTTTTTCTGTATTTTTGGTTTATTTTAAAATTTTTTATACATAGAAACCGAGAGTAGTGTGTGTTGGTATGTATTTGTGTGAGTAGGAACACATCCGTGTGATGAATGATGATAAACACCGCACACATAATGTGTAACCAACTAATCAATAAATTAATCATATATCGCGGTGGGCCTCTGGGGATGTTTTGTTTGGTTTCGGATACCGAAGCCGTGGGTCTGAAAGTGTTAAAAAATATAAATGTAGTTTAGAAAAATATATATTGTACGTTCACGACTAGATACCTGGAGTTGTTTTTATTTTGTTACTGTGTTTGAATATTTTTGTACAGACCTGTACAGCTTTATATACCTGTAAAACACATACATACATTATAATAAACAAACATTTTGTATATTATGTATAGCTGGTACCTAAACCTTATATAAAGAAGGTCGCTATATTACCTACTAGCGATTATGGAATAAATTTTATAATGGCATGTGTATTATTATATGACGCTGAATAAACGTCATATAGCCTACAGTTGATATAACAGCATACTGTGTCGATACATCCTATTGTAACAGAGCTGGATTTATACACGTACAGGGCCCCTAGACACCTTTATTTTGAGGTTTTGTATTTATTTTTTCTAATAAATTTTTTGTTTGTCTAACAAAAATTAATTGTCTAGCAATTTAATGAGAAAGGCTGTCAACTAACAAAAATGCGACAGCGAAGTTGAAGCGTTTTTGTTAGTTGACTTTTAGAATATTATTATTTCATATTTGGTTATTATGTTTTTGAAACCAATTAAATTTGTTAATAAAAATTTATTCTATACTTCTGTTGAAGAACACTCTCATTACATATCCGTTAATTGTTGAGAAAGTTAGGCATTATTCAAAGGTGTGGAGGAATGATTACACAGGCCTGCGAATTTTAAGTCATGTCGTCCTCTTTTAGATTTGATGACTGATCTTAAGATATTTTGGTGCGCTGATTACGAAAAAAATATTCAAAAAATTCCAGCACGTCAGAATTTTTAGATATTAAGTATTAAAATTTTTGACTAAAATTATCTAGGTCGACTAAGTCAAGAACAGATTATGCATTTTTATTTATTTCTTTAGTTTGTATAAGTACGGCCCCGTTAGCACCGTTTTGCGAGGTTTAGTTATCAATTAAAACTGAATAGAAAAAAATAAATTACCCTCAATAATGAGCACATTAGCGGATGACCTTAAAATTCACCTTTTTTTCCCAAAATAAAGATATGTCACTTAGTTAATTAGGTTTCATTTAATGAAGCCATTGATGAGAATGTGTTCCTAAAAGCCAATTACAACTATGTAATGACTTTTTATTAGATAGCAAATAAATATAAATGCATAATCTATTTTTGACTTGGTCGACCTAGGTAATTTTAGTCAAAAATTTTAATACCTAATATCTAAAAATTCTGATGTGCTGGAATTTTTTGAATATTTTTTTCGTAATCAGCGCCCTAAAATCTATCAAAGTCAGTTGCCAAATCTTAAAGGGGAAAACTATCGCAGGCACCGTATTAACTTATTCAATGGGTTTGCGATTGTTTTGTGAATAATATATCTGTTAGTTTTAATTTCATATATGTTGCGTAGTAGTATTTTTGTTGGACCTCCTGTAGATATTTAGTTGTTGCGCCCCTGCTTTCCGATATTAAAAATAAAAGAAAATCACTCAGACAAGCTGCTGAGTATTTCCATGTTCTCAAATCGACCTTGCATAATAGACTCAAAGGCAAATCGAAATAAAATTCATTTAAATCCAAAATGTTTTATTCCACCCATCAAAAGTCATTCGCTGATGCAGTTATTTATCTTAGCGAATTTTCAGATTGGAAATTCAGCTATTTTTATCTTTTTATGTCCGATTTTACCCATATGCATGACTGAATGTGATTTATATTGTAAATAAAGCACTGTCTCGATTCGCCCCACACATAGGGGCGAATCTAGACGCTATATAACCAAAAAAAAAGTTGCAGTACCAATTTTGATATTTTTATTACTGCCCTATATGCTCGTGATATTAAAGTATTTAAATTATTTTTTTTAGAATTTTTTAGATAAACTCGAAACAATTTATTGCCAAAAAACTGAAAAAATCGTCTAGATTCGTCCCAACTGACGGTAAATCTGTTTTCATTGGAAATCCGAACCTGTACCCCTGTACTTTTGTACATATCGAATGCTATGTATGTGATTTCTTCAGACATAAATTCAATTCTGGAATATGTCTGTTTGTCTATCCGTCTGTCGGAGTGTGTGATAGTTGAGGAAGTATAAGTGACGCAAATGTATCATAATATAGGCACACACAATATATGTGTCACCTATCCATGTGTCACATATCTTTCAACGGCACTGTTGTATGTTTATATTCCAGTTACAACGAAATGGTGACACAAGAGTCAATATTTTCACCAACCACCACCACCACCTCTTTTCACCCGTTTCGCCCCTCTGCGGCAATCCGCACCACCGCTCGTAACGTTGCAAACAATAATAAAAATATTTACTTAATACAACGTTATTGAGGTTATGTTTAGTATATTTCGAAAAAAAAATTCTTTGTTTTATGGTCATTACCTTTCCAAAATTAGATTCTTTACTCATCATTACACATAATATATTTTTTTCGTATTGAAAAAAAAAAAGAAAAATAAAGCGGTTCCATCAATTTGTTTAATCGGCGAGCATAACCGAGCATTTCAAATTTAATAAAATTACCAAAAAAAACAAACCATCCAATCCAATCCGTAAAACCTTTTATGATTAAATGTTTTGTATGATTGATTCTTTAAGGTTGGTTATTTATTTTATTTTTATGTTTTTTGGGCGAAAAATATATGAGTTGACTTTTTGTAGTTATAAACTTTCAAGTGTCAAGGGCTTAAGCAACCAGGGAAATAGCAATTTTTGACAAAGCTACATATTTCTGGCATAAATAAGGTTTTTTCTATTTTTTTTTTTTTTCATTCAAGGATATGTCATTTTTGGGATTTGATATAACGTAAAAAGGCCCTATACCGGAACGCGATCATATGTCGGAACAGATTTGACATTTATATATTAATGAAGTTATTTCTGAAAGAAACCTCTCATAACAAAAATTATTATTAATAGAATGACTATTTTTCAATTTAAATTTACCTCGCATTTAATGTTTCCTCACTTAATTTAAGAAATACATATGTATATTTAACAATTTTGGTTGAATTGGTGAACTTTTATTTGGATGGATGATCATTTTATTAAAAACACATGAGTTATAAATTGTAACATTTCTTAGCGAATTTCTCAAGCCAGCATAATAAAAATATACAAATAATTTTTATTGGTCCATTTAAGAGATTAGGACAGCTAAGTTACCTTTTTTTATTGGTTAAATATTATTTGCAGTGTTTTAATATACATTCGAAATTTGACTGTGTGCATTTGATTATTTCAATTATTATTAATATGTATTTTATAAACATTTTTAATTTATTTTTGCTTCTAAAACACTTAGTCACTGTTTTATGTGTTATCAGTTCACATATAATAATTTTGTTTATGCCGAAACGTATAATCATTCATAGGTAAATCAAGCATATTGATTTAAAACTTCAAAATTTTTATTATGCAATGAAAAAAATAGTAGCCATCTTAAGTTTAGAGATTTCTAAGTGAACTATACTGGTGAACTACTAAAAATTCACTCTGGTTTATGCTTTAGTAAGAAAATATACGATATTTTTTTAATGATCACCTAGATGGCGAAACCTTATTTGTAGAAAATACAGATTTTTATCCTTTAGTTATATCTAAGACTTGAACCATTCTATGTTTCCTACTTTGACGTCTGGATGTCACTCTCTCTGTGTCATATTGCACATGTGTTCGCTTATAGATTCCGAACTATTGATGTTAATGATTTCCGATATGGGTGCTTACAGTTTGTAAAAGAAAAATATTAATAATTAAAAATTTTTGGGTTGTATTTGTTTAAAAACATATTCATTGGATTAAAAAAACTTGGTTTGATGCTTATTAAGAAGAAAAAATGGGTGTTTAATTTATTTATTAATTTTTATAAGCCAGTTTAATGACACACCTAAAAATAATGTTCCGGTATAGGGGCTTCTACGTTGGGTAACAAAAAAAGGATTGTAACCTTCGTAAAAGTTATCCAAAATAAATTACTAAACAGTTTAACGACATGGACTTCGATTTTATCCAAATTTTTACTCTTTGGGGTGTCATAAATTTGACATTTTATAGGTATAGCTCCAGTAAATTCAGTTTACTTTAAAAAGAACAAATGACAAGTCGATTTATGGTATGGTTCAACGATTATCGTCCACGCGGATTTGAAAAACGTAGTTTCACAGAAAACGTGTTTAAAGCTTTTGTTCGCCAATTTTCAATTTCGTAAGTATATAGCTGCTATTCCGGGATCGTATATTAATTCTTCTTCAACCTCGGATTCCGTTCTTTTGTAATGAGTTACCTCACGCAGAGTTTTTGGCTGTTTCATGGGAGGCCCGCCCTAAGCAGACCCATGTATTAACGTCAATTTCATTGCTGCGAGTTATATGGCCCAATTTAAATCAAAGATTTTGATGATGTTGCGTTATTTTTTGATTAATTAAACAATAAAATTATAATATATTCAGATTATACATATTATATGGAATATGGATATTATTAATTCCGACATTTATACTTACAGTACGTACTATCGTATTTACGGAAGCATACTAACAGTAAGCAAGCCAAATGGGAATCGTATTCCCTAAAGTGTTTCATTTGATACCCGATTCTATTGTTAAAGCATCACTACATACCATTTTATATGTACAGAACAAATCTGTATTATACAGGTGGGTCGCTTTGTGAGTTGCCATTTTTATCAGCCACAAAACAATCTGTTCGATAGCCAGGAGTTTTATGCGCTGCGACTCAGTTCAGACGATATACAAAGGACAATTGGCAAAACTATATGGGGAGCTGCCTCCTAGCGTCCAAGGTTGAGACCGGTGCCGATCGATAGCCCTGGTCAAGTAGGGGAGACAGGGGCATGTACTAACAGATTTTACTTTTTTACATATTAAACGGAAATGAATCTAGTTGGCGATTTTTTTTTGTAAACGTTATGAAGCATCAACTATCTGTTTATAATTTTTGATAAAAAAAAACTTACATATCCCTTGTACTTTCTATGGAAAAACCCATTTTCTTAAAAAATGTGTTTGTTAAAACTTACCCCACTTTTGGGGTAAGTTTTAACAACGTTGGGGTAAGTATTAACATTAGAGTTTTAATATGATTATGATATTTTGTAGATATGTACTTATAGGAAATAAAACAAAGTATCATATTTAACGTGTTTAGTATTAGAAAGGAATTAATTTGACATAGAAAATTCTTATTTTAGATTTATCTTTACTTAATTAGTTAATCATTATTTTAATTTTTTTCTGAGGCAATAGTTAGTAAGTCCTTGTTAAGTAGCAAATTACGTCACTTTGACCTTGATAACGAAACAAAAACTGGTAAAATTTCAGTCTTCGATAGACAACCACAATCTTTAATATCTTCTATATTAAAAAATATTTACTTATTAAAAAATTAGTCTTCGTCTTCGTCTCATTTAACATTATTATAATTCTTGAAATATATGAAAACTCTTCCTCTGCTTCACTGCAGAAAAGATATAAAAATTAAAACCATTTAAATTTAACACTCACATATGTACACACACATACATGCAAACATATTTCGCAATGTCACGAAAAAAATTTTGGTAACCTCGAAGCATGAAAATGACGATATTTGGATTTTGAAATCGGGGTGAATACAATAACCTCTTTATAGGAAAGTTAAAAACATAGTCTTTGTTGCATAAAATTTAAACGAGGTAAATGTTAACATGTTAATACTTACCCCATGCATTTTGTTAATACTTGCCCCGAAGGTAAATTTTTTACAAATTTAAATTTTTCATAAGAATACGTTGATATTGTGGTAAAATTTAAACAAAATACAATACTAGATGGAATATGCTACCGTTTGAAATAAATTTTGTCTCTTTTAGGTACACAATCATGCTTCAAATCAAAAAACCGTCGACCTAAAAATGTTCTTTTACCCAATAAAATCTACGCCTTACTCACAACTTTGTTTTGCGGCAACCGACCGAAGACTGATTGGTCACAACGTGTCCATCTACTGATGACAGCAACCGGACGCACTTAATTTTTTCGTCGGTAGTTTGGCGGAAAATGGCCTGTTAATACTTACCCCCGTTAATACTAGCCCCTGTCTCCCCTAGTCCAGTTTTTGTCAATAGGCACATTCATGGAGAACCTGGCCTTTAAAAGTTATAGGGCGTCAAATGTACAAAAAAGTCTGCACGTGGCCATAGCCAGACGGGATACTCTGTATAGGTACAAATTGGCTATGAGACATGTCGTGGGCCGACCTATCCCTGTGTCAAACCACATTCCTGGCAAGTGGCCTAAGTAACCTCCTTTTTTCACGTGGCCTATGACAGAAGACGTACCGAGCGGCTTCAAACCTGTACATTGGGAGTATCCGAAGAGAAATCTTTGGCGATTTCTGGCAGACCCCTTGGTAGATTGCCGAAATAAGGTAGTCGGAAGCGCACCCTCCCGAAGCACCCATCCTTCTAATGCCCGGTTCAGGACAACAAACATCGTTTCCTTAAGAAATGGCCACGTGGAGTATGCAAAATTTACTGCACAGCGGAACTTTTGAAGGCCAGGTTCTCCATACCTAAGATGGGTAGTATATTTGTGACGTACTAGGAAGAGGCTTTCAGAAAATACATATCTCACTAGTGGGCGCTGGGGGGCAATTTTGCGCATTGGCCTTTACGAGTTTCCAGCTAACCATAATGCAGTTTTGATAAAAATATAGCGTACACACCTAATATGGTCATTTAACTATAGTGGATGTTAACCAGACAAAACGTAAATAATTTTAATTGAATTAATAAATGTGGTTCAAATTATTGAATTAGCAGTTAATCTAAATGCCAGTCTTCAAAATTTATTTATTTTAATGTCAAAAAAAAATTTAACCATTGAACGTCGAAGCGTGACATCTATATTTTAAAACAGTGTTTTTCAACGTGGGGGGTCGCGAAGCCTTTTTAAGGGAGTCGCAGTTACTTTAACAATAAAACCACTCTAGTTCAATATATAATATTTAATAAAGAAAAGGTTAATAAAATTTCAAAACAAATAACTGCGGTTTATTTTCAATAACAGTAAATCCGAGTTTTAAATAATTGTCGTCATGTAGACGCTTTTTCTTTGCTTTTCTTTCATTACGCTCATTGGAACTTGAAGTTGACGATTGTCCATGTTTTTCTAGAAACTCATCCATTTTCAATAATTACAATGAGCACCGAATTTTGGATATTAGACAATAAAAGACAGTGAGCAACTAGTAAACAAACAACAGGTCAATTCAATAAATTTAAACAAAATTCAAAGTGAATTCACAATTCAAAGAATTCACAAGTGTCATCCTTTACTCGCCTAATGCTCCACGCAGCGCTCATCACGTTGCGCTATGTCTCGCTTACACAAGTCACGCGCGTGTTCAAAAGCTACTATAAGTCGTCATTTTCGATGTTGATATAAAAGTCCTTTGTTACATATTTAATCGAGACTTAACTGAAAATAATCAATAATGATGAACGGATTCAATAACATAGAACAAAAGTTAGAAATAGCAGAGGGTATAGGAGTCGCGAAATATTTTTCCATACCAGGTGGGTCGCGCCATGAAAAAGGTTGAAAAACACTGTTTTAAAATATAATCTACCGGTTAGGCTATCTATTAATTGCTGGTTTGTTTCTTGGATAAAAAAAAAATAAAACTACCCCGATTGAAACCATTCTGTAACCACGTAACTTTTAAAAAAAAAAATATAACAAATGAGCTCGGTAAATTTTTTTTCTTTCATTTATATTTTGGTATTGATGCATTGGATATAGTATCATAGCTCCAAAACTAAGGGAACTCTAAAGTTCTTGAATATAGTAATCGATTGCCCCAGGCAGAAGCTACAACTCTTACCTGAATAATTGTTTTTTGATTAAATTAATACTTTAGTCATACAAATAAAATTGGCAAGCCTCAAAAATTTCACCTGTATACTATAATACCACGTCACACGACTACATATACAATTTATGTAATTATTTTATTATTCTTTAATCTACTTTACATTACTACTTGACTCATTCACTGACTCCATCTGACTCTGACGCTCCGGTAGTCTCTCTTACAATATTCTACATGGTAGTAGCTACCGGTTTTATTAGATTAATAAATGTTCCAAAGCAACTTTTTGAAATTGAACTAAATGTTGAAGTTCTAGACATAATATATTATGATGCTCTGTGTATCTGGAAGCACACATTACAGCGAATACTTGATAATATTCTATGTATATTTTCTATTTGATTTAAATTTTCATTTTCTTGACAGTGAATAGCCATAAATCTTCTATAAGAGTTGATGATTAAATTAAAACCAAAATTGTTTTAATACAGATAGTAGAGGAACGATTATTTGAATATATTGAACGCGAATCTGAAAAGGTGCCAGAATAAAAATCGGCCAAAATCGTTTCCAAAATTAAACTTTTTTATTTTTTGTACAGCTGAACCTTTTTCTATGCGGTGAATAGGGACTGCATAAAAAAACGCACAAAAAAATATGTTCAAAAACTTCAAAGTTCGGTTCAGATTGTAAAAGAAAAAACTTTTTTTATACGGTGGATCGGGACCACATAAAAAATGTTTCATCGAAAATACATAACTGAAAACGCTCAAAACTTCACAATTTTAATAGAAGTTGCTTTTCTAAACAAGATAAAGCCTTAATTTATACGTAGAAACATTTTATTTCATTTTTATAATATTATGAAAATTTTGAAAAATACATCTGTAAAAAAATTAAGCGAGGCAATATTTTATGTTCTTATGCAATGTACTGATTAAATGCTTAAAAGCCGTTAAAAAGTATTTTTATCAAAGAAAGTTAATATAGTAAATGTTTAGGTTTCTTACTGTCTCTTGATTTTGATTCATATTATGCATTTTAATGGCCATTTTTTACAAATCGCACAAAAAAGACCACACAAAAAGAGGTTTAGCTGCAGAGGAACGAATATCTGAATGCAATGAATTTCACAAAAAAGATATTCAAAAATTTCATAAATAGCTATAAAAAGTTAGGTCCAGATTGTAAAAGAGAAATTTTTTTATGCGTTGGATCGGGACCGCATAAAAATGTTCCATCGAAAATACATAACTCAAAACGCTCAAGACCTCACGATTTGCTTAGAAGTTGCTTTTTTAAGCAAGATAAAGCATTAATTTACCACATGAGAACATTTTATTTCATTTTTAAAAGCTTTTATTTAACTTGCTATGTTAGTATGTTGGTTTAGAACAAATCTTGGAATTAAAATTTAGACAGGTTCTAATTGAGCTACACTCTAAGAAAAAAGGGTCAAAAACGTGTAAAATAACTTAAATTTAGAGCAAAATTACTCCTCGCTCTGAAAATATGCACTATTATTTGTGTAATATGAAAAAATTGGTGTATTTTTATATAATTTGTGTATAATTACTGTTTTTTTTTAACATTACACAAATAAAGGTGTAACTTTGGATTTTTACAACGCTTTTGGTTTACTTTTACACCACTAAATAGCAAAACCCATGCGCGCGCATATGATTTTGTGTATTTTAAAATTATCTGTTATTGAATTGCTGTAATATTTATACGTACATAAGTAATATTCTTAAAGGTTAAAAATTATGTGTTCAAATTAGCTGAATTAAACAAAAGTATTTTTTGATAGGATATAATATATAGTTAATATAATTACAACGTGTATGATAAATTAATCTTTAAATATGTTACAAAAACAGTGTTATAGCGGTGTACTGATGTTTTGTTTTTTTTATATGCATTGTGTAAAATGGATTCTGGAATAATGTGCAAAGAATACTGTAATATAAATTTGTTTGTTTCCAAAATGCTGTCCTGATGATACATTTAAAATATTTCAGGTAAGTTAATTTTTTTAATTTTGCTTCATACAAATAGTTATGTAATTTGATAAAAGTTTATTTTACAATTTGACTAATAATTTATTTTGTGGGGCTCTCAATTTCTGTGAAAATTAAAACATTATCTACAATTCAGATATCTTTTAACACACTGACAGGGGGTAATAATGTCACAATAGATCGTTCTGAAGTTAGACTATCGTATGTAAGGTTTTTATTAGGTTTCGTTATTTTAGCTGAGGTTATGTAATTTTCGGTATCGATAATTTTCGATAAGGAAAACTATAATATCCATTAAAAAACAAACCTAATAAAGACCTTACATATGATAGTGCAACTTCAGAACCACTTATTGTGACATTATTTTACCCACTATCAGTGTGTTAATAGCAAAAATTAGTGTATATAAACTAGTATGTAATTTAAGAGGGTGACTCACCCCCTCTCCAATGTTGCTCAAACTCAATTTTGAATTCGAGAATTTCATTTCTACGTTATTCTAATTGTCTTAAGCTATTTTCCATGAAGAACTCCTTGAAATACCCAAATTGTACGACTATTCGACAGAGTCACCCTCTAGTTAACTACCCCTAGACTTAATATTAGGGCATTGAGCAAAAACAGGTCAATTAGATTTTTTGACGTAGATTTCAAATCTGTAAACAAAATTTTTATATTGTTTATTTTTCACGCCCTTTTTGCAAAATTAACCCCCAAATTTTAACCCCCAACCACTCCTGTTGATGTAATATGAACAAACTGCATAGCAATAGATAGCTCTTTAAAAAAGAGCAATATCGCCAATTTAAACTTTTTCTCTATCTCTTACTGTTTTCGAGATATTTGAAAAATTAAATTTTTACCCCAATTTTTGGAGGGCGATTTCACCCCTTCAAACCGTTTTTCCGCAGATAAAAAAAAATACGTGTCCCTTAGTTTTTAGTATTCTACAATATATTTAAGTTTCATCGAAATCGATAGGTCCGGCCTCGGGACCTTTACTTGTTAGTGCGTGTCAAGAACACGCACTTAACGAATTTTTTTTTTTTTTTGCTTTACAGTAATATAAATTCATAACAGGTTTAAATTGAAACGACGCGACGTATGGAAATCGAGTTTTTTAAGTAATAATAACAATGGTAATAATAATAATGGAATTTAACGTTCGTTTTTTAGACAATGGTATGTAACGGACGTCACTCACATCATTATTTCTCAACTTTTTCATGATGATATGGGCGGAGAACAAGAAAAGCGGTATAAAGATTTGGCAGGTGTCTGTTTGCAACCATCTTCTTAAGGACGATGTCGATATTCATCTGGAATTACGATGCGAAATAGCAGAAAACTTTCACCAGCATATAACCGGTTACGGAATTCAAACCCTCAGTCTACCAGTTCGGAAGTGCCAGTGCCTAAGCACGCCGGGTTACTTTGCTGGTGAGTTTTTTAATCAAAAATTTAATATCTGTACATTCATTAAAATAACCTAAAAGTAATTGTGTAGCAAAAACGAAATTTTTTTAATTTTAAATTGCTGTGAAATAGTTATTGAAAAAAGAAAAAATAAATAAGCAAAAATGGTTATAAAATTAAGTAACCCTTATTTTCTGATTTGTTTAGAAATCGAAATTGGTGAAGACATCTGTGAAACCGTAGCATACATTTTCCCTGAAGTTCTAGTAATTGCAAGAGTCAGCAGAATATTGGGCGGAGGACAGGAAAAGCGGTATAAGGATTTGGTAGGTGTCTGTTTGCAACCATCTTTTTAAGGACGATGTCGATATTCATCTGGAATTGCGATGGGAAATAGCAGAAAACTTTTACCAGCATATAACCAGTAACGGAATTCAAACCCTGAGTCTACCAGTTCGGAAGTGCCAGTGCCTAAGCACGCCGGGTTACTTTGCTGGTGAGTTTTTTAATCGAAAATCTAATATCTGTACATTCATTAAAATAACCTAGAAGTAATTGTGTAGCAAAAACGAAATTTTCTTAATTTTAAATTGCTGTGAAATATTTATTGAAAAAAGATAAATAAAATAAATAAACAAAAATGGTTATAAAATTAAGTAATCCTTATTTTTTGATTTGTTTAGAAAAAGGAATTGGTGAAGACATATGTGAAACCGCAGCCTACATTTTCCCTGAAGTTCTAGTAATGGCAAGAGTCAGCAGAATATTGGGCGGAGGACAAGAAAAGCGGTATAAGGATTTGGTAGGTGTCTGTTTGCAACCATCTTCTTGAGGATAATGTCGATATTCATCTGGAATTATGATGGGAAATAGCAGAAAACTTTCGCCAGCATATAACCGGCTACGGAATTCAAACCCTCCGTCTACCAGTTCGGAAGTGCCAGTGCCATAAGCACGCCGGGTCACTTTGCTGGTGAGTTTTTTAATCAAAAATCTAATATCTGTACATTCATTAAAATAGCCTAGAAGTAATTTTGTAGCGAAAGCGAAATTTTCTTAATTTTAAATTGCTGTGAAATAGTTATTAAAAAAAAAGAAAAAAATAATAATCAAAAATGGTTATAAAATTAAGTAACCCTTATTTTCTGATTTGTTTAGAAACTGGAATTGGTGAAGACATCTATGAAAGCACAGCATGCATTTTCTGCGAAGTTCTAAGAATGGCAAGAGTCAGCAGAATATTGTTTTTCTTATATTTAAGTATTGTTTAGTTAATTTTCTTAAACTATATTTTTGATATGATGTAACTACAATTTTAATCCATAAGTTTTTAATATTATCATTGTAATCTAATTACAATTAAATTTTTTATAAGATATTGCTTAAATAATTGTGTCTGCAAAACGTAAGCATTGTAAAAAAAAGTCATATCTCAAAATTTTGACCAGTTTAATTGGCAGTTACACTGCAAAATAAAGATTACTTATGTTCATGAAAGCAAGTAAACGTTCATAATAAAACTTTTATAATCTTACTTTTTTGGAGTGTTTATTTTAAAATTTACCAAAAGAATTATTATTTTATCATACGACACACTTATATAGAAATTTAGACATAATAAGCAAAATATTTAACATCTCGAATCTTTTTGTATATAATTCCAAATTATTCTATACGTCATATTATTATAAATATTTATGTAAAAAAACCATCAATAATCTTTTTTGATTCGTTATTTTCAATTAAGTTGAATCAGTTTATTTTTTTCAGCACAATTGAATCACTCATACTGATTCAGTTGAATTGAATCAGAATGAGTGATTCAGTTGGATTAATATTACACTTTTCTGGGTGTAAACATTACTATATAAGTGTGTAAAATTACATTTTCAGGTGTACAGGCGTGGTTTAAAAATACATTAATATGATGTAATTTTACGTTTAACTGCGCACTATTGCGAACTGAATGTGTAAAATTACATCTTGTTGTGTAGTTAATACACAAATAAAACGTAATCTATTACACACCTGGACCGTAATTTTACGTACGACATGTGTAAAACTACACATATGAGTGAGTAATAATTACACCATGATGGTGTATTTTTCACCTTCGTACATTACGGTTTGTAATGTTACTGTCATTATAGAAGGCATTTAATTGCCTCCTATAATAGTAGTAAAACGGTACATTTTTTTCTTAGAGTGTAGAGTTTTCAAATTTTGCATACATTTCTAATCTCGATGACAATGCAATATTATATAATTAGTTCTTCCCTAAATTGCCCCAAACCAAAATTGTTGATTTTTAGTCCTATGCAACTTTTTAACATTTCGAATTGTCAAATATTGTCCATTGATTTTACATTGCAATTTTTTGTTTCCATAGTTATGCTTGATTAAGGTAAATTAACCGATTAAAATATCGGTAAAAAATTACTCTTTGATTTTTTTTTCAAATTAATTTTAATCAGACTAAAAAGTAGAAAATAAAATAAAGTAAAAAAAATGTTTTTTAGAAAAAAGCTTTTATTTAACAATGGGCTAAAAAAAATGAAATAACTACTGAGTGAAGTTTGAAGCAATATGCAACATAATTTATAAAAGCTTGAGGCGTTTAATCGAGTTTGGTAAGTACTGAAAAGTAAAATAGCTACACTTATATCCAAAACTGAAATAATTAATGATAACGCCTCAAGCTTTTATAAATTTTGTTGCATATTGCTTCAAATTTCACTCAGTAGTTATTTCATTTTTTTAGTCCATTTTTAAATAAAAGCTTTTTTTTAAAAAATATTTTTTTTACTTTATTTTATTATTTATAATATTATGAAAATTGTGATAAATACGTCTGTAAGAAAAACTTGATCATTCAATAACTTATATTTTTATGCAATGTGCTGATTAAATGCAAAAACCGTCAATAAGTTATTTTATCACTTATTTATTACACGAGAGGTTTGTATTTTTTCGAAAAAATTTGTGTTTATTTATAACGAAAATTTGCTGCATAGCAATTTAACGAGAAGAATTGTCAACTAACAAAAACGCGACCGCGAAGCTAAGCGTTTTTGGGTTGACAGTTCTTCGGGTTAAATTGCTTTTAGCTAAGAAATTTGTGTTGTAGAAAACACAAATTTATTTAGAAAAAATATAAAAATCAAGTGTAATACGGTAAGACAATTTAGCAAATAAAATAGTATAATTCGTATTATTATTTAATACATTATTACTATGGTTCTGAAATCAGTTAAATTTACCAATACGAATTTTTGTTTCATTTTTATCGTGTTTACCTACAATTAAATAATCAATGAAATGTTTTGTACCATTTTTTTCGCTGTAAAAATCTGTCCTAACTTTTTCCCATGGTAAAAGTGAAAAAACTACAATATTCTTATGGGATTTGGTATACGTGAGTTAAATTGTCAAAGAAAATTATTATAATTAATATTATCCCTTGCACTCGATGGGCGCCGCCACGGCGACACAATAAATATTAATTCCACTCGTTAGGCGCCGCAGCGGCGCCATAAACAATAGGTACGTATTTATTATTTACAACACGCTAGGGGACCTAAGGCCCGACTTACATTAACGCTCCGCTCTCAGAACGATATCACTCCGCTCCCGGTTCGATAAAATATTCTTACATAATAAATAATGAGTGTATTCACATCATCGCTCTGATATCGGTCCGATATCAGTCATGGTTCGCTCTCGCTTCAATACCGCTCCAATACCAATACCACTGAGATAATATTTTTTCGGAGCGATATCAGACCCTTATCGATGATAGTGAACACGTTTTTGATTCCACTTCGCTTCGTTTCTCAGCCTTCTTCATTTATTTGGAAATTATTATATTAGGAAAACATAATACAACACAACGACGCGACGTCTTGCTACAATACATTGTGATACATACTACTAAAATTAACTAATAGATATATTGTATTATGGATATTATGTTCTCCTAATACAATAGTGTTTGCAGCGTTTTAAAACTACTGTCGAGTAGCTGAGTATACCCATACTAAAAAATGGTTCGAGTGCAAAGGGTTAAATTTCTTACTTTCTTTTGTTTTTTAAAAAATTCGCTTAAAAATATCGCACAAAAAAAGACCGCATAAAAAAGGTTTAGTTGTATATTTAATTAAATCGTATCCATATTTGCTTGTGGATAACTGAAACGTGCGTAAACTGTCCAATCTTGTACCTGTGTTTTTCCTTGTTAATTTAATTTTTTTTCCAGTAACTATTACACTGTCGAAAAAACCCGTAGTTTTCGGTAATCTATATAACTCAGTATTTCTCAACCCTATTAAAATCTAAATTTTACATTTTGCCGCTGGTACAGAAAAGTACTTGCCGATTATTTGTTAGTTTCTTCAGTGATAAAATAGAACCAAGAAACAATACATTAACAAACAACAACAAAAAAAAGTTTTTCGTAAAATTTTTTTCCTACTTTTTCTGAACAGAATGCACGAATTCTGCACTGCCCCGCGCGCAGTGTTGTGATCAAAAAACATAATTTACATGATAAACGAACGAAGAATAAACACAAAGTAGAATTGAAGACATTTCAGAAATAATGATTTATTCGTCACGTAGGGGAAATCAGGATACCGTCAAAACTACCGTCAACACTCCCTAATTTTACCTGTTGAACATAACCTTACTAGCCACACTTTATGTTAAAACAAAACAAAAGTAAAATTTTATGGCTTATAATGTTTCTACCCATAAATTTTTCTGATGTTGGTAGCCGTCATTTCTATAAATCACTGGCTTTCTTTAGATTTGGGGTTTATTTCTATTTTCAATTTTAGAAATTATAAAACTCAAGTAGGTATTTAGAAATAAGTTTCGTTTAAGTAATGGTTATTATAGGCTAGCTAAAGTTATGTTCCTTTAACAACTCGTAACATTACACGGAGAGAAAAATTCCTATAAAAATTACTGTGCTCATACTACAATCGACGTGTAACAGGCGAACATATCCAATTTTTGTACGGTAAAATTATAAAAATTATAGTTATATTATTGTAATTTTTATAATTTTACCGTACAAAAATTGGATATGTTCGCCTGTTACACGTCGATTGTAGTATGAGCACAGTAATTTTTATAGGAATTTTCTCTACGTGTACCAACAAGACCCTTAATACAAATGGTAAACACCATTCCATTCTAAAATGAACATGTAGCAACCAGATTTAGCGTTTAGAATTTCCAAATTACTACGTTCGTTTTTTGTTAAATTTTACTTGGAATTAACAACAAAGGATGAACAACTGTGGTATACCTACATCAGTGGTTCCCAAACTTTTTAGGCCACGACCCCTTCTGATCTTAAAAATTTCACTGGATCTCCAAAATGGGTAGAAATAGGTATAGAAAATGGATATGTAATCTGTAATTAACTGTTTCTGCGACCCTCCTGGAAGTCGTGACTTCAACTTTCTATTCATATTTTACAACAAAAAAAAAAACTCGGGTAGGTAAAATTATGAATTTGTTAACATCTTAACCTATGACGATGTTTTTTCTTTATTTTTAACTAATAATTTAAGTTTCTGGAAAATTTACTTATGGACCAGATCAATGATTTTTGTCATTTTATTTCATTAGGGTACCATCACAATGTCAATTTTCGCAATTTTTTGTCGGATAGATAGGATGGGGGAATAGGGGTGAATTTTTTTTACGATTAATACCACTATTTAACCATACAAAAATATTTTTTTATTTATTTTTTATAATTATTATAATTTTTTGAAAAAAGTGTCTTTAAACAAGGGTGGCTTTTGGTGCCCACGATTGCGGTCGTAGTTTTCATCTGAGAAAAAAAATCAAATATATTATCAATCTGTAGGTATCCCGCTATGTTCCTATGGAGATTTTTTTTAAAAAGAAATTTGAAAAAGTGGCGGCGCCGGCGGTTTGAATAAATAGTTCAAAATTTAGGCCTGTTTTTCAACAGTTTTCCGCGTGAAGAAATAAGATTTCAAAAATAAAGCTTCCATAGGAACATGGAGAATGGAATAAACCATATTCTGTTATAATTTCCAACTTGTAACTTGGAGACTTTACCTCTGAGAGTGGCTACCGTTTTTAAAAAGGGCATTTCGAGACATACGCGTTTCAAGTTTGTCTCGAAATTGTTTCAAATCATTGTTTCAACAACAATATGATACTGTGGCTGATAACAATTGATCTTACAGGTTCACTGGTTGTGGAAAGACTGAATGTAAAGTGGTATAACATTCCACCAATAGGCGCCAGTCGATCGATCCACAGAGTTTTGTATTTAGACTGAATCCATTGATCCGTGGTCGTAGCGACCGTAATAATTGGAATTTTAATTTGAAATTTTGAGGGAACGTGCATGTCTGTATGTAATTTATGATAAGACCAAAAAAAAAATTAATTTTTTGAAAATTTTACACTGTGATGGTACTTTAAGGTGAATCGATCAGTACTGACAAATGAATTACTAAGTCTATTTTTTTAAGTTAATTTTATAATACATGTAACAGTATTAATATTTGATTATTGTTCAGTCTTCTAATTTTAATAATTTTAAAAGTAATGAATTTGATTCAGGTAGTTGACGTGTACGCAGACATAATAATTAACACGTACACAAATACATTATGGGTGTATTAGTATAAAATGACATTTTTATAGTTTTTTTTTTTTTATTTATTACAATAACTAAACGTCCAATATTAAACAAAATAGTTTTTTAATGATTCAAAAACATAAAAGAAAAAAATTTTCAGTTTTTAAAATCTTAAAGTTGGTTTTTAATGACACAACTTACTTAAATACATACCACTGATTCATCTCTAATCATTCTTTGGCATTTACTCGTACGTTAAAAATTCTAACTTTAAAAATTTATTTCTTTTAAACTACACGTCAGAAAATATTCAAAATAGTGTCAGTGAATGCATCATATATTTCTCTATAATATATTAAATTTCCAAATTCTAAACTTGGAAAATTTCAAGTGATCGATTCACCTTAAAACAACTAAATATAAAAAAAAATTTAATTCACGAAATTTGAATGGAAAATTATGATAGTTGAACAATTCAAGCAGTGCTGAAGAAGAAATCTCTATCTCCCCTACATGCATAATAAAATGTTAAAAGAAAAACGGGACCATTGTCGTATAGCACTTACAGAAGATACAAAAATACGAATCCGTAATACTACGTCATCGTCGTCATAACGAAAACGGCGGATGTGCTGCCGTTATCATCAGGCGGAATGGCAAATATGAAAATTATGTAATCAGAATCGTTTATCTTTTACTTACACATGTCTTTTGTTTTTGCATCGTCTTTTGTTTGAGTGTATATGCATATATGTATGTGTGTGATATCTTTGTCTGCTGCCTGTGTATGTAGATGTTTGTAATCACTTCTGCTGTTCATTCATGCGATTTAAGAAAATCTTACGAGTGGTATTGTTGTTGAAAAAGTACAGTAGAACGTCGATTGTTCGGATATCAATCACTCGCACAGCATTGATGATTATTAATCGAAAACGTTCCAGTTAGGAAGGGTTACCAAACACTTTTAGAACTGTTATTCGAATCGGTTATCTGAAAAATCAATTGTTGTTCAGAAACCCCCCAGTTTTCAGTTGTTCCGGATAATCAGTGTTCTACCGTACTCACATCGGCTATTTGGTAAAATATTGTTGGTTATGTACCTGTATCTAACTGTTTAAAAAAAAAAAATCAGCCAAGAGCCCGTTGGGCTCGCACAGTTGGGGTTTTGTACAGTGAGTAGTCAATAAACCAAACTAATTTTTTTTTTGTATATTTAAATCTTATCCAGATTTGCTTGTGATAATACAATTTTTTTTTTCAACAGCTATTATCACTATCGAAAACATCTGTAGTTTTCCAATAATCTATTGCTCAGTCAACAGCTACTAACACTATTAAAATCAAAATTTTAGTTTTAGAAACCTAGCGGGGGGAACGGTCAATATTAGCAAATTTTGAGCTGTATCGTTAAAACCACTGAACCAAAAATTATAAAAAAAATATTTTTAGTATCCTTAGAAGTAGCCTTTTCAAATGATACCTCAGACACGATATATTAATTAAATTTTTTGGACTAAACTGACCTTAAATTTTAATTCGAAAATTTTTTTTTCGTAATTATTGACCGGCGATATACAGGATGTCAGAGAAATAAGTATCATCCTTTTGAGGGGTGACCCATAGCACCCTGTAGACACTAAAACCGCAGGAATTTTTTCGGAATTAACAGTCGCGTCACCCCTCAAAAGGATAAGAGTTATTTCTCTTACACCCTATATATATATATGTGATTGCAGCTTCGCTCGTTCATCATAACCGCGAATCGTTCAATAAAATCGAATCTATAAAATATATTTACAGTACGTCGAATCACTATAGAAATTACTAATAATAAGATCACTATAGAAATTTTTACTTCGGTCGTGTGATGATGTAGTATTGTTGATCCATTTGTGTTTTGTGTTTTATGATTTTTTGATTTTATTTCTTCCGTTTGCATGACAGACCGTGTTGGTGTGATCTCCGCTGTATCGTAAGTTACCGAAGTTATTAATATTTTATAACCACCTGTATATATATAGATTTGTAACTACGTCACATTTCAATCGGCGAGATCACATTTTTATTGAACTATTGTTACGTCACAGTGTGATGAGACACATTGTTTTCAAACAATGTGCGAGTGAGGTCGCCCCATATATATCTATTTCATTTTACTGCATCGTGATTGTTACGATATGAGATATTGAAAATAAAATTATGAACTTTTCAAAGTATACTTATAATACTTATACAGACAGAGGGTAGGTTGTATGTAGGTAGGTATACTTATATTCGTCTGAAAGTAAACGATACAAAGTTTTGTGTCTTTTTATTTCTTTGTCATTCACGATGTCGCTATTTCGTTTCGATGTCTGTGCTATATAATATGTAGTTGTAACTCGTTAGAAGTAATTTACTTGATTTATTAACTCGAATACTGGAACTGTCGTCTCGAATTTATAAACATTTTTCTATGGATAATTCACTTAATAGTTTTTCTGTTTTGTTTTATTGTGTACTAGCTGTATCCGCGACGTCGTTCGCGCCACGCATTGTTATAAACTCAATGAGAAGTGTATATAAGTGTAATAATTATACCTACAGAATTTGCATAGAACAATAATTTTTTTTTATTACTCATGCGGGAGAATTACTAACTTGGCGCACACATTTCTGTACGCAAAATAGCTGTTTACCCACTGTACTCTGCCCACATACTTTTTTGCGTGTGGAAAGTAACTTTCCACACGCAAATTGACAATAAAACACGCAAAACCGCCTCTTGATTTTTCATTTAATAAATATTTCATAATTATTTCTATAGAAACCACCAACAAAGTAATTTAAACGATAATAAATTCAAAAAGGTGAACACTTAAAAATATTATTTTAAAAAGTAATAAAAATGTCAAAAATAGTGATAATAATAGAAAAAAGTATGTGAAATTCGTATAAAAAATAGTATGTGCAACTCGTGCGGGATTGTCGATTGCCCCACTCAAGCGAATGAGTGCACTCACTACGTTCGTGCGCTCAACTTCACTTTCGTGGGCAATCGACAATTTCCCGTACTTATTGCACAATATACTATTGCGTAATGTATGCACATGCTCAAGATGGTTTTTCTATTTTCCCGTGGAAATGAGACATTTTCTTGGAGTAAAAAGTATCTTAAATGTTGACCCAAGTAATAAGTTATAAACATACCAAATTTCATCAAAATCCGTTCAATAGTTTCTGCGTAATGTGTGTACATACTCAAAATGGTTTTTCTATTTTCCCGTGGGAATGAGACATTTCGCCTGGATGTTGACCCAGACAATAGCTTACCACCATACCAAATTTCATTAAAATCCGTCCAATAGTTTTTGCGTAATGTGTGCATATCCTTAAAATGGTTTTTCTATTTTCCCGTGAGAATGAGACATTTTCCGGGAATAAAAAGTATCCCAGATGTTGACCTAGGTAATAAGTTATCATCACACCAAATTTCATTAAAATCCGTCCGATAGTTTTTGCGTGATGCGTGAACCCACAACAGACGAAAATTTTAAGAATTGCTGTTTTGATATCTTCATCGATAACTATTTACAGTACCAGTACAATTTTCAAAAAAATTGTCCATGTACAGAAATGGTCTCGTTACATTTTTATTTATGTAAGATATATTATGAATAGGTATATTGTGTAGTTTTGAATAATTATGTTGTTTTAATATTTCACATGTTTTAAATTAAAGGTGCTAAGTGATAAATATAACATGACTATGGGATAGCTAGCATTACACGAGCTAATGTTATTCCAATTAAAAGTGAAAAAATAGTTTCAGGCTTCAAGAAATCTGTTTAAAATTACGGAATTGCTTTTTAACATGTCTCTAATGCTTAAGAAAGTATCGATATTTATCTGAATTACGTGGCAGACCAAGTGGTCGGAAAAACGACATTTCATATTACACGAGCCAATGTTATTCCAATTAACAGTGGAAGTGAATCAAGGCTTCAAGAATTTTTTTTTTAAATTAAAGAATTGCTTTTAAACTTTTCTATAATGCTTAAGAATTTCAATATTTATCTGAATTTCAATGTGGAAAAAAAATTGATCGAAGAACGATATTTCATATTACACGACTTAGGTAATGTTATTCCAGCTAACGGTGGAAATGATTCCAGGCTACAAGGATTCTATTTAAAATTAAAGAATTGCTCTTAAACAATTGTGTCGCCTAGTATCAAAATCTACTAAATGCACTTTTCGAATTTTTTGATTTTTTAGGGCCATTAATTTTTAAACGCAACAACGCATATGCCCCTTAACATTTTTTGTTGTAATTTTAACTGCTTACTGAAGAAATCTGCAACTGAAATACATATAACATAATTTTCAAATCCTGCTAAAATTACATTGAAACCTTTACAAATCCTGCTAAATACCTATACATAACCTATATTTTAGATTTTAACCGTTCAAATTTTAATTTTTTCACTGACATGCGGGACGTATGAAGTATAAAAATATATTTTCACGTAAAATTGGTATTTTAATATTTATCTAAAATTTTAAATAATGAAATCGTAGATGTAAATGAATTACTAAGTAAGCACTTTGGTTTTAAGTGACAAAATGAAAATAGTTTACAATATTACAAAACAAATTGTATCGTCTAACCCTGATACATCCAATATTGCTGAATCAAGTTTTTTTTTTTAATAAATTTCCCTTATAATTTCTGTTTTAAAACGCACTTTATATAAATGTTACTATCAAAACCTAATAAATTCAAATAATTTTGATTAAAAAAGGGGTAAAACGATAATTTTGTTTTTTGATAATAGTACTAATCATCTTTCTACCTTGTTATTTAATATAATTATGACTTTTTAATCGAAAAATGAATTTTGAACTGAGTTATGGTTTTTTGCGATTTTCCATGATCTTTATAAGGTGGAATTAGTAGATTTTGATACTAGGCAACTCAATTCTTTAGTGCTTAAAGTGCCCTGTAAACGATCAAATTGTTTGTCAAATTTTACGTGTTTGTCAAATTATTTGATAGTATGCAGCTTTGTTTGACGCGTTTGTCAAACAATCTACGTGTTTGACGTGTTTGATGAAAATCTTGATTGATCAACTTGTTTGACGTGTTTGACCAACAAGTTTGAAGGTGTGCGGCGGTGTTTGTTGTGTTTGTCAAACAATCTCTATTAAATGGCCCCGAAATGAATAGCAAATATGACAAAATTTTTGCAAATCTCTGTACGAGCAACCTTTTTTCCGTAATTTTCATTATTTATTCTATGTTTGGCCAAGTTTTATCTAATAAAATTATTTTATGGGGATCGCTAGTGTGACAAACTACGGGCAAGTTTGTCAAATTTGTTTGAGCTTTGGTTTAATCGTTTAAGCTCTTGTTTGATGAAAACGTGAAGTTTGACAAACAAATTTGTCAAACAAATTTGATCGTTTACAGGGCACTTAAGAAAGTGTCGACATTTATCTGAATTTCAATTGGTCGGAAAATGACATTTCATATTACACGACCAAATGTTATTCTAACTAACGGTGGAAATTATACCAGGCTGCAAGAATTCTATTTAAATTTAATGAACTACTTTTATAGATTTCTCTAATGGTTAAGAAAGTGTCGATATTTACTTGAATTACCCACATGATCGACTAACCATATGGAAAACCATATTTCATACTAAATATAAATATAATTTAGAATCCTCACAAAATTATTTTAAATTACCGGGCCGTGACTGAAAAACGGTTGAGAAACTATAATATACCGGGATATAAACTTCTTCTAAATCCGTGCGATTCCATAATTTAATACCCCGCTTATTATAGAAACATCATCCACTCTGGGTAGTTTCTAAATAAACACCCGCTGTATAACAGTTTACTATAAACTTAGTGTGTACATTGTTTGAAGCTGACATTGTATTTCTTCGCAATACAGCAAATTATTCCGACAACGGAAAACAATAAGCGAATAAAATTATTAAAACTTATCGCATACTTTGTTTACATACATGTTTCTTGTATAGTTTGTTCTTTATTTATTTCTGTAGTTTTTTATTGTTTTCGCGAAGAAAGTTCATAATAATTTTATTTTATTAAAATATGAATAATAATATTGTTAAGTAAATATGAATAAAAATATTGTTTGTAATAAGATGTACTTAAGTACTAAATATACCGTTAGAAAAGACATACACATATAATTTAGTGTGTTTTAAATAGATATATTTTATTATTTTAATGATAGTCATAAACATATTCACGGTAATATTAAATATAAAATAAAAATCATTTTCTGTGATTCTTATTATCGATAAGTAATACCTACAGGTAAGTCGGTAGCAACACGGCGTTTAGATTCTTAAGAGGGTTCCTTTGTGTGACGGCCGGTTGCGAGGGGGGGGGGGGAATATTAACCCTTTGCGCTTATAAGACATGTACAGCATGACGAGGTGGTTTGTCCATTAACTCTACCATATTTAAAGGTGTTTTGTCTGTTGGATCATAAGACATGTACCACATGACACACTGAATGTTGAACTGTAATGACTGCGCATACTTCACATTACATGAATATCTTATTTAATAACTGCAAACACATTCATTTATTAGAAAAATTGTAACTAAAATAATACAAAATCCCGTTGAATTATCTTTTTAAAATTAAAAACTAATAAAAACAGCATTGAGGACGTATTTAGCGCATTTAGTATTCAACTTTGGGGAAACAAGGTTAGAACGTCAAAAGAATCCGTCAAAAGAAGAACGTCGGTCGTTGTCATGTGCTACATGTCCTACCAGCCTATTTACAACTCACTTTTTTTTTGCTTGAGTGCAAAGAGTTAAGAGCTAAATATTATTTTGTTCACTTTTACAACTAAATATTTATATTTTATAGTCCACAATAAGTTTTAACAAGCACTGCCATCACTAGGTAAATTTTGCCATAAATCACACTGAAATTGAATTATTTCTGATTTTATATTGTTTAAATAAATACAATATTGAATTTCTAATAAGGATAATTTTTGGATATTTATTTCTCTTTGTGATACTGAATTTCTAAACTCATCAAAACACTTTTTTCAAAAAAATTTTAATTGTTTAAAATAAAACAGTTTAAAACATTATGAAACTACTTGTATAAAATTAACCTTGAATATATAATAAAATAAACTTCAAACATATGTACAAGTCAACTCAACTAACGCCATCAATTGCGCAGAATCAATCACGTGGTACTAATAAAGATGATCCAAAAGATGTAATATTACACAATTATAGTAGTAAACTACAAACATATTAACAAACCAACTCAAGTGACGCCGTCAATCGCGCAGAATCAATCACGTGATACCAATAAATTACATCCAAAAGATGTAATATTACACAATTATAGTAGTAAAATCAGTGATAAATCTAAGAATACATATCCAGTTGTGTAAAAAAACCGTAATTACATATAAGTTACGTAAAATTACACCTCAAATATGTAAAAATAACAAAAAAATATTTTTGGCGTAAATTTGCTACTATCTACTAAATTTTACTGTTATAATAATAGTAATATTGCGAGTAATTTTAAACTAACTTTTTACAGTGTACGTTTTAGAGTTACCGAGCTGTCTGTCTTGTCATCGGTATGTTTGTTTAAAGATGGATACTTTTTTTGGGACGTTCAACTTCTACGAAGAAATATAGAAACATTCCTTCTTTTCGTTATATTCGCGATTAAAGGGTTAAATGGTTAAATAATTAAACATATTTTCCCGTACAAACTTTTAACAAAATTGAATTCTTTTGCTTAATTATTCCGTGCTTCACACCTGCGTTAAATTACATTAAGAAAAATGGTCGGTGAAAATTGTTCAAGAAAATAAAAAATAAATAAACAATTAATAATGGAAACTGTAAATGAAAAAAGCGAAAACAACATCACTTTAATTTTCTTTTTCGTATATTATACCGACACAGTTAATTACTTTTCAGACGATAAAATTATCGTAATTTTATTACTCCAGGATGTTCAGAGTCGTGTCGTTAAAGGTGCACAACAAGCCAAGATCTAAAGTAAATAAATATAAAGTCGCAAGAAAAAATTATTTGCCGGGGGGGCGGGGGAGGTATACAAAGTAAATATGGGACAGGTTTACGTATTGGAATATATCAAAACATGTCGGCAATATCATATTTTTTTGTGTATTGGAGACAATTATAATATACACTTTGGTAGTCGAAGTACTTGAAAGCCGAATGGTTCAGCCGCTAGAGGGCGAAATTAACTCGGTATTTCCACGTGAAGTACAGTGAAAAGAAAATTTCAGAAGTCTTAGTGTTATCAGCTTGTTGATGACTATAATAAGCACTGTAAGATTCACTAGTTTTGAATCTACACTTAATTTTGTTATTAATGTTTTTAGGACGTATTAGTATTTTTTTGAGAATTTAAGAATTAAATTAAATTTTAAGAATTTGTAGATTATTCATTAATTTATGTCATCGAAGATGACATATTAACATGGTTGTGTGACTGAATAATTATTGAGTTGTATATCCATATTGAATAAACGCAAGAGGGCTGTAGAGTTAACAAAAAATCATAAATTAACACTTTCACTGAGATGACATTACTTAGTGCGTGTCAAATTGACGCATTTGTTATTGAAAATCATTTGAATTTTTTATGTATCTATAAACAATGACTCAGCAGATGGCGGTTCAAATATAATATGTTCATACATACACATTCGCTATACGTGAAGCTCATTTGGAGTTATTTCATAATATTGTAAAGTTATAAAAGTTAGTTTTTCTTGGAAACTAGTTGACATAGAATAATAATTGGTGTAGAAAAATTTCACAAAAATTCTTAAATAAGGGGAAATTTTGGCAAAAAACTAATTTTTTTCACGAAAATTGCCAAAAAAATCATGTTCCGGGCATCGGAAGTGTATGGCTAACGAACTCGTCCAACGGTTTGGGACTTCCAATATTTTCACCAAATTTCATAAACGTAAGACGTTTCGTTCGAGAGTTATCGCGCGGACGTGTATATATATATATATATATATATATATATATATATATATATATATATATATATATATATATAATTTTAGTGAATATTATTTTCGGTTTCTAGGGACCTCAAAACAAATTTCTGCCATAGTCCCGGGCTCAGGTTGCGTCATGACAGTGGCTGTAATAGCTGAATTCCATTCTGGAAGTTCGCTAAAAAGTATAGAAATATTTGATATTCGATAGTGTTTTGTTTTTATTGAAAACTAATTTATTTTTCAAAGAGGCGTTTTATTTTGTCTGAAATTATTTATTAATTTTTACAAAATATTTTTTTTCCAAATGATTAAGAACTGAATTTTTATTTTTTTAATTGTACTTTGCTACGATTTTTAGTTTAAGTAATTTGACAGCTAAGAGCTAACATATTCTTAAATAACGTAAATTTCTATATCATTTGTTAATCATTTGAGTGTGATTTTTAAAACACAATTACTTAAAAATCTGTAATATCACATAGTTTTGAAGCATAAACTAATTTTTTTAAATAAGTACACGGAGAGAAAATTCCTATAAAAATTACTGTGCTCAGCACTACAATCGACGTGTAAAAGACGAACATATTAAATTCTGTAAGGTAAAAATATAAAGATTATAATTAATCATAAAAAATTTAAAGGATGGAATGTTCTTTTCGTAATATTATCTCCGTAAAATTTGTAAAACAGCACAGTAAAAAGTTCCATTACCGACAAAAAAATAATTTTTAATTGTGTTTATTAAAAAAATTTCCATGCTAACATGCTAATAATAAAAAGAAAAAAAACAGAAAGAAGGTTGGTTTTGTTGGGATCGCTGTAATGAAATGTACCTCAATCAGCGAGTTAGTTACATGGGTTACATGCGAACCATAGGTGTGGACTGTGGAAGAAACTTTGTCAGACAGCTCCCATCAAGCACCTTGATGTAGCTTAGTAGTCAGTTGCTTTTACACTCTCTTAGGATGATGTCATCGTTTAATTTATCTTTTTGTTATTTACCTATCTTTAGTATATGTATTACAATATATTGTTGGCAATAATTTTTGTATACATGTTTTTACAGGTACAGTGCAACCAATATAAGGTCGCGAGTCAGATGCGCAAATGAAAGAGTACGACAACAAGAATTAAACTATAATATACATGCATAAGAGTGTGATAAAAGTTGTGTTAGCACCACATTAAATTTTACCATGCTAGCACATATTTTTTATTTTGGTCGTCGATCGCGCACGGATTATAGGGCAGCATAGTAATTTTTCTGAAATTTTCTCTACAAAAATTATAGGATTTTTCTCTCCGTGTACTCTTAAACATACATTCTCATATTTTGAAAAAACTATAAAATTGCATTGTAGTTCGAAAACCATAAAACCTAAAAATCGCTAAATAGATTTAGCGATCGGTTGCCCGCATCGATAAATCGGCAGTTTGGCTATAATAAAAATGGAACCTCTTAAAAAAAATTCAGCCTGTATAATTACGTATGTACTTTACATACCATAACTATTGTATTTACTTATCACTTGCTACTAATCACTAACTAAACGGTCGGATGTGAACGAGGCAGTAAAAGGATAAATAAAGATTAAAAGTCTGTGGGACAAAAATCAACTTTACTAGTCAAATAATAAAAAAGATTTTATCAGACATAATTTAATCAGCAATAATTTCAATATAAAATTTTTATGATTTAATTTAAATTAATTAAAAAATTCACAGAGAAATAATAAAATTAATAATTTGAAATCATTATTACCTAATGAAATAAAAAATTAATACAATAAAAATAACTTTTTATAAAATATTATTTTTAATAAATGTTAACAATTTTTTTTTTTTCAATTTGACCATTATAGGAGCTTGGACAAAATCAGATATTTTATCAAATAGCTTACTCATTTTTGTGTTAATTTTTAATTGTTCAATCTTATAAAATAATTTCAATATCGTACAATGGAATTATTAACGCATTTTGACTAGTTCAATTATTCAATTTTGCAGTTAATTTAATCGCGTATGACTGCGCGCGTATTAATTAGTTACCACTGATATAATTTTTATTATTTTTTAATTAGCCTTCTATTAATATAATGCCTGATTCACAATCATATCGATAAAGTTAAACAAAAAACAAAAAAATATTTAGTTTCGATTTTATTTTTGATCTAAATATGTTCTTTATGTTGTATCCCACCATTTTTTTTAAGTGTTCCGGGCCCGAATCCGTTCGTATCTGTTGCACTAGACGATTTTCTCCGAAATTGTTGAACGTAAAAAGCGTATAGCCGGATTTATATGCGTAAAACCGGCTAAAACCGAGTAGAGTTACGGAAATGACTAAAAAATAATAAAAAATGACTCCTTTCTTCAAATTTTTTTTTACCTCGAAACTACCTAAAAGAGAAAAGTAATTCTAAATCCACATGAAGGTAAACACTCTCGAGAATCTTAGACATATTTATTAACGCCCCAGCCGTCGTTATTAACCCTAAAATCATACGTTGGTCTACGAGAAACGTTAATCATACATTGATGTCGTTTTGACGGATGGACTTTTTACGGAGAGTTTTAGAGTTTATTTGCAAAAAACATTTTTTTTACATAACAATACTACAAAAGCGAATAAAATATTTTAAAAAATTGGATTTGGAAAAATTTCTTAATGTAAATATTTATTAATTTTTTTAATCTTTTTATCAAAGCATATTTTCATTATAAAAATTAAAAAATATATAAATACATCAATTGTATCATAAAACATGTGTTTCAAATAATTAATTTATGAACTATTATGAGTCGGTGGATATGTGTGACTTTACAGAATGTGAAATTTCTCAGTCATAAATATTCCTATAGATATGTAGTTATTTCCCCATCAGGCACATTTGTAAATTTTCTAAAATTTGTTAGTAATTTTTCGAATAAGATCTCAAAAAATAATAAAAATTAAAATATTTTCGACAAAATAAATTGTTAATCTTTTATTAAGTCATTCGAAATACATTCTGTAGTTTTCGATTCAATATATTAAAACTTCAGTATTATGTCGTCTCTATAAGTCGAGGAACATTCTACTAAATTTTCAATCGTCTCGTAGCATTTTGAAATTCTCCGAAAAATCCTCAGAATGTACTCAGCTCTTGTAGTCAGCTGAGAGCTATAGTTTGATGTATTGTACAATCAGTTGTAGTGATAGCTATTATTTAACAAAGATAACTATTTATTTACCTCATAGTTTGTTATACAACACAATTATTCACGAATTTCTAATTTCATGTACTTTTATCTCCGATTGTAACCCCAAACATCCTTAATCTTGGGAGCTATTGGTGCTTTTCATGTTTAAAAATATTTCTATTGTACGGAATACTGTTTGCACAGGTACGACTTGCATTTGACCGATTTTTTTTTGCTTGAATTTTACGATCTGTTTCCATTTAACTAATGAAATTTGTGTTGTAGTCGTAATATGTGAATACCTATATGTTTGCTGTTTGATCGTTGCTAATATATACAATGTTGTAGATACCTAGCGACATGTATTAGTAGAAGTTGCAGCCATAAAATTTTGTGTAATGATTAACATTTAATGAGGTAATATTTACCGAGCAAATATTCACTATCGCCACACATTATGAGCGACTCATGGCTCAGTGTTGTCTTATATACGTACGATATTCCACAATTTTATTATGTTTACTCTCTAAACGACACATTTTCATCGGCTCCACGAGGAGGGGTGGAGGTGGGGTGAAATTTTTGTTAGTTATGTACAAGGTGGAAAGTTGGAACGTTTTGTATGTATTTTTTTGTGCAAGTTATTTCGAACGTTTTGTTCGAATATTTACGGATGACGTTTTCCAAAAGTTATGATGTGAGTTAGAGTTGAAGAAAATGGCGTTTCTTTCGAGGAATTTTCCTAGAACTGTGAAGAGAATTTGTGGACAATTTTTGTGGGTATAGACGTCTCGGCCGCTCATTGTTAGTGGATTGACTAAATAAAATGAATGATTTTAAAAATACAGTTGAATTCCTCGATGCAACGAATTTTTAAGGCTGCCTGTACACGATCAGTAATACTGTCAGTATTTAGAAATACTGACATTACTACTGATGGTGTATTGATAATACTGAAGTATTCGTATATATATTTTATATTATAAAAATAATGATTCATTATTTTTGTCATTAAGTGCTGACAGTATTACTGATCGTGTACAGGCAGCCTAAAAATCCCCATGAATTATTGGTTCCCTCATTTTTATTATGCATTTTTAGAAAATTGCATAAAAAGAGCACAAACGATAGTTTAGTCAAAGTTTTAAGGAGGTCTTTTAGTCTAAAAAGAAAACATTTCAGCTATTTTTGGAATTTAAAAAAAAAAAAATATTGATATTTTTACAGTCCATTTTTCATCATTGGTTTAGAAAGGTTGTGGTGCTGGTAAGAACTACTATGAAAAAAATTTTAAAAAATCTAAAAATGGCGACTGTTTGCAAAAAAAATTTTTAAGGGTTTTTTCAAAAAACATGCCAAATTCGAAGCCGATTGGATAAACAATAAACTCAAGATATCATTTTGATCAGCTTAAAAAATGTAGTTTCAAGAAAAATGCATCCGTATTAAAATGGCTATAACTTTATAAATTTTCAAAATTTTTAAATTTCCTTTAGAGGACAAATTTTTAAAAGCCTATACTTTTAGAAAATTAAACAAAAAAAAATCGAGTTTTAAAATTCTAGACTAGAATAGTGGTTTAAAAATATTTTACGTTAAGATCTACATTCATACCAAATTTCAAGTTTCTAGCAGTAGTAGAAGTAATCTAATAATATGATTGTATCTGAAGCTTAAAGTAAGTCTTTGTAAATCTTTGGAGTGTTAACATATTTTTAAAACAAATAAACACATTAACGAAAAATCAATGCAAAATCGCCAAAAAAGAAAATAGGAGTTCAGTTTCTGAAACATTTACCGAAATTTGAGCCTTGTGTGTTTGGTGTATAACAAGCAAGGGCATTCAGAATATTTTCGAAAAACATTTGATAGTGATCTAATTAGACTTATTAAAATTGTAAAGTACAAATTAGGGGAGAAAAGGCTTCCGTAATTGTACTGATAGAAGCTCTTAGATGATTTATGGTTTAAACAAATCTTTTAAGGGGAGGTTTACTTGAGAGTCGTTAAAAAAAATCGATTTTTTTTGCAGAAATTGGTAACTAATTATGTGTAGAATATGTTCCCAAACTGATTTTGCTGAAAGTAATTTAAGGGAAGGTTTACTTGAGATTTGATAAAAAAAAAAATCGATTTTTTTTGGCGAAATTGATAGCAAATTATGTGCAGAATATGTTCCCAAAGTGATTTTACTGAAAATAACTTAAAAACAAGATTCTTGCACATTAATCGAATCCAGCTTTCTATAAAAAAAAATTCAAAAAACCTAATTCACGCAATAATGAGTATTAAATATAAAATTTTGGAAATACATTTCTTTATTATATATTTTATAATATCTCGGAACTACATTTTTGGAACTGGTGGACACGATAACTCAAAAACTATTCGATGGATCTTTTTTTTTATTTTTTTATTTTAAAGATAATTCAATTCTTCGGCACCTCTAACTAAGTCCAATACACTTTCAATATTTTTTTTATTTTTAAATTTACTTTAAAGAGCGAAAAATAAGACAAAAATCGTAATCAAAAGTGATCAAACATCCGCCATTTTTTTTCTTTCAGCAATTTATTGATATTATAGGTAGAGGTGCCGGTACTCTTCATATATTTTATAAATCTTTTTTGTTTTTGGATTTCGGTGGTTTATTACCGGCGCTAGGATGTCCACCAACAAGGAATTGGATTTTCGGATCGTCACACTGCACTATCTATAAAATGGACACTTTTTTATATTTTTCCTTGAAAATTTTTTTTTATGTAGTTTAATACTTAATAAATATGTGCACAAAATTTGAAATTGATATTTACTTCCGTTCTTGAGAAAAAAATTCTAGAAAAATACATAATTTTTAAGGACTCTCGAATAAACCTCCCCTTAAAGTGATTTACACTTCACAAAAAAATACCCCACCTGTCAGTATTTACGATTTTTTAACAAGTACAGTATAAAATTTGTTGATAAATAAATTTAAACATTGCTAATTAATAAAATATATTGTATTACTGTTTCAAATGAATGTACATATTCTCGCTTCTATATATGTGTATGCTGTATGTCTCCAAGGCTTTTTTTAATTAATTTCTTGAACATATTAATTTACAACCGGCATGTAATGTTGTAAAAGAGTTTGTTCTATGTATGTAATGAGTCATGCGTAAACATACCAGTTACATAACACCTGTATCACAGGAGATCATAGTATTATATATTGTACATATCGTATATGTTGCCCAAGGGGTTTTACTATACGTACATATGTATACATAGATAGAATATGAATGGGATATAGAATAAGTATTTTGAGATCAGTTACGTTAGTAGGCATATAAATGTACATACCGTCTGGCTCATCAAAACATTTCGGATGCAGATTCGGATGCAACGAACAGGGAATCGATGGGGAAGTAGTGCGTTGAATAGCACCTGCTTGGTTGTTTGTTATTTTTTAACTTTAGGATATAGGCTATAGTTGTTTTCGCTTCGTTGCTTTGCTGAGCCCCATTGTATACATATGTTTAGATATGAAGATTTATAGGTATTGAGGTATAGCTGAGAGTAAAATAATGTTTCAAATCATTCTGAAAATATTTGGAAAATATAAGTGCAGGTCACCTTGTGACTTCCCTCATGTTTTAGCGAATTTCCACAATGAAAATTCAGGCATTGCAGCCTAGAACCCGGAAAACTATATTCACTAAAATCTACTTGTGTCAGTACGATAACGCCCGAACAAAATACTTTGTTTTTATGCGAACAAATTACTTTGTTTTTATGCGAAAAATGTTAGAAATCCCAAACTTTTGAATGTCCTGGTTCCCAAACGATGCGCCATGGCGTTTCGGAATGCCGTCAAGCATTGCAATGAATGTTGTGACTACCTCGCCAAAAGAGGTAAATAATGTTAAGGGTAAGAAAATTACTACCTGCTGGGTTTTTTTTTTCGTTCGTGTCTTTTATTTTGGGGGAAAATTGTTAAAGGACGCCGCGGGTTGAAAAAATTTTGATAAGCCCTGATAAAAAGGAATCGGAAAATGATCATTTTGAAGAAAGGAACCGGGAAAATCGCAGGAAGAATTAATGCATTTATTTTTCTCGTGTTTGTGACAAAACAATGAGACCTATCCACATGCTGACATAAATGCGAATCGCCAATCTATCTTTCCCTTGATGGATGGGTGTATCATCCATTCTGTCTAGTGGGGTATCCTAACTTAATTTATGTACACGTACAAGCCACTAACTCTCAAGTTCACATTGTACTAAAAATATTATACTTGCAAATAACAGATATGTAAGTTAATACATTCCGATATCGTATACCTACGTGAAGTATGTACTTTGCATGTAACATAACCTCACTAATGAAAGTTATCATTAAACTGTGAATATTACTAACAATTGGTTTTTTCCTCTTAATGTTGAGCAAATATACAGGGTGGAAAGTAAAGAACTCTTGTCGTGTTCAGTGGTGACTCATAGCATCCTGAAGACACTAAAACTGACTAAATTATGCATAAATACCTTCTTAGTATCAAACGTATAATGGTTATTTGTGTATTAAGAGCGTAAAATGGTGGTTGGCCGCTCGATTGAGAATGTTGACGCGCGACGCCACAAGGCGGAGCGCGTTAATCTCATGAGAGCGGCAAGTTATTTTGTGCTCGAATTACACACAAAATTTTTTCTACAATCTTATAAAATTTTTTTTTTATTTAAAAGATACTTGAAAAAATAATAACGGACGTTAATATTTACTTTAATATTATAATTTTTGCAGCTTCAAAAATATTTGGAGGTGTACTTGAGAAATCACTGTCACAATTATATATTTCCATCATATATGTATAGATTTCTTAAAAATTTTTATTCTTATTTTTTATTAATTATAGTTATTTTTTATTTTTAATTAATATTTTCTAGTTATTTTGAAATTCAATAAAATTAATATTTCAATTGATTACGATAAACATAATAATTTTAGAATCTGTTTATTTATTTGTTACCATAGAAAATATAAACAACGCCTACCCGATTTGTAATTAAATATACGTTGAGCGAGCGAAAAAGTATTACTTTTCCGCTTTAAAGCGCAAAGTACAAATTTGTTGCTCGGCAACGAGAGTCTTCGGCAAATAGATACTTTGCGCTCACTTCACAGAGTGCAAAAGCCGTCTTTCCACTAAGATTGTAGAAAAAATAATTTTATTGGCTAACATTTTTTTTTAAAACAGAAAATTTATCTTAAAAACATGAGATAGTGAGAGCCGGATTAAAAAAAAAATTTTGAGCCATATTTTGGCCCCCTTTTTGACTCATATTTGATATCAAATTTTTTATGTTAGAAAATACTTTTGGCTCACATTTATTGACAAATATTAATTAAATGCGAGAAATCTATTCACTGTTTTTGCAGCGAGAATTATATACTGTCCACCCTGTATATTCATGTATGCATACATAATAATTCGCGAGCTTAGTGTTACACTGTTCCGTGTCGACTTTTTAAAATCTCGAGAAAAATGAGTTTGAAGTTAGTGACTTATAATATTAATAGATTTGAGCGTTACTTTATGGTATTCCATATTTGTAAATAATAAACAAATATTTTGCAAAGTAAAGTATTTGATTATTATTTAGTGACTTATTTTAAAATGTAATTTATATAATATGAATTAATTTTAATTTCCAAAGAAGCATGTATAGACAAATCACATTATATCAAAATACTATGTGAAACAATAACAAATTGAACGAAAAAATAATTTAGAACATCCAAATTCTTTGTGAAACATAGAACTTTTAATAAAATTATTTCTGCTTTTAGGAGATGGAATTTTGATGTTTTGTTAATTTCTACCGTTCTTTAAGGTAGTTAACGTGTGACATGCTAGTAGAAAAAATTGCAAACCAAACTTACTTTATGTCATTATTGTATGTATTAATGGATAGATGTTGATGCATACTATTTTTCATACGAACGTGTATGCATACATTCAAACATAGATAGGTGGTATCGGGGACTTTTTTTGTAGAGAATTCGATTCTCTACAAAAAGGTCATAACACTTTTTAATGTATCTATCACCGTTTTCGCTACGTAAGCGGTAAAAGGTAAAAAAACCTATTCATGAATTTGTAATATTGTTTAAACAATAAATACGAATAAACCAGTTATTTAAAGGGTTGCCAGACTGCTTCGGTTCAGTTGCTTGAAATTGGTGTATTTATTAAAATACTATAAATTCTCTGATGATATCTTCAATTCAAAACGATCAACAAATAATTCAATTTTTTCTTTACATTCAGAACTTATTAATCTTTCTTTCCCTAGTTTTTTTATTGAATTCTGTTGAGTCATTATATTGTTAAATACAAAATAAGGGTACGTAGTCAGAATTTTGAGATCTAATACATGAAGTAGATACAAACTTTAACCCTAATTATCTTAACTCAGAAGCGATCAATCTTTCCCAAATTACAAGGACAATCAGATATAGTATTCTTCTTTATACTATTAAAATTTGAAACTATTCTGTCGAAAAGTTGAATGTCACGGTAACTACCTTAAGGAATTTTGATTAAATTTAAATTTATATAGACAATGAAATGGAGAACTCATATATGTGAAAAAGTGCAAATTTCAATATAGTCACATAGAATATTGTAACACTAGGCTCACGATATGATAAACGAACGGACATTCATTCTTCTAATTAAGACGCGAAAAAAGAGCCAAGAAAATATAAATAATGTTTATTATGAGAAGAAGAATATTGGAGTGAATAATTATTATCGTTATAGAACGGGACTAGAAATTATGAACAATTTGCATTTCTTATCAATATCTATGTAGCAGTAGCAACGGGAATTAATTTTTTTTTTCTGTATCAATTATTAAGACGTATGTAGTTTACGTTGTTAATAAGCACGTATTTGAATTATCTATATATATATATATATATATATATATATATATATATATATATATATATATATATATATATATATATATATATATGTATATGTTAGTACAGTTAGGGAGATAAAAGAATTGTAATATACAGTATGGCACAAAATTTTTCGTGGATAGATTAGGCAGAGAGTAAGGTTTAGTCGAAATTCATTAGCTACAGTAAATTTACTTTTATTAAGGTGGTCCGTACGGTAGGGATTAAGGCGTTCTTCTCCATAACGAATAGCACAATCAATGTAAAACTTTTTACAGTGTATTACACGTGATCTGGGATACACAGACACTTTCTTTTCGAAGAGATTCATATGGTGAGTAGCCATCATATTTTTAAACAGCAGCCAAAAAGTAAAAACAAATTTTCATCATTTAGGTTAGTTTTACTAGTAGAGGAGCGGTACACAAAATTATTAGAAAGTATTGATTTATTGTTAAATCACGCCAGTCTAAAAAAAAGAAATTTTGAAAATCGTCGAAAAAATCAACATTAACTTGCTTATAAAAAATACATTTGTTAACCAATTTCAAAAAAACCTTATATACCGCCTTAGATAATCTATCTAACAAGCTGTTGGTAAAATTTCAAGTCAGTCGGATGAAATTGCTGGAGTTACCTATCTTGTCCAGTTGCCCACCGTCCTGGGAAATGTAGTTTCGAGAAAAGTTTCAAAATGTGGTTATAGTTTCGTGTGTGGTTATACCTACCGTAAAACCGTCTAGACCCGGACACTTTTTTTGGTTAATTTTATGTTTATACATGTTTCCTTCATAGATATCACCAATAAAAGTATTACCATTAGAAAGAGTGTATATTATTTGTTATAATCCTGACCCATTTATTTCATCATAAGTAAAAATAAAAAAAATAAAAAATAATTAGTAAATGTCCGGGTCTACACCCTAAATCGGTCTTGACCCGGATAGTTGCTTAAATAATGTAATAACATGCAAACTAACCTCTCTCGTCGAGGTTAGGAGAGTGTTTTATATAGTCTGATGCCTGTGAACCTGTCAAACACTTCAAAATATTTGATAGGAGGGAGAGGGGTCAGTGTATAGTATGCCTCTCTATGAAGTAAACATACGATATGACACCAGAAGGAGGCATAAACCGCGTAATTCTGGTGGGAATATAACGTATCCATAGTGGAACTTAGAGCTGGTGCGAATCGTCGCCATAGTGTAATAAACTGATGTGTCCGAGTCTAAACGGATATATGTATATATAGCATGCATTTTTTTTATATATACACCGAATATAACTTCAAACATCATTAAACGATGCGCGATAAAATTCATACATATCAAAACCAAAACAATATGACAATTATGACGAAAATTACATGTCTAAGTTAGACACATATTCTATTTCTTTGAAAATCTAGAGGATAGTAATCCTGTAAAATGAAATTGTAAAAGTTGAAATCCGTAATTTTTATTGGTACAGCTGTTCAGAGGATGTTTTTCTCTCTCTAATGGCGTCAAGAACAAATGTTTATTGTTGCAGATTAATGTAGAAATTATTTACTTTAAAGATTGATGCAAAGTTACCGGGTCTATACCCACTGTCCGGGTCTAGACGGTTTTACGGTATCATTTTTGAGTTATTTATGGAAATATAGCAAAAGTAACGAAATAAAGTAATGGAATAAAGTAACGAAAAGACGTTAATGAGCAAACTGGCGCAGCGGGGCGATGTTTTTAAACGTTTTCATTCAATCTCGCGAACTTGTTCTAGGAATTGGGTTTAACACGATTTTTAAATACTTCCACAGTCAGAATTTATTTTGGACATCAAATGCTAATACACCATTGAAACCAATAAAAAGGGGGAAAATGTTTCCCCATAGTGATGGTAACACCTTAAGAAACTATTAAATAATTCCAATGAAGTCTATCACCTAAAATGTTGTCAAACAGTTAATTAGCTATCGGCTGATAACTTCACAGACCGGCTTGCTCCTGAATTCAGGCAATCGTGTATACAATTCCAAGTAACCGACTACCTGCTGAAGTTTTTCTGATTCATCTCCATAATAACTATGTGTCGCGTTGCACATAAACACCCGGTATATATTTATCTCGTAAAATAGTGGAAAAAATTTATTGATTACAAAAAAAAAAAAAAAAAAAAAACATTGAAAGAGTGATACAGTGAATATAATAGTTACAAATGTTGTAATCTTTTAATGAGCAACAATCTACTATTTATGTCTGATCTGTTCGCCAATGTGTGAGATCTGTTTCACTGGGGCTGCTAGAGCGAGAGCACCGGGACTGGGGCGGGGGGGGGGGGGTGGCACGGTATAGATGGTCACGTTCAGGTTCACTGATCCGAAACCTAACTAATTTCCGCTCCGTAACAATAAATGTCTTTTTATATGTATAGATTTCATTATTTACTAAATTTATATTATTGGGCAAATATTTTTATTTTATGCAATTTTTTCGATTCTGTTTCTGTTTTCATATCGACGATTTGAAATCGAAATAAATATGGTAATTGGAGGGTTGTGTGATTTGCATGAATGTCTTTATGCTCAAGTTATGTGCTTTTTTAGGCCCGGAATTGCAAGAACAAAAATTGACATCATCAGATACTTGTACTAGTATATTATTCAAATAGTTATCTTTTAAGTTAGCTGTGGCAGTAATATTTTTAAATACATTTTTTACATTCAATGGTTCACTAGTGAGAAATTATTATCAGATTGGAAGAAGTGCAAGTTATTTTTCCAAAAGAAGAAATCTTCTTTGCCAACCCTTTACTTCAGGAGTTCCCAAACTTTTTACGCTCACGCCGTCCTTAAGGTACAAACAGTGGCGTAGCAAGCGGGTGGCAGGGATGGCAGGGATGGCGCCGAAGCAGAGGGACGCCACCGCAACGGTTTCGCTTAATCGTCAAAGTATAGATATCACTTGATTTTGATACTAAGAACATATTATATGGCTAAACTGCCTAGTCTCAATCTAGGCTACAAGTAGAAAGTAAAAAGATTTCCAGCATTTCTACAAGTTTGAGAAGAAAAACTGGTCGTCGTTTTCGCGTAATTCCGTGAAGATCGATAAATCATGGCTCAGAAGTCCAGGCAGCTGTGGTTTGTGCAAAAGACGAGAGAAGACGTATGAGGTGATTGTGGGTAGGAGGTGGATTTTTTAAGTTACTGAACCCTCCACCTCTCTTTTTATCAAAGAGAGGGCGCCAATTTCAAGTCTGGCCAGGGGCGCCAGTTACCTCATCTACGCCACTGGGTACAAATCATTTCCAACAGCGCCCCTTGGCTGGATTAAAAAATTTCCCCTCAAAAAATATCAGTGATGAGCAAAAAAAAATTTCTTGTCAGCACTAGTAATTTTCCTCTTGTTTCTAGCGAATTTTCGAATCGAAAATTCAGCTGTTACGGCCACTATCATTACGATAACTCTCGAGCGAAACATACTATTTTTATGAAATTTGGTGGAAACATTGGAAGTGCCTACAAAAATCTTGGATGAATTTTTCAGCTAGACAAGTCCACTGCCCGAAACATGATTTCTTGGGCATTTTTCGTAAAAAAATTAGTTTTTTGCTAAAATTTTCTCGAAAGTTTTTGCGACATTTTTTATATCATTAGAAGAGTGGAAAAAATCGCATAAAAAAGGTCTTTGAAGCATTTTATTCTATGCAAACTCATTTCAGAGAAAAAAATAATTTTTGTAAACGGAAATTCGTTATGTTATGCAGGAACCTGAAGAAGATATAACCATTTTTACCATTTTTTATTTCCCTTTTTTTTAGTGTTCCTTTTTTAGGAATCCTTGGTTTACTTCTACCCGTAAGTGTTTTCTATAGTGGGACTACTGAGAAAAGACAAATTTGATGAAGGAACCGTTAAACGGAAAGGGGCGAGGGTAATTTTTGCAAATTTAAACAGTGTTAACATACCAAATCAGAACTCTTCTTTTTGTTAATTTTTTCAACAAGTTTGCAATCAGTAATGTCACAAGACTATATCTAACAATATTACTTATGTTAATTTTCTTTTTGTGCGGGGTGCATATAATTATATAATATAGTTTTCACATTTAATTTCGCTGTCTTATGTAATAAATGTCAATAATTCTTTACATAAATTTAATATACTCAACTAAAAATACAATTATTATGCCTCTGTGTGGTAATTCCATATAAATATGTACATTAATTTTAGTTAATCATGCGATCCTAATAATATTCTCCAAAATTAAATTGAATGTTAAGTATGCAGTGGTCCGTCCGTCTGTCCACGGCTATAGCTACCTGCTACCTACCGTTGGCTACCGTTTTTTTTCCATAATCATTCTCAAATCATTATGATTCAAGGTTATTCTTACATAATAACGATATTGTCGTTTTTTTTTATGTAATTTTTATTATAAAAATAAAAAAGAAGTATGTTTTTCGATTAATAGAATGAATGAATACTAGGAAATTTGTTTGGTGAAGTAAGTAAATTGAGCATTTTTGGGGGATCCAGTAGTGAGATATTAACAGAATAAAAAGTCTGGAATAATAATTAAAAGTTTTATCTATTAATATATATTAATTCATATATAATTCCTTTGGTTGGTCAGGAGGAACTTCTATACTTTCCCGATTGCTTCTTCAATTAGCCTAAATGAAGACTAAAATGCGGAGTGGGCTAGATAATTTTTGCGAGGTCTCCTGTTATCCTCTTTAAAATTTCTCTCTTAAAAATTAGTCGATGAGTAAAAGGAAACAAATCCTTCTTACGAAGCCGCTCTTCCTAAAGTTTTTCGAAAAAGGCATATACATATACAGTTATGGCACTAACCAGGATCTAAAAAAATGATAAAAAACCACCGAGAAATCGTATTTTGAAAATAAATTTTCAAAAATCACCGCTTCTTCTCGATTATAAACAGCCGCCATTTTGAAAATATATTACGGAACCAAAAGATTCTAGTTCCTGCCAAAATGACGGTATCGAGGAATTGTATGCACTTTGATTTATATTTATATCGCAAATGCTTTTTGAGATACATGAGGAACCATATCGAAAAGTGCGTGCACTAAAATGTTCACAATTTTTTGATTCTTCATTTTTTTTTAAAATAAAATTGTAGAAGAATATTTCTAACACCTTAAGGGCAGGGTAAGGTATTAAAATAACTTTTTATGCATTTTTTTTAATTTTTTTAACTGAATGCATAATATCTCAATAATATTGTCTTCAATACTTCAAGTTGATTGGAGCAAAATTGACGAAGTTATAAGCATTTTTGTTGTTACCTGGCAGATGTTTCGCTCTCTATATAAATCTCTCTCTCTCAGTTATGTTATAGAAATTTCAATGCAAGTACTAACCTGTTTATATTAAATTATTAAATTATTATATTATATTACAACTCTAAGAAAAAAGTAAAGGTAATAAAATTTTAAAAAAAATATGATTGGTTAAATAAGATGACAAGGATAAAAAAATAGCTTGTACAGTGACAGTCTAATTTATTTATCTCTCTCACACAAAAATGTGACAAACTAAGTCGGATTTACATAGCTAAAAAAAACTTCATAATTCAAAAAGTTAAATGAATGTACATAATTCTTAAAACTATTGATTTAGATTATAATTTAACATTTCTAAATCGTATTCTGTATTGCCATATTCTGTTTTGAATTGAAAAGTAATATTTTTATGAATGTTGCTGCAACAGGGTAGTTTCGTACTGAAAATAATTTATTTCATTTTTTGCTATAGTGTAAATCCAACTTGTAAAATTTTATTACGTTTACTTTTTTCTTAGAGTTGTAATATAATACCTGTACTGTATATTTTGTCAGTGTAGGGTATAAAAATTAGTTTAGCAGTAAGTATTCTATATCAGTTTTATACAAGAATTTTTAAGTGTTCAAAACTTTAAAGCGTTTTCCCCACAGCTCACGTTTTCAAAGACGGTGCCCCCCATAACTTCAAAACTACAGCACCGATCCATTTGAAATTTTGAACACTATTTCTGTACATAATTTACGAGGTAACGCTGGCGAGTTTTTTTCAGAATTAATAATTTTTATTTTACAATAACAAATTAGCCAATTTTTTTCGGAAAAATCGTGTTTTTCCGTTCTAAGTGTTCCAAAAAAGTGAAAAATTGAAATTTCGAAAAACCCTCCCAGCGTTACCTGAGGAAAACTATTACCTAACGAATGAACTTTAATTTTTTTATTTCGGATGCTCCAGCACCAAGTTATGAGGGGCACCGCAATTCTACTTTTTTCCGAGACACGTTCGAATAATTGCTGCCATTACTGTATTTTTTAATATTTCTTCCTGAAAATTTTATACAATATTCTTCGAATGTTATACTTTAATGTACCACTGGTTTTAATAAAGAGATTTTAATTGTGTTGTCACAAAAAAATAACAAAAACATGCCTTTTTTGTACGAATTAACCTTACCCTCTCCTTAAGGAACATAATTATGAAGGAAAAAAAATAGGTTTCTTTTTCTTTTTTTTTTTTAGCGAATCTTCTCTTAAATTATGTGAATATCTGTTTATCAAAGCTAGAGTGCATTTGTGGTCATCAAAAATGTAGCAAGTAAAAATGTCAAAAAGTAATTTAAACACTCAAATCGGTGCAAATGTCACATCATATAAACACCGTTAGTATACATTTGTGGTCAATATGAAATAGACTTCACAACGTTGATACATTATAAAGTAACAAAACTCTCTTAATGTATCAATAAAAATTTAGTGAGTATGAATTTTAGTGTGCAATAAATACATAAGTATTAAATGTGGCCATTATATGTATATCTAATAATATAACAAACATTAAACTGCAGTTGTGTAGAAATAGTAACAGAATGCATATGGACATACATACATAGATACATGCATATATACATATACATAAAAACAATTTAGCATTCAACAAAAAACATCATTCACAAAACATCCAAGTGAGTGCAGCACAAATATTATTGGTGGATGCATGCGTAGGTACCTATACATCCTTCTCACTTTTATGGTAAAGTTGCCAATATACCACTGCGATTTTTTATATGAAAACTAGGTAGTGAGGTTAGTTAAGGTTACCCTTTGCCCGAAGGTTAGGTTAGTTTTGACAATATACTTCGACTTTGATATAAAAACTAGGTGGTAAAGGTAGTTAAGGTTAGGTCAGTTTAGTTATTTTTGACAATATACTTCGACTTTGCTGAAAAAAACTAGGTGGTGAGGTTAATTAAGGTTACTCTTTGCCCGAATACCCTAACATAACTGAAACCAACCTCACCACCTAGTTTTTATATCAAGAATCGGAGCATATTGTCAAAACTAACCTAACCTTCGGGCAAATGGTAACCTTAACTAACCTCACCACCTAGTTTTTATATAAAAAATCGAGGTATATTGTCAAATCTAACTAAACTAACCTAACCGAAACCAACCTCACCACCTAGTTTTTATATCAAAAATCGAAGCATATTGTCAGAACTAACCTAACCTTCGGGCAAATGGTAACCTTAACTAACCTGACCACCTAGTTTTCATATCAAAAATTGAAGTATATTGTCAAAATTAACCTAACCTTTGGGCAAAGGGTAACCTTAACTAACCTCATCTCCTAGTTTTTATATCAAAAATCGATGTATATTGTCAAAACTAACTAAACTAACCTAACCAAAACCAACCTCACCACCTAGTTTTTCAATTTGATTTTTTAAATATGATTCTAAATTACCGTGTTTGCGGGTTACTTGAGCCCAGATCTGCAAATCATCTGATAATTTCAAAAATTGAGCGTAACTGTTATACTTATTTGGGATAGGAAATTCAGTATATTAATCTATATATGACTACGGTTAGTTTATTATATAATATGAATCTTTTTCTTATGGCTCATAAATTTTATAGCTTTTTAGATTTTGAGCTCAAGTTAACCTCAAGATCGGGTTACTTGAGCCCAAACCTAAATTTCTAGGTGATTTTCATTTGAAAACAGTTTGAGACCATGTAAGATGTTGGTTACTAATTAAAACATTGTACAAACATATAAGGAACTTTACTTATTCAATACTCTTATCGCAGCATCCTGCATAACGTAGCGAATTTCCGTTTACAAAAATTAGTTTTTCTCGGAAACTAGTTGACATAGAATAATAGTTTAAAAACCTTTTTTGTGTGATTTTTTCTCCTCGTTCCAACAGTGTAAAAATTTTTGAATAAGTAGAAATTTTGGAAAAAAGTTAATTTTTTTCATGAAAATTTCCAAAAATAACATGTTTTGGGCATCGGACGTGCCTGGTTAACGAACTTATCCAACGGTTTAGGACTTTTAGGAATTTCTGCTATAGTTTTGCACCATTTTATACCAAAGTTATAATGGGCTCAAGTTACCCTAATTTTAAGGTTATTTTACTGATTTATCAAAACCTTAATTTAAAAAATTAACGGAATGGTTGGCAGAGGAACATATCTGAATTTAGTTTAGTAATGAACAAAGTAATAAAATTATACACTTACCTTCCTTTGTAGACTACCACAATTACTTTTACAATCAAAAGTTAGCAACGTAACAAAACATCAATTTCAAACAGAGTAAACAACACGTGCCTCACCTCTAGTGTCAATTTTCAGAACTACCTAACCTTAAACACCGTAAACCTACTGCTGTTACCGGGATACAAGAGTTTGTCCTACGCGACGTATAGCCGAATGAGTCATTTGACCGAAACGACGAAAGTCCGAATAGTCATTTAGTCGAACTGTCATTTAACCGATGCGACAAAATACCGAAAAAGTTTTAATTCCGAATGGTCAAATTACAGAAACGACATTTGACCGAATGGACATTAATCCGAAAAATAAATGCATATGCAGCTGTTGGTAATGAAGCAATTTATTAACCACGGACAGGAAAATAATTTTAAAATTTCAATTTTGAAGTCAATATTATTTTTATAATGTTACATTTATAAGCCTTTCATTATAAATATTAACATTTATTATGTTTCTTTTTATATTCAATAGTAAAATGCATTGAGTATTTTAACGAAATAAAAAGTTTAAAACAGCTGCATATGCATTTATTTTTCGGATTAATGTCCATTCGGTCAAATGTCGTTTCTGTAATTTGACCATGGAATTATAACTTTTTCGGTATTTTGTCGCATCGGTTAAATGACAGTTCGACTAAATGACTATTCGGACTTTTGTCGTTTCGGTCAAATGACTCATTCGGCTATACGCCGCGTAGGACAAACTCACGTATCCCCTGTTACCTACTAGCTAAACATCTAACTTACTTCTACTACTGACTAATATAAGCACAAAACAGAAAATAATACTTTTTCCGTTTTGGGCTCAAGTTACACCACAGGGCTCAAGTAACCCGCAATTACGGTACTTTCATTTATTTAACAACTAATAACATTATTAAAAATCAATACTTACGCGAAAAGTCAATACTTTACGGACGACCAAGTTATTTTATTCGTCCGTTTAGCGGACGACTAGCAACAGCCTTTTTTATTTTATTCTGATGTAAGAAGCTTAAATTTTCAGTTTTGCAACTTTACCCTGATGGTGGTGACACGTCAATGTTTTGTTGTATCTGTCTGTCGATTTCTAAATTTAAACTTGGTAATGTGCGAACTTAAATTGCGAATACAGTCAGTCCATACACCATACCTAACATACAAAGCACAATATATATGTAATTAAACCGTTCAAACTAATTATACGTGTAGATCACACATACTAACACACACGCAAATATGTATATGTATTTGGCTAGTATGTATTTTAATTTGCGCAAATTAATTGAGTTCGATTCCACTAGCGTTATCTATGAAAGTTATATTGTGTATAGGTATAATACTGTCGCAAATGAATTATTCGTTTAGGCATTTCGATCTTTGTATACCGTAAAACCGTCTAGACCCGGACACTTTTTTACATTTTTTGGTTAATTTTATATTTATACATGTTTCCTTCATAGATATCACCAATAAAAGTATTATCATTAGAAAGAGTGTATATTATTTCAAATAATATACTATATAATTTATTCAAATAATTAATTAAGTTCATCAATTAATTTCAAATAATATACTATATATTTAAGATAATTTATTTGTTATATCCATGACCCATTTGTTTCATTATAAGTAGAAATAAAAAAAATAAAAAATAATTAGTAAATGTCCTGGTCTACACCCTAAAGCGGTCTTGACCCGGACACTTATTTAAATAATGTTAAAACATGCACACTAACCTCTCCCGTCAGGTTTAGGACAGTGGTTTATATCGTCTGATGTCTTTGAACCTGTCAAAGACTTCAAAACATTTTGTGGGAAGGGAGAGGGAGAAATGCATAGTATGCCTCTCTATGAAGTAAACATACGATATGACACCAGAAAGAGGCATAAACCGCGTAATTCTGGGGGGAATATTAACGTATGGATAGTGAGAGTTACAGCTGGTGCGAATCGCGGCCATAGTGTAATAAACTGATATGTCCAGGTCTAAACGGATATACATATTTAGCATGTATTTTTTTATATATATGTACATCGAATATAACTTCAAACATTATTAAACGATGCGCGATAAAATTCTGAACACATACATATCAAAACTAAAACAATATGACAATTATGAGGAAAATTACATGTCTAAGTTAGACACACATTTTATTTCTTTGAAAAACTGTAGGATAGTGTAATCCTACAAAATGAGATAGTAAATGTTGAAGTCCGTAGTTTTTATTGGTACAGCTGTTTAGAGGATGTTTTTCTCTCTCTAATGACGTCAAGAACAAACGTTTATTGTTATAGGTTAATGTAAAAAATATTTACTTTGAAAAGTGGTGCAGTGTTCGGGTCTCGATCCCCTGTTCGGGTCTAGACGGTTTTACGGTACCTTTGTATAAAGCTAAACCTTCTTCTATGCGGTCCTTTTTTGTGCGATTTTTTTCATGCGCTTTTTAAAAGAAATGGTCAATAAAACGCATAATGTGAATCAAAATCAAGAGAAAGTAAGAAACTTAAACGTTAACTATAATAACCTTTTTTGATAAAAGCACTTTTTAATGGTTTTTAAGCATTTAATCAGTACATGGCATAAGAATATAAGTGACTGCATTATTTAATTTTGTTAAAGATGTATTTTTCACAATTTTCATAATATTATAAAAATGAAATAAAATGTTTCTACGTGTAAATTAATGCTTTATCTTGTTTATAAAAGCAACTTCTAAGGAAATTTCGAAGTTTCGAGCGTTTGCTGTCCCGATCCACCGCATAAATAAAGTTTTGTTTTACAATCTGGATCGAACTATACTTTTTATAGCTATTTATGAAGTTTTTAAGTATATTTTTTTATGCGATATTTTTATGCGGTCCCTATCCACCGCACAAAAAAGTTGTAATTTTAAACTGGAAATTTTGTATTAAATTATCTGAGTATTTGCGATTTTTAATTGGAAAGAGAGCCGACTTTGTTTAAGAGAATCAACATCAGTAATCGTGAAACTTCAGTGTATTCACAATCACAATTTACTTGTGATTGCTGCGACATAGCTAAGGTATAGATTAATTAACAGATAGTCAAATGTTTGTGCGTATGTGTGCGAACAGTCACTAATACCAATATACACAGCAGTTACAGTAGAATACATAAGTATTGTGACGGGAATTCAGTAAATTTAGTAAAACTATGTTTCTTATATAGCTGAACTCTTTTTTATGCGGTCTTTTTTTGTGCGGTTTTTTTTTTGTGCGACTTTTTTTATGCGGTTTGTAAAAAATGGCCATTAAAATGCATAATGTGAATCAAAATCACGAGACAGTAAGAAACTTAAACAATTACTATAATAACTTTTTTTGATACAAATACTTTTTGAACGACTTTTAAGCATTTAATCAATACATTGCATAGGAACATAAATTATTGCATCATTTAATTTTTTTTACACATGTACTTTTCAAAATCTCCATAATATTATAAATGGGAAATAAAATGTTCCTACGTGTAAATTAAGGTTTTATCTTGTTTATAGAAGCAACTTCTAAGAAAACTTCTAAATTTTGAGCGTTTTGAGTGATGTTTTTTCGATCAAACTTTTTATAGGCGGTCCCAACCAACCGCATAAAAAAAGTTTTTTGTACAATCTGGATCAAACTATAATTTTTATAGCTATTTGTGATATTTTTGAATATATTTTTTTTGTGCGATTTTTTTTATGCGGTCCCCTCCACCGCACAAAAAAGGATCAACTGTACCGTCAAAACAATTTCTTTATTCAAAGAAAGATTAAAAATAACTTTGATTTTATTCTGTTTTAAAAAAAAATATTTTGTTGAAATAAAGAAAAGCAAATCAAAGAAATTGTTAATCTTTGAACAAAGTATGTTTTGAACAAATTATGTTATTTTATTTGATGACGTCATCAAATTAAAAACTCATTGTTCTAAAATCAAGCTTTGTGGAAGTGATTTGAGTAGGAGTGATTTGTTGAGTATGAATAATTTGAGTGTGAACGTTTCATTTTTGCAATCGAAATGGCGAAATTCCTTTCAGAAATATGACTGGTTTTGCACAAGTTTTTTTCTAGGGATCCCACATATTTAATTTTAGTAAAAATGAGAGGAACGACCTGGAAAATCTATAATTCACTTCCAACTTTACAGTTTTTGAGGCGTTAAAATTTTTTTAGTAAACTCGATGCTGTCACAAATTTAATATTTTTTTCGTATGTCAAACTTTGTAACAGTAATTTGAATAGAGATAATTTCTCCAATTAGGATTATTTGAGTGTGAATTTAATTTATTTCGAGTTTTTAAGATATTGAAAAATTTTAATTTATTTTTTCTCTGGGTTCTTTGGGAAATTAGGCTTTGTGGAGACGAGTTAAATTAAGATGATTAGTTAAATTAAAGGAATTTAAATGTGAACTTTTCATTTCTCCGAACACAATTCTGAGGTAATTCCATTTTGAAAATTGCGACTTATCAAGGAAGGGGTCATCACTCCTGTGATGATCCTCCTGTATCCCCGCCTGGTTTCCACCAAAAATAATACCTCCAACAGGATTTTACTCTGATACAATAATATTAATAGATTTGAGCGTTACTTTATGGTATCCCATATTTGTAAATAATTAACAAGTATTTTACTTTGCAAAATACCACTTTTATTTTTGAAACTGTGACAATATTGTTTCGAACCGTTAGTTCATTTTCAAACAGAATAAAAATTATATTCGATAAATGCCCTTATATACTAATTTTATCTACCTATACTTAAGAAGGGGAGTGGTATATGGTGTGGAAGTAGAAGGGGCGGGAGTAGTGGGAGAATCCGAAAAAACAAGAAAAACAAGATTACATTACATGTGACAAATGCCAGCAAACACGTGACAAAAGATTGAAAGTGACAAACAAACAATATTACAGAAAAATACAATTTTAAAAGTTTAATTAAATTATAATATTGAAAATAAAGTTGAACTGTAGATATCGGTGTAGTCGTTTAAAAGGTGATTGGAGTTATGTTTATTTATTTCTATTGCTTCTAGGATTGTTAATTTCTGTTCTTTGTTTGCCTCGTGTAGCACGGTAATTTCCCGTTCTGGGGTGTGTCCGGTGTCAATTAAATGCCTCGCAAAAGAATTTTCGGATTCTCCCACTACCCCCGCCCCTTCTACTTCCACACCATATACCACCCCCTTCATAAGTATAGGTAGATGAAATTAGTATGTAAGGGCATGTATCGAATATAATTTTTATTTTATTTGAAAATGAACTAACGGTTCGAAACAATATTGTCACAGTTTCAAAAATAAAAGTGGTATTTTGCAAAGTAAAATATTTGTTTATTATTTACTGATACAATATTTACAAATATAAAAAAAGCTAGTTTATGAAATTGTAGAGTGATTTTTGTGTATAACTGTTGCAATTGCATTTTTTTAAATTTATATACACGGCGTTGTGTTATGTACATATGTATAGTGAACCAACTAACTATTAATAGTCATAGTTCACAGTGTTATATTTATTTTTAAAAGTTATTGCATGCATGGCTCGAACATACATACATATATTGTGAAATTAGCGTTTGATTAATGGAAAACTTTTATATTAATTTAATTGTATCGTAATTGATTATGAACTCTATAAATTCAGTTTCATTTTAAAACCGATTAAAATACAGGGAAAAAAAACAATAACGTATTTAAATGAAATATGGATATTGAGCAAAAATATAATGTAGACGGTATCAATGGGATTAATATGGTGTTATTTATTGCTGATGTAGTTGGCCATGGTTTTGTTCACCTGAATTTTTTTCAGCGTCACAGCATATAGAAAAATTATTGTAATTGGTTCTCAAAATCAACATTAAAATTTTTAGCGTAATTTTAACATCGAGTTTGTTGGCGTAGGTAGGGGAGACTGGGGTAAAGTGGCCACTCTAAGACAATACAGATTAATAAGTATTTAGCATATAGTTGCTTTAGTGCAGAACCAATAACCATTAATATATCAACAATATCTTGAAAGGTATTTTTACAATTTTTGTTTTTCGCAACATGTGCAAAATGACCACTTTACCCCACTATATTGGGTAAAGTGGCCAGGGGTATCCATTTTAACCCAAAATGAAATCTTGAAGTAATAAACATGTTTATATACAAAATCAAACTATGTTTGTATCATATATCAACGGACGGACATTGAAGTCTCATCATAAGGGTTCCTTTTTCACATTTTTTCTCGGAACCCTAAAAGCTGATTTCCGGCAATTCTTTTGTTTATAAAATATAAAGAACTAAATAAAAGTTCTGGATATAATATCTATAATATGTTAACATATTCTAAGAATTCAATTTGAGCAGCGATCGGAGACACTGACCACTTTGCCCCATTATAAGTCTGGCCACTTTACCCCCTTAGACGCCATTTCGGCAAACTACAACTAATTTCAAGAGAGAATTTTCTGATTCATCGATAACCATATTATTTTAAAGGTAATTAGACAGAGTTTTTAGCTATTCCAATTAAAAAATTGTATTCATAATTAATAAAAAAAATAATAAGAAGACAATTTAAAACTTACTTTACATCAATACTGGAAAATTCATAAAATTCGTTATAATTCATACAATCTAGGGAACTGATCATTGACGTTTTAATAGAATACTAATGGCTTGTCTACAAGCTAGTATTCAGCTTCGCCACAAGATTGGAGTAGTTTCCGCTGAGTAAAGGCCAATGATACTTTTTTTTAGACAACACTGACCGCTCATTTAGATCCAAAATTTTTTTTCCTAAACATTAAATTTCAAATTTCTACTTCATGTTACATTGTTTTCGAGTAAATCATCAGTGACAAATAAATGAACAGACAAATACGAGAGTGATACTGTAACGGTTTCGCTTTTTCCGTTTAAGGTACCGAACCCTACTAATAGTAAATGTTAAAAGAAATTTCAATTTTACTTTAAGGGCCCTTTTAACGATATTTCATTTGTTACGTTACGCTGGAAAAAAATTTTCATTTCTACATTTTAGTACTTAGCGGAAAATTATTTTTTATTACTCATGCGGGAGAAGTACTAACTTGGCGCACACATTTCTATACGCAAAATAGCTGTTTGCCCACTGTACTCTGCCCGCATACTTTTTTGCGTGTGGAAAGTAACTTTCCACACGCAAATTGACAATAAAACACGCAAAACCGCCTCTTAATTTTTCATTTAATAAATATTTCATAATTATTTCTATAGAAACTACCAACAAAGTAATTTAAACGATAATAAATTCCAAAAGACGAACACTTAAAAATATTATTTTAAAAAGTAATAAAAATGTCAAAAATAGTGATAATAATAGAAAAAAGTATGTGAAATTCGTAATAAAAAATAGTATTTGCAACTCGTGCGGGATTGTCGATTGCCCCACTCAAGCGAATGAGCGCACGAACGTAGTGAGTGCGCTCAACTTCGCTTTCGTGGGCAATCCACAATTCCCCGCACTTATTGCACAATATACTATTTCATATTACATATTATTGTACCTTAAAAGTATTGCCGGGAGTAATTTTTTTGTTCCCTTCTCGCCCACTTCTGAAAGTAGTTTTCTGCACCCACCTATTTTTAACCCCGAAGAAAATCTCATCCATTTCCTGTTTCAATCTGTTTTAATCCCACTCTCAACGGGATTTAACTTTTACTCCGAGTTCTAAAATGTAGTTACGTTACTCTTAATACCACTCCAGTTTGCTCCCAATCCCGTATAGAATTTCTTTATTCTCGTCCGTTTTCAAAAACTCAATCGGTTCCCGATTCTTGGGAATCGATTTCATCGTGAAATTATAAGGATTCTGATGACGTAACCGTAGAAAACTTAACAATCTATATTTATATTGTCTACTTAATTGCACAAAATGTGTGACTCCGTAAAGTAAATCTGAAGTGCTGACATCTTTATTTTATTTTTTTTTTTATCAAAACTCAAATATCTTTTCTATTTACGGTTTTTATTTACATTTACCTATGTTTTCTCGTTGTTAACGACAAAAGCGGCAAGTCAGCATCGCGTGAAGATCGTATTACCACTCACTTGGTACTGTAAACACACAAGTTTCTACAGTGGAACCTCTGCCAACCGGACATCAATTTCTCCCGAACATTTTTTTTAAAAACAAATATTTCGAAGTTCTATACAAAAAAATCACTTATTTACACACTGCTTCACTTCGCTCACTAAAAGATTCTTCCAAGTTAGTCATGCTCGCCTTTCAGTGGTAATTTTCGTCCCGTAAACAGTGGTTCTACATTGGGTTCTACTGTACAGACTTTTAAAAAATGTTATCTTTTGTAATAAACGGTGCGTTACAATGTTCGCTCAAACAAGAGTGGAGATGGTTGGTATGATTTTAAATATTTTTTTTATTTATATTCCACTTTAAAATTAAAATTAAAAAAAAAAATAAAAGTAAAAAAAAACATATGTAATATTTAATGTCAGTCAATGGTTATGTCTATGTTTTCCCATCATACTTTACATTCGTCAGTCACGCCATCTAGTAATTGTTCGTCAGTTTTCATATTTTGTTTTTTTTTTCGTGCGAATACATAACTTCCCGTTTCTTCTCGGTTATAAAAAAAAATTTTATCCTGTTTTAGCTCACGGAGATATTATTATGTTTTAGTTGTTTATATATGTTTTTTTGAAAAAAAAATGTGATTTTTGTAAAATGTTGTAAACAAGCAAGGTAAGAAGATTAAGAATGTTTAGAAAAGTTATCTGTGCTTTAAAAATTAATTGTAGAGTAATTATTAAATCTTGTAGTTTGGAGCAGAAATGAAAAGAATACTTCTAAAAAAACCTGTAAATATACGTACCTTTCAGGACCAAATTTTTAGAACGAGAATTACGAATTGTGCAGATAAACGCGTTTAATTATACTTTATGACGTCATACGTTAAGGCAGTATTCTAGTCTAAAAATTCGAAAAAATGAATTTTTGTTTTTTCATATTTTTAAAGTTCAGACCTTTAAGAAGAAGCCTCCGGAAATTCGAATTATTTTCGGAGTTATGGTGAGTTTTTTTCCTGTGTACCTATATTTAGGAATTTTAGATCAGCCAGTATATATTTTATGTTTTACTTCAAAATTACATTGAGATTGATATTTTTATTACTTTTATGTACTGTTATTATTAGTATTTTGTTCGCACAATTACTGTCAGTAATATTTGTGTACCTAATACATATATATCGTATATTTATAGCTAAAAGACTATATAATTCAAATTTATTATGTACCGATATGACTCTGTATGAGCCATTTGAGTCATTTATGCCTCTATAATTCTGTTCCACCTATTTCATTTAATTAAGTTATTACTGCGCTACAAAACTGCAATTTTCTACAATACTACGCTGATATAATTATAATGAACCTTGTTGTTTAATACACTAGAAGTTCTCAATAATGTCCCGAAGTTATCCCGAAGAGGAGTCAAAAAAGAAATTATTGAGTGCTTGGACTGTAAACATTTATATTAAAAACATAACATTTTGAGTATTATGTGTTACTTTTTTTAGGGTCCTGTACTCTAAAATGAAAAACGGAAATCTGTCTGTCTGTTTGTCGTAGAAGTTTTTCTAAAAAATTATGTACTGTAGAAATTTGAAATTCAGGATAATGTTAGGCTTTGATAACGCGCACATATGTATATCACCAGTCGACAATTAGGATGAAACATTATTTTGAATTAGAATGGGGGGAAGGGGTCTGAGATGTCATTTAAAAGAGCCAGCTGTAAGAATTCTAAAAAAAATTCAGAATTTTCCATCCAATGGTCTTAATGATATAATTCAAAATTTGTTGGAAATGACCGTCCCCCTCTGATCTCCTAGATGTCTAAAGTTGAAATTTTGATTTTAATAAGGTTTAGTAGAAATTGAATCATAGATTACCTAATGGAAAATTACGGCTTTTTTTGGACATTGCAATAGCTGCCGAAAATAGTTGTACAATAAGTGGGAAAAGCAACTTATTTTTCACATATATGAGTTTGTTGCAACAATCCATATAAGTGAGAAATAAGCTTTTCCCACGTATATTTTACACTATACTTTTTCTACGAGCACATTTTTTTCGTAAAATTTACATTAATATTTATTTAAATATTGTAGTAAAAAATTTTTTAATTTATAATGTCAATTGTAACATGTTCAAATTTTTGCCAAAGCATACTTTAAAACTATGAAAATAATAATAAATAATCAATATGGTGTATATTTTTAGAATTATTTATATAGATTATATGTTAAATCAACGAAATAGCCCACTTTTTTATTATATTAAGCCGTGGGATATTATTTCGCACGTTATTCCCGCACGCTGTGGGTACTTGTTAATTTCTACAGATATAGTTATCTGTACGCAAAATGTTACTTTTAATAGTAGGAGTAGAAAAAGCAAATATTTTAAATAACAAGTGGGGAAATACAGTAATAGACAACGTGTTTACTAATGTTTCAGTATACTTGTTTTGCTCCCTGTACGGAACCCTAATTGTGCGAGCCCGACTTGCTCTTGATCGATTTTTGTTTTGTTGTACCGCAAATAAATTTTCAAATTAGTTACATTGTATAGTAATTAATGTTAAGTGTTTCAAAATGCAAAGCAATTAGAAAATTTTCTTGAAAATTAATTTATTAACTAACAGATGAAGTTTTGAAATTTTTTCGCAAATGAATTTTGAAATTCTACATCATAAAATTTAGTAATAAAATCAAAATAGTAAGCGTCATCATGCGACAGGAATTTGCGGATAAAATGTCATTTTTATGAATATGGATTTTGAGTATTTAGTTATTATAGGAATTTTCAAAATTGTCTATAGTGAAATCTGTTTAAAATGATTGACAAAGTGACTCAAGTGGAAACTGTATTTTCGAGATGTAAGATATAGGTTTATTCTATTCAGTCGAGCTACAAAGGATATTTAAAATATTTTCTAGTAGTTTGGCTGACAATTATGGCCAGATAAATCTGCTATTTTATACGAAAGGCGTGTAATCATTTTTGTAAGGTGAAAAATTTTTGGCTAACAGAATTAAAATTTTTAATACTGTTTCATGTTTTCAGAACTTTTTGAATAATTTTCGATCCGTGTTTGTCTGTTTGTTCGTCAGTGTAAAATCTCGTAACGTCCATAACTTTGGTACTAAATCAAATAAATTTGAGTTATTAAATTTCTATCGGACCTTAACGTTTTTTGGATCTAAGGAGCCCAGAAAACCACGCTACTAGATGGAAATTTTTGTAAAATAATTGATATACATATATTGGCGTCTAAATCAATTTAGATCTACTAGACTGGAACGACAGACATGAAGTCAGCTTGAAAAGAATTCTGAGTTCTGGAATTTTTGCCATCTTTAACATTTCGAAAAAATTGAAAAATTTTGAATTTTTTCCCGAATTTATGAAAATCGATGAAACGTGAATGAAAGTTCGGAAAGTTTTTTCTAGTAAGTCATAACTTGGATAATTTTATTTATTTTTTCAGGGACATTTATTTCTTTTATCAGTTTTTTACGTAAGATATGTGCCGTTCGGACTTTTTAGTCACGCGGTTTTTTCAATTTCAACTAAAATGCAAGTTTTTTGTTGACAAAAAACTTCTTTTTAGAGTGTCGCGAATTTAAATAGGCGAAGGTAGCCCCAAACGAGTAAGTTAAGACTGAAACCCAAAAAAAGTGGCCTGTACCTTCAGTAAGATACAATATTTATCGAAATTTAAAGCGAAACACGATTTGAGAAACTTTTGTTTTTCATGCAAAATTTGTTTTTCATGCAATTAAAATGAGGATAAAACAATATGGTAATATTAAAAAAATTGCTACCATAAGAGTTTTCGACTAACCACAAAGTACTTATCGTCAAAATTTTTATTAAAGCCCACAAGAATTTTTGATTTCGTTTAATTACAACATCAGAAACGACTCTAGTGCTCAAGTGGGAGTTATTGAAATTAATTGGTATTTGGTTACGTTCGACACACACCCTTTTGGACCCTAACGTGTATGAGCGATCTTCCCCCAAGTTTCAATGATAGAGCAACATTTTTTATTTAAAAAAAAAAAAAAAAAAATTGAGAATAAATAAACACTACAGAAAATCAAAGGAAACCATAATTAAAAGAAATTACTAAATAAATTTTTACGGTCGCGGTCACATTTTTTTCATTTTCCATAAAATCTTTTGTATCTTTTTTTTTTTAACTTCCTTACCACCTCACACATATGCATATGTACGTTATCAATTTCTGATGATATTAAAATACTATATGTAGTGGTGGTTTTTACGTTTGTTTTTTTTTTTTTTTTTAAAGCCATCCGTTTTTGTCTGGCTGGCACACGGCCAATACCACCGGACGGACGGACAACGAAAACCAAACTTTGCCCCATTGTTTCGTGCGTGACTCAGTTTTTTGTACCGTTCGTCCGTGGAGTCACAATCATTTTGTCGAATCCATTTTCTTTCCATTTATGTAGTATTATGAATCGTACAGAAATATTTACATAAAAAAATTTGTTTCCTGCTATTTCTTCTATTTTTGGTGCGGCCGAAAAAAAAAACTATTAATAAAAAAAAAAAAACAGATTTACAAAAATGATTTCAGTTTAACTTTATATATCATTTGAATGGTGTATGTAGTGTTTGTTTAAATAACAATAAATTCAAAATGCGTGTAATCGTGTAGTATAAGATTATGTATGGAAATTAATTTTGAATAAATTTGTAAAGTTTTTTTTTGATAAATAGGATAAAAACAGCGCGATAGTAGGTTAAGGCATAATCACGTGAAATAACAACTAGAGTCAAATTAAAAAAAATTAAAGTAAAAAAAATGTTTTCTAAGAAAAAGCTTTTATTTAAAAATTGGCTAAAAAAATAAAATAAAATAACCATTGAGTGAAGTTTGAAGCAATATGCTACATAATTTATAAAAGCTTGAGGCGTTATCATTAATTAGGTATTTCTGTTTTGGATATAAGTGTAGCTATTGTACTTTTCAGTACTTACCAAACTTAATTAAACGCCTCAAGATTTTATAAATTACGTTGCATATTGCTTCAAACTTCACACAAAGGTTATTTTATTTTTTTTTAGCCCATTTTTAAATAAAAGCTTTTTCTTAAAAAACATTTTTTTTTTACTTTAACTTATTTTCTACTTTTTAGTCTGATTACAATTAATTTGAAAAAAAAAATTAAAGAAGTAATTTTTTACCTATATTTTAATCGGTTAATTTACCTTAATCAAGCATAACTATGGAAACAAAAAATTGCAATGTAAAATCAATGGACAATATTTGACAATTCTAAATGTCAAAAAGTTGCACAGGACTAAAAATCAACAATTTTTTTTGGGGGGGGTAATATAGGACAAAACTAATTATACAATATTGCATTGTCATCAAGGTTAGACACGTATGTAAAATTTGGAACCTCTAGCTCAATTAGAACCTGTCTAAATTTTGATTCCAAGATTTGATCTAAACCAACATACTAACATATCAAGTTAAATAAAAGCTTTTAATAAAAAGTAATGATCTTGTAGAAATATTTTCATTTATTTGAATATTTTTATAAGAAAACTATTTATGAAATGGAAATAAAGCAAAAATTATTGTAAACCAGTGCTTCTCGATTCAAAAATTAACGGAGCTCCAGGATCCGTCAAAGAAGGTATCCAATATCCGTCATTCCCGGGGCCGGATTTACTTCTGTGGAGGCTCTGAGGCACTTCTAATTAGAGATGTCGATTTTAAATCGATTAATCGAAAATCGATTAATCGAAGCTTAAAAAATCGATTCTTTTTTCGATTTTTTTCATTTGAATCGATTCATGAATCGATTAATTAAAAGTAAGAGGTCGATAACCGATTTTTTCCAAAAATAACTTCATTTTAATAGTAATTCTACAAAGAAACATGATTGTGTTAAAATGAAACACCAAAAACTTTTTTGTTGATCGTCACTTTTTACTCGTTATATCAACGAACCCCTCCTATGGCTCTATATAAGTCAGACTACATATTAATACAAAAGGAAGGAGGAGACCACATATCTGTGCAAACGACGATCCCTTTCCCACAAAAGCGACTTAATTAGAAAACATTTTTTTGTCAATTTGTTTGAAATTTTTGAATAAACTTGGTTCAATTCGTGGTATTCGTCCTACCTATTTAATTGCCTTATTTTTTATAATTATAATTGAAAAGTTAACTCATTCATCGCCTTTACAAATATAATGTAAGGCGTTTTTACACGATATTACCGATATTACCTATGTACTATCAAGTAAGTCCCTTAAACAAAAATTATCAGCTAATTTTATTAAACTTTTCAAAATTTCGATTTTTTAGATCGATCTCACATAATCGATTTTTTTAGCCGATTTTTTTTTGAATCGAATTTTTTTGATTTCGATTTAAACCGATCCAAAAATCGATTTTTTTTTTTTTTGGAGAATCGACATCTCTACTTCTAATGTGGTGGCCTCTAAATACTTCACATGTGGAAGCCACTGAGTACTTTTGTGGAAGACCCCTTGGACAATTTCCGAAATTTTTCAAATTTTCCCGAAAAAAGTTCGAGCAAAAAAAAAAAGCGGAAAAGCGTTCTATTCTGTTCCTGAATTTTGAGATTTCATTCGATTTTGTAGAGGCCCCCCTATTCTATGGGGATCCAAGTGCACTTATATAAATCCAGCTATGGACTCACTTCCAAGAACAGGGTTAATTGGAAAAGAGGGACCTAAATAAATTCAATTCAGACAATAGAAATACCCAAAAATGTGTCCTAAGCTAACCAAAGAGAAGATAGCATTACAAAAAAAAAATAAAGTATATTATTTAAATCAACTTAAGCTAGTCTGACGTCATGAACAAATGAAGCAAAATTAGACGAACCTAGTGTTTTGTCTCTTTCCCATTTTAGCGAATTTCCAAAACTGGAAATTCAGCTTTTACGCCAGGTGTCATGGTGCGACCTAAGCCCGGGACCATATCAGAAATATGTTTTGAGGTCCCTAGAATACGAAAATGATATTCACTAAAATTTATATATATATATATATATATATATATATATATATATATATATATATATATATATATATATATGTATCCGCGCGATAACTCTCGAACGAAAAGTTTAATGCTTATGAAATTTTGTGTGCGAATTCGATTTTCCAAATCGTTGGATGAGTTCGTTAGCCAGACACGTCGGATGCCCAGAAGTAGGTTTTCCGGGCGTTTTTTGTCAACAAAATGAGTTTTTTGCCAGAATTAAGCAATTTTTCAAATTTTTTTTTACACCAAGCCCTAGTAAAAGGTAAAATGCATAAAAAATGTTTTTATACCGTTGCTCTAAATTACTTACTTTTCGAGAAAAACTAGGAAATATGTCGTTCTCCATTTCACTCGCACTCGCATTCTTTTTTTTTCTGTCTCATTTTTTACGAGCTAAATTCGAAAAAAACCGCTTTTTAAGTAGCGTGTCATGATTTTTTTAATCCAATTTAACGATTCGGCTATATTCTTTTTCTTTGTCAGTTAAATGTTTTTATAATGTATCTCTATTCCATTTTTTTTTTAGATAAAAAATCACGGCGCAGTTTTTTATGTGATATGATCAGAATTTAGATGATGTTTACACCTTCCTAAAATTAATAAGAGCTTGCTACAATCGCATAAAAATTACGTTAAATCATATTCAAACAATAATATTTTTACGTAATTTTCTATCCAAATGACAATACTACGTTATAATTATATGTATAAACCCATCATTTTAGTGGTAAATAAATTTGCACATTCAGTTTTTTTTTCTTTTGACAACAAAACAAATAATTTTAAATTTTGACAAGTTGTATCATACATTTTTGAAAATATTCAATATTTATTTTTTTAAGGCAAAAATGTATTAAAGATCTGAAATTTGTTTAACAAAAACCATACATCTGCTCGTTTTACCTTAAAAATCTCGGAAAATAGAATATTTTTCAATAATTAACTCAGAAAAAGCATATATGAGATAATTTTCATGATATTTTTTTGAAAATTTCAAAATAGTAGGGTTACAATGTTTTTTTTTTAAATTATTTTGTAGAATTTGGTAAACAGACATCGTAAAAAGTACTCGCCTTGAAAAAATCAAACAAGTATTTAAAAAAAAATACTATTTCTTAAAGAAAATATTAAAATTATGTACAAATGCCGTCCTGACCAACTGATATATTGGAACCGATTTTGAGCAGCTGGATTTACTACAGGCAAAAGCTCATAGTGAATACACACATTTTTTAACATCCTTTTGAATTTTGTAATTCAATCATTACAAATAAAATCTAAATAAAAAAAATCTATATGACCTGTTTTTTCTCAATTTTCTAGCATCAAATCTAGCGATAATTAACTAGCGGGTGATTGTTTGAAATTATCTATCCATTTGAAAATTGGGATCCAGTGATGTTGTACATTGGCACTACAAAAGTGTGGGTGAAAAATTTCATTTTCACTTTTACTGAAATTATGTCATAAATTCATATTTTCAGAATTTATTCATTTGACAGAAAAATTCTAAATTATTAAAAAAGCCAAATAATTAATAACAATTAAAATAAAAAAAAAAAAACAGAAAACATTTATTTATATTTGCATTTTTATAAAAACATGTAGGTATTATATTTTATATGCACTTTAACTAAAATGTCAAATTTCACACGTTGTTAATTTTCAATTTCACTCATAATATGCTTAAAAATCAAAACTTAAAGTTTATAACATTCACAATCCGTGAAGAGTGTCCATACGTCTTGGTTTTCCCGGATTTGTCACGGTTCTAGCTCCGGTGTCCCGACAGACTTTTGACTTCGATTTGTTCCGGTTTTTCAAACTACTAATTTTTTATTTTCATCATCTAATAAGTACACAATTTTTCATTTTAAATAATGAATAGTTCAGTATCATATTAAAAGATCAACAGTAGATTCATTTACAACCAAACCTAAAAATATTTTTAAAAAATTAATTACTAATTAAATTTTCCAAGTTTTTTTCGATTTTACCTTAAACACGAACTTCCAAAAAAACATTTTCTTTTCTTAACTTTCCATCATATATGTATCTACATAAATAAATTGTAATATTATTTTGCTTGCTTCTATGATACTGAAGTTCCTGAACAATTAAAAATTAAAATGACTGGAATTTTATTCGAACTTTTAAATAAAGTAGTTAACTAACGCAAACAACTGATGGCGCCACAATACAGAAATTGCCAACATTTAAATGTTCATGTTTTAATACATTTTCTTGAAAATAAAATTGTCTAAGAAGCTCACTTTCATAAGAAATTTTATAAAAATTTAAAAAATATATATTTCCTAGAACAGGGGGCGATTTATTTTGAAAAAAAATTAATATTTTATATAAAGGGCCATTAATAGGTAATCTATAGATATAATACAAATGTAACGAGACCGTTTCTGTATAGGGAATATTTTTTTAAAAATTGTGTAGATACTGTAAATAGTTATCGATGTAGATATCAAAACAGCGATTTTTAAAATTTTTGTCTGTCTGTCTGTCTGTCTGTCTGTTTGTCTGTTCACGCATCAAACAAAAACTACTGGATGGATTTTAATGAAATTTGGTGTGCTGACAACTTATTACCCGGATCAACATCTAAGATACTTTCTACTTTCTACTTCGAGAAAAGGTCTCATTCCCACGGGAAAATGGAAAAACCATGTTGAGCATGTGCATACAGTACGCAAAAACTATTGAACGGATTTTGATGCAATTTGGTGTGGTGATAACTTATTACCTGAGTCAGCATCTCAGATACTTTTTATTTCGGGAAAGTGGCTCATTCCCACAGGAAAATAAAAAAACTTTTTGAGCATGTGCACATATTACGCGAAAACTATTGAACGGATTTTTATGAAATCTGGTGTAGTGATAACTTATTACCTGCGTCAACATTTAGGATACTTTTTATTACGGGAAAATATTTCCTTCCTTCAGGAAAATTCAAAAATTATTTTGCTTATGTGCATGTATACTTAAAACTATTGTTCTATGCGAATGCTTTATAATTACTATACTTATATACTTGTCATTTATTAAATTAAATTTACCATAATACAACATTTCTGGAGACTAACTCTATTTTAAATTAATTTAGAAATTTCGAAAATTTAAGTGCCTATATTTCCGAGAAATTCATTTTGGATGAAACTTGTTATATTTATAGGATAGATACTAGTTTGGGATGCAAATATAATAAAACAATAAAACGTTGGAAGTCCAAAAATTTTGTATGAGTTCTCCAGTCAGACAAGTCCAATTCCAAAAACCTCAAAAAAATGAGTTTTTTGCAAACAATTTGCCAAAATTTAAAAGTTTTTCCAATTTTTTTTACATTGTGGTAAAGAACCAAGAAAATCACAGAAAATACATTTTGAACCATTATTCTAGGTAAGCGGGTTTTCGAAAAAAAGTAACTTTTATGATTGGAAATTCGCTATGTTATGCAGATGCTGCGACAGGGGTATTCTTATTTTGATATTCGAGTAACTAGGATGTAACTTAAGTTGTATGTCTACTTTTGCTTCATTTGTTAATGATGTCAGACCAGTTTAAGCTAATTTGACATATACATACATAGTTTATTTCCTTTATATTGCTATCTCATTTTTAATTAATTTAGTTTTTGGTCTTTGAACTCTGGATCCAGTAATGAAATTTCTATCATAGGTCTGTGTATCAATTTCAAAATTTTTCACTCAGTCTCTCTTGAGATATTCGACATTCAATATTATCAAAATATGGTCTTGACCATTTTTGAAAAATTTTATCGAAAAAAGCACACAATTTTTAAGCTTAAAATTTCTACAGCTGCTAGTCCTGTAATATATTTATATAAGAAAAAATCAAAGGTGAGTTGCTCTTCCTTTTAATAATTTTGTAGCACCAGAAGTCCCGCTTTAAGCTAATTTTTCACTTTATAACTGCGAATTTTTGTCTTCACTTTCCTTTAAAAATCTAGAGCATAATATCATTCTGTTAATTTTGGTTTTTAATTTATCTTCATATCTCTAAAATGAACAGAGTTAGATTACACTTGCGCAATACTTGTTTTCAGCGAAAAAATGTAGTGATGAGCAAATGAAAAACCAAGACCAAAACTTGGCAGTCTTGGTCTTGGTCCTGTTCTTGCATTAAGGATCTTGGTCTTGGTCTTGCTAGAGCAGTTTGAGTTTTGGTCTTGGTCTTGCAAAATGCAGTCTTGGTATTGGTCTTGGTCTTGGTATTGCTAAAGAATCTTGCACTTTCTTGCATTTTTTTATTAGCGAATTTTTTCCTTCTAAAATCAGAATTTTCTTCTTTACGGTATTAATTATACTTTTAAACTATTTAAATAATTTAGCAAGAGTCTTGCTTTTTTCTTGCTATTGTCTTGGTCTTGCTCACTTGAGTCTTGGTATTGGTCTTGCAGCCATTCTTATAGTCTTGGTCTTGCTCTTGGCATACATAGTCTTGATCTTGGTCTCGGTCTTGCATTTTTTGGACAAGACTGCAAGACCAAGACTAATTTTGCTCAACATAAAATAGCCTTAAATAAACGTATGAACCTGAAAATTTTTTAAACTCTAGTCTACACTCACCTAGTACCTAAAATCAAAAATATTGAGTAACTTAGCTGGATGATTTCTAATGAACTGCGCTTTCGAGCCCCTAAATTGTTCCATTTTACTTTCAAAAGAAGAATTGAGCTTCTTAGGTACTAAATTGTTACATTTTAATTTCAAAAGCGAAGAATTATTGGGCAGAAACGATTTGAGCCATCAGTTTTATTAGCTATTACAGTTGTTATAAAAATCGTAAACTAACAAATTACGATTTCCAAGTATATCCAAGGAGATGTAGAAGATATAGGTAATCAAATTAAATTGTAATAAAAATATAAATTAAATATATCATATAAATAATTTATAAATGAATAAACTCGCCCATTATTATATATATATATAGTAATGGCGTACGGAATTGTATTAAGCGCTATAATTTCGTAGAGTGTATCATTTTTTTTCGTTTGATTTAATTTTTGGCCGCGAGCCAAAATATACCACGCTTGATGCCCGACCACTAGTATGTATTGATTGTGTTAGACATTTAAAAATTTCATTTATTAATCAAAACATGTTATTTTTTTGCTAATATGACATTTATATTATTATTTTGTAAGCTTTTGTGAGCTTTTTATCACTTTTATTTTAATTTTTGATATCTGATATTTGATATTTGTAAATAAAAAGACTTTGCAAAATACCAATCTATTGAATATAGAAATGCTTATGACATGTTTCGGTCAATATGTTTCGCTCAAAAATGTAAAGATTACATTCAGATGCATTTATTAGACCTATTTATTCTAAATCTTAACTTAATTGTAGCAATGCATGATGGGAAATTAGTTTGAATCGAAGTAGGGGGCCGAGTCAAGAACAAGGAAAACAAGTTTAGGTGAGTTAGAAACATGTGACCTATAAACAAAGTAGGAAAAATACAGTCGTATACAAAAATTTTAAAACAGAAAATAAAGTAGAATTGTAAATATCGGTATAATCATTTAAAAGTAATTCAGAATTGTGTTTGTAAATTTCTATTGCTTCTAAAGTATTTAGTCTGGATCCTTTCCGGTGCCAGACATTTAGTCGATACAGGACACATACCGGAAAGATCCTATGTATCTGAATGTAATCTTTACACGTTTGAGAATGGTCCTATTGACCGAAACATGTCATAAGCATTTCTATATTCAATAAAACTGGTATTTCGCAAAGTAAATGTTTCTATTTACTAATATTTTAAATGTAGTTTTTAATGGGTAATGTTTGTTAAATTTTTTTTTTTTTTTGGGCTTACTTGATGCAAAATTAGGGGCGGCTCTAGCTCTCAAATTATAGGAGGGCATCACATTGTTTTAAAGACTTCAGAATGCTGCCTTTGAGACTGTAAGTTTTTAAAAAAACGTACCTAAAGTAGCATTACAAGAGCGATTTCGAAAACCTAAAATTTTCTTTCAATTTTAGTTATTCTGTTTTTTCAAGTTAAGCTTTATTGAAGTGATTTAAATTAGTAGATTTAAAAATTCACACTTTTTAAAATTATTATTGAAATTTTTTAACTCATATAGAAAGTAAAAGGTTTGTTATAATCGTACTTGAACAAATTTAAATTCTAGCGACTGAACTACCAAATCCTGGCTTAATCTGTTTGCCGAACACACACTTACAGAATTTTTTTAAAGGAGAATTCATCACAAGACAGCACTAGCAGCAAGATGGCACTAACTAGGATCTAAGCAAAAAATTAAATATCCAGCGAGAAATCGCATTTTGCAATTAAGTCGTTAAAAATCATCGTTTTTTCTCGACTATAAACAGCGGCCATTTTGAAAATATACTATGGAACCAAAAGATCCTAGTTCCTCCTAAAATGACGGTATCGAGGAATAATATGCAATTTGTTTTATATCGATATTTCAAATACTTTTTGAGATACACGAGGAACCATGTCGAAAAACGTACTTTCTCAGAAAAAAGCATTTAAAGTTTGTTTTTTTTTTTAACCTTTAACCGGTAAGGTGATGTCTGTGAGTCGTATACAAATATATTCTTTCAGTTTTCTTCCTCCCTGCTTGTTTTTGTTAACTGAACGTTTGTGTATTCTTTTATGGTTTAGGGCAAATTTTACCCTGCTGGCGGAAGGGGAGTGTTTGATACATGCATATACGTGTGGTCTCCAGTTTTGGCTATCTATGTTACCAGTTCGCGGTATGTTAATTTGTTAATGTCACTCAGACATCACTTTACCGTGAGTATTATAAAAATTCACCTACCGGTTAAGGGTTAAATTGAATTATAGTAAAGTGCGCACACTAAAATGCCCGTAACTTTTTGATTTTTCATTTTTTTTAAATAAAATTTTAGGAGAATATTTTTAACATTTTAAGCAACATGATTACGAAAAAACAAAATCGGTTTTTTTGAAGGGGGGGAGGAATTTCTCTTTAAGTTTAAACAGATATTAGCACTTAAAATAAGTATGTATATAGGTAACTTAGAATGGTTTCAATGTCACTCACCGATTGGATGTGATTAAATCAAGAGAGTGTTACATCGATTTGTTCGTGTCCCTTTAATTTAACAATATTGTTTATTATTATTATTATAAATTAGCACGCGAGTTACACATGTATTTCGCATACGATGTCATGAACATTTCATTTATCAAAACAATCTTCGTACATATGCAATAAATAAATACCTAAATATGTGCCAGTGCCCTATAAACATACATTTTAAGTACTATATACAATATTTAATCAAGATATTATATTGTCGATTGCATAACAAATGGGAGCACTACAAAACATGTGTAGTTAGTTTAATCCTAGAATCATACGTTGGTCTATGAGAAACGTTAATCATACATCGACGTCGTTTTGACGGATGGACTTTTTACGGAGAGTTTTAGAGTTTATTTGCAAAAAATATTTTTTTTACATAACAATACTACAAAAGCGAACAAAATATTTAAAAAAATTGGATTTGGAAAAATTTCTTAATGTAAATATTTATTAATTTTTTTAATCTTTTTATCAAAGCATATTTTCATTATAAAAATTAAAAAATAGATAAATACATCAATTGTATCATAAAACATGTGTTTCAAATAATTAATTTATGAACTATTATGAGTCAGTGGACATGTGTGACTGTACAGAATGTGAAATTTCTCAGTCATAAATATTCTTATAGATATGTAGTTATTTCCCCATTAGGTAAATTTGTAAATTTTCTAAAATTTGTTAGTAATTTTTTGAATAAGGTCTCAAAAAATAATAAAAATTAAAATATTTTCCACAAAATAAATTGTTAATCTTTTATTAAGTCACTTGAAACGCATTCTTTAGTTTTCGATTCAATATATTAAAACTTTAGTATTATGTCGTCTCTATAAGTCAAACAGCCGTAATCATCTTTCACATTATCATAATCATTGAATAAATTAATTATGACATGCATATCTTTATTAAATTTTACAAAAATTAGGAAAACTTTTATATGTGAAGTACAAAATCTTTAAAAAAAACCATCACGTAATCATACATCGACGTCCTTTTGACGCACACTATTTCAATACAAACAAAACGACAATGACTATAAACAAAATAAATACGTCTTATGTGTTATAACAACAAATAAATTAGATAACAGAAATCTCACAGCAAGCAGGTACCGACAAGTTGTAGTATTGGAGCAGGTAAAGAAGTTCGTTCGTCGTTTAACGAACGAACAGCAGGCCCGGATCTACGATTTATTAGAACCGGGGCAGAAACTTGAAAATTACGTCTCCCCTCTCCAACGTTTGACCCAAATTGTCAAAAGAACTCAGAAGTATATAGGTTCTTTACAAAACTCCTACTTTTCCCGTTGCGACAATGTTAAAAATTGTGAGTTTTGTAAAGGATCAGTATTGGTACAAGTTGATACGCACTACAAGTTGTGCAAATTTCAAATTTTTATCACCAGCCGCATCAGAGATACAGGAGCGCAAAATTCCAAAATTTGGAAAAAAGTCAGTTTTCGGAAGTTTTTAAAAATTAAATGATACAAGTTTCACAATTGAAATAGTGTGTATTTGTTTGATACCTAATGGGTTGTGGTACCCGTATACAGCTATTCTCGTAAAAGTATATTAAGAGGTTTAAAACATTCCTTCTATAAGAAAAAAAATGTTCAAAAAGTGAATTTTGCTAAATTTGGATATTCAACTTTAGGTAAAGTTTCCTTATGGAAGGGACGAGTATAGGTTAAATATGGATATCACTTAAAATAGACATTTATTACCTTTAAAATGGTTTTTATTTCAACCTTTTAGGATCAACGGTTTATGAAATATGTGCATTGGCATAAATGGTTGCAAACACAAAAATCAGCGCAAATTGGAAAACAAAAATGGCTACCACGCTTAAACGGTTCAAGATAATTTTTTTTAAGAATTGTTCTCAGTACTTTAAATATAATATAGAAACAACTGGAAGAATATTAGTTTTTTCTAAAATGGTCGAGCAACCAAATTTTTTTTAGACCATTTGATATTGACCGATCTAATATGATTTTGGAGCCCCCTGAAGCTGATATCCGGGGCAGAGGCCCCGGTTTGCCCCCCCCCTAGACCCGGGTCTGCCTAAAAGTGTCAAAAATGAGGTGATTTTAACAATTTGAGGAGTTTTTTACAATTCTCTAAATTCAAAGCCTTTAATTTGTTAATAATTATCTGAACCATAAGTTTAACAAAAATATTCAATAATAATTTTTACACACCGATACTGTCTCTTAAGCTGCATAAGATCCGACACTGACTATTACATTGCGATCAAGTGCGTGTGGGCCACCCATATGCAATGACAGAAATGATGGGTTTATATGGATTTCACGTTGTTTGAGTTACGAAATTTCAATTATTTTGATAATTTTTAATAGTGTTTTGTATTTGTTGGAAGGTTCTCAACATTAAATATTCCTGTTGCAGCGTTCTGCGTAACATAGCGTATTTTCGGTTAGAACAGTTACCTTATTTTGAAACTCAATATTTTGTAAACGGAGCTCAAAGATAGAATATGGTAAAAAAATAGGCTTTCACTTGAAGAAACCTTTCTAACGATATCCAATACAATGTAGGAGCTCGAGCCTTTTAACTTGGCAGTAACTCGCGCATGATACAGATAGATATATTTGAAAATACATTACAAGTAAGAGACAATAACATCTGAAAAATATCTAGGTTCAAATCATATTAAAAAGAGATACCTTTTTAACAAACATATTGTTCTCTTTCGTTCCCTCTTTTATTACCTACTATTAGATGTACGTGTGAAATTCGTTTTCTGCGCACTGACAAGTTAAAAGGCCCGAGCTATAATACGTTTTGTAAAGAAAAAGTTTTCTTCTCCACTTTTCAATACGGAGAAGAACCTAAAAGCATTCAAGTATTTTTTTGCTATTTATTTTAATAATTTTGCTCGAAACCCCGCTTACATTGGATAATGCTTTAATAGTCTTATCTAATAACTTTTTCTGCTTTTTACAACTGTGTAAATACAATTTTGAAAAACTTTAGAATTTTAACGAAAAATCTTTTTTGGGAAAAAGCACTTAAAAATTATACGTCTTGATTCTGATCATCAAAGGAATTACTTAGAAATATCTGAAAATGTAAAAAAACAATTTATTATACGGAACAATCTTGGCGCAAATACCACTTGCATTTGACCGATTTTCGATCAACAAAAATAATTAAAAATTAAAAAAAAATATGAAGAAATCGGTTGACAGCTTCAATAACAGAACTGTTGTTGGATAAAAATAATTTTAAAAGTGTAATTTGACAATTTGTGGAAGAGGATAGCTTTTTTTTCGTCGGGTGGGGGGGAGAGGGGGGAATGCTTTGAATTATATGTATATGAATGAAGAAGAGACACAAATGCTAGTGGTTGATGGAAAGCAAATGTACGCATTTTTGTTTCTATACTACATTCCTCATTAGAACACCTTCTTCCTGGCTGGCATCGTATGTAATGAGGTAGGTACCTTCATAATGCTGATGTAAAAATTATTATATAAAGCGAAAAAAAAATTTTTTTTTGGGTGAATACCTTTTGTACTGTGCAGAGTGATATAAGTAGCGATCACGGAAACGGCGAATAGGTAGGCGGTAGATTAGCGGGCGTCTCTCTTCCATTGATGGTGTTTGGTATAAACCATAATATATTATGTATCAGAAAGATCATTTTTTTAAATATGGATTTCAGAATCATTATTAAAAAGTGTTAGACATTCCAAAAAAATGTAGATTATTTGATTGTATTTTTGAATCGCATTTGTTTTTTTGGTGGGGTTTAATTAATTTTTGCAATAGGTGTATTGGATAGGGATTAGTGATGAGCAAATGCAAGACCAAGACCAAGACTCCCAAGTCTTGGTCTTGGTCTTGTTCTTGCATTAAGAATCTTGGTCTTGGTCTTGCTAGAGCAGTTTGAGTCTTGGTCTTGGTCTTGGTATTGCTAAAAAATCTTGCACTTTCTTGCATTTTTTATTACTGAATTTTTTCCTTCTAAAATCAGAATTTTGTCTCTTTACGGTATTAATTATACTTTCAAACTATTTAAATAGTTTAGCAAGAGTCTTACTTTTGTCTTGATCTTGCACACTTGAGTCTTGGTATTGGTCTTGCAGCCATACTTATAGTCTTCGTCTTGGTCTTGCTCTTGGTATACATAGTCTTGGTCTTGGTCTTGTAAAAAACGCAAGACCAAGACAAGAGTGCAAGACCAAGACTAATTTTGCTCATCACTAATAGGGATGGCCGCGGACGAGAACGGAGAAGGGCACAGGCTACTTTTTACACTGACGGAAAATCGGATTCTTATGGGAAGATGTGTTGAAAACCTTGTTTTGTGCGTCTGTAGGCCGCAACTGTTTAAGTAATCGATTTGCAGATAGTGATGAGCAAAATTAGTCTTGGTCTTGCAAAAAATGCAAGACCAAGACCAAGATTCAAGTGAGCAAGATCAAGACAAAAGCAAGAAAAAAAGCAAGACTCTTGCTAAACTGTTTAAATAATTTGAAAGTATAATTAATACCGTAAAGAGAGAAAATTCTAATTTTAGAAGGAAAAAATTCGCTAATAAAAAAATGTCGGAAAGTACAAGAGTTTTTAACAGTACCAAGACCAAGACCAAGACCAAGACTCAAACTGCTCTAGCAAGACCAACATCAAGATTCTTAATGCAACAACAAGACCAAGGCTGCCAAGTCTTAGTCTTGGTCTTGCATTTGCTCATCACTATTTGCAGAGTGATAGTCAGGATGATGTAGAAGGATACAGGCTACTTTTTCCCACTATCGTTTAAACTCAATTGCTATATCATTAAAAACGCTCGACCAAAAATTATTAAAAAAAATTTTTTTTGGAAGCCTTGGAGAAACTCTTTTAAATGATACTTTAATTAAAATTTTTTTTGAGAGACAAAATTGACTTCTCATTTTAATCGTAAAAAAATTTTTTTTTGGTGGTTGACTGGCGGTATATATGGACGTCATCAAGACCTAACATTATGCCAAATTTCAAATTCATACGTTACATAGTTTCCAAGAAAAACCTGTGTAGCAGACGGATGGGAGGACACGAGAGGAATCTTATAAAGATTCTGGTTTTCTTTTTACGTTACGGAACCCTAAAATACACCATTTAAAAACTACTGTTTTATTTTTCTGTATTATCGAGCTGTCTCATAACTCGAGGAATTTCGTTCTTTGTATAAAGTTGAAATAGAAATGCGCTTTAATGGGTTGATTGAAATTTGGTATAGGTATAAAATTTCTTATCAATACGTCTTAAAGCGTTCTGAAATTTCGTCTTTGGAACCCTATTAAAAGTAGACCAACAATACATAGACCTACTTTTTGCAATTTTTATTTATATGTATATTCGGTTAGTAAGAGCTTCAAAAAGCTTCAAGCTCTTTGTACATTCTGACTTATTCATTATATTAATGTTAGCTTTATTTATTTTTGAATAATACATAATTTTATGGTTTTACAACACCAACTTACTTCTTGTTTCCTCACATAGAAAACACTGGAGAGAGTGTAGTTAGTTTTCTGAATGAAAAACAGATTTTCATCGATGATAATGAAAATAATTTAAATTTGTTTTGTGGAATAGCAGTAGCGGCCCACGGTGGTAAGTGTTGTAGGTACGGATGAGCAGCAAATTGGAAATTGGAAGAACGGGAGAGTTGTACGAGAAAACATTGAAAAACCGCAAACTATCTCACCACACCGTACCGTACCACTCACTTGATGTGTAATTAAAATTTGTAATTTTCCAAAATTGCTATGAAATTTTCAGAAAATTATTTTAACATGGAATCATTAAGATTAAGTATGTTGAATTTTTAGTGTTACATTTTTATAGTTTGTTTATTTATTGTTTATAAATTTTTCCGTTCATGTAAAGTGTAAACTAGATTTATTTTTTATTAAATAATTAATATTAGAAAGGTTTACTTTGTGAAAATCCATATTAAAAACATGGGATCGTTGCTTTGTCACTTTTCACAACAAAAATCGTACAAACACGAGTCGACTTTCGGCCATTACGCCATCATCAGATGAAAAACTTAACCAATTAAGTTTTTCACCTGATGATGGCGTAATGGCCGAAGGTCGACTCGTGTTTGTACGATTTTTGTTGTGAAAAGTGACAAAGCAACGATCCCATATTTTTAATATTTTTTATTCATAAACTCAATAAGAACACAACTAGTTAAGAACAAAATACGGTTGCGCCATCTCTTAGCGAGATTTCTAATTTACATACAGACTCTGAATTTGTAGCGAAACTGTAGTTACAAACAGGATCGTGGAGAGAAATGATAGGCCTCGGGGAAGAACAAAATTTTTCTCCAGAAATGCAAGTGACGAATAAAAAAGACCATTTTTCTCTTTTGCACACGTCCCTGACAAATGGCTTCGGCCCTGGGAGCCAGGGCCGGATCTAGGGAAGGGCAGCGGGGGCACGTGCCCGCCCTGCAAGTTTTAAGGGACACCAAAACGGTGAATTGGATGTTTGTTTATAAAATAAAGTTGACTTTTTTTTGCTCATCACTTACTTTTTGCAGGGAAAAATTTTAAAAATATCGGTGCACCAAAATGTTTAATTTGGCGTTTTTCTCGGAGAGGATGCCAACAGTAAAGTTTGCACCCCCTCGTAATAACTATAGGTCCGGCCCTGTCCGAAGCTACAACCTTGACTGCCCCCCCCCCCCCTGTCGGACCGAGCTACAGATAAGAAGGAAAATTATGATAATCAGATTAATTTGAGTATGTGTTGTTTTCACGATATTTTGACGTCTTGGGGTCTAAGAAACCCAGAAAATAATTTGGAGGAAAACTTTTCGGACTTGGATTTCGGTTTCGGCTTTTTTATGTACGTGAATTGATAAAATTTTGATGCATTACGTGATTTCGAGAAATTTTAATTTTTTCTCGAATAAGACTCGTTGTATACTTACAATCAGTAACAGTGGCTGGCAGTAACTTGAAGAATAAACTTGATCCCGTGGAGGAGGAAGTGACCGTCGCGTCGGCAAAATTTCAAACAATTTTATAAAATATAATTTGTGCGAATTTTAATTTGCTACAGCTTCCGACAACTTTCCTTAAAAATGCACTCATATACCATAACTTTTGAGTCCAATCTTCCGCGGCAACTCAAGCCACAAGTCTTGGACGTGACTACTGTGGCTTCTAACTGTACAGGTCTGTTACACTTCTACGCAGCGCCGTGGAGAGAAATGGCGGGCCCCGGGAATAAACCGCATTTTTCTTAAATTTTCTTCCAAAGAATAAATGTTGAGACAAAAAAATTTTTTCTCAACTTTTTCTCGGGCCCTCTATCGACAACTATGGGCTCCCTCCTCAAGCCCGGGCCCCTACCCTTCTACCTTTAGGTTTTTGTTAGTTTACTACAGCTTCCGGCTACT